>CM065780.1:85991899-86605233 GCA_033296515.1 Macrochelys suwanniensis
AAAGGGATTTATGTAGAAAGGAATCTATTTTTGAAGAGGGGGTGAAAAGAGGATGTCGGTAACAGTATAAACTCGAAGAATGAACTGAGTGACATGACGAACCTAATGAAACAGGCATTTTTTAGAAATCTTGAGCTTCTTGTAAGCTTATTTTTGTGATTTGTTTAAAAATTTCCACCTGAGAGAGTAGTAAAAATATTTTGATTTCATGGTGTAATTATGACAAACATGACATCTCACATGAAACTTTCCACATTCACAAAAAAAATTGGAACTTGTGTATTCTCTTTTTAAAAATCTGTATATCCATCAAAATTGACAATTTTGCAGAGTGTTGGAATGGGCTTTACTATTCACACCACACTTCTTCAGGTGTGTGGATTGACTTGAGTTTAAGCCACTTTATTCTATTTCTGTGAGTGGGAGAGTCACAGGGTGAGCTTGTCACAGTTCACTTTGCTCCTATGACATGAACTAGCAAAGCAGGTCTTTTATGCCTTGCATGCAATGCTAGCAGCCACAGAAACCCTGTGTTTTGGGAGAGTCCACATCACAGGAGTGAGCTGATCTTTGGCCCTCTTAAAGGTCCAGTTTCATTCTGTGACAGGACTGCTGCATTTTGTGTGTCTGAGCCAGTTGAAGGGTCAGGGGGGAAAAGCACTGGCGGTGGCTAGTCCAGTATTTGAAATTCTAAATACTACAGGAACTGAGGGGTATACCTGGGAGTCTACTTTTTTGCTATCATTGAATTGGTAAGTTTTGCTGTTTAGCATAGTCTTACCATGAAAACACAGTCCCTGAGAGAGGAACTTTTTTTGTTCTAAAGAGTTGGAGTAGCAGCAGTTCTATGTTCAGAGTCATTTCTTCAGAAGAAACCCCACTATCAATGTGCTATAGCTAGATGCAGGAGGGCCAGTTGCAAAGTATGGTATAACTGCCTCAGCTACCTGTCATACCAAGGCACTCCTAATGAACAACGTTAATGTATCTAACCTACTAAACCAAGCAGTTGGGGACAAGGACAAGCAGGGCCGGATTAACCTTTTGTGGGCCCAGCACCAAACATTGTGGGCCCCCATGGGTGCAAAGGAGCATAGCGTGGGGAGGTCGGTCCCCAGAGCAGGGGGCCAGCCAGGGGCAATGGGGCATAGCAAGGTGGGGCCAGTCCCGCTCCACCCAGCCCAGTGCAAGGGCACTGTATACAAACCGGCAGTTGCCAGATGCACATTGGCCCTCCCAGCCCTGTGCTGCCAGCGTGCCCCTGATCAGTTGGCAAAAGCAAATGAACAAATGCCCCGTTTACCAAAAAAGTCTGGTGTGCCTCCCTAGCTGGGCGTGGAGGAACGTGGGGGGCGGGGGTGTGTTGCCAAGTGAGGTGTCAGGCAGCAGGGCTTGGGGGTTCAGTCCCAGCCCCAGGTAGAATGGAGCTGGGGGGAGGGGTTAGGGGCCCGCCCCAGCCCTTGGCAGCGGTGTGGGGAGGGTGTCAGTCCTAGCTCCTGGCAGTGGTGCGGGGAGCTGGGGCAAGGGAGGGGTCAGCCCCTGTCCTGGTAGCGGCATGCGGAGCTTGGGGCGGGGGGGAGGGATTTAGAGTTAGTGGGGCCCTGTGCTCAGCTTCAATTTTGGGGGCCCAGCCAAGAAAAAGAACATTCTCATCTCTCCCCTCCCCCACCCCCATTTTTCATTTTTTTTTCTTCCTCCTCCAAATAATAGCAAGTAAATGAAAATAAAGTGAGGTACCTTGATTGTTTTTGTAGTCTAACTTATTTTTCCACAGACCACTTGAAAATCACCACGGGTCTTGGCAGACCACTTAATGATCTTTCCAAATATTGTTTGTACGGTTGGCTAACTATTGTAAAGCGCTTTGGATAAGAGTGCTTTATTTAAAAAAAGTAAAAAAAAGTCAGGGTGTGGGGTCTGGCCAGGACTTAAGGTGTGGGAGGGAGCTCAGGGGTGGGGCAGGAGGTTGGGGTGTGGAACGCTTACCTGGGGCAGCTCCTGTTTGGTGCGAGGGGTGGGGATGTGGCGGGTGAAGGAGTCAGGGCATGGGGTGTGGGGGGCTAGGGATGTGGGGGGGTGCAGGAGTCAGTGCGTGGGGGGGCTGAGGATGTGGGGGGGGTGCAGGAGTGAGGGCTGGGCTTGTGGCGGTGTGTGAGGGGGGTGCAGGAGTCCAGGCTGGGGGTGTGGGCTGGGGTCATGGGGGTGCTCCCAGCCCCTTGCCCCGCCCCTTGCCCTGAGAGCGGACTGGGGCGGGGCCCCTTCAGAGCCTGGGCGTGGCACCATTGTAAACCTGGTACTGAGGACAAGCTGGGTTAGAGACCAGTGTTGCTGTTTTTGTTGGAGGAGATTTGTGTCAGCTCACTTTCACAAGGACAGTTCCCAGAAATCATAAACGATCATGAGAGGGATACAGGTTTGGATGAGGAATGTTTGCCAAACATTAGTGACCAGAAGAAGGCTAAGGATGGAGGGAAACCCGCATCTTGATGTATTGGTAGGGCCTCCACTTCCAGAGCTCAGAAAACAGTAGCTGTTTGGATTTTCTGTCTTCTCATTGCTGATATTCTAATGCCAGTCAGTAGCGGCCTGGCAGACTAGGCATGATCATCTCTAGTCTTGGGAAGGGTCTGTGTGCCATGCATAGGTCAGTTTCTTTTAAGTTTAGACAAACAGTGGGATCCTACCTGGTGAAAAGGTTGGGGGTGTGTAATCTTGCTGTGGGTTTCTGTGTTGTCTTGCATACACTTTGCCTACTCTCAACTGAATACTTACTTGTTTTCAGAGTGACAATGAAGCTCTGTCTCCTTCCTAGCCTAAATTTCTTTATACCTACCCCTTTCCTATGTTTGTTTTTTATATATATATCAAGTTTACAAAAAAGCTGTCTTTCAGTTTACCAGATTTTTCACTTGCTGACTTGGGGAGATGTCTTGTTGGGGGATTATTTTCTCCATCCTGTAGGCAAAGGGTCTCAAACATGCAGTCTGCAGAGTTATTTCCTGTGGCCCGCCATAGCTTCCCCGCTCCTCCACCTACCTCCCAGCGCTTAAGACTTTGCAGGAGGGACGGGGGAGGAGCGGGGACGGGGTGCGCTCAGGGGAGGAGGCAGAGAAGAGGCAGGGCTGGGGCGGGGATTTGGGGAAGGGGTTGGAATAGGGGCAGGGAGGGGGCGGAGTTGGGGCAGGGACTTTGGGGAAGGGATTGGAATGGGGGTGGGGAAGAATGGAAGGGGTAGAGTGAGGGTGGGGGAGCTTTTGTATCTTTGTATGAAAAGGTGTCAGTGATGCGTCCCTCGGGCCAATGTACTAGTCCTCATGTGGCCCTCGTGGTGATTTGCATTTGAGATCCCTGCTGTAGGCTGTTTGTTGCTCTGACGCTGCAAGTCCCTCCTGGATCAGCTTTGTTTGGGGGAGGAATATGTATGTGGAAAAAGGTCAGGGGAGGGGAATATCCTACTTCAGCTTTGAGCAGCACATGTGTGCAAGGTAAGAAAATTGCATATAGAATCATAGAATCTCAGGGTTGGAAGGGATCTCAGGAGGTCATCTAGTCCAACCCCCTGCTCAAAGCAGGACCAAACCCAACTAAATCATCCCAGCCAGGGCTTTGTCAAGCCTGACCTTAAAAACCTCTAAGGAAGGAGATTCCACCACCTCCCTAGGTAACCCATTCCAGTGCTTCACCACCCTACTAGTGAAAAAGTTTTTCCTAATGTCCAACCTAAACCTCCCCCTCTGCAACTTGAGACCATTACTCCTTGTTCTGTCATCTTCTACCACTGAGAACAGTCTAGATCCATCCTCTTTGGAACCCCCTTTCAGGTAGTTGAAAGCAGCTATCAAATCCCCCCTCATTCTTCTCTTCTGCAGGCTAAACAATCCCAGTTCCCTCAGCCTCTCCTCATAAGTCACGTGCTCCAGCCCCCTAATCATTTTTGTTGCCCTCCGCTGGACTCTTTCCAATTTATCCACATCCTTCTTGTAGTGTGGCGCCCAAAACTGGACACAGTACTCCAAATGAGGCCTCACCAGTGCCGAATAGAGGGGAATGATCACGTCCCTCGATCTGCTGGAAATGCCCCTACTTATACAACCCAAAATGCCATTAGCCTTCTTGGCAACAAGGGCACACTGTTGACTCATTCAGCTTTTCGTCCACTGTAACCCCTAGGTCCTTTTCTGCAGAACTGCTGCCCAGCCATTCGGTCCCTAGTCTGTAGCAGTGCATGGGATTCTTCCGTCCTAAGTGCAGGACTCTGCACTTGTCCTTGTTGAACCTCATCAGATTTCTTTTGGCCCAATCCTCTAATTTGTCTAGGTCCCTCTGTATCCTATCCCTACCCTCCATCATATCAACCACTCCTCCCAGTTTAGTGTCATCTGCAAACTTGCTAAGGGTGCAGTCCACACCATCCATTTTGTTACTTCAGTCTAATGCACAAGTTGTGGAAGGCAACAGGGGAGTTGATGTCAATCACTCATTTCTCCTCTAAGTTAATGGCCTCTGAAAATTGGGTCAACATAATATATGTGGCGGCATAGGAATAGATTTGCCCACACATGCTGCTTTGCATATATCTTGAATTTAACTATGTAGGAATGTCATGATAAACATTGAAGCATGGACTGCTATGTCTGTAACTGTCACAAATTTGAAAGCTTGAGTGAATCTACTTCTTAAGATCTTTATAGGCTTTGCTATGGTAGAAATTCCATGGAAAATGACACTTTATGGGGTTCAAATTTTTCATTTTATTTCACATGACAAATTTCAAACTTTTGCAAAAAGTCACTTGTACACAGCTGCTAGGCTTATATAGTGCTGCATGACTGTCTTCAACAAAGCAGCCCGACTTTGTCCCCAGATTCCGCAATCAATATTAACTTATTCCTAACTACGCTTCCAGTGCTGTGCAAGGTATCTTTGCAGCATTGTGGTATACATTGTACAGACTAGAAGGTGCACTGGCATTGTACATGGTGAGTTTATTATCTGAAATAGTTGCATTTACAAATATCTCACTTAAGTGAGTAGATTGCAAAAAGATACAAGGGATGGTGATATATCATGTATATAGTCTCCAAAAACGCCAACAGGAAAGTGCTTTCTCTGGATCAGGCCTGCACAACATGCGGTCCGCGTGGGTTCACTGTGCAGCCCGCGTGGGGGTGAGTAGGTGGGCTCACTGTGCGGCCCGCGGGGAGGTGTGTAGGCAAGCGGTGGAGTGGGGCAAGCCAACGGCCGGCCGGCGGGTGGGCGGGCAGGTGGGCTGGTGAAGAGGCCAGTGACAGGCTGGGGAGTGAGGGTGAGCCAGCAGCAGGGGGCGGGGGGCAGCGGCGGGCAGGCAGGTGAGCTGGTGATGGGGGGAGCTGGTGAGGAGGCGAGCGGGCGGCGGGGGTGAGGAGGCGAGCCGGGTGGGGTGAGAGATGACGACCTGAGTGGGCGGGCGGTGGCAGGTGAGCCAGTGGCGGCGGTGGGGGGGCTGAGGAGGCGAGCCGGGGCGGGGGTGGGGGGATGATGAGCTGAGCGGGCAGTGGCGGCGAGGCTTTATTCTGGGGCGGGGGGGAGAGGAGACGAGCAGCGAGTCGGTGGCTGGAGGGGGGCAAATCTCCCAGATTCAAAATCTGGGACTGTCCCCGTTGGTCCTTTTTGCTGCTTGTCTCTGGGCTGGGGGTTGTCCCAATGCTGCAAAGAGGGTGTTCCCAAAGGAAGGTGCTTGCTTCTAAACCCTGAGGCCGTCAGCATGTCTGCTCTTCTCTAGTCAGCCCACTGGACAAGTTTGCTTGTCCTTGGTCTGGTTCCCATCCCCTTTCCAAGGGTTGCAGCTGTTGTGTGCAGTAATATAGTCACCCCTGGGGGGGTGAAGAGGGGTGTGATGGTGGGGCCAAGCGGGGAGGGGGCAGGTCCTATTTTACTGCTGTGATCTGGTCACCCTATGCGTGCTGTTTCTTTCCCCCTCTACAGGCTTCCACACCCCAGCGCTGGGGAAGGAGGGGTTGTTTCCGTGGGGCGGGCGGCGCTTGGGGGGGGGAGGGGGGGAGGGAAGTGTTTCCGTGGGGGCGGGGGGTTTCGGCCCTCAGCTGTTTTCTTTGGAGTAATGTGGCCCTCGCCGCTTTGAGTTGTGCAGGTCTGCTCTAGATCACTGAAATCTAGAACTGTATATGTGTGTGTATAAAATGCCTGACATTGAAATGCAGTTTTGTTGTTTAGTGGCTCTTGGAACCTCAATGATTAACAAGTGTTTGGAAAAGCATGATTCACAACCGGTCCTGGATATATTGCAGTCTCCTAAGTTTGGTTTAAGAGTTGTTCCAGAATGTGCTGAAACCTATTACAAGAACCTTTTAGAAGCCAAGAATTTAAAAACCAAAGAAGGTAAAACCAAATCTCTGCAGTACTGTAAAAGCATTGAAGGATTAGTGCAAAATGTTTGTTTATATATAGTGCAAATGTATATAAATGTTTATATATTCTAACTTTAATTCTCTCTGTAAATTAAGGGAGAGTTGGATGAAACTGAGATTTTTTCCCCCCTCTGATTTGTCAAAAGCTGTCTAAATCTCCAGTTCTGAATGTTAAGGTTTCTCTTAGCACTTATTTATACTAGGAAACTTAATCATAAATGCATTATCTAACACAATGTTAAATGCTCAGAGCTAAATTCTGTGCTGTGCCTCGCTGAGAGCACAGCACAGAAGATTGAGGGGCGCATACGTGGCTTAAGCCATCTCCATCTCCCAGATTCTGGTCTTGGCTGGGGCCAAAGCATCCTCAGGGGCTGCTCTAATGTATGGTAGCTTCTCCGTAGTTGCCTGTAGGCTACTCCACAGCCCAGAATAGCCACAGTATGGAGCCTAACAGCTCTACTCCCTTTCCCACCCACAGCACAACCTGACACCAGCAACTGCAAGGGGAACACTTAGGCTGCATATGTCAGCCCTATGCTGCTCCTGTGTTGGGTGAACTTCTAAGGCCATTGCAGCCCGTTTTATGGCCCCTATGCAATACCAGAGCACTGTACAGGAGCTGCAGCTGGGGTCAGAATCTGGCCCTCAGTGTAAAGGAGGACTAACATTTAAAGTAGTGTCAGCTAGTCCTGGGTATTCGTTAGCTGTGACCAGCTGCTGGTTTTAAATAAGAAACAGTCGTTTGTTCTGCATGCTAAGTCTAGTTTAACATCATGTTAGTTAACACATGTTGTGTAACAATGCTTTTTTCCAGCATAGACATGCTTATTTCAGCACATAAGACAATTTATGGGTGGTATTTTGTATAGTTCTCTTCCTCATCACGTTTCCCTTGTACTCCTGAGGGAATTCTGTGCCACTAAAATAAAAATTCTTCACACACTTTCAAATTCTTCAAATTTTATTTATTCATAAATAAACATGGAGGCTCCAGGATGGTAGTGGGGAACACAGGCTGTGGGGAGGTGAGAGATCACCCTGCAGCCCCCCACCATCCCTCCAGGTCAGGGGTTCTCAAACTGGGGGTTGGGACCTCTCCAGGAGTTGCAAGGATATTACATGGGAGGGGTCGAGAGCTGTCCGCCTCCACCCCAAGCCCCACTTTGCTTCCAGCATTTATAATGGTGTTAAATATATATATATATAAAAGTGTGTTTAATTTATAAGAGTGGGGTCACACTCAAAGGCTTGCTATGTGAAAGGGGTCACAGCAGAAAAGTTTTGAGAACCACTGCTCCAGGTCATGGATGCAGTGGTGAGGCTGCACCCAACCCTGACAGCCTCACCCGGAAATACCCCAGGGCCCTGTCCCTCTGCTCCAGGCACACTGAATCTGGCAGGATCCAAGGGCTTGTCTTCACTACCTGCCGAATCGGCAGGTAGCAATCGATCTATCGGGGATCGATTTTTCACGTCTCGTTAAGACGTGATTAATCAATCCCCAATCGCGCTCCCCGTCGGCTCCGGAAATCCACCTCATCGAAAGGCGGAAGCGGAGTCGACGGGGGAGCGGCAGCGATCGACTCGCCGCTGTCCTCATGGCCAGGTAAGTCGATTACGATACGCCAACTTCAGCTACGCTATTCACGTAGCTGAAGTTGCGTATCGTAGATTGACCCCCTCCCCTAGTGTAGCCCTGGGCCAAGTGTGGAGCGGCTTTGTGTGTGTGGGATCCTGGTGTGTGGAGAGAGGGTTCTATGTGGGACAATCTGGGTGTGGGCAACTCAGTGGGGGATCTGGGTGCAGGGGGATCTGGATGCACGGGCTCATTGGGGGTGTTCCATGTGCAGGGGCAATGGAACTCTGCAGGGGGGTCCAGATGAAGGGGGTGGTGGGAGGGGTCTTGATGTGGGGGCTAAGTAGTGGGGTCTGGGTGCTGGGGGAGTGGGGCTTGGTGGGGTGGGGATCCAGGTACAGCTGGTTGGGGTACCATAGGGCAGGGGTGCTAGAATAATTTGTATAGTGGAGGTTCTGAGAGCCGTTGAAGCAAACTGCAAATCCTGTATAGAATGGAAACCACTTCAAGCTAGGGGGTGCGGCAGCAACCCCAGCACCCCTAGTTCCAGCACCTATACCGTGGGGGGGATTCTGGGTGAGGGAAGCTCACTGGGGTGGCACAGAATTCCCCAGGAGTAACCTTGGCACAGTCCATAGGGAAACTTACTCAAGACTCTTCCTATCTCTCTCAGCTGATGGTGCTCAGAAGAATGATAACCTGCATGCCGGTGGTGTATACTATGCGCCTATAAGATCCAGCCTACACCTGAAATGCTGCAAAAGCTTCTAGTCATTGCTGACAGTGCTTCATATCCACCAGTGTTAGTAATGGTAGCAGCCTTAGTATATAGACTGACTGCTGCCAGCATTTTAAGTACCATGTTGACTAGGTCAACTCTGAGTAGAGATGGATAACACAGTTCTTGAAAATGCCCATTCCAGCCGGTGGCCAGTCTCTACTACGCTCCTCCCTGTTGTCCATACCATTGGAACTGAGCCATTGTTAATATAGCAGGATATTTTTGCAAAATTTTCCTAGTTTAGGGTAGATCAATATTTGTGCTGATTTTCATGTATGTAAAATAATTGAAAACATTCTTTGGCAGGGAGGGGGAGGGGAAGGGGCAAAAACCTTTTATAAATGTATTAAGGCTCCTAAATGTACACTAACAGCTTACCTATATTGCTTTTAGATTCTAGTGAAGGTCCATGGCTCAAACTGATAATGAAGAACAGATATGATTATTATTATAATGTGGAAACAGGAGAGAGTACCTTTGTTCCACCTGAAGGGTTTATACCAAAAACGTCTTGGCTAACCAGTGAAGAAATACAGGTAGAGTGCTAAAATGTTCAAAATGACTGATGCAATACAACTGGAACATAAACTCAGAAGTGAGTGGTTTAACACTGTTGGATACAGAGGAAGTGGTTATGTCAAGATTTTTAGAGCCTTAAAAGTACAAGGGAAAAGAGAAGGAATTCTCTAATTGGACTTTGATTTAAGATTGTTCATTTCCCCAAATACAGTAGAACTTAATCTGTTTGTTTAATCAAATCCTTAGAAGGGGGCTGACAACTCAGATATAGTGTAAAGCACCTCACTTTGGCCCATATCATACAATCATAAGTACCCTTAAATCTGCTTTTGAATAATCTTCCAAGTCTATGTAAATAAACTGTCAGTTATAGTACTCTGTTGCATATTGTACTCTACATAGGTCCCCAAATCAGGAAAGCCCTTAAGCACATCCATAAAGGCTTTCTTGAATCGGGGCCACTTTTAAGCTGGCCTACGCTTTGGGTTCAATCACTGGTGTTGCTACACTGATATGTGCTGTTGCATGTTACTAGACTGCATTTAGCTGTACCTATGCAAACCACTACTGTACACATGCTACTCCAGTGTAAAAAGTGACTTGCTCCAATACGGCTTACCCAGTTTCACTACAAGCCACTTTTTACACTGATGTTGTATATCCACGGTAAGGGTTTGCACTGGCTCAGCTAGATCAGTGGTTAAAATCCCAATGTAGATAAACTTGTAGGCGGTTCCAAAATTGTGCAGCAGGATTCTTCACATCCTGACTGGTTTCAGAAGAATTTTTTTTCACATCATTCTGAAACTTAGAAATCCTAAAATAAGCATTTCACACAGATGTATGGGTTCCATTTTTAGACTCCTGGCTTCTCACTCTTGAGTTAGCAGTATTGCAAAAGCAAAGACCTCTGCCCCCTAGTATGAAAAGCTTTGTAATGGCTAAAACCAGTCCTTTCAGCTTATTGATGATGTGGTCTGAAGTGAGTTAAATCCTCCTTTAAACAAATGATGGTAATAACATTGTGGTTCTCAGTTTTGTAAGTGGTTAAAAATGTGGGGAGTAAATTGAAGGAGTTTTCATAATGGGTGTGGATGGAGAGAATGGAATCCAGACTCTGAAATGGTTTGCCTTCAGCTTTGCTTAATTGCTTATTAATTGCTTATTTTTACATGATCTCTTACCAGACTATTGTTGGGCAAGTTACAGCAGATTACAGTCGAGAGCAGTTGTGGCTTGCTAATGAAAACCTGATTGTTCAGCTGCAAGCCCTAGCAAGGGGATTCCTAGTCAGAAAAAGTTATGAGGAGAGAAAAGGATTCCTCCAAAAACAGGAACCATCTGTGATCAAAATACAGGTATTGCTGTGTAATATAAAGACAGGGTGTTCTTCTGGCTGTTGGTAGCTTTTTATATGTGACAGACTGCATGACCTTTGGGTGTGTTTTATCTTCCTGCCTTCCTTTTGCAGAAAGGACTCCTTGTGGGATTTATTATTTACAGAACTGAAGTGTTGTTGTACAAACACAAGTCTGTGTGCTCATTGAAAGAAATGCTTTGTGTGTAAACTGGAGTTTTGTCAGTTTAAAATGGCTATAGATCATGTATAACTGTAAAATACAACAGAACGGTTGAAGAAGCCAAGTGATTCTTACTACTAGCTTCTTCCTGAGCACTGCTTTGATGTTTAGTTGAGAATATGAGAAAAGAGTAGGAGGATGGAAGGTAATGAGTTTAATATTGAAACTCTAGTTCTCTGCCAAGGCATGGTTCATTCAGGAAATACATTCCTTTCTCTGCTCTCCCCCAGTCAGAAGCCATTTGTTTCTGCTTTGCAAAGCAAATGCTCATATAATTGAATAGGGAGAGGCAACGTTAACAACTTTGCCTGATTCCAAGCGTATTACTTGGATTTGCTCAATGTGCAGTACTCTGGAAGGAGTACAAAGGAAACTTACTTTTGGTTTTTACAGAGCATGTCATGCACATCTTGATAGGCCAGCAATGGTGCTTTTGTGTACACTTTGTGGTTTTACATATTTTTACACTGTTCCTGCATAAACTTGCTCAATAAGCTTGAACTCTTTAGCAGTAAAGTTCAGTTCTTAAAAAATTGTTTTTTTGTAGAATGGGTGCAAACTGCAATGAATCAAAACTTATTTTTGCTACTACTTCAGATTATTAGTAAAATATATGTTCTGGTGATGCTAGAGGCCTTATTAGGATTGGGACTCCCTTGTGGTAGGTGCTGTACAGACCTAGTACAAAAAATTGCAAGCTCTTTGGGAAGGAATCCTCCAAGACCAGATTCAGCAAATATGTGTAGCTATCCTCAGAAACTAGATGGAGGATGTAGAAAGTGGTAATAAAACATGCGTTTACACAAGCCACATAAGATAAATGTTGCAAGTCCCCACTGGCTATATCCCTAGCCAGATGTCAGCTTCCTTTGGGCATCCCAATAAAAATGGCTTTTTGAGTATTAGGAGAAGTGAAGTCCAAATGGCTCATGAGAGAAGCAGACAGGCGGATGATAGAGGTTGGCATCATTGGTAAAACAGGCAACAGAATAAGATGAATGGGTAAGAAGGGAGGAATTAGATTGGCAGGGTCTTTAAAGGCAGGGACCAGCACTGGTATTTGATGGAACAGAGAACTGGGAGCCAGATGCAAGAATTTGAGAGGGTGGTGTGGTCCGAGAAGGCAAGAAGGTCTTAGCTGGGTTTTGAATGGGTCTGAGAGGCTGACAGTGGATGTCAGGAAGGGAAGGAGTTTGCAGTCGACAAGACTGGTGATGAAGCGGGCCTGGACAAAGTTATAGCAGTGTAGACAGAGGATAGGGCAGCTCTGCGACACCATGGAACAAGAGGAGACAAGATTTGGAAACTGCCTAGAGGTGCAGGCTTAGTCTGAAATCAAAGATGGCATGCAGAGCACTGGACTGAGGTTCCAGGCCTGAGTGACACAGAGGCTGACCTCCTGGGTCAGGAATGGAGTGGTTGACTTATGAGTCATCAGCACAGAGGTGACTGATGCCACAGGAGTGGATGAGGGCTTGTAAAAGGGTGTAAAGAACGGATGTGCCTCAGTCACATTTTCTCGTCACTTTTAAATTGAACAGCAGTTTCTCTGTGGAATAAGATATATAAACTTGGTTTTCTAAGTTTATGCATAGTGAAACTAATGGTCACACTACTAACCTGCTTTTTAAAATAGGCTTTCTGGAAGGGATGTAAACAAAGGAAAAGCTACACTGACAGATTGCAGGTGCTTCAAGGCAATGTTGCTGCTATCATCAAGGTAAACTTCCATCTATGATGAGCGGGATTAGGGTTTGTTCTATGGATAATGATGTTTCCTCACTGTTGGGAGAATCCAAACACTTGAAAGCCCAAGGAATCTAGGGAGAGGGGCTGCTGCAGTAAAACTGCGAGTGTTCCTATTCTGTTGGGCGTTACATGGCAGGCTCAAAGTTCTGACAGCAGCTAGTAATCCAAGAAAACTGTTCAAGTGATTAATACCTTGAGTCTTCCATTAAAAGCCAGGACTGTCAAGTATGATTATTTGCGAAATGTGTTATATCAGTTTATGAAATGCTGGTGGTTGTAATAAAAATGATACTTAGCTCTTATATAGTTTGTTTGATCTGATCTCAAAGTGCTGTACAAAGGAGGTCATGTCATTATCTCCATTTTATATCCTGGGAAACAAAGGCTCAGAGAGATGAATGTGACTTGGCCAAGGTCATCCAACAGACAGGTGGCAGAGCCAGAAATCAAACCCAGGTCTCCTGAATCCCAGTCCCACTAGCTAGTCCAGTGTTCTGACCATTAGATCAGAGAGCTCAATCATCCCGTCAGCTGTGCATGTGACTCCATTGACTTTGCTGAAGTTTGTGTGCTATGCAACTGATGGGTCAGTCAAGCATCTAACCTCGTTTTTTTAAAAGAGCCAAATAAAATTAGCGGCGTTCTTAATTCTCCTACAATTCTTCTTAAGTTTTTATTTCACTTTTAGATTCAATCATGGGTCAAAATGTGGCTAGCGAGGAAGGCTTACAAGAAGCGGCTGCAGTATTTCAAGGATCACGTAAGGCATTTCTCCACCCCACTCCCTTTTAAGGAGAGAACTAATGTAGTAGTAATGCATGTATTTTTTGAAATTACAGATACTGTAGGTTCCCCCGTATGTCTCTTAACAGAAATACATTATAACTGCGAAGACATTAAAACTTTTCTAATTATACCAGTGTTTGGTAGATGTCTATAGTACTCTTATTATCTCTCTTCATAGAACATGACCTGTTGTTGGAGGTTTCCTGTTCAATGCTTTCTAAAGTGTTTAGTCTTGGTCTTTCTAGAATGAAGAAATTGTGAAAATACAAGCATTTCTTAAAGCAAACAAAGCTAGAGATGACTACAGAACACTAAGTAAGTGCTGGTGATAAACATTTTGAGTGTAAATTGGTGGGGAAACAATTTTTAGAATAAGTGTTCAGTTGTGATTTCTAATATTTGAGTCTTGCATTTTTGGCTCTTCATAAGCAGTTAAGTGAAATTGTGATACTAACATTTGTTAAATGGTTAATACATTTACATAGAACTGCTACACATAGTTCTGATTACACAAAATATTCTACTCTTGCTCTCGATGACATAAACTCCTTTCTGCAGTTTGGCATTCCGACCCTAGATGTCACTATGTACAAAAGGTACAAAAGAATTCTAAACATTGATATTTATAAATTTAAAGGTATTCTGTGCATGTCAGACCAAGCAAATAAAATATCTAATATGAGCTCATTTACCTTAACTGCAGTTGGTGCTGAAAATCCACCCTTGAACGTCTTGCGCAAATTTGCTTACCTCCTGGACCAAAGTGACTTAGACTTTCAGGAAGAACTAGAAGTAACAAGGTTAAGGGAGGAGGTGGTTACAAAAATCCGATCCAATCAACAGCTGGAGAATGACTTGAACTTGATGGATATAAAGATTGGCCTACTAGTGAAGAACAGGATCTCTCTACAGGTCAGCAGGCTTTATTCAAACTATTTCTATAGAATCCACTGAAGGCAGTGGAAGTTTGTGTGCTGAAGGAATGCTGGATCAGTTAGGATGTTCCTGGGGAGTGAAGCAGTTGCCTTTTTTCTTGTTTAGTGTATGCCAAGAAGAACCATAGTCAGTACAACCTAGCTAAGAAGTAGCTGTACTGTGGAAAGAGCTTTTGGTAAGAATTGACCTAGGAATGGTCTCAAATCATTGAGGACTGCTGCTGTTTGAAATAGTTAATGGCCCACAGTCGCTTCTTTCTATTCTTCCTCTTTCTTGCCCGCCAGTTAGCTTTTCTTAAAGTATCAGTGCCTCAATGGGGAGCAAAAGTAGGAGGAGTTTAGTTCCTGGTACCATGTTACTTCACATCTCAATAAAAACACCTGGTATTCAGTATGATGGACATGGGCAGCAGTAATACTCAGAAGCATGAGGTCGTTCTTTGTGTTTTTAAGCAGCTTTCTAACAATTGAACAAATCTGACTTCCAATTTTAAAACTCAATGTAAATAGTTTGTTCTTGTTAGTTGTCAAAAAGCATGTACGCGAGCTTGAGGTACCCTGACAATTATCGTTTAGTCCGCACTGAAATTCTACCCAGCAGCAAATTCTTCCCACTGTTTGGGAAGGGGATGCAATGATAGGATTACACTGGGTTGTTGTTGGCATTCCAAAACTTGTGTTTTGGAGCCAGGTTTGATCGATCATGGAAGTTATGGGTAGGGACTGTGTATTTAGATAGTCTAATATATTTTTATTGTGAATTTTAACTGATCTAAGATGGCACTCAGAGCTTGATGTTTTGCCTTTTTATAAATCTAAATAAAACTCTAATCATGAGTAAAATGATGTAGTCGTGAACAGTGTTGTCTAGTTAATGTGCTGTATTGAGTCTAAATATAAAAAGGGGTTGATATTAAAATCTTTTTTAATAAATTAACCAATGTAGAAACATCCTATTTAAGATGGTTGAGAAATGGCAGTGTACCATATTGCTTTATATTTCTGTGTCAATATATATAATGGCTCACTTGTGTCTGTAGGATGTGGTACTGCACAGCAAGAAGCTAAACAAAAAAAGCAAAAATCAGGTGGAAGAGATGGTGACAGGTGACAAACAGGGCATCAAAGGCTTGAGCAAAGAGAGGAGAAAACAGCTGGAGGCCTATCAACACCTGTTTTACCTTTTGCAGGTAAGTCCTAATGTGGGGAGTAATTTGCCCCCAAATAGCTTGTGTTAAGCAAAACTTTAAAGTGTGTTCATTTCTTGTTCTAATGAGAATGACGGGGAGAGATTTCTTTGCAGATATATTTCAGAGTGACAGCCGTGTTAGTCTGTATCAGCAAAAAGAATGAGGAGTACTTGTGGGACCTTAGACTAACCAACTTTATTTGGGCGTAAACTTTTGTGGGCTAAAACCTACTTCATTAGATGCATGGAGTGGAAAATACAGTAGGCAGGCGCACGCACGCGCACACACACACACGATGGGGGGGGTTGCCATACCAACTCTAACGAGGCCAATTTAAGGTGGGCTATTATCAGCAGGAGGAAAAAAAACTTTTGTAGTGGTAATCAGGATGGGCCATTTCAAACAGTTGACAAGAAGGTGTGAGTAACGGGGCGGGTGGGTGCGAAATAGCATGGGGAAATAGTTTTTAGTTTGTGTAGTGACCCATCCACTCCCAGTCTTTATTCAAGCCTAATTTGATGGTGTCCAGTTTGCACATTAATTCCAGTTCTGCAGTTTCTCGTTGGAGTCTGTTTTTAAAGTTTTTTTGTTGAAGACTTGCCACTTTTAATTCTGTTACTGAGTGTTCAGGGAGGTTGAAGTGTTCTCCTACTGGTTTTGGAATGTTATAATTCTTGGCGTCTGCTTTGTGTCCATTTTATTCTTTTGCATAGACTGTCCGGTTTGGCCAATGTAGATGGCAGAGAAGCATTGCGGGCACATGATGGCATATATCACATTGGTAGATGTGCAGGTGAAAGAGCCCCGATACTGTCGCTGATGTGATTAGGTCCTATGACGGTGTACCTTGAATAGATATGTGGACAGAGTTGGCAACGGGGTTTGTTGCAAGGTTCAGTTCCTGGGTTAGTATTTCTGGTGTGTGGTTGCTGGTGAGTATTTGCTTCAGGTTGGGGGCCTGTCTGTAAGTGAGGACTGGCCTGTCTCCCAAGGTCTGTGAAAGTGAGTGATCGTCCTTCAGGATAGGTTGTAGATCCTTGATGCGCTGGAGAGGTTTTAGTTGGGGGCTGAAGGTGATGGCTAGTGGCGTGCTGTTACTTGCCTTGTTGGGCCTATCCTGTAGTAGGTGACTTCTGGGTACTCTTCTGGCTCTGTCAGTCTGTTTCTTCACTTCAGCAGGTGGGTATTATTGTTTTAAGAACCCTTGACAGAGATCCTGTAGGTGTTTGTCTCTGAGGGATTGAAGCAAATACAGTTGTATCTTAGAGCTTGGCTGTGGACAATGGATCGTGTGATGTGGTCTGGATGAAAGCTGGAGGCATGTAGGTAAGTCTACCTATGTGATATATGCCATCATGTACCAGCAATGCCCCTCTGCCATGTACCTTGGCCAAACTGGACAGTCTCTATGCAAAAGAATAAATGGACACAAATCAGACGTCAAGAATTATAACATTCCAAAACCAGTCGGAGAACACTTCAACCTCCATGGACACTCAATTACAGACCTAAGAGTGGCAATTCTTCAACAAAAAACTTCAAAAACAGACTCCAATGAGAAACTGCAGAACTGGAATTAATTTACAAACTGGACACCGTCAAATTAGGCTTGAATAAAGACTGGGAGTGGAAGGGTCATTACACAAACTAAAAACTCTTTCCCCATGCTAATTTTCCCCCTACTGTTACTCACACCTTCTTGTCAACTCTTTGAAATGGGTCATCCTGATTACCACTACAAAAGTTTTTTTTTTTCTCCTGCTGATAACAGCCCACCTTAATTGATTTGTCTCGTTAGAGTTGGTATGGCAACCCCCATCTTTTCGTGTGTGTGTGTGTGATGATCTTCCTACTGTATGTTCCACTCCATGCATCTGATGAAGTGGGTTTTAGCCCACGAAAGCTTATGCCCAAATAAATTTGTTAGTCTCTAAGGTGCCACAAGTACTCCTTGTTCTTTTTACAGCTGTAGTGTACAGTAAATACAGTTACTACAGACCACAGCTGAGCACAGCCAGCAAGCTTTGTTCGCTGGATGATTGATTTTAAACAGACTTGACAATTATTGCTGCACAGTGTAAATTTGTTTCCCTAATAGAAAAAAGCTCTATTGGCCTTAAATTGTGCATGAGATAATTCGTTGCTGTTCCCTTCCTTGAAATTATTTTAAATTCCTAACTCTTCTAGGCTTGCAACTGTCTACCGTAATATGAGCCTGCTTGGTTTTATGTCTCTTCCTTGTCTCTCTCTTCACCTCTATCCTGTCAACTCAGTTTGGATGCATAGTTCAAATCTGAGCAGGAAAAACCATTTTCTTCCACATTATCTTTCAAGTTTAAAAATACTGAAATTACTTTGTGTGTAGGGGAAAGAAGCTACTGCATGATTGACATTTTATTATGTAATGTGTCTATTTTTGTGTATTTCTCCTCTGTCAATCTGAATTTGGGTAAGTTTATTTAGAAGACTTATTTGTCCAGGGAAAGATTGCTTCCCTCTCCCACTTTTGTTCGTGGGGGAAGGGAAGGGAGAGGTATACACTCCCCCCCCCCCCCCCCCCTTCAGTGTATTTTTAACTCAAAGGAAGTTAAGTTTTGGGGATAAACACCTTTTTGATGGTGAAATGGCAAAACATCAAAGTATGGATGTCCCAATAATATCAGATTTAAGATTTCTAAAATCCGATAACCTTGCAAAGTAAAACTTGTGTACCTTTTATTCTAAGTGACATCAGTGTAGACATAGTTTACGTATTATTAGCACATTACATACAGCAAAACTTTTGAACATTTACATGTCCATATATGCTAATTACCTACAGTAGATCCTCAGTGTTACGAACACCAGACTTACAAACTGACCAGTCAACCACACACCTCATTTGGAACCAGAAGTACATAATCAGTAGCAGAGACACAAAAAAAAAAAGGGCAAATACAGTACGGTACCTTTGTTAAAAGTGAACTACTAAAAAAAAAGGGGGAAAGCAGAATTTTTCTTCTGCATAGTAAAGTTTCAAAGCTGTATTAAGTCAATGTTCGGTTGTAAACTTTTGAAAGAACAACCGCAATGTTTTGTTTAAAGTTACGAACATTCCAGAGTTACGAACAACTTCCGTTCCTGAGGTGTTTGTAACTCTGAGGTCCTACTGTAAATGTATATTTCAGGTAGGTTATATGCTTTTTAAAAATAAATGTATGTATGTATCCTAATAAGGACTAGTGATAAATATTTAGTACTGGCTTCACTTGGCTTTCCATTTGTGGAGGTAGTGCATAGAGTACAGAACTTAGGGAGGTCGCCATTAAAATACTTACAATTGTCATGTGCAAGTAACTGCCACTGCGGCATTCACAGTATTCCCCAGGCTTAGTGTTACAATAGCCTAATGCTCAGTATAGTGAATACTGCATTAAAATTAGGCCAAAAACATAATTGTGACGCTTTTAATGGTGACAACTCTGAGAAGGTATAGCCTTAACCATGCAAACATAACTTTCATTAGTATTAATGAAAGCTATGTGTGTCCATTCAAAGGTGAGCAGACTCCTTATAGCTTGTGCAGGTAGTGGGAAAACTTATTTTAGCAATATATAAATCACCCTCCATAATGTTTCTTTCCTAGACTAATCCCATGTATCTGGCTAAGCTGATTTTCCAGATGCCTCAGAACAAGTCAACAAAGTTCATGGATACAGTCATTTTTACTCTGTACAACTATGCCTCCAATCAGCGAGAAGAATACCTGCTTCTCAAGCTCTTTAAAACTGCTCTAGAAGAGGAGATAAAGTATGTACATTGACTAGAACCCCCCATTCCTCTGAAGATAGGCTATCTGTTAGACTTTGAAATTTTCTTTTAACTGCATTCTTAAACTTACTTTTCATTTGATGTCAAATCATATTTTTATTTGTCAGCGGGGAAATTAGTCTATCAGTGGGACTTAATAATAAATTGACTGACAAGGTTATAAATGTTTTATACCTTAGATTCAGGGAAGCTGTCTCTCTGGTAGAGAAGCAAAGTCTGCATAATCTTAGATTTTTACTTAATCTTGGAGGTAAATACATGTACTAAAAGTACAACTCTTTTGGCTTCTTTGTTCCTGCTTTTTGCTTGAATATGCAGTTGTTTCAGAGCCTTTATTTTTCTTCACAAATGTAATTTGTAAATGTGTCACATAAGCAGAGGGCTCATCCTGTAATAGGTTGTAATCAATAAGGCCCATATTAGCAAAATACTGAAGGCATGTGTTTAAATTGTTCCCAGAACTAGACCTAAATCAGGTACTAATTGGAATTATTATGAATTCTTGTTAGTCATTATGTCAGGGCCACCTCTATGTTTTAATCTTCATTATGGTTCATGGGCTTGCTCCCATAATATAAGAACTAGGGGCCAACAAATTAAATTAATAGGCAGCAGGTTTAAAACACACAATCAACCTGTGGAACTCCTTGCCTGAGGAGGTTGTGAAGGCTAGGACTGTAACAGGGTTTAAAAGAGAACTAGATAAATTCATGGAGGTTAAGTCCATTAATGGCTATTAGCCAGAACAGGTAAGGAATGGTGTCCCTAGCCTCTGTTTGTCAGAGAGTGGAGATGGATGGCAGGAGAGAGATCACTTGATCATTACCGGTTAGGTTCACTCCCTCTGGGGCACCTGGCATTGGCCACTGTCGACAGACAGGATACTTGGCTGGATGGACCTTTGGTCTGACCCAGTACGGCCTTTCTTATGTTCTTATGATTAGTGATTTATCTATAAATGCTATTTTATTTTGATATAAAAATCCATAAATTGAAGGGTTACATTGATTTTAATCAGTACAGAACCAGTTAGAAATTTGGCAATTTTTCTAACCTTACAAACTTGTGTATATTTTTTTTTTATTTATTTTTTAAAACCCTGATAGTTAGTTACAGTGCAGTTAAGGACTGTTCTGTTTTTAATGCAGTTCCAAAGTAGACCAGATACAGGATATAGTCACTGGAAACCCTACTGTCATTAAGATGGTTGTCAGCTTTAATCGAGGTGCTCGTGGACAGAACACACTGCGTCAACTGTTGGCCCCAGTGGTAAAGGAAATCATGGATGACAAATCCCTCCTCATCAACACCAGCCCTGTGGAAGTGTACAAGGCATGGGTAAACCAGTTGGAAATGCAGACTGGAGAGGCCAGGTAAGTGAGAAAATAGAATAGTTCATCTTCATTCTGTTAATATTTGAGTGATTCCTTATGTCAGATCCTTTTCTCATGGGGTGAAGCTTTTTCTTCTCTTCCACAAGCAACCATGAAGATGCAGCTGGGGTGTATGCTTGTGATACTCTTATTATATTACAGTTAACTAGACTTAATGTATCTCTTTGCTGAGGTGTAATTCCTAGTAGTACTGTTATTTTATAGCATACTAGATTCCTCCATGAAATAGCTTATAAACTTACTCCCAGAACCTGCAATCATATCTGCTAACATGGACCCCGGCGCCATTAGAGCCTCATTGACTTCAACGGAGCTTTGCAATAGCACAGAGAGCCAATGCTTGCAGTTCTGACTGAAGGATTGGAACCCCAATGACGGACTAGCTTATAACACTTCTCTATCTTAAGTACCCCATCACTTTAATATATGAGCACCTCACAACACCCCTGTGAGGATTTTACATGTGGGGAACTGAGGCACAAAGACTGACTTGCCCAAGGTCACAAGGGAAGTTTGTGACTGAGCAAGGAACTGAACCAGGTCTCCCAAGTTCTACGCTAATGCCCTAACATCTGGACCATCCTTCCTTTCAGCACATAAGCTAGTACATAAGAATCCTCACACTAGAATAATTATACATGTTTTCCTCTTTGTAGCTGGAAGAGGTCAGTTCGTATCACTTCCATGTTTGTTTTTTCATTTTAAAAAAATGAACAGATAATATTGGTGGGGTTTTTGTTAAAAAAAAATGCATTTGAAGAATTGGTTGTATTAAATCACTTGATTGTGTTCTCTGAAATACGAAATAAGTAGTTGAGACTGTATAGCATTAAATAAACTGAGTTTTTAATGAATTTTGTTTGTAATGTGATAGTACACAGTTTACTTTAGCCCAGTAAATACCTCTCTTGCATTTTCAGTAAATTGCCATACGATGTAACAACAGAACAAGCATTAGAACATCCGGAAGTGGTAAATAGACTGGAATCCTCCATTCAAAGCTTGAGAACAGTAACTGATAAAGTCCTTGTTTCCATATTCTCATCTCTCAGTATGATGCCGTAAGTGCCAAACTATGAGTCTGGTAACTTCAGTTCATTTGTATAACAACATTTGATGCAGGATTCAGTATAAACATCTGTACTGCCTTAGATAACTATCTGTGGTACATGCCTCTATAATAGCAATTCTCCAACAGAGGGACCAATTCCTCCATATCATATATTCCAAATATGATCTAAAACCTAGTGAGCATCTGTAATGTGGTTTTTTTTTCCCATTATCATCTTGTTTTGTGTGATAAGTGGTTAGTCTGTAAAAATGCAGTATCTTGGTTGAATGGAATGATTTGTTTGTTTCATCTAAGTCTTTCCATTATTTTCCTTTTTCATCTGTTCTATATGTAGTTATGGAATGAGGTATATAGCCAAAGTTCTGAAGAATTCGCTCCATGAGAAATTTCCAGATGCAACAGAAGATGAACTATTAAAGGTAGATTTGTGAGGGTGATCTGTCGTCAGCTTGTTCTTTCTGCATATGCCAAAAGCAAGATTTATTGCATATAAGCTTTCTACGGCATTAACACTTGTATTTACAGAAACTTCTGGGGGTGAAGATGAAAGGAATTCCATGTGTTAATATGGTCTGACTTGGAAAATATAGTCAATGGTGCCGAGCATCTGTAGCACTTATAGAAGTCAGTGGGCCAGCACCATTGAAAATCAGCTCAATGGTACTTTGTAGGAAGCTAGAAATATTTGATTGCATGATTTTGCTTCAGTAGTGATCTTCTATGAAGAATATGACTGTGGTTTTGCAATTTTAACTCTGCTAAGGTGAAATCAGAACACATCACAAATTATTTCAAGTTTTTTTTATGCTATAAATACAATTGGGCAGAGTTATAAGAGGAAACGGTGAGTTAATCCATCCATTACACTTGTTTAAGATGCTTGTAAAAGTTGTGGGAATGTGACATTTGTCTAGACTGGAGCGTGTGCGCTGTCAAGTGATGCAGAATGTTCCTGGCACAATGCCCTCCCTTAATCTGTCAGAACCATTGTATTCTGCAGAAGGCAATGTGAAGTCATTCTGTGTGCCTGCCACACAACTACAGGGCTTATATCTTGCTTTAATTAGATATATTTGCATGTCTGTGTTGCATTTTAAAAAATTGAATTGTAATGAATCCAGAATTACTTTGAGGATTTTTCTAGTATCCTTCAAAATACATAATTTTTGTGTTTAAAATTCTTGTCTGGAGCCATTTTGAGAATTTAAATCTCCTCAGCTAAGTTTATTCTGCCTTTATGTAATAATAAGCCATACAGTTAATATTATTTACAATAAACACTGTTTGCAAGAATTTTCTTTGGTGCCCATCACCACAGTGCCTGGGAATCACTATAAATTTACATTATTTTAAAACTTCTCTGACAACTACCCCTAAATGGGTAGGGAACTGATTCCACCACAAGGCACCTCTACCCTGCCCACTGACCAGCATAGCTCATCATTTGAAAACCCTTAAATTCAAAAGCCAAACGTTTCACTGAGTGGCCGGACATGGGCTATGGCAAACTAGCAAAGGAAGTAAATACCAGAGGTCAGGAGTCCTTCACTGCTCACCCACAGGAGTTCAGCTCTTGCGTCGGCTTAGTACCTGGTACTGAAATATAATAGAAGAGGCAGTTTCTGAAAACCAACCAATAGCCCAGTGTGTAAGGCATTCACCTGGGTAGATTGGGCAGAGTATGAACATGAATCCAGATTTCCCACATCCCATGTAAGTGCCCTGATCCTTGGGGCATGCCCTGGTTGGTGTCTCTACTGCCCATCCTGGTTTTTCCTCAAAGTTCTCAGTTTCATTGCAGTGCTGAATGGGAAAATCCTTCTGAACTCCTCAGTATTCACAGGACAGGAAAACTGTTTCCTGCCCAGCTCTAATTGATAAGAGTAGAATTTATCATCAGGCTACTTAAAAAAAAAAAAAAAAAAAAAAAAAAAAAAATCTTCACTAAAATATTTGGGATGGGCTAGAAGTTTGGGATAAAGATTAAAGAGAATGGAACTTCTTATTTTTGAAGTTAAATAATATGTAAACTTTAAAAAAAAAATTATTCTCTCTGCACTTTCTGCTTTTAGGTAGGATAGGAAGTAGAAATTTTACAAATGTCTATTCTCCCAGTATTTCTGATTCAGTTGAAACAGGATAGTAATGGAAATCTTATTTGAGTGAGAACAGGATTTATTATAACTTGATATATGCATCCAAAATTTCAGATATTTAAACATTTTTTAAAATAAGTGATTTTTAAAAATTAGACTGGCCAAAATTCTGATGAAATGAGAAATCTAGGGCACTCTTTTCCTGTTTGGTGGGATTTTTTTTTTTAAACCAGTTGTTATAAATATACTCCTGGTATAAGTGCCTATTACTAAATAACATCTTTTTTTATCTCTGTGGGATCACTAGACTTTTCCATTAGCTAACTAGATTATACTTGCATCAGAAGTTGTTTTCACAGATTGCTCTCTACCACTTCTTAGTTAATGATTTCTTAAAATCTAAAGCAGGAAATGTATAGTCTTTGGTGGGCTTTCTAAGACTGTAATAAAGTGTACATCAGGGAAGAGAAAAATCTCTAAAAGTATTTCTCCTATAGATTGTTGGAAATCTCCTATACTATCGCTACATGAACCCGGCCATTGTTGCACCTGATGGTTTTGATATAATTGACATGACAGCTGGAGGCCAGATACACTCTGACCAGAGGAGGAATTTAGGTTGTGTGGCGAAAGTCCTTCAGCATGCTGCTTCTAACAAACTCTTTGAAGGCGAGAGTGCGCATCTTTCATCTATGAATACTTACCTGTCGCAGACATACCAGAAGTTCAGGTGTGAAAAGCTCATGCAAATGTTTATTCAATGTAAGCTGTTTGGGTGTGGATGAGGTAGACCTACTCTATTTACCTGACAATAATTGCACAAAATCTCTTTAATCTGTGGTGTAACCTAAAAATAGCAATCGCTCTGCCTTGTTCTGTAATGGGAAATAATGTGCTATATTTCCAGTTCAGAACTATTGTTTAGCAAGTAATTTTAGTATTGCTCAGCAGTATTCAGTCATCCAAATAGGAATTGTTAATGCAAAATGAAGTATGAGGAGTCTAATGGAGCATTTCATTGTATAACACACACTAATGCTTGCTTTAAGTAAGCAGAACAGCTGATCGTTTTTCAGTTTGGTGGCTGAGATTGCTCTTCTGTAAAGGTAAACTATTTCCCAGCCAGGAAGAGCTGTGTGGCTTTTTGTTTTTGTTTCGTTTAGTTTGGTTTGGATTTTTTTCACTTATGCCATCTCAGCTGAGAGAAACAATTGTAGGAAATGACAACACTTTAAATATTTTGCTGAAAAGTGTCTTGGGAAAATCCAGACATTCTGTGTTGCAAGGAAGTTGTTTGAAATTTATGCTCTTTACCTTGTAACTTTTTTGGATGGTTATGATCATGGAATTATCATGAGACAGCAGAACATTTTCAAATGTACATTATTCCTTTTAGAAGGGTCTCTTCTATATGAAAAAAAAATATTTTTAATGACTACTCTTATAACCTTAATTTAGAGGCCATACGTGGGCAAGGATACTAAAGCAGTTTAGCCATTTTATACATTAATAACAAAGGCAAAGAGGAGGAAGACCTGCTTGTTGTGTTTAATTTGGCTCTGATCTTTACAAAAAAGAAGAATCCCATATCTCATTAAATTAACTTTTTTTGATGAAAACTGGTGATATGTCTCCGAAGAGGATGCTAACCTGAGAGGGTTAGAATCTGCTCTGTTACTAAGTGAGATGAGATACCTTTCCATTATCTGTGCAATACCTTTCTTAGTTATCAGTAAACATGCTGAGAAACTGTTTCCTGCTTCTGAAACACCGGATGGCTTATGTCTAGATCTAGATAGTGGTATAGTCATAGTAACACTTTGTGTTAACACTTTTTGTGTATTTTCCCGTAGTGTTGTTACACTGTAACAATCCCATAATCTTGCCAGGTATCCTAATATTTTGCAGTGTTCCTAAGCAAACAGTTAAACATTGCAGTAGAGCGATGCAAGGATTTTAAATGTGTTTAAATTTAACATCTCTCTCTGCCCTGTATCATTCAGACTGGGTATTATGACAACTTGTATTAGTGTGCATGAGATTTAATTACTGCTCCTAAACTTTGTCAATATTATGAGCTGCTTTCATGCAATGAGGGTAACCATTTATGCAAAGTATCTTTCCTTTATATCATCTGGAGGGTTATTTTTAATCCAGATTCTAGACTAGATCCCTCAGAACATCTAAAAGAGGTGCCAAATTCTTGCTTACAACTTTGTAACTGAAAGGGAAAAATCTTATTTTGAATAAATAAACCTGCTGTTCTCTCTAGGGACAGGTAACATTTAAGCGCTCCTATTTATATTGTGACATGCTGCTTACGATTTGTACCCTGGCATTCCTGTGCAGATTTAATAAATTGTAGCAGAAATATTCATATAGCTTGCATTTCAAACAAGAAGCTTATTTCAATTCTCTACAGCTTATTTCAATTCTCTAAAACATGTTTCTTATTGTATAATTATTTAACCTATCTTTCTCGTCTTACTACTTTCTTAGGAATTTTTTTCAGACAGCATGTGATGTTCCCGAGCCAGAGGAGAAATTCAATATTGATGAGTACTCTGATATGGTAACCCTCAGCAAACCTGTTATATACATCTCCATTGAAGAAATCATCAATACCCATTCAGTAAGTGAATGGAAAGAAACTTAGCTATCGAGCAAAGGGGAATTGTTCAACTACTACTGTTTAATCTGTTCTTGGGAAATTTCTCAAATCACTTTTTGGGAGATAAGTAATTTTTCCATAAAATCACAGAATAACTGTGATATTCTGTATTAGCTTTTCTAAAATGCCATGAAGGAATTCCTTTACTCTTCCTTTCTAATAGTCTCTTGTCCAAGTAAAAGATCATCTCAATGTCCAAGTGTATGGAATAACCTTAGAACCAAACTTTTCTTAACATTTATTGTAACTTGTACTGTATGTCGCAGGAGAGAATTGCATTTCCACCCCATTAACCCCAATGAGAATGGTAGAAACAACAGTTTGGAAACAAAGTGCTAATCAAAATAAGTATCTGACAATAAAATGTAAAGTATTTTTCTTTCAGAGCATTTAATTGAAAAGGGAAAAAATTGCATAACTTTTTATTGGCGTATAGTAGTGATGAACCATTTGTAGTTTATTTAAATTACAAACTTCCTCTTGGTAAGAAAGGGGACTTCTTGTTTTTTAACAGTTAGTGTGACTTTGAAATAAAGTAACATCTTGTACATTTTATGACTTTGGTATTCCATCATGTGTTTGGCTGGAAGCAGATGTAAGAGTGTGATTTAGGGGGCAGTGGTATCCTACAAGTATGTTTATTCTGGATAAGGAACAGATGAAATGCAGAAACTGCAGTTTATAGTGTGATTCACTAGGACATAATTTAGATGTATACCATATGGTCCTTCCACAGCTAGTATACTACCAGTCATCCACTAATGTACAAAACCCAGAAATGTTAAATGATGGATATTCTTTTAAAAATATGGAATACTTCACTCCCAAGACAGTGAGTTAAAAATCAGCCTTACTCATGCAAGAACTAATAGCTAAGGAAACAGTGTTTGCTAGATTAAAGACAACTGCTACTTCAGGCTTGAATAGAGGATGTATTTGTTTCATTTCCTGTCTGTTTATCAACACTTAACCTGTTTCATTTAGGTGTCCAGCATGATATTCAACTCCTGCTAGGCTATTGTCAAGTTTGTGACTTAGAGGCTGAATCTCAGATGGTGCAAATGATTATGGGGAACCTCTCATTTGTCAATTTTTGTGTAATCTGGTTTAGTGTTCTGTTCTTCATCAGGATTAACTGAACACTTTTGATGTAATTACTTGTCATGTGGTAGAATACTAGTCACAGGGGACAGTCTTTTCTTCCAAAATTTCATATAGTTCATATGTGTATGAAGTATTTAAGACTTGAAACAAGGCAGCCTTATATCTAAAGATCCTAAATTTCTGTGTGTCTTAAATTTGCAGTTTCAGTGTGCACATGTATACGTACACAGCATACACTATATAAATTATAATGTCAGGGCACTCATGTAGATGAGACTGAGTGAAGTTTTCAAAAGCAAAATGTTAGTTATGCACCAAACTGCCATTTGTGTCTTTGAATGTCTCCCCCCAGAATCTTTAATGTGCCTTTGGTTTCCCAGATACGAAGTGTTTTAGCTGCCTGTACATTTCAGTGAACACAGCTTTTGATTTGAATAGGCTTTGCACTCTCTAAACTATCAGAGTTCTGAAATTTGTAAATATAGCATACGTTTTACTCCACTTGTATTTAAATTCAATTTAAACTTGTGGCCATGAGCACCATAACCTTAAAACAGACTTCCATAGTAAGAATCCTGTTTATGTGGAAAACAGACCTTGGGAACTAGCAAACACAAACTGTTATCAAACTCTGCACAGTGCCACTTGCTTCCTGAAGTAAATGCTAGTGATGGGTATAGAAATGAGCAGTCTAATTACAGGAAACTCATTCTTCAGGCCCATACCATTTGTTCTTTTTTATAGTGCAGCATATACAAGCTTGTTCTCAGAGGCTTTTTATGGACTGTGGAATCATTCCTCCTTGGAGGCGTGCACAGCTGCAGTACAAGTTGTATTATGAATAGAGTTTGTACTTCCTGTTATCTTGGTGCTGGTAAAATCACTGATTCTGGCAATAGGAACATAATACTAAATTTCTGATTTTTAAAGTGAACTTAGTCCATTTGAAAAGTACCAAATTGATACCACAGGAGTCAGAAATCCTGTATTTAAAAAAAGTACAGCGATAGGCATCAGCAGCGTGAGCCGCCTCATTCTGCATAGCCTGGTATGCCTTAACCATGCCCTGATGGGGTCACCATTATGAAGAGGACCGTTCTGTCCCCTTGCCCATTAAGGTCCTGAGCCAACAAAGCACTTCAGCATATGCTTAAGTGTCTTGCTGACCAGAGGCCTTGTTCCTTGGCCTCTGATGAGACTGTCAAGTGAAGTGCCAATTCTGATTCTGTTTAGCAGTGATGTTTTGTTAATTGTTTAAGCAGCTGCTAAATTGGAGCTTTTCCCCATGTGTTTTAATATTTTGAGGACTCGCTCCCTTTGGTTTGTGTATATTTGCTGGCATTCTAATATTGATCCAAGGGTGAGCCAACCAACAGACTGGGAAATAAAACTGTCAGTCTTGAAACCACAGCCTGTAAGCAAGCACTTTCTTTCCTTCTGTCCTCCATAGTCCTTATTCATGTTGTAAGCCCACTGTGGCTCTGAAGACTTTGTGAGTATATAACACCATTTGGAGAAATGGAGTATTTTCAGTGGTTTCACTGATAATCATTTTGTTTGCACTTGTTTATAGCTGCTACTAGAACATCAGGATGCCATTGCTCCTGAGCAGAATGACCTACTGAATGAATTGCTGCAGGGGCTAAGGGCTGTTCCTGACGTAGAGTCTTTCCTTGGTAAGTGTTCTCATTCTCTCTCCCCACCTCCCTTTGGTCTGTTGGTTATAGTGATCCAGAGACTGGCCCTAAACTGGTATATGGGGGGGTACTTTTGTTTGGCCTCTTCAGTGTCTGCAGAATTTAAGACTTCTCCTAAAATGATTTTTGCAGCTGTTATAACTGAAAAGATATTCTAAAATGAGAATCAAAGGAGAGCTGTCTCCCAGAGTCCACAGTAGCTCTGAGAGGTATGAACTACTCACAATGGGTATTTATTCTGGAGCATAATGATCTCATTTAACTCTCCAACATCAATAATTTCAGCAGAAACATCTAGCTCTCTGGAATTGAATAGAGTATTATCACAAATATAAATAACCTAACAATGTATGGAAGGGACTGTGCAAACCAAATTTCCATAAAAGTAGACCGACTTCAATTTTGAGAAGTAGTCCTCTATAGAATAGTGAAACAGGCAAAGGCTGTGATATACCAATGAACATACTGGAAAATTTTCTAAAAGCAAATTCAGTCTGATTATTGATAAGAGGCTATGAAGAGAAGTAAAGGTCAGTAACAATGAGTTTGGATTTGTGCCAGACAAATTACAATTGCTTGTGGAAAAATAAAGAGAAAAGAGGTCTTAAGAAGGCTTAAGAGCATGTTTTGAAAAAAGTCATATAGTTGTTTAAGAGGATGAAACAGATATCTGAAAGCTATCAGACTCATCCAGGACATGTATGAGGGTGCTGCTACCAGAATTAAAAAGTCATGTGAAGTAATTGCACCATTTCTTTTAAGAGTCAGAGTGCATTGAGATTCTGCACCAACCCTCTTTTTGTTCACCATGGTGCTTGATGCGGTTACAGAAAACATTCAGAGTAGCATGCTGATGCATGCTTTTTGTAGATGATGACGTGCTTGTGGGAGAGAGCAAGGAGGAAGTGGAAAATTTAGTGAGATGGAAGTGCATACTTGAAAGAAATGGCATGAAAATCAGCAGAAAGTCTGTAGATTCAATGATAACTTTCAGGAAGGCAATGAGACTATAAGTCTGGGGAGCCATCCATTAGCCAATTTACAGAAGTTCAAGTTCCTAGGTTCAATAGTACAGGGTAATGGTGAACTCGGTGACAAACTTACAAGCAGAATAGGAACGTCATGGACTAAATGGAGAGAAGTGAGTGAAGTGATCTGCAGTAGGAGTTAGGAGAAACTTTTTTCTATTTGATAGGCAAAGATCTATACGATGATTATTAGGCCTGCGTTTTTTGTATAGCTCTGAATGCTCAGCACCAAAGAAGAGATTGGAGCAGATCTTGAATACAATGGAAATTAAAATGTTAAAATTGTTGCTTGGAGTTACAAGGATGGACCATCAGAACAAACACATTAGGGAAAGTGTGAAGGTGAGACCAATTATAGGAAAGCTGAGGGAATCCAGGCTTAGATGGTTTGATCACATGAAAAGATCAGAAGAATATACAGGAAACAGGGTATTCAACTTAAAAATGGAGGATAAGAAAAGGGTTGGGATGCTAGGTGGATGGATGCTATATGCTGTGGCGTTTCCAAGGAACTGCCTCAAGGCAGACTGGAATGGAGAAGTACACAAAGAGCTGACCCAACATAGATGAAACTAAGGCTAGAAGAAGATGAATAGAACTATTAATATTAGTGCAGGGATCACACCTTCTTTGTTTAGAAAATGTCTAACATATTTTGGGTGCCTCAGAAACAAGTTAATAATAGGAACACTATCAGTAATTATTACACTACCCCAGGTCTATTTTTATTATTTTAATTTTTTTCATGACTATGGAAGTTAAATAACTGCACAACTTCTTTGGTAAAGAAATCCATATATTTGAGCCCTATCTGGATAACTGTCTTGAAAGAAAAATCAGATTTAAGGTAGCAAAAATCTCAAGTTTTAGTATTTCAAAAATCTTTGTCTAGATATATGGATAGGTAACGTCTATTGGACATTTTCAGAAAATACAAAATACTATTTTCCTGTTTCTAAATAGAGGGAAGGTATTGATGATATTTTATGGCTGAAGAAAACTTTTGAATTAGAAACAGTTTTTTGTCTAGATATAGTACATGTTGATAGATCTTTGAGTAGTTTTCTGTTTCCTTTGACATGTTTCCCAATATTCTGGTTCATTCTCCAGTTCTTGTCACACATCAGTGAACTGGCAGAGTAAGAGACGTATTTTTTCCTACAGGGGAAGGCGCTGTTGATCCCAATGATCCTAACAAGGAAAACACATTGAGTCAGCTTGCAAAGACCGAGATTTCACTATCTTTGACCAGCAAATATGAGTTACAGGAAGGTGAAGATCAAGATCTCAAAGGGTTGATGATAAAGTACGGTTTGTTCATAAAATATGTTTTGGGCAATGTTTTTGTTAAAACAAGCAATACCAGTAATGTAAACTAACTTTATTCAGATTTGTAATTACTTTTTTAAATTTCCAATTAGAACACTAGTGTTTTTCAGACTGCATGCCCTCCACAACCATTCATTTGACTGACAGTCTACAAAGAGCTAAGTCCATAGCTTGGGTCTTTTGATTGATGTAAAGACAGTCCGATGCTTTGCCAGCCACTAGCCAAATCCTGTGCTGACTCATACCTTGTGCAACCTCCTTGGCAACACAGCATGAGGTTAAATATAGTGTTATAATCAAAACGTAAGGCCAGATTCGGCATGAAATTTGCCCCCTAAGAGTTTGGGACGTTATTCTGGCAAAACTCGAAGGCTAGTTAAGACTTAAACCGCTGTTTTCAAACTTCAGTGCTTTTGAAAAATCTACTTTAGACACCCAAGTGACTTAAGATCATAAATCATCTTGGAAGTGAATGAGATTGGTGCTTCTAAGTCACTTAGGCACATATGAAAATCCCAACTGTAAAGCCTTATTTGGACACCTAGATAAGTTTCTTGATTTTCAGAGGTGCTAAGCCTCACAGCTTCTGTTTATGTTAATTGGAATAGTGGTGCTCTGAAAAACACAACACACTTATTTGGATCAGGGAATTGCAAACTCACTTAGTGTGGTCCGCATCTGGACCGTATCTCCTCCCTTTGCCATTGGCTGCAGAGGTGGCTCATGGTATAATAGCCAAGACTTGAGTGAAGTATGACCTGGCAAGAGGGAAACAGTGAGAAAACAATGTAAAGCATGAATACAACAGTAAGATGTGTGTATAGTTAGATTGTACCTCTAATTCATTATGATTTTTACCTCCTTTGGGGGGGGGGGGTGCTGAAATACCTTTTGATGCATAAAGATTTGATATTGTTGGATTTCATTAAATGAAAAGTAACATTTTGAAAGCTTGAGTGTTCTTTTGAAGTTTGACATGCTAGGACAGATTTTCCTCATTCATTAGGATTTAGTTTTTGTTTTATCGTAGTTGGTTCTGTGTACATAATTTTATCATGTTTAGTTTGTTCTGTGTACATTGTTTTCTCGTATTAAGATAATATTGCTGATGTGCTTCACGCAAAGGTTAACTTTGTTTTTCAGGAGTAACGTAAGCCTTTTTATCGTCAGTGGTTTGGGCTCTTTTCCAGTTTGTAATATCCTTAGCATCGTAACAGATAATTAAACTAACTTTTAATTTAGAACATAAGAATTTTAACTCCTATCAATTAGAAATGTAGAAATGAGCACCTTTCTGATGGATTAAATTTCCTTAGTAAGCTCATTATATGGGTGTCAGAAAAAATACCAGCACATTTCACATAGGCCATCAAATGGTTATGAGTTTAGGTCATTTTGGACTTAGCTCAGATCCAGGCCATTGACCTGGAAAGAAAAGGATCGCTATCAAATAGATCAGTCAAATCTCCACCCCATCCAAAATCTTTCAAAGTCTGAAACAAACTTTTCAATACGTCGATATTTTAGCTCTTACGAAGTTATGGCTACTTGCATTATTGCACACTGTGAAATAGATACTGTCCTAACACATTCTCTTTTCCATAATTCAAGATGAGTTGCTGTCTAGACTTGAAGGCAAATCCAACTCTGCCCTCCTTCCTCTAAATTGAAAACACTTGGAAACGTTTGTCTGACCAGTATTTGTACAGGATGTAACTGTCTTCTCAGCTCACAAACATTGCATGACTTATCCAAGGGGAGAGAATAATATTCACTGGCTTCCTTTCTCTTCAGATGGTTGCAAAATACTATTGGTAAAACCTGTAGGCAAGTGCATTATATCAAAAGTTCTCCATAGCTATTTTTATTTTTAAATTAACCTCATCCCTATTTCATTGGATATATTCACATGTAACCTACCTGCAAATTATGAGTTGTTCAATATCTCTTTTCATTATTGAAAATGGATGCAAGTGCTAACCTTCTAAAACTGCTATTTTCACACTTTTCTTCACAACCTGTGGGCTGACTAGACAGTCTTTTTTTAAAATTTAAACCTCAATTTCTATGCAGGCCTATAGTGCAGCTACAATCTCACTCAGCAGTGCTCATACTGAACACTAATATTTTTAATGTACTTACTGAATCTGAAAAGTAATTTAGCTTCATTAACTGGCAACTGAAGCTTTACTTTGGAGGAAAGTCATTTTACCACAATGTTTACAATTGCAAGCACACACTCTACAATTCTTAACCTTAAGGGTGTTTTCCCGAAACAAATCTTCCAATTTAGCTGGTAGAGAGAACTTCCTCTAGAATTTACCACACATTGATCATACAATTTTATGATCCAGGAGATAAAGATTTAAATGAAAAAGAAAGGGATTGGTTTGCCATCAGTACAGCAGTTATTCATGCTTATTGATCTGAAACATAACTTTCAAACACTTTGGGGTCCTTTTTGGTAACTTTGCATGTGTAGTTTGGTGTAAAGCTACTTGCATGACTTCTGTAGTTTCTAAAACAAAACACAAGGTGAGAGTATAGGAACATCTCAACACATTTCTGTATTATTTATGACATCAGTGTCTAGGCAGGGCTGTCCTTACGCATACGCAAACTACGCAGCTGCGTGCTGCTCCAGCGGCCAGCCCAATCCCCTGGCAGCCTGATCCAGCCAGGAAAGCTGCCCTTACTCTGCCCCCACCCCACCTATTCCCACCCCTGCTTTGCCCTAGTTCCGTCCCCACTCCACCCCTTCCCCTGAGCTACGTCTCGGGGGACTGCAGCAGGGGTCAGGGCGCCCTGCACTCACTGGGCGGTGGGAAGTGGAGCGACCTGGCCCTAGACTGCTCCACTCTGCCAGCTCCCAGCCATGCTGCCAGTGAATGCTGGGAGGCGGGGGAAGGTCCCAAGTCCCAAGGCTGGGAGCCAGGGGAGCGGAGCGGGCTGGGCCCGGGTCATTCCACATCCTGCTGCCCAGTGAGCAGGGTTGGGCCAAACTGCTCTCACCGGGCAGCAGGAAGTGAAGCAACCCAGCCCCAACCCACTCCGCTCCCCTGGCTTGTGCTGGGGGGTGGTTTCCCCCCTGCTCCCCAAGCCTGCTCCTGCCCCCCACAGACCTTGGGCACAGACATTGGGCGCACCCCTCCCCCTCCCCCCCCCCCCCCCCGCGGGGGTGCTGTGTAGGGGACCACAATGTCTAGGGACAGCCCTCTGTCTAGGCAACTTACAGACACAATGACAAGGTCTCAGCCCTGAGCAACTTAAAGCTTACATAGACAATGTAGAGATGAAGGATGAGGAAAGGGATTGGAGTGAGTGGTGATATTAACCATATGGCTTAGTAGTGCCACCATTTTATTTCAGTTTTTGTCTTTTTTTTGTTTGTTTGCTTGCTCGTTGAGTGTATTGTACAACCGGTTTCTTCTGTAATTGGGATCAATAGCGTGAAACTATTGTTCAAATTAAAGCTTAAGTTTTGCTCACCCTGCAATCTCTCAGAGCATGAACTATAGATACTCTCTAACAAAGAAAGTGTTTTCTCAGTTTCTGCCAAGCTGATCTTTAAAGAGCTTTTTCAGATTCATTGATTTTATGCAGAGTTGAACTACAGTTTCAATTGTAAATAATCACAGCTGAGTTAGGATGTATGTACAATAACTCTTGCACCTTTTAGAATAGACATAATTATAAAAACTGCCCATCCAGTTAGTGTCAATTGAAACTACCCATAAGGGTATCAGTCAGTGCTAAGAACAGTTTTGCCTCATGCCCGTTCAAACATCTTACGAAATGTGACTCCTGCAAAACAGGATTTTTGTACATTTTTAGGGCAGTGTAGAGATTCATGCTGTAGCTGCTCTGTACCTAAATAGTGAATGAGTTTAGATAGCTGGCAGTCTGCCAGCTGTTATGAATATTAAATCATCACTCTTTAAAAGTATGTTTTATTAATCATATTGGGGGAGAGTTTCAAAATGTATATTGTTTGTTTGTTTTGGTGCTTTTGTAAAATAGTTGTCCAGGTGTATAATTGATAAATTGGTGGGTTAATATCTGGTTATGTGTATAATTGGACGGTGAGTGTTTACAGGAACTTCTCGTTTGGAATATGTGCTTGTTAAATGACTAGTCAGGCACGCACACTTCTCATAACAGTACTGCAATGGTGGAAATACACTGCGCTTCTCACAAGTGAAAAGATGAGCTGCTAAGATGCTCAGAATCCTCCTACCTACACCAATCTGGGCCAGGGAGGCCCATATTCCAATATTCATGCACTTACTTTGGGAAATATATGCCCCAATATGTAACTTATTTCTCTAGAAGTGGCTTTTTTTGGAGTTCATGAACTGTAGCTTTTTTAAATTAAGATAAAGTTCATGAGGAGTTCTGATTACTAAAGACTTGTTTAAGCTCTGCTTGAACAAGACTAGTTTCTCCATTGCCTTGAGGAAGAGTATCGCCTACTGGATAAGGCAAGAGCTGAAGGCCTGGGTTCTAGCCCTAGCTTTCCCATTCACCTGCTGTGACCTTGGCCAAATCATTTCGTGTACAGTGCCTAGCACAGGGGTTGGCAGCCTTTCAGAAGTGGTGTGCCAAGTCTTCATTTATTCACTCTAATTTAAAGTTTCACGTGCCAGTAATACATTTTCACGTTTTTAGAAGGTCTCTTTCTATAAGTCTTTAATATATAACTAAACTATTGTTGTATATAAAGTAAATAAGGTTTTTAAGATGTTTAAGAAGCTTCATTTAAAATTAAATTAAAATGCAGAGCCCCCTGGACCGGTGGCCAGGATCTGGGTAGTGTGAGTGCCACTGAAAATCAGCTTGTGTGCCACCTTCGGCATGTGCCATACATTGCCTACCCCTGGCCTAGCATAATGGGGCCCCAAGTTGGTTAGGCCCTCTAGTAGCTACTATAATAACGCTTCCAAGTTTATGTCCACTAGAAATTAAAAACTGTCAGTATGAAGTTAGCAGCTGAATTCTCTGCTGTATTTTTTTTTAATTGCAATAATCCAATCAGGAAGTTGCAAAGTCATGGATGACTTTTTTGCTAGGTCCACACTTGAGCAACAGATGCAACTGTGTCCAAACCAAGACTGAATATGCCGCTTGGTGACATGAGTGACCTAGAATGACTCCCAGACCAACTTCTGTAACAGGGGAGGACATCACACCTGCCATGGTGACCATTGACTTCGCCCTTCCTACCAACATCCTTTCTCTTACCTGGTCTAATCCTCAACAAACGTGCTTTCACCAGTTAAATACAAAAGTACTGTACTTTATGGTCAACAGAAGCAAAATGTATTAGTTGTAACTGAAGCAGAGGAAAGGAAGTAAATCAGCTGTAAAAATAAGTATCTATATTGACCAGCATTAACTCAGTCTTGAAGTGATTGAAGAACATTTTTCTTTTAATATTTCCACAACTAAAAATTACATGAAAATTAGAGAAGACTGGATCCCCCCCAGTCTTATACTTTCAGCCTTATGCTCTTAAATCTGTTCTTATGTGTAGCTTAAAACTTGTGTACAGTATTATAAAAATTACTCTGTACACTTGGAATTCAGTTTCTTATCCAATGCTGAAAGAGAGCCTGGTTCTCAGAAAATGGCTAATCATTTCTAACTGTAACTTCGACTCAGTTAAGGTTAACTTGCCTCTTATCCGGTTTCCTTTGTGAAGGATATTGGAATTTCATGAGCATGGAATGCTTAAGTATTTCTAGAAACTAGGTCAAAAGAAAACTCATGTTCTTAAATATCTTATGGACTGGTGTGTAAATGACAGATTCTCTTGTTAATTCTCATATTGACTTGCGCATTCCATTTAGTTTAATTTATGTGTGTATTGTTGTTTTCCCTTCAGAAACCTAAAGAATCTGAGGAACCTATTGTGGTTTTAAAGCTTATCTGGCATGACACATGAGGGTTTTGTTAATAGTTTCCAAGGAGTTGTCAGGTTTCCAAAAGTAGAATTAAACTTCCCGTGTATTTTTGTTCGAGATGAAAATACACTTACCTCAGCTGACAACTAGCTTTCCTGCCTTAAAAGGAACATTCATAGAAACTTGCGACTGCCAGAGAATTGTAGGGCTGGAAGATACCTCACATGGTCATCTAGTCCAGTCCCCTGCACTCATGGCAGGACTAAGTATTATCTAGACCATCCCTGCCAGGTGTTTGTCCAACCTGCTCTTAAAAATTTCCAGCGATGGAGATTCCACAAACTCCCTAGGCAATTTACTCAAGTGCTTAACCACCTCGGACAGTCAGGAAGTTTTTCCTGATGTCCAACCTAAACTGCCCTTACTGCAATTTAAGCCCATTGCTTCTTGTCCTGTCCTCATTGGTTAACCGGAGTAATCTTTCTCCTTCCACCATGTAACAACTTGAAAACTGCTATGTCCCTTCTGTCTTCTCTTGTCCAGACTAAACTAAACAATCCCACTTTTTTCAGTCTTCCCTCATAGGTCATTGTCAGGGTTCCCTCCCCACTCTAAACTCTAGGGTGAAGACGTGGGGACCCGCATTCAGAGCCCCTAAGCTTATTTTTACCAGCTTAGGTTAAATCCCCCAAGGTACAAAATTCCCTGCACCCTGAGAAATGCTTCTTTCGCTGCCACCATCAAGTATCTAACAGGAATCCAGGAAAGGAATCACTTGAACTTCCCTCCCCCCCAAAATACCCCCTCAAGCCGTACACCCCCTTTCCTGGGGAAGCTTGAGAACAATCTCCCAACCAATTGGTTACACAGTGATCTAAAAACCCACCCCCTGGGTTTTAACACCATAGAAAACAGTCAGCTTCTTAAAAGAAGGATTTTATTAAAAATAAAGAAGGTAAAATCATCTCTGTAAAATCAGGATGGTAACTATTTCACAGGGCACTATATTTCCAAACTCAGAGAGAATTCCCCCTCTGGACAAAACCTTAAAATTACAGAAAACCATGAATAACCCCCCCCCCCCCCCCCCTTTACCCCTTCTAACACAGGGAATACACCAAGCCGAAATTAAACAGAAATCTATGTGCTATGCTATCTAAACTTACTTCAGAAAAGGGAGGTTTGATTTTTTGCAGGTTCCTTCTGTCTTCCAAGATCACTCTCTCTCAAAGACGCACACTAAAACCTTCCCCCCTCCCAAAGTTTGAAAGTATCTTGTCCCCTTATTGGTCAGATGCCAGCCAGGTCAGGTGTCAGTCTGGCTACCTGCATTTCTTAACCCTTTACTGGAAAGAGGATTTTATAGCACTGCATCAGACCCTCTCCCTCTTCCCTTCATATTTATGACAGTCATGTTTGTTAGACCTTTAATCATTTTTTTGCTCTTCTCTAGACTTCCTCTAATTGGTCCACATTTTCTGGAAATGCGGTGCCCAGAACTGGACACACTACTCCAGTTGAGGCCTAATCAGCATGGAGTAGAGCAGAAGAATTACTTCCCATGTCTTGTTTACAACTCTCCTGCTAATATATCCCAGAATAATGTTTGCTTTTTTTGCAACAGTGTTACACAGTTGACTCGTATTTAGCTTGTGATCCACTATGACCCCAAGATCTCTTTTCGTAGTACTCCTTCCTCGGCAGTCATTTCCCATTTTGTATGTGCGCAACTGATAATTTCTTTCTAACTGGAGTACTTTGCATTTGTCCTTATTGAATTACATCCTGTTTTACTTCAGACCATTTCTGCAGTTTGTCCAGATCATTTTGAATTTTAATCCTATCTTCCAAAGCACTTGCAACCCCTTCCCCCCTGCCCCCAACAACTTGACATCATCTGCAAACTTTATAGGTGTACTCTGTGCAATTATTTAAATAATATTGAAATGGTGTGCGTCTAGGTATACAACCAGATATACGTATATGATTAACTGTTCCTAGATATCTTACAAATTCAATGATGCATCTCTTCTATAAAACTCATTAGAATATTTTAGTTTTTAAAAATATCTTTAGAATATTAGAATTCAAGGAAACCTTTGGAACTTTTGAGTTTAAAAATTGCGAATATCTTTTTTTCAAAGGACGATATTTGGTGCTGTCTTGTACCAGTGTTTTATATGCATATCTTTTTGCATGAAAAAGTGGTACATAAGGAGAACTTCATCCATGGGTTGTTTTGCCCAATTCTGGTCGCAGGACAGCACCTCTGCTTGTGACCAGGGAGAAAATGGATATGTCCTGTATACAGCTATACCCTGTGTGTGCACCTCATTCTCCTCCTAAACAGCACTTGGAGTCCATAAACCATGGCCCCAGTGCAGAAAAGCATTTGGATTCAGGAAAGACTTAAGCACATGCCCAAGACTCATTGACTCAATGTTAAGCATGTACTTAAGTCCTTTCCTGAATGAGTGCATAAAATAGTTGTAATAAATTTCTGTCTGCTGAAATAAGTTCTAGGGAGATCACCAAAGGTTGGAGAAGGCAGCTACAGAAGGAAACAAATCTGAATTGAGTATAGCTAGGGCAAACTCATTTTGAATCCCTCTGAAACTATTCTATGTGTCTGAGCAGTCACATGCAGTAAAGAGAAGCTATGGACAGAGGGAATAGAACATTGCTGCCATGCCTCCAGTAGGTTGAGCAGACTTCCTGCTCCAGCTATATATGTGTCCGAATATGGTAATTCAGTTTACCATATTTGCTGACATTTCTGGCGTTATTGCCACTGCTGCCTTTTTTCCTTATGTATGAATTTCTAATTGATCAATAAGAAATTGATCCAAACTCAAATGTTTTGTGTCAAGTAAGAATGCAAATTTCTTGTGATATTGTCTCTTGCAGGGGCATATAATAAAAGACCATAAAATCTTTTCACACCATTTCTTGTTGAATATAAACTTTTAGTCTTGAAAATGAAGACAGTGGTTTACGTAGATAAAAACAGTTATTTGAGGACTTAACATAGAAGTTTCACTGCTCATACTTCAAAATGATATTTTTCAAAAACCCTATTAAATTTTCTTTGTCTAAGCGTGGCATATACGATACATTACTCTTTATCCATTAATCTCTATGTATTACTTATGCTATTAGCCTGTAAAGAGATGTACCTAGTTCGTGTAACAATGTATTGTGTTGTAGTAGAGCTGAGTAACAGGATGTTCTTGGAATAACTGTGGAATGAAAAGACAGCAGGAATTGTGGTAACTTCTTACTTAAAGTGGTGGGTTTTTGTGGTTGGGGTATCAGGACATGGCAATTTCCTTTTTGTTTAGAAATGTATTATTTATTTATTTATTTATTTTGCTAGTAAGAAAATGTTGCATGTTCTCTGCTCCTAGAGACGCCTCTTTCTTTAAGTAGTACACAGTAATACAAATTAATAATGTGTATGTTGCTTCTGAAGTTCAGCCATGTCTTTGATTCTAAATATTCAGTATAAATCCAGGTGGCTCATAAAAGATTTATGCATATGTCAGACTTTGGAAAGATATGTGTTTCCATCTCTCACTTTGTCTGTCCTAAGGTAAGTGATACAAATGCACCTGTATTTAGCTATCTGGATTTTTATTATGGCATCTATCACCATGATGACTGAATCTCCCAAATAATAAAGAGAACACAAGCGTATAAAAAACCCTTTGAAAAATACTGTTTTGTGTGTGTGATCTTTAATTTTTTTAATTGAGTCACAAATGAGGAAACTAAATGCATCCTATGACAGCTGTCTTATAACATCCATTGTTTATTTCTCTGAAAAGGACAAAAAGACTTGTTGTTGATGTGATACGAACACAAACGGGAGATACGCTCTTAGAAATCTTAGAAACACCAGCTTCTGCGCAACAGGTAAATGTCAGGCTATTTTTGCTCTCTTCATATAATGTATCTTAGTACCTTGTCCTGGATTTAAAACAGGTAACAAATTTCTCTGACAGTTAACAATGGAGAAAAGTGTTTTTTCAACTGAACAAGTCATAAAATGAAATTAGACTTTTTTTAAAAAAGTCTTCAGATCCATCAGGAAATCTGTTTCTTATTGTGGTCTTTTTTTTTTTTCTTGTGGATAACTTGGAATTAAAATCAGAAATTAATATGCAGTTTTTAAAACTACTTCAGAGATAACTATTGTAGAAAGTACGTTGTCTATTTTATTTCAGGAGTCTTACTGAAAAGTCCCATTTAGATCACAGGGCTTATTCCTACTTGAAAATGTTGATCTTTTATACTAAAACACCTAGAATAAGATTGAAGTTGTACTGTCGTGTAGCCATGAAATTATTTTTAACATAGTTTATGAAATTGTCCGTGGTCTTTGATTTTTATACCATCAAATGCACCACAGTAAGTTATCTTACTACATATTTCATTTTAAAAAATCTAGGATCTTAATTTCAAGCATTTTCTCATTTAGCTTCTTTGCTTATACAATATAAACAAACAACTGTGTGGGAAACAGCCTGTCGCCTTCCTTTGTATGGGAATTGCGTGGGAATCTCTTGTCTTCTGCAGATTTCTCTCAAATGTTGCAGCCTGAAATATTTAGTGGTTACACAAGCTATATCAGTGATGTCAAGAAAAGCTAAAATGATACCTTTTTTAAAAAAAATGAGGGAGGGGGTGCCTTTAAGGACTCGGGGCCCTGATACAAAGCTTATTGAAGTCCATAAGAGTCTATCCACTGATTTGAATTGGTTTCTGATCAGGCCATGGGACTGCAATTCAAACATATTTCCTATGTCCCAGCTAACAAATTTGCTAATTCATTAATAATGGATAAGGCTGTGTCTGTCTGTCTCGGAAGTCACAGATTCCATGACTTTGTGACTTCTGCAGCGGCTAGTGTGGCTGGCTCCAGGGCTGCCCGAGGAGATCAGGCAGTACTTGGGTCAGAAGCACTGGCCGCTGCTGGGGCAGAGTGATTGTGGGAGGGGGCTCAGGGAACTAAAATGTAGCCTTAATAGTTGATCTACTTTAAGGTGCCTTAGAGGCATGGTAAGAGTGAACTCCCTTAAAACAGTTTAGTCAATGTGAATATAAAATAGCATTCATTTTACATAGTCTTGTTCTGAGTTCTCAGTTGTCTCTTTTACATAGAGGTGAGAGCATCTGGACACTTTATGTTTGTTTGTTTTGTTTGTTTTGTTTGTTTTGTTTGTTTTGTTTGTTTTGTTTGTTTTGTTTGTTTTGTTTGTTTTGTTTGTTTTGTTTGTTAGTTATGAACTGGTAAGCAGCTGTTTTTTTTCCGTATTTTGTCCAGGAATCCGAGCACTTAAAAGTGGTAGAGAAACGTGCCATCTTAGATTCCAAAACTCCTGAGAAAATGAAGCACAGTCAGTCTATGCTTGAAGATGGGCAGCTACCAATAGAACAAAAGAAAAGGAAAATACAAAGAAATCTTCGCACATTGGAACAGGCTGTATTAGTGTCTTCAGCAAATAAGTACCAAGAAATCATCAATGAGATTGCTAAGGTAATTGGAATGTGCTGTTTTCTTTTAAGATTTCTAAAAATGCATCTACCCTTTCACCATATGCACATGTACATGTGATAAACATCCTCATACAGAATAGCAAACTGAGTCACCTAAAGTATGTAAATGATTCCATCTCAGTTTGAAAGAAAAATTTAGACCCTCAAAATAAGTGAGGAAATAAATTTAGTTGCTAACGTACTCAAATACATGATTGCTTGAGCCAAATAATGTGCAAGGGTGTGCACTTTTCCTCTATTATCCACACTACACAAGTGATGAGTAACTGACAATCTCTAATACTATGGATATTTTTATGTAGCTCTTTTATTGGTATTGATAAACATACACTGCAAATGGCAGGTGCTAATGCGAGTGGGTAAGCTATTTTTTTTTCCATTTAAAATTAAACAAATTTTTCAAAGCACAATGTTTTGAATAATCATTGGTTTTCATCTTTACAGAGCTTAAGAGTTATTAAGAAACCAAATAAAAATAGCAGTCAGAAAAAGGATTTCCTTACATACCGTTAACATAAGACAAAATAGCTGCAGCAATAATGAAAAACAGTAAAGGGGAGGGTGTTTTTCTCCATTTTGTCAATCAAGAGTTAGGCTTGTAGCAACCAACCACCTTGACCCAAATCAAAATCCCCATTCTTGCTTGTATTGTCCATTTAGCGTATGTTTTTAATGTGAAAATATATTCATTTGCATCAACTATTGTCCTGAGACCCACTTTTTTGAAAAGGTAAAAGCCTGATTATGATTGCAAATACACATAGCAAGATATGGTTTCTAATGTGATTTGTATCTAATCCCATAACTGAGGGATTGCCTCTCCCCATGCTGCCATACTGCCACAGTTGTAATCAGAAGGTTGTGCTCAAGCTGCAACCTCCTTGTTACAAAAGGTGTAGTAGGGGGCATCTGGCAGGGCATCCTCTGTGAGATCCCAGAACTTGCTCCCTCCCGTCTCTGAAATAGTCGAGATCTGATGACCTTCAAGGCCTACTGCAGAAGACATCTGTTTGAGGGCTTTTGAAGTAGATGTAGGGAATGCTTCCTAGACAAATGGGTGGGAAGATTGTTATAGGTGGCTGGCTGAGCCCAGACTGAATTGATCATTATAGAGCTGCTGACATTTTTTTAAATTGTTAATTTGTGTTAGGGCACGTTGGCACTTTTTTAGTTTGTTTTTTTAATCAACATAATTAATATCCAACGTTGAGAGATGGGTGTTTTTAAGAGTAATCTAGTTTTATCCTTCCAGTATGAACTGGTGCAGATCCCACTGTAGGAGTCCGTGTGCCTCATGTGCAATTGGAGTCTTTGAATAGCAGCATCCTCCAGGCTGTGCATGGACCCTGTACTACCTTGAGCTCTCATGCAGTCGCAAACCTCCCGCAGTTCCCTCTTAACCTCCTGTGGTAGCAAGACTGAAACCAGTGAGTGCCTCAAAAGGATGGACCAAAATACTAGCCCTCTAGAGACACATCCTCCAAGTCCTCTGTTGCTTCAAGAGTGGGAGGTGCTAGTGCAGCAGAGGGAAGGAGTGACCTGGTACTGATCTTGGCACAGGTGGCATTGCGTGCCTTACAAACACACTGGTGAACTCGTCACAGTGCTGACGTACATACTGGTAGAGGAGTAGATCTCCACATCTGAGACATCCTCCACACAGAGAAAACTATTGACACCACCTCCCCGGGCACCGAAGTCGCGTACACTACGGCACCCCCACTGGAGGAAATGTACTCCTTGTTGCTCTCCCTGAGCCATTGATTCACAATGTCAAAAAGGGCGAGAACCTCACAGAAAGTGCTGGAGGCTCCCGGTGGCTCCCCATCATAGGCAAAACACAAGTGGTCGTGAGTTCATCAACCTCAACCCAGCCAACACCTACCCGTACAGCATGCATGTGTCAATGCAGATCCCCTTCTCATGTATCACAAAAGAAGAGATCTCACTTCCCAGTGGCAGCAATGGCCAGGCCTTCCATGCTAGAGACAGAGAACCTCCACAAACAGGTTGAGGCTACACAGGAAGAACCCCATCAACCTCCTTCTCCATCAGAAGTCGTCATTGTCACTAGATGAAGCAGTAATACTAGCCACAACATTAGCACTGGGCTACTTTAAAGTGTTGTAGGACCTTTCAACCCCAGTCCCACAGACCCTGGACATCACCACCTCAGTAATCTGGGGAAAGTCCCAAAAACTCTGACATCCTGAACTTATCAACCTCTACCAGGATTACCCTCCTCATTAACAACAATATATACTAGCTGGTGAAGGGACTTTGACAGACCTTGGCCGCTCTTCCTGCTACATTCAAGAGGATTGAGGAAAAGGTACCAAGTATCATGCCAAGGCTGTGAATGTCTTATGGCTAACACAACCCAGGGTTCCTGGTGGAACTGGTATTCTACACAAATCCAGATCTGCAAAGGGCACCCCAAAAGAGGAGGACTCTAAGAAATGGAATCTCTTCAGGTACAAGTCTTATTCCTTTGCTTCAGTACAGCTCCATATCCTGAACAATCAGGCCCTATTCACAAAATATAACTCTATTACATGAAGGATGAAGTTCTTCCTAACCAAGCTCCTACAGGACAGTAGGGAGGAACTGAAAGATGACATAAAGGAAGTTGCAGGGGACCCTTGTCACATTAACATTGCAACCAAATGACCTTGTTGCTTCATCTAGGACCCATAGAAGAGAGATCACAATAGTTCAGGGGAAAAGGCTTCCACTCCCAATATTTTCTTCTTCTGCAGAGGAAAGGTGGTCTTTGTCCTACCCTAGACCTGAGTAAACAGAACAAATACATACACCACCTCAGTTTCGGGATGGTGATGGTTGCCACAGATCTCAGGGCCATGGTCCCTCAGATCCTGTGTCTGTTCAACGTCCTAGGCCTGAAATTGAACAATGAAAAGTCAAATCTATTGCTTCTGCAGAAACAATAGAATTCATCAAGGCAGTCTTGGATTTGACCCTCAGCCAGGCTTTCCTGACTTATTCTGGATTTCACACTATATGGGAACTTAGTGCACTCCTCAATGACCATCCTCAGACCACCGTGAGGGAATTCCCTCAGACTTTTTAAGTGATATGGCAACATTCACGTAGGTCCATCCCTAATGCCAGGCTGTACCTGAGAGATTTTTAGGCATGGCTCAAGTCAGTTTATTGCCCTCAGATTCATCATATAGACAAGCCGTGTGCATCCCTGACAAAGTACTGTCATGAGCCAAGACACCCTGTGCAGGGGAGTTCTTTTCTCTCTCCCTATCCCTATCACGACTTTGGTAATGGATGCCTCAGCTGTGGGTTGGGGAGTGCATCAGGGTGACAGAGCTCAGGTTATACATAAGTGTCCTCAAATTGCATGCAGTATTCTGTGCATATTGGCAATTCCTGCCACACATTTAGGGCAAGACTATTCAACGCCACCACAGCAGTGTTTTATGTGAACAAGCATGGGGGTGCCATGTCAGACAGCCTCTGTTAGGAGGCAGTCAAGTTGTGGAACTGGTGCATTCAGAGCTTTGTCAATCTCAAGGCATCACACCTGCCAGGCTTTCAGGTGGCCTGGCAATTAGCCTGGGCAAGTCCTTCAATTTGGAACACTAACAGTCGATCAACACAAGCGTTCTAACTGATGTATTCTGTGTACAGGATTTCCTGTCTGTGCATCTGTCTGCATCTTGAAGGAGCAGGAAGTACTCCTGCTTTTGTTCCAGGGTGGATCACAGCCCAGGATCAATATTAGACACTTTCCTGTTTCTGAGAAACAAATAGCTCTTCTGTGCATACCTGCCAATACCCTTATTCCCAGGGTCATTCTCAAGCTCAATCAAGATCAGGGCAGAATTATCCTTATAACTCCAGCCTGGCTGAGACAGACATGGTATTCACACCTCTGCAAACTGTCCACTCATGAACCTTCATTACCAGTAATCTGAGACCTCCTGACACACACAACCATGGGGGGATGCTGCACCTAGACTTGTAAGTGCTGCACCTTACGGCATGGTTGAATGCAGAAAAGGCACATTGCTCAATGGCAATCTAGAATGCGCTCCTTAATAGCAGAAAGCCATCCAAAAGAGCTATTTAGTTGAGTTAATTAAAATGTTTTTTCCACCTCAGCAGCCTCTGGAAATATGGCCCTGACTCAGATAAAGATTTAATCAATTCTGGACTATCTTTTGCACATTAAGGAGTCAGGTCTAGCTCTTAGCTCCATTAGGGTGCATCTGGTGGCCATCTCAGCATTTCACCCTCACATAGATGGAAAGACAGTCTTTGCTCACCAATCAGTACCAGGTTCCTGAATGGTATGAATGTTTGTTTGTCAGAGACCCAACGTTTTTCTGGCTTTAAATCTGGTGGTGTCTGTGCTTATGGACCCTCCTTTTGAGCCTTTACCATTGTGCTTGTTTCTACACCTGACAGCCAAGGTAACCACCTTAGCAGCCATTATCTCTTCCAAGAGGGTGGGAGAGCTGAATGCATTGGTCATGAATCCACCCTACAGTGTTCTATAAAGACAAGGTTCAGCTGAGACCGCAACGCAGATTCCTCTTGAAGATGGTGTCCAATTTCAAGTTGAATTAGTCTACCTGCCTACCAGGTTTCTTCCCAAAATTACTTATGCATAAGGAGGAGGAAGAGCTCCATACCATGGACATTCGAGCATTGGTGTTTTTAGCTAGGTAGGACAAAGCCTTTTGGGGGGTCTCTTTCCAGCTTTCATCTTATGCGGAACGTATGAGAGGCCACCCGATGACAACTCTCAAGCTCTCAAAATGGATCACCAGCTGCATTACAATGTGTTGTGCTGCCAAAGGAGTAATGTCTCCTGACAAACTCTCAGTGCACTAGACCAGAGCTCATTCGACCTCAGCAGCATTTGTGGCACATGTCCCAGTTATGGACCTCTGTAGAGCAGCGAAGTGGTCTTTTTTTGTAGTCTTTTGTCATACATTTGCCAGGCATAACTCACTGTCTGCTGTATCACAGGAGGATGCAAATGTTGGGAAAGTGGTCCTACATCCCTCTTACAATGAGACTCTGTGCCCTGCCTCCTGGAGTATCAGCTTGGGAATTGCCAGTAGTGTAATGGACATATATTTAAGCACTCGGAAGACAAAATGGTTAGTCACCTTCTCATAACTGTTGTTCTTCGAGATGTGTTGCATATGTGCATTATACAACCCCCCTTTCCTTCCCTGATGCTTCAGCCTTTATATCCTGGCTTTGGAGCATGAGGAGGTTAGCAGTGGGTGGGGCCTTTATGGATACTGCTGGGAAAAACACTCCAGCACCAGTGCACACAATGCACATAAATCTACAGCGTAATGGACCTATGCAACATATCTTGAAGAACAGTTATGAGAAATCCTGCATGTTAGGGGGGTAAACTAGATCAGTAGTTCTCAACCTGTGGTCCATGGACCCCTCAGGGTCTACAGGCTATCTCTAAGGAATGCATGGAAAGTTGTCATTACCACAGAACAGGGATTTTCAACCTATGGTCCATGGGCCCCAGGGGTCTGCAGACTGTCTAAAATTTCCAAAGGGGTCTGCACCTCCATTAAAAAAAATTTTAGGGGCCCACAAATGAAAAAATGCTGAAAAGCACTGGAATAAATGACTCTTGCGGTCCCTTTTAACCTTGTGATTCTATGCAAAGGTGAATAACAGTCTTTTTTTTTTTTTTTCCAAGATGTAGTCCATGTGGATCCTATGACCAGCTCTCAAACTCCACTTTGAGTCCTTAGCAGCGCAGGCTTTTGATTGTGGGGACCTGAGGGAGATTGTGGCTGTTCTGCCCTTTATGCCCTTGCACGGGAGCATGAGGAAGCACAGAATGTATGTGTGGCCCCCATCAGTGACTTTTCACTGTGTCCCAAATATTTGTCTGTCAAAATCTGACCTGTTTACTCACTTGGTCCTCACCACTGTTAGTTAGCTTCTTCACTCCAGTGTATAGAATGTACAAAGTCTCTACCTGTAGCATTAGTGTATTGGAAGAGGTAACATACCATAAAAATAAAGGTTTTATGGATTTTCTTAACTAGTTTTCTTGACTTCTTTGGGTCCTCAAATAATGCAATGGTCATCAAATAATGGTTTATTTGCTGAAACAGACTCTTCCTTCAGCATAATAGGCAGAAATAATTATAAATGATAAAAGAAATATGCTTTTATAAGCAGCTGATTAAATTGCACATAAATGGGTTAGGGATGTAATTATCCATTTTTCACAACTAAATGCTATTCTTTGTACATGTAGGATTTGTATCTAGGCTTTAAAAAGACACTTCTGGGAAATATGAGCAAGTGCAGTATTACAATTCATGTTTTTCCCCAGTAAATGAGTGAGCAGTAAGTTACTATTCAGTCATAGAAGCATTGAACAGATTTTGGTGGTATTTCCTCACAAAACAACTTTATTTTAAAAATTCAAATCAATTTACTATTCAATAAAACAATTCAAAACTTTTTATCTTAGGACATCCGAAATCAAAGAAGATACCGACATCATCGAAAAGCTGAATTAGTGAAACTCCAACAGACTCTCTCTGCACTTCAATCCAAGACAACATTTTATGAAGATCAAGTAAATTATTACAACACCTATATAAAAACCTGCTTAGACAACTTAACAAGAAAGTGAGTTGAAAGATTTCTTTTTAATGTCTAAAGAGAATTCCAAATGCCATTGATGGAAGTGGAGGGCTTCATCTTTAGTTGCAAATTTGAGTATAATTCACATGTAAAAAGTGAACCAGAATTGTTACTAACGGTTGAATAACTAACTACACAACGAAAAGGAGACAGTAATAATAAATTTATTTGAAGCCTCATTTTAAAAAGCTTTTTAAACAAAAAAAAAAGTATCTGACAGAGGTATGTTTTCAATTTATTGGTCTTAAATTGGAAAGTTTAATTGGAGTTTACCAATGGGAGTACGCATGTGCAAACTCCATGTGCAACATTGCATTGAAGCATCACTATTATTTTCCTCTTCACTCTGAGGCAACTTGCTTGAAGGTGGAGGGATATAAAATAGTACTAAGTTATTAACATATTTCTTTGCTAAAATATGCTTTGTGATGCAAGTATTTGACACTTGTCTGGGATGACCTGCATAACTCACTTCTGGATTACTGCATTACTCATGAGATAAAACCACAACTAAAACTGCACAATGTAAAGTTTTATTGACATAAGTTGTAGGTTCTTTAAGGGAGAAGGACTTTGGGTTTTGTTTTGTTTTTAAATTAAGAAAATCTGTTGTCACTTCTATCACTTTACAACTTACTATAAGTTAAAAATAACCAGCTTCTAAAATTTAAGTTTTCAGCAGCTGAAAATCTTTACAAAAAAATGTAGATTATGCAGACAAAATGTCTCCTAAATTTTCTGTGTCTAATAGTAATTCCAGTAATGCTCAGATCTGTTCCTTTCTTTTTTCCTCCATTTTGTTTCTTTCTGGTGTTAAACTTTTATTTTTTATGTGAAAGTTGGTTACAATTAACAAGAGCCTTCAGAAGAACACACAGGAGTGAAGAAAGAACTAAACTCTTTGTTAGCCGTTCCTTTGCAAAGAACTATGGAGAAGAGGAAAGAAATAAGTGTGAAGGAGAAATGTTTGGTGGTGGATTAACCACAAACTTTTTTCTTCCACAGAAATTCTCGGAGGTCAATTAAATTAGATGGAAAAGTAGAAGAGAAGGGAAGCAAAAAACTTAAGCACACATCACTAAAGTACACAGCAGCAAGACTACATGAAAAAGGTGTCATTCTAGAAATTGAAGATCTTCAAACCAACCAGTGAGTATGGGTCCACTCCATGTTGCCACTGGAGCCATTGTAAACCCAGCACTGAGGAAAATACTTGTGCTTATAGTACAAATTTTGTTTTCATGGCTTTCTCTATTGTTCCTTGATCATGTGAAATTGTGTGGCGTACATTTATACATCCAATTTTTTTTAAGGTTTAAAAATGTTATGTTTGACATCACACCTGGTGAAGAAATCGGTGACTTTGAAATCAAAGCAAAATTCTTGGGTGTTCAGATGGAAAAAGTGGAACTTCATTTCCAGGTAAAGTTTAAATTTGCTCTATTGGATCTAAATAAACTTGTATTTGAGCTAAAAATCTACCCTTTTGGATTTTTCATAAACTGTTGGAGCAGTATAGTATAATGGGTGGAAAGTAACTGTTACTGAGGATATTAAGCTCAGACTGAAATTGGGTATGTAGAGGGGGATAATTTTAAGTTAGATGTATGACAGTACAGTAAGTGTGTCAAAAATTAGTTACTAAATGTCACTTCAGCTGTGAAGCATCTAGTGCTTGAGGCTCTAGACTTACAAAGAAATGCACCAGAATTGTTGCTTTTATTTTTCAAATTTGGAATCATAAAAGTGTGAACCCAAGACAAGACTAACTTTTTTTTTATTCTTAATTCCAGGATTTGCTTCAGATGCAGTATGAAGGTGTAGCTGTAATGAAAATGTTTGATAAAGCTAAAGTGAATGTAAACCTGCTCATATTCCTGTTGAATAAGAAATTCTATGGAAAATGAAGATTGCAGATATTGTGGACTCTGCATCAAATTAATAGGAATGTCTGTTCAGTATTTTTGCTTTTAAACATTTGTTTGTGGTTGCAATCATTGGACATTGTTTTTGATGTCAAAAAAAGACCAAACTGTTCAGAAGAATATATTTACGTGCCTTTTTAATCATTTGATACTGCAGTAGTAAATTAGAAAATAGATTAATTTAAACACTTCCAGATTTCACTGTGGTGTTGGAACTTTGATTGGAAAGTATATCATTATTTAGTGACACTCAGCTATTTCAGGGCCAGAGGGGAGGGCTGGTTTTTAAAGTAGGCAGAAAATAAATTTAGTTCAATGGCATAAATATATACGTCTTCCTATGAAAACATTATATTTTTAAATGATTCAAGTTACATAATATAGTTCTTATTAGACTTTTGAAGTATTCTCTGAAAGAAATCCTAATTTGTTTCTAAGGGATATTTTTGGCAAATAGTTAAATGCTAAGCCTATTTTCTGGCAGTTGTCAACTGTAAAGCGAACTCCTGTGCAATTTGAAATAAAATTTTATAGGTAATTATAAAGTTACAATAACATTTACTTGTACAAAATATATTTTGTGATTTATTCCTACTAAATAAAAATGCACTACTGCCTCGGGTAAGTAAAACTCTCTACTCACAGCCTTTTAATTTAAGTGGCAAAGGGGCAAGCTGAATAGTGATCAGTAGGTTGGTTTTTTTTTAATTACTTGAGGTATTTGAATACTTAAATTGTGCCTGTCTGTCTTTTTTTGTATGAAAATAATCAGTAAATAAATGCAATAAAATCAGTTTTTTTAAATGTATTCTTTGGAGATTGTTCTATGTAAAATAAATGTTACTTAATTATGCTGCTTTGGTTTCTAAATCATTTTCACCCTTTATTACTGTAACAATCCACATGGTGAGAGGGAGTTCTGTTGCACAGCTTCTCCTCATTCATTACTCATGGGCTAATACCCTCCACATGTGGAATTTGGAAGTTGTCCAGTGTTGTTGCTGGACCCTCTATGACTAAACTCTGCCCTTCAGTTCAGGCCACCAGATTTTCTGCCTCGGGCAGTGGAACCAGTTTGACTGTTCAGTTTCTCCCACCCATTTTGTTTTAAAAGCTTTTATCGTTATTCGTTTTTGTGCAGTGGCAACTTTGCCGCCTCCTCCCCTGGATCAGGTAAATAGCAGTGTTGTGGCTTCAACCACCTGGGTCTGCCACTACAGCCACTCCCTGCAGGACTACTCTGTCCCCCACTCCGATATAGCAGAGCTATCCTGCAAATACCTGGCTTAAATCTAGGCAATGTTCTCCACATGAGGTTCTACAGAGGGTGAATTATGCCCTGCCTGTTCCCAGCCAGCTGACCCTTGCACTGCCAGGATACGAAGCTCAGAGTCAAACCAGCATGTTGGGTCCCCAGCCCGCCCCAAAGAGCTTCAGTGCCAATGCAGAAAAATCTGATCAGGAGTTCCTGAGCTTTCAAGGAAAGAGTCTAAGGCTGAGGAAGAAGCTATCCAGCTTGCTCAGGGAGTAAATCCTGTAATAGACCTGGGCTGGAGTGGGTGGAAACCCTGAAAGGAGCCAGAGTTGTCATTCCTGTCCCCATTTCTTCCCCACACCAAGATACTGAAGTGGGTCCTCTGCTTGTTGCCTAATGGCTTTGTTTACCTTGCATGCAAATATTCTTTTCGTTGACTTTGTCTCCAGCGAAAATTAAACAAGACCATAGTCAACCTGGCAAAATTGTCTAGGATGGGCTGAGCTTAGGCACTGCCTGTCAAACACATTTTAGGAACGTATTTCCAGCACATGTCTATAATTCTTTATACACTGCCAGTACATACATCACACCATATTAATACCAGCATCTTACCAATTTGTATACATCTTATATGACAACTTTTAGCTATACATACTGACAACAGTGAGTTCGGGCAATGAGCGTGGCAGGCCTAATGAAAGGTATGGTATGATATGCCCTCTACCAGTTAGCATTGATGGGCTTCCCATGTCACACAAGGGTACCCATGAAGGGATTATTACTCTGGCAGAGGGAAAATTCTGGAGCAGAAGCTTCCCAAGGAAATCAAGATAAATTTTCTTCAAAATCCTCAGCATGACATAGACAAAAATAGGATTTGTTCATAACTCCTGTACAAGATTTCCTTCTGGTCTAGTCTCTGCACCTAGAATTTTAAGTGTCTGGTTGCATGTTGTGCACCTATAACCATGCAAGGCACAGGTTGCATGTTGTGCACCTATAACCATGCACATACAACATGCCAATCAGTACGCTTTCTGGAGAAACAGACCCGTTCATTAATTTTATGTGCTGGAAAAGATGCATAGCCACCAGTTCTTCAAAATCAAGAGGAGCTTTTGATCGCAATGCAACCGTAGCAGTAAAGATTTGCAAAGATCCAAAACTTCATTGCATCAATTATTTCCTGAGGGGTCATCAGTAACCAATTATTTACAATGGCTAGGATTGCTGGTGCTATGCATCAGATTCATACCCTGAGTGGCTGAAATTTCTGATGACATAAGATCATGTACTTGACACAATGCAAAATTAGGTGTCATTCTCCTATAACATTCAACTGCCCCTTTGTGGGCCAGTAAGTTCAAACAACATTGAAAGCCAGCCCAACTTTCGCGTTAAACTCTTGCATGCTCACTATGGATGCAAGCATCCTTGGAAGACAAATTTCCAAAATCTCTCCGTACTCATCCTTTTAGTTCATTTCAATACCTCTATCAGGGAAAACAAGCAAAACCCGCAAACGTGGTCAAAGGGGATTGAACTAGTTGTCCATGTAATCCAGTATCCTATCTGTGACAGTGAATAGTACCAGTTGCAGCAGTTGAAGGTACAAGAAATCATGTAGTGGGCAGTTACAGTACTTGCATAGGAAGTCTTCGACCTCCTGTTAGAAGTTGGCTTATGATTGAGGCATGAGTGGTTTTTATATCCCTTCCAAAATCAGGAAGTAACCAGAGGTCAAAGTTTCTCTGTGACAATGGAAATAATGTCCTGGATAGAGAAGACTGCTATCTTTTAATACAGTTCACTTAAAGGATATGGAAAAGGGAGAGTTGTGGTTCTAGTTCTCCAGTGGCCCATTTTGGACTTGTTATATGGCTAAGAAGCCCAAATTACACCTGAAGAAAACACCAGACCTCTTGAGAGAGGGACTCTTTCATTCGTACTGGGAACACCTACAGTTAACATCCTGGATATTAGAAGAGAAGTGTAGTTCAGCATGAATTCTCCATAACCTCTAATACAGTTTGGTATCCAGACAGAACTCAACCAGGATATTTTGTTCATTGATGTAGTCAAATGTACATTTCTGGTGTGAAGGAAAACCAAAAGCTCTTTGGGGCAGAGGGTGTGTGTGTGTGTGTGTGTGTGTGTGTGTTGCCCAGCACAATAGAGCCCTGACCTCCAGATGCTAGAGTGACACAAATGTGATAATCCCAAAGGTCTGGTGATCTCAGTTACATATGGGTTTCTCCAGGAGAAATGGTTGAGTCCTACAACCAAACACCTTAGAAAACATGGGTACCAGTCAAAGCAGCTCTTTACAGACAGACACATTGGGTCCTCCAGTAGAATATTGGGTGCCAAGTTTAATCACAATGACAAATTAGATAACCCTGTGGCTGGCCTTTCTAGTTGCCTTTATCTCCAGCTGGCAAGTTTTGGAATTAGTTCCCATGGTCGTACAAGAACCACACTTCCTTTGTCAAACAGAAAAGGTTATTCTTATAGCTCCAGAAACCTTTCTGTTCAAGTTAAGCTCCTCTTTCCACAGTTCTTGGCAAATAGTTCTCCCATCATTTTGTTCTAATCCTTGGGAGGTTGTGGCATAAATGGGCATTTCGAAAGCTGTATCTCAAGCATATGGGGTACTTATGCCAATTGTATTTTGTTCATCTCATTCTATTCGAAATGCCAAGGCCTTAGGACCTCAAGTTTGCTGCAGATAAGAGATGAAAAATTCTGCACGCTAGGCATCTGGGAAACTATTCACAGAAGTCCCCAGAGGCACTGAGGGAGAAGTGTATTAGCCTCATCCGAGGAAGATTTGCAAAATAAATTACCATCGCTCTTCAGTGGTATCTTTTGGTAGGCAGGTGCTACTGGGTTGGTGCCCACATTATTCCTTAGTTTATAAAGCTCTTACTCTATATATGGGGGAAACTTCCATTCCTGCCCATTATTCTACTATAATTAATCTCTGCTTATCCTTCCCCTCCCTGGTTTGAGGATTCACTGCTTGCTCCTTCCCATGAGTAATGAATGAGGAGAGAAGCTGCATAATAGAATGAGAAATTTCTTTCTTGCTCATTTTAATTTCTCTTAGCAGCTTATCTCTGAATTCAACCCACCCTATTAGTCTGGTAAACGACCAGAATATAAACTGAAAATTTTCTGTCCAGGGACACTTGGACATAATGTCTTAAAGTTAATTTAATAGTAATACGTTATATCAAGTTGTCTTAATGCTCATGATGAGTTGCTGGAATGTTTCTACAGTTCTGGAAGAACTCTTCTGATGGGTGGAAATTTAGTCCTGGAGCCTCTGGCAACACTGGAGCACCTTTGAATTCCACAGGTGCGGGGCATTAGCCCATGAATAATGAGTGAGGAGAAAAGCGGTTAACCTAGAAAATTATCAGGTAGGAAATTTCTCATTCTCTTCAATAGTTTTACAAAGCTGATAAGTCCAATTTGACCTGAAACCTCTCATTATCTTTCTCCCCTAAGCAACAGATGAACAGTGATAACTTTCATGTGCTATATGCCATTACATGTGATTATTATTTTACTGGTAAATGACTACATCTAAAGAGGGAGAGCATTCATCCAGTGGGTAGTTTATACATACAGTGGGTAAAACAATTTTTAATAATACTTTTTTTGAACATGACAAAGGTTTAAAAGGATGGATGGACAATGAAATTCTGTGGCATTCATAGATCCAGCAAATATTAATTTTTGAGAGCGAATAAAACTCTATAAAGTAGATGATATTGGGATACCTGACTGTCACACTGTTGGGAGTAGTTCATGACTGAGACTGCCAACCTCAGAATAGACTGTCAAAAAGCAGGGCAGACACCCCAAACTGGTGCTTTGCTCTATAATTAGATTTCACCAACCCCGTAACAAATGTGAACTCCTGAAGTGCAATAAAAGTCTTACCATGGAGTCCCAGACAGTCCCCTGGGGCACTCCAGTCTATCTTGTCACCCAGGCAAGCTGAACTTAGTGATAAATTGTCACTTACACCAAAGATCACAAAATATTCAGGTTGCTCCCAGTCCCAAGAGACCAGGCACGTATCCAAGGTCAATTTGTATCTTAGATCTCACACCAAAGACAAAGCTTGTAGTGTGTCCTATAGTAAACTAAGGATTTATAAACTAGGGAAAACAAATAAGAGTTATTTACAGGTTAAAGCAGGCAACATATATACACAAATGTGTTGCAGCCTATGGTTCCAAATGGTGACGGAAAGATGTAGTAATCCATCAACACTGAATGTCTTTTAGGGCTAACCTAGGTTGATCCTTGGGATCTCTGCTTTTATTTCCCAGCTCCAGCCCTGTGACAGTCCAAGAAGCAGAGAGGAAGAATATTCATGTTGAGTATCTTTACTTCCTTCTTCCACAATTCAAACTGATGGGATGAGCTTTCTTGCATGTAGCACCTTCATGGGTGTAAGAGGATCATTAACCCAGTCTTTGCATCATGCTGTTTAGTCTTGACAGTCCTCCTTGATGGGCAGGGGAACTAATCCTTCCTATGTTAACAAGTTCAGAGCAGGCATTTTTACAGTTATAAAGCAAAACATATATTGTTTTATAGCATGGTATACAGACTTTACAAGATTAATGCTGATGATGGCCATCGGTGGGGGGATCAAACCTGGGATGGCTGGAGCTTAAAGCATGAGCTTCTACCGCATAAGCTAAAAGCCAACTGTCTGTTAGCTAAGGATGTAGAGCAGAGTCATTTTCTCTCTCTCTCGTTCTCTAAGTGGTCTTGGTGCCACTAGATGGGGGACAACACCACAACTAGAAGGTGTGTGGGTTACAGATGCAGCAACTTACAAGCATTTTTTAGAGTCTAAACACTTCCTTTATAGCTTTAATGCCTGCCTTGAACAATACTAACATAAAGGTGAACTTGTCTGGTTTCCAGCTATGAATTTGTCAGTGCTCAGCTGATGCCTATAGCTTTGGCAAGAGCTGGCAGCTGGTCTACCAGTGTCATGCTGACTACTTATATAACTAGTCTTCGTGGTGCAGTTGACATACTCCAGGAGTGGAGAACATTTTTTCTATCAGGGGCCATTGACCTACAGAAAAAATCAGTCACTGGCCCCACACAGCTCTGTGGGGAGGCACAGAGACTCAGGGCTTCCCCTAGGCTCTGGGGTAGGGCCAGAAATGAGGGGTTCATGGGGCTGGAGCAGGGGGTTGAGGTGCAGGAGGGGTGAGGGTTCTGGATGGGAGTGCAGACTCTGGGGTGGGTGTGGGGATGAGTTTTGAGTGCGGGAGGAGGCTCAGGGCTGGGGCAGGGGGTTGGGGTGTGGGGTCTAGGAGGGAGTTAAGGTGCGGGGGGGTTGAACTGGGGCAGGGGGTTGGGGTGTGGGTAGGGGTGCAGGGTCTGAGAGGGAGTTGGGGTGCAGCAGGAGGTTCTGACCTGGGACAGGTGGTTTGGGGTGCGGGCTCCGGCCAGGTGGCGCTTACCTGAGGCAGCTCCCTGTCGGCAGTACAGCAGGGTTAAGACAGGCTCCTTGCCTGCCTTGGCTCCGCACTGCTCCTGCAAGCGGCCAGCATCTCCAGCCCTGGGGCAGCCAGGGGGCGCAGGCGCCACCCCCACAGATCCCATTGGCCAAGGTTCCCGGCCAATGGGAGTTGCGGAGCCGGCACTGGGGGCAGGGGCAGCATGCAGAGCTTCCCTGATCGCCCCTCCACCCAGGAGTGGTGGTGGTGGGCGCAGAGACTTGCCGCAGGCCAGATTACATTAAGCAGTGGGCCGGAGGTTCTCCACCCCTGACATACACTGTTATTACATATGATTAAAAATCAAATGAATAAATGTCAGTACTATAAAGTACACCATCATCACTTCTAGTTTTTCCTGTTAGTGTGTAAATGCCAGCTTTGACCTACCCATTCTCTACAAACAAAATATATTTCACAATATTTACTGTACACTTTATCTTTCGTAAAATGTAAACGCTTTGTTCTGACTTCCTGTTAACTTATTCACACCTACAAGTTAGAACATATATAATGTTGATTTAATTCATAGTGTATTAGTGATGAGGAGAAACCGCATGATGGAGACTGAGTGAAATCCTGGCCTCACTGAAGTCAGTGGCAAAATTCCCATTGATTTAAATGGGGCCGTGATTTTACCTAAAGACTATTCTACATAAGTGTCTAAACCTAACTTAAAATGACAGATTTAAAATTGCTATGAGATTTTTTTTATGCAACTTTCATTTAATGTATAGATAATTCACACAAACAAGCCCTTGTTGCTTGGATCTCTGAAGGAGACTGGATGAATCACTACATAATTGACTACAAGGAACAACTTTGCACTGCCTGGTGGATGGCATTAGAGGTCCTAAAAAGTGTCGTCCTCTTCTAATATCTAATTATATATTGAACAATTTAGAGTTTCCTCATCCTTTAAATGAAGCACTGAATTTAAACAGGATTTCTTGGTCATTGGAAAATTAAGTCAATTCAACACACTGTTGCTTTTAAAATGGTCAGTTTCCCAAAGCTAAAAATAATTATAAAAATTGACTGAGAGCAAAAATTTTAAACAGAAGTGTGGGGGGAAAGTGGAAGTTCGTTAGGAACACTTGATATTCAAAAGACCATAATTCTTCAGTCACAATAGTGCTCCTATGGCTATTTAAAAATAGAATAAAAATAATCTTTGCTAAAAAGGAAAGTGAAAGCAGCAATTGTATATAAGTGGGGAAAGGGAAGGTTGATGGCATTGACTATAATGTAGAAATTAAGAAGTGTAGACAACTGAAAAGGGAAGCTAAATATATTGATAAAATATCTATGTTCTGACTTCCTGTTAGGGAATTTCTTAATACATTGGGAACAAAAAGAAATCCCAACACTGGGATAAGTCAGTTACTAAATGGAGATGGTTAAATTGTCAGTGCAGAAGTCTTCAATATCTGTTCTGTATTTGGAACAAAGCTGGATGATATATCAGTCTCCTGACAATGAAATACTTTTTATTAAAGCAATAATCAAGGACATTAAATAGAATTATAGTAACACGCTTTTAAAACAGCAATCTGAATAACTTGCACCAAGGAATTCTAGAGGAGTTGACTAAAGATTTCACTGGACAGTTAATGTTTAATAAATTTTGGAAAACTGGCGAACTTCCGGCACACTGACTAGCCAATGTTTTAAAGAGAAAACAGGTTGACCTGGAAAATATATACACTGGTTAGCCTGCCATTGATCCCAAGCAAAATAATGGAATGGCTGATATCGGAATCTATCAAAGAATTAGAGGACAGTATATAGTTAACACGAGTCCACATGGTTTTATAGAAAATGGCTCTTGTCAAACTAGATATTCTTCAAAACTACAAATCTGGTTGATAAAGGTAACTATGTACTTGGTTTTCTGTAAGGTTACATTATCACATTACATTATCACTTACAAAGCATTATGCAAAATCAGTATGATTCATTCAAGGGATTACAAACAGGCTCATAAATTCCAAAACATAAGTAATGGAAAATAATCAATGAAGAATCTTTCCCGTGAAGTCCTTTAAGACCATTCAATATTTTTATCTATGACCTGGAATAAAATTATAAAATATTGCTGATAAAGTCTGACACACTGGTTGATGGCATGGTAAGTAATTATGTGGATTGTTTTATAATGTTGATGCAATCAAACATTCGTTTTAAGATGGTGAAATGCAAAGTTATGCATCTAGTTACAAAGAATGTAGGACATACTTAACAAATGGGGGATTGCCCCCATAAGTAGTGACTCTGAAAAGGACTTGGAGGTAATAGCTCTTTTTGCTACAGTGCAGTTGGTTAACACAATCTTTGGATGTATAAAACAGAGTATCAAGTAAGAGGAGGGAAATATTCCCTCTATAACGCATAAGTGATACCTACTGGAGGACTGTGTTTATTTTTAATGTCAACACTTCAAATAATTTTGTAAATTCCTTCCAACTTTTTTTTTTTTTAAGGTTTGGAAAACTCCTAAACAGACGTGGAAAGCTCAATTTCTGTATTTTATCAAAAAGAAAATCTAAGAGGCTACCTGATCAGTCTATAAGTACCTACACTGGCCGAAATTACCTGATTTCAGGGAATTCTTTGAACTTGCAGACTGACATCATGAGATCCAGTTGTTGGAAGATAAAGGTTTTTAAAAATTCAAATGGCAAACGAGATGTAACTTTTTGCCAGGAAGGGTAATTAACCATTGGAACATATTACCAAGGGAAGTGGCTAATACATCACTTGGGAGTATTTAAGATTGGATGTCTTTCTGAAAGATGCTGTAGCTCAATCACAAGTTTTTGCATTTGATGTTGCTCATTTACTTTGCAAAGACAAATAGTTTTCTCAGTTGCAGGAATTACTAGGTGAAATTCTATGGCCTGTGTTATGTAGGAGATTAGAAGATTATCAAGGTAGATCCTTCTAGCCTTAAAATCAATGACTTCTTGTTTTCTGGAAGGATTGTGAGACTCGCAGGCAAGTGACCAGCAATAGGAGCAGATTACTCTGCTGCTAACCAAGTTGAAATCGTAGCTGCACTGGTATAGCATTGAGGATGCTTTTGGCACAGCTATTGCTGGAAAGCTGGCTGGACCACCCACACTTCCAAATAATGTGCTTAAGTTGTATATGGCAAAGGACAGAGCCAGTAGCGCAGCCAGGTCCGGAGTGCAGGGGGAGCGGCGCTATAAAAAGGTGCCTCCCCCTGTACTCACCCGGCGGCGCTCTGGGTCTTCGGAGGCACTTCGGCGGTGGGTCCTCACTCACTCCGGGTCTCCGGTGGTACCCACCGCAGAAGACCCGGAGCACCGCCAAGTGAATGCAAGAAGCGGCGCTTAAAAAGAAGCGGCGCCGCTTCCTTTTTAAGGCGCCGCATCTGCTCACAGGCGCTCGGAGCGGCTGCTCCCCCTGCTCCCCCCCGGCTACGCTACTGGACAGAGCTACACGTCCGCTGTAAATGGCTGACACTTGAGTACATATTGTTTTACTAATTCACCTAGTGGCTGCATGTAGATATTGAATAGGACCAAAAAGAGAATTGATACTTTGTGTGTCTTCACAAGTGAGGGATCTAGCAGTAGATGTTTAGTTTCCCTATTGCTTGGGTGCATTCCTCCCTGAGGCACTTAAACCAGTTTAGCATGTTACCATGGTCTCCTTCCACCTCTCTCAAGGTAGACAAATGTCAACTGCTGCAGAGAGGCCCAGGAGGATGAGAATGAATGTCTGCCTTCTATTTATTAAAAGGTAGGCTTCCCTGCAATACCTCAGCAGAGGCCTGGAGAAATTCTTTGTTTCAAGATTTTGTTTTCCATTATGTGCTCAAGTTTCCAACCGTGTCTCTTCATCTGATGCAGAGTGCTAGAAAAGCAAGGAGATCTGTGTGGGCAATGACGAAGGGACATTTGGGGACGAGTGCATCAATTACCAAGGCTTGCATATGATTCACTAGATCCTCTATTCCTTGCCCTGTGGGTAGAATGCTGCTGGCCTTGAGCATGCTTTTTTGATGGAGTCCATGGGTCTTAGACCTATGGCCTTGATTTGACTACAGTCTAGTTGCTTGGCAGAGCTCTTATTACTGCTACAGTGGCCTAAGGCTCTGCTCTAGAGAGACTTGGGTTTGCTATTAGCATCAAATCAGAAGCCCAGGTCCAAGGTGTGATCAGAGAGGGCCTGTGCAAGAGAGGTAAGTGAGACAGTTCAGGCTTTTACATCTGTGGCAATAACACGAATGTTGAAATGTATGTCACCGCCCTTGCCAGGTAAGTGCCCGAGAGCTCCTTTGGGAACTGTGTAGTCTTCGGTCTAGCACTCAGCAGCAGATCAGTTCGCTTTGGCTTATGCTGGGTGCTTCTGGGGCCGGAAGGGCTCAGCTCTGGCCTGGTGGGGTCAGAAAATTCCCTTCCCGGAGCGGAGCGTATATCCGGCCTCAGGTGTTTCCTTTCCCGCAGGCAGCAGCAGGGTGAGGGGACACACAGGGCGCCGCCCGGGGGCTGGCCGGCGGGGCAGGGGCAGGGGCTTCCCCCGGACGCCAGAGCAGGGCAGCCGTCAAGCCTGTTACACGCACGTCCCGCCAGGGGGACTGAGGGGAGCGGGGCTCTGCCGTCTGCGCCTGTGACAGAGGGAGTGACCGCCACCGCCGCTCGCCCCTTCCTCCCCGCTGCGGCTTATAACCCCCCTCCCCGCCGCCCGCCGCCCTTCTGATTCCTACAGCGCGCAGGGAGCCGCTTGCAGAGCCCCGGCCCGGCGGGCGAGGCAGCCATGGGCGGGCAGCTGCTGCTACTCGGCGGGCTCGCCCTGCTCGGCCCCCTGCTCGCCTTCTCCGCGCCGGCGAACGGTGAGTCCCGCTCCGCGCATCCCTCACCTTGCGGTCCGGGGCGGTCCCGGGCCCCTCCCTGGGACTCTGAGCCGGGGGGGTCGGGGGCCCCCAGCTGTGAGCGAGGCGCTGGCCCCTGATGGCGGGGGTGGGTGGAGGGTCTGACCCGACAGCTCCCGCGGCTAGCCAGGGTGCGGGCTCCCCTGTAGCAACCAACGCACGGGCAGCAGGGAGCGGGATTTGCTGGGGGTGGCTGGAGTAATAATCACTGGGCAGGATTTCCCTGAGCGCCTGAAGCCAAGGGAGCTCTGCTCGCTCGTGCATCCGACACAGCTACTCAGATCCCTGGCTTCCCCCTTATTTCTCCTAACCTCGCTCCTAGCGGCTCCAGGACCGGCCGGTCTGATAATGACTAGAATTAATCCCCGCCTCTCCCCACAGCCAACAGGGGAGGGGGATTGCTTATTTAAGGGACAATGTGGTTAGACTGTGCTTAGCTGTGTTACCCCACCGCTTTAGAGAGACAACGTGGGGGAGTTGATATCTTTTACCGGCCCCACTGCTGTTGGTGAGAGAGAAGCTTTGGAGCTACACACAGCTCTTCTTCGGATGCGGGAAAGATACCCACAGACAGGTTGGCCCAGTAACCCACCTTGTCTCCCTAATCTCCTGGGAAAACACAAGGCTGCAAAAACTCTGCAGACAATATCTCCTTAACATTCTGTGGCAGTGGACTGGGGAGTCAGGAGACCTGAATATTGTTCCTGGCTCTATTACTGACTACTTGTGTAACTTAAGTCTTTTAATTTCCCTGAACTTCAGTTTCTCTAAGGAAGAGGAGGATAGGGTTAAAATTCAAAATGATCTGGAGAACTGGTCTGAAGTAAAGAGGATAAAATTCAATAAGGACACATGCAAAGTACTCCACTTAGAAAGGAACAATCAACTTCACACATACAAAATGGGAAATGACTGTCTAGGAAGGAAAGGGGGAAAGGGATCTGGGGGTTATAGGGGATCACAAGCTAAATATGAGTCGTCAATGTAATACTGTTGGGGGAAAAAAGCAACCTGTCCTGGGCTATATCAGCAGGAATGTTATAAACAAAATGTGAGAAGTAATTCTTCCATTCTAATCTGCACAGATAAGGCCTCAACTGGAAGTATTGTGGGCACCACATTTCAGGAAAGATGTGGACATGGGAAAGCAGCAAAAATGATTTAAAATGATTAGTAAACATGACCCATGTGGAAAGATTGAAAAAAATGGATTTGTTTAGTCTGGAGAAGAGAAGACTGGGGAGGAACAACAGTTTTCAAGAACATAAAAGTTGTTATAAAGAAGGGCAGGGGTGGCCAACCTGTGGCTCTAGAGCCACATGTGGCTCTTCAGAAGTTAATATGCAGCTCCTTGCACAGGTGCTGACTCCGGAGCTGGAGCTATAGGTGTCAACTTTCCACTGCTCAATCCCAGGCCCTGCCCCCACTCCACCCCTTACCCCAAGGGCCCCGCCCCTTCCTGCCCCCTCCCCTGAGCCTGCTGCACTCTTGCTCCTCCCCCCTCCATCCAGAGCCTTCTGTACACTGCAAAACAGCTGATGGCAGGAGGCTTGGGGAGGGAGGGGAAGGTGCTGATCGTTGGTCTGCCGACGGGCAGGAGGTAGGGAGGAGGGGCTCCTGATGTATTACTGTGGCTCTTTGGCAATGTACATTGGTAAAGTCTGGCTCCTTCTCAGGCTCAGGTTGGCCATCCCTGAAGAAGAGGGTGAAAAATTGCTCTCCTTAACCTCTGAGGCTAGGACAAGAAGAAATGGGCTTAAATTGCTGCAAGGGAGGTTTAGGTTGGACTTTAGGAAAAATTTCCTAACCATAAAGGTAGTTAAGCACTTGAACAAATTGCCTAGGGAGGCTGTGGAATTTCCATCACTGGAGTCTTTTAAGAACAGGTTAGACAAAACCCTAGTCACAGTGTTGCCAGAAAATGGAAATGGGCAACAGGGGATGGATCACTTGATGATTACCTGTTCTGTTCATTCCCTCTGAAGCACCTGGCATTGGCCACTGTCGGAAGACAGGATACTGGGCTAGATGGACCTTTTGTCTGACCCAGGATGGCAGTTCTTATGTTCTAAACACCTGTCAGGAATGGTCTAGTTATTACTTAGCCTGCCCTGAGTGCAGTGGTCTGGACTAGATGACCTATTGAGGTCCTTCCAGTCCTACACTTCTGTTATTCTATAAAATGGGAATAATGTTGCTTAACTGCCTTGTTAAAGGGTTTTCAGATCTACAGGTGGAAAGGCATTTTCCATAAAATAGCGTTATTTTTAATTTAAAGAAATTAAATTTTTGCCATGTGTGCTGTTTACTTTTGACTCTCTTTTCAGCTTGACCAATAAAGACAGACTAATCAGTTCCACTTTCTAGTTCTCCTGCATCAGTGCTACCCTATCTGAGTTGTATTTACTGTATGACATTTTAAAAATTATATTTTCCCTGGAAGGTGTTTGTTATATTTTTATGACTAACTTTCCAGTGTAGGATCTTTAGATTGTCACTGAATGGTGTAAACCTAAAAGAAATTTAGTTAAAATCTATGCCAAGTAATGCCAGTATAAAAATATATTGTTGAATGTTGCTTTTCACTTTACAGAAACAATAAATGTGTGTCCCTGTAACTCCCTCTAAAAAAGGTGTAAATTATGTTCTTGCAGTTGCAACCATTTGACTGTTAAAGGGCATTCCTGAAGAAGAGTAATGTATAATTCTTATTTATTGTATCTTATAAAGAGAATTATAATGCTACATCCTTGCCTGAGGAGCCTGTGAAGGCTAGGACTATAACAGGGTTTAAAAGAGAACTGGATAAATTCATGGAGATGAAGTCCATTAATGGCTATTAACCAGGATGGGTAAGGAATGGTGTCCTTGGAGCCTCTGTTTGTCAGGATGGATGGCAGGAGAGAGATCACTTGATCATTACCTGTTAGGTTCACTCACTCTGGGGCACCTGGCATTGGTCACTGTTGGTGGACAGGATACTGGGCTGGATGGACCTTTGGTCTGACCCAGTACGGCCTTTCTTATGTCCTTTTTTACAGAATAAAAAAGGTAGTTATCAAGTTACATGGAAAAACTTCAGCCTTTTTGTCCCACTAAACAGAAATCATTAAATGGTTACCATTTCTCAGAAGGTTTACTGTTACAAAAGCAACCCTCTTTCTTCTGTCATACAGAACTATATTTCACCCAAACCTTTGAACTTTCTTATTGTGTTTGTGTATACTACTAAATTGCCAAAGAATTAGTTATGTACATATTGAATATGTTAATCAATGCAATAATACCGTGGGGGCTGGTAAAAGGGCATAGAGCCTTTCACCAAGAGGCCACAGGTATGAATGTAGCTATGAGCAATAGTGATCAAAAGTCACTCTTGAGGAGCTGATGATTGTTCAGTCACCTGTGTAAAATGAGGTAATTTGCCACAGTGTTCAGGTTTCCACGTCACAAAAGCATTATTACAGCTAGCATAGATTGTGAATTCCTTAGGGTATGGATTTTGTCTTTGTCTATAAAGTGCCATGCACGTTTACAGCACTATATAAATAGCTTACAAATTTGTTCTGAAAGTCACAAGGTGGGTGAGGTAGTATCTTTTACTGGGCCAGCTTCTGTTGGTGAAATACATGCTTTTGAGCTCCACAGAGCTCTTCTTCAGATTCTGGCAGTGAGGCCAAGAAATTAATCTACTGGAGACTGAATTACCCTTCCATCTTTGGCGAAGGATCTGTTCTGAGCCCGTTATAAGTATACTGGTGTGGCAAAATGAGGAAGTTTGTACTGCTTGTGATGCACTGGTTCTGCGGATGAACTGGTCGATTTCCAGTGCTGCAAATACAATGCTTTTCATAAAAAGGGAAGTTAACTTGAAAAAAATGCATAAGTATACCTAAATGAAGTCAGTACAGAGAACTGGTGGAAAGAGTTCAAGAACTTAAATACCTTTTCAGCTATATCAAAGTTTTTAGATGTGTTCAACTGAAAACTTTCGTTCAAAGGATGATTTTAAGCAAGGATCTTAGGCAGTAACAAACAAGTTTAAAAATGAGGGAGTTTTTACTATTTTATCAGATAAATAAGTGAAAAACTTAGAAAAATTAAATTGTTTTATACTTTTCAGATATATTCATCTGCTTCCCTCTAAAAACTTTGTCTGTTATGGAGTCTTGAAAATTCAACTTGCCAAGGGCAAGTGGTTTTTAATGTGTTTGATGGATGAGTAAAATATTAGTTTTTTCATAAGTAACTACTGCAAGAGAGGGTGAGCAAGTAGATCTTGTGTTTGGCATAGTACATTTTCAAGGTGGTCTGAAAAGCATTAGTGTTAGGGGTAGAAAGGCATCTTCCTTCCCTGCTGAGTGTCAGTAATGATAGTGATTTTTGAGTCTTCCAACTTTTGTCTCCTTTTTATGGTCTTTACTTTTTCTTTTTTATGGTCTTTACTTTTTCTTCTCTTGTTCTTCCTCTCATATGGCCATACTCAAATAGTAGCGCTTCAGATACAGAGATGGATTTAAAGGGAAAATCACAAAGATGATAACAGTCACAGTCAGTTTGTTTTGCAGATAGCTCTATGTGTAAAGAGCTGCTTTGATGTGGCTTTTAGTTTTGGTTTTTGTTGCTTCCCTCCCCCACCCCACAAGATGGAATAAAATACTGAGGCTGTCTCTACAGCTTTTAGTGACATGGCTGTGCTGCTATAGCTGTGCCGCTAAAAGCCGTGCAGTGTAGCTGCTGTTTGTCGGCAGGAGAGAGCTCTCCTGCTGACAAAAAAAAAAATTCCACCCCCGCAGGAGAGCGCTTCTACCAACAAAGCGCTGTTCACACCCGCACTTTTCATTGGTAAAACTTTTGTCGTTTCGGGGAGTGTTTTCTAAGACCCCTGAACGACAAAAGTTTTGCTGACAAAGTTCTAGTGTAGACAAAGGCTGATATACTAATCAGGAGGGCCAGCAATTAGTAGGGCCAGCAATGTTTGCTAGACCCATTATATTGCACTTTATGGAATACAGTGCGGTGTGTTTTTTTAAAAAAAATAAATAAAAAGGATTTTGAGAATACTTATTTGAGCCCTGTACATCACTTCAGCAGATCCCAATTTGAGAACCTGTGCCAAGATCACAAGCAACTTTTGGCAACTAGAAATATCATACTGATACTACTTAGCTTTATTTACTTACAAAAGTCCTTATTAGAAGCAGAGGAATGACAGTATAAACCAATGTTTCAGCTGCACAGCAGCTAGAGCAAGATAGAATGTTTCATCCTGCTCTTTCTTAGCTGCCAGTAAACTTTTCTAATTCCATTGCCCAAGCATTTTATTATAGACTAGCAGTCCAGTCATATTAGCAAAGATAATATCACAGACAGTCATGATAATCAAGGGATTGTGACCTCTTCCAAAGACTTGGATAAGAGCCTAGAGAAAGCAGGGATAATTATTTCAGTGATATAATGCCATGACTGTAACTATTGAAAGATTTGAATTCTCCTCAAAGATGATTTGTGTTATTAAGAATAGTGAAATAAAATATGATCAAATACATTTTAGAGACAAATCATATAACTTTCCATTTTTCAAACTCATTGCCTAAGGCAGTGGTTCTCAAACTTTTGTATTGGTGATCCCGTTCACACAGAAAGCCTCTGAGTGCGACCCCCCCGCCCCTCTTTTAAATGTAAATTTTTTTTAATTGATCGCTATTATAAATGCTGGAGGTGAAGCAGGGTTTGGGGGTGGAGGCTGACAGCTCCTGACGCCATGTAATAACCTTGTGACTCCCTGAGGGGCCATGACACCCCTGGCCTCAGGTATGTGATAGGATAGGAAACTGTAGCATAGCTATGGATATTTATAAGTAGTTTTCAAATGGTTTCAGTACAACTACTGTATTCTTGGTAGCTTTGCTGTGATATCCCATTGTGTCTGATATACCACTGTATATGCAGAGTTCTTTGTTGCCTGGTGATCCTGTGAAGGCCTCATGCTTCAGGTCAGGGTTCATCTGTCTTTTTTTTTTTTATTCTGACCATGTAAGAGCTTTCATTCCCCCCTCCCCCTTTCCTTTTGCTGACACAAGCCTCAGAAATCTTCTGAATAGCCTCACTTTTCTGCGAAGGCCTCATGCTTCAGGTCAAGGTTCATCAGAATCATTTTTTTTATTCTGACATCATGTAAGAGCTTTCATCCCCCCCTTCCTTTTGCTGACAAGCCTCAGAAATCTTCTGAATGTCCTCACTTTTCTGCTTGAGCACTACTGCTTTTAAAATAAATGCAGACATGAAACTTTTTCTGCCCTGAACTTCCAGTTTTCCTTTTTATCTTGTACAGCACCATGCACATTGTCAGGGCTTACCAAATGATCACTGTAACCCTTTCGCTAAGTGGTGTCGGCAGCAATAAAGGCAATGTTCAATATCTCTGAGGTCCTCTTGGCATTACAAAACAGAACTGACTAGAGCTCCCACCCCAGAAATTTGGGAAAACTAAACAAACCTCTTGGTGCCTCGAAGAAGCAATACTTCCCCACTCACAAGCACTGAGTCTGTGTGTAACAAAATACAACGTTTATTAAAATGGAGAGGGAATTCAGCACTAACTGGGAAAAATCCTACAACAATAATTCAAAAGCATCCAAACCATAAGTAAACACCCGCACACAGTATCTTGGATGGTAGTCTTTTGCCTCAGTTTCCCACCTTGGGTCATGAAAGTCCAACAGATGAATGAGTGTCCCTTTAACAAACCACTTCCCTTTCCCTCTGCTGCACCCAGCTCATAGATGGTCATCCAAAGTCAGCAAAGTCCCAGAATTCAGGGGTGTGTTCATATGGGTTCACCTCCTACCCCTGAAAGGGGGCATCAAGCAATGTTCCTGCTGCTGTTGTTGCTCCTGCTGCTTGCTGCTGCCTCTGCTGCTGTTCACTCCTGTCACGTTTATCTCTGCTGCTGCTGTTGCTGCTGCCATCTCTACCTCTAGCCACAATGGTATGTTCTGAGGTTCCATTACTTAGCCTTGTTCTCAGTGATTTCACTTGGTAGCGGGGAGCATCGCTGCTGCTGCGCCTTCTGCACTGTCTTTCACCAGGTCTCTAGTTCAGACTCCTGGACCTGCTTATCAGTGATTTCAGCTTTGGCAATCACTGAGCAAAAACAAGGACTCTAAATTACGTCTGATCAGCTCAAGGGAGGGTCAGTTGGTCTCTAGGACACTTTAAACGGAGTCCACACCGCCAAATAGGAATACCTGTCCCCACCTCCTCTGACTTTCACTTGGATTTGGCATCACTGCCCCCAGGTTAATGAGTGAGGTTAAATGTAGAGTGACACCCCCTCCCCCTCCCCCAGTAAAGCAGCATTCTGTACAGTTCTGCTGCCTTTTAGTCATATCGTAAAGATAGTAACATTTCATTACCTGTGCACTCAAGACCAAAGTGTCTTCCCTATAGCAGACTGCAGTGCAGAGATTCCCTAACTGCCATTTAAATTCAGGATTGAGACACAGGTCGAAATTCTGTACTAAACACAGTAAAACACATTATGGAAGTGCTATTCACTGCTCTGTTGATAAGGTTGAGTTGAGTTTGGCACTTAAAGAAGGGATTAAACCTCTTTGTGTGAAGGAAACATTGTAGTTTCCCCAAAATTAGGGTACTTTTTGAGTACAAAATTAATTTTCTGAGAATGAACAAGTAATTAGAGTTAAAATTAATTTTAAAATGGATCCTTAAAGAAAAGTGATCTATCTGACCATTTTTTGTCCTGAATAATACAGCCAATACAATCTGTTTTATAGACTCTTAAAACTTTCCATGTAGTTAAAATTCATTGAAATCTTGTACATAAGCTACATAAATTAGCGAAACTATTAACAATTGTATTTAATTGTAATGGTTATATAAATTATAGGCAAGGTCAACTGTTCAGGTCAACTCTTAACTACAGACATCATGACATCAGAGGTAACTCAATCAATCATCACACATCCTCTACTGGTAATTTCCTTGCTACAGTTCTATTGGTTGTAATGAATCGATTGTGTGAAAAAGATTGGACTTGTGTCAAGACTTCTCATTGGTAGATGATCCGGCCCCAGCTGTCACTGCTTGTTAAAGGTTCTGCAGCCACATGCTAGCTTGGACATCAGTGGATGAAAAACTGTCCATAGCACTGTTTTCTTGGCTTCTCTATTCACTGCAGCAGCAGTGCTGGGCAAACTGAGACAGGAGCCACAGGAGGAGCCTTTAAAGTGCAGAGACATTAGGATTTGAGTTTGTCCTCTACCCAGGTTCCCACTTCACATAGCACTGGTCTGGTAACACAGCCCCCTTCCCCAAACACAGCTCTTCTTTTCCCTCTTCCCTCCATCAAGCTCCCACACAGTCCTGCTCCCTACATTCCCACTCACCTCATACACAGCCATAGCTCTCCTTCCCTGGCTTCTACATGCTGCTGTTTGCTGGTGTTGAGGGAGGTGAGGACAGTGAGGTGGGATTTAAGGGCCAGATTAACCAATACTCTGCTTTGTGCTGCCTTGGTGATGCAAAGCAGCTGTAAATCCAGTTTAACTAGCCAGTGTGCTCTGTTTGTGAAACAGGAAAGAAAGAATTGTTGTACTGATAATAGTAGAGTTGAAGTCCTCTGTCCACAGAGCAGGTGTGTAGTGCAGACACCAGAAGTATCTTCACACTCTTTAACAATACATCCCTCAACCCTGACCTGGAAGAATAATCTCTACAGATTAAAAGTTTATTTCTTTCCCATGCGAATGTAATTCTTGTCCTGTCTATTGCGACCAGCACCCAGGGGTGTCATTTGTGACAGAGGTTAAGTACAGGACTGAAATCACCGGTATGTTTCACATGAGCCTCGGAACAGTTGTCAGATAGTTAAAACTTACGGGCCTGTGCTGATTGGAACTGGTGAATTTAGAGCAGTTATTTTTCAAGGCCCTCCAGCCACCCTGACTAAGCTTTAAAAATAAAGTGGAAAGATTAAAAGTTGTTGCACAGAAGTGCTGTTGGAATCTATGGTTCTGCCTTTACTTCAATGCCTTTGCTTCAATCCTCCCGACCCACCACCCTAGTTGCTTACACAGTCTCCCCAGAACCCAGTTATCTGGGCTTCTAGCTTTTAATCCCTTTGGGGACAACATGGCAGGAAAACAAGGAACACAGGCTTTGCAAAGGAATTTTTTAGCCACAGACATTATTCTCCTGAAAGCATTCACAAGATACCGATATTTTAAAACAATAAAAGTCCTGAGATGCACCATCCTCTACTCTGATCTCAACCTTCTGTGAGTCTAAAGTTGTCAGCATGTTAGGCTGAGCAGAGTCTATTGGTGCTCTCTCCTGCACGTCCTGTTTACATGCACCCCACTTTTAAAGAGGCATGTCTGCTTGCCAGGTGTTCTCCAGGGACACTTCAGCCCAATCCTCCAGTCCTGCTGGTACCACCTGCATAGACAGCCATTATTCCTTAGGGGTGGGGCAATAGCTGAGTCGTGCAAAATTTAGGGCTTGTCTATATGGGAAAATTGACTGGAATAGCTATTGCAGAATAGCTCCCTTTGTGGACACTCTAGGCTTAAGTTAGAGCAACATAACTATGGGGCTTAAGGGTATGAAAAATTCACATCCCATGAGCACCGTAGCTATGCCAACTTAATCCTCAGTGTAGATGCGGCTAGGTCAATGGAAGAATGCTTCAGTTGACCTGACTACCACTGCTTAGAGAGCTGGATACCTACGACGACAGAAAAACCCCTTCCGTCAGTGTAGAAAGCATATACGCTACATTGCTACAGCGGCACAGCTGCAATGCTATAGCCGTGCCACAGTAGCACCTGCAGAGTAGACATGGCCCTATTCCAAAGAGGATTAAGCTAAATCAGAAAAAGGCCCTCTAAGCATGGGAGCTATTGCACAGTAGCAGTTTTGGTCCATTTCTCCTCGTAGACAAGCCCTTAGATGTGTTCAACTCATAATACAAAATGGAATTAATAATTTGTTACAAATCTATCCCATGCTGCCAAAGAACCCTCTCCTGACTCCTACTTCCCTGTCAGAGTCACTGAACCATACTGCAGAATGCCTCCATTATGTTTCAAAAGTGCCACAGGAGCTTCCCAAATGCACAAAGAGTCTGCGTAGGCCCCATAGCCATTCCCTTCTGATAACAAATACAATTGTAAAATTATTTAAATTGAATTTATGTTGATCTTATGATGAAAACAAGGGTAAAAGTCACTCCGTTGGGATGGGACTATGCAAGGCATGACTCTTTGTCCCATATATGTGACAAAGGGAGGGGAAACCTATAGGGGGGTGAATGAGATTCTTCCAGAGAAGGCAAAAGTATCCTGATCATTTGAAATTTTATAACTGTTTTGGTGGGAGGACCCTATTTAAACTTAATATTTCAGTGGAAAATACTCTCTTCTGGCTATGTGCATGTCATTACTATTGCTCCTAATGGAAGTTTTATGCATGAGTATCAAGGAAACACTAGACTTCTCTGACACAACTGTAGGAAGATTCTGGCAGAGCTAGTCAAAGGGTAACAGGATGTATTAATTGTGTTACCGTGGCACCTAGAGGCCCCAACCAAGATCAGGGCCTCATTGAGCATGGCACTATATATATACTCAGACTCTCTCTCTCTCTCTCTCTCTCTCTCTCTCTTCAGTCCCTTGCCCTAAAGAGCTTACAATATAAACAGAAAATAGATAAAGGGAGGAAGTATCCAAATCTTACAGATGGGTAACTGGGGCAAAGAGAGATTAAGCTACTTGTCAAATGTCGTGTAGGCAATCTCTAGCAGCACCAGGAATTGAAAATGGATCTCCGGAGTCCCTGTGTAATGATGTAACCACAACGCCATCCTTCTTCCTCTTGGTAAATAGTTTTCTAGCTTGCAAATAGTATGCGAATATCTTGCATACTAATCTTCATGTTCTTTATTTCTCAGACACCGCTTCCTGGAATGGCACACACCGAATAAGAACCTTTGCATCTTATCACAAAGATGACACCTATGAACCTATACCTCTTCAAGACATGGACAGCGATACTGAAAGTGATTCAGAAGTTGGATCAGGATTAAGCAATCTAACTAAAGCTGATCAAACTAAAGCACAAACAAGATTCATCTCTCATGATGCTAAAAGATACCTGACTAGTCAATGGTTGACTCGTTTTGTTCCTTCAGTTTACACTTTAGTGGTTATGCTGAGTCTCCCTCTGAACATTACAGCAATACTTGTGTTCCTGATAAAAATGAAAATTAAAAAGCCAGCTATAGTATACATGCTGAATCTGGCCTCTGCGGATGTATTGTTTGTAAGTGTGCTTCCTTTTAAGATCGCATACCATTTTTCTGGAAACAACTGGGTGTTTGGACCTGAAATGTGTCGGCTCATCACTGCTGCCTTCTACTGTAACATGTACTGTTCGATACTGCTGATGACTGTTATAAGCATTGATCGTTTCTTAGCCGTGGTGTATCCTATGCAATCTCTCTCATGGCGTACATTAATGCGTGCCTCGTTGATCTGCTTTACCATATGGCTTATAGCCATAGTTGGTGTTATACCCATTCTCATCACAGAGCAAACTATGAAAATATCTGAGTTAAACATTACAACCTGCCATGATGTGCTAAAAGAATCAGAACTTAAGAGATACTACCGTAATTTCTTCTCCATTTTCTCTTCCATTTTCTTTTTTGTGCCATTAATAATTTCTGCTGTCTGTTATGTGTGTATCATCCGATGTCTTATCTCTTCTAATATTGTTGCAAAACAAAGTAAGAAGACACGTGCTTTATTCTTGTCTGCAGCTGTTTTCTCTATTTTTATTATTTGTTTTGGACCAACAAATGTCCTTTTATTAATTCATTACATATCTTTTTCTTACAACCACCAGTTAGAATACATCTATTTTGTCTATCTCCTCAGTGCTTGTATCAGCAGTGTAAGCTGCTGCATTGATCCTTTGATTTATTACTATGCTTCCTCTGAGTGTCAGAGACAGGTTGGTAATCTCTTGTGCTGTAAAGAGAGTCCTGAACCTACCAATAGTAGCAGCAGTGGTCAGTTAATGGCTAGGATCAGTAGAAGGGATACCTGCTCCAGTAATCTGAGTAACAGTATCTACAGGAAGTTGCTAACATAATGTTTTTGGATAAATGTACATCATACACTCTTTGAAGATTTTTATACAGCTTCAGTAAAAATACCCTATTGTATCCAAGAATTGCACAATTTGGGGCAGATTTTAATTGAGACATATGGTAGGGTAGATTCATTACTGTAATACATCATTCTAAACACAGCACAGGAATCTGTGTATTTATATGTATATAGGTGAAGCGGGAGGAAGCAATATAAAGAACTTTTATAAAAGCTGTTGGGTATTATTTTCAGATAAATCCAGGCAAACCCTTTTAAGATTTGCAGTTCAGTCTATTGTAAAATTCTCTGAAATATTTCCTGTTTTAGCATTTTAAACCCCAAAAAATTTTCTATACTTATAAGTGCAATGTATCAAATAATCTCTCCATTATCCTGTGAATGAAATGAAAATGGTTTACCAGCCAAGCTGTTTTTTCAGTGTCATTATTTGTACGTTTAGCTATACAATTAAGTTTTTTAGCATCATTCTGCATTTTTGGGGATCTCAAAGTGTGGATTCTGCATTTCTCCAAGTTTTACATAGAAGTTTATGAAGTGGATTTTAACAAACAAAAGCCAGTTTTGACAACCGAGCTTGTCAGATAAAAGAATTCACAGCAGCTAGGATTACCTTTTGTATCATAGTTCTCACATAATATCATTGAACTTGCCATTGGAAAAAACTTTTGTAGGAACCCTGATTTAGACCATGCTACCATTAGAGCAAAATTTCCCCAAAAGTCAATGTTAATATGCATCCACAAAAATTGACTCTTCAAAATCAGCATTTTCACATGCTATTGCTGTCTGTGTGCATTACCATGCATTTGTACTCTCTTTATACCACTTGGCACCTACTGTTTTGCAACTTACAAATGCATTTTTCCTGTATGCAAGTAGGCCTCATCACTTAGAAGTTTGTCCTCTGTCCCACATAAGAGCAAGTCTAAGCAGTTTTGAAGTAGTTCATTTTAAGTTTGTTATAGAAGTTTAGCTCCAGAGCCAGCCTCATCCTGCATGTATAGCATCATTTTACTCTGAAGTGTTACTACTGTATGTGCTATTAGCACAAAAGTAACAGGACATACGTTCTGAAAATGAACTGTATAGATAATAGGACTTGACTTGGTTTCTCTTTTCCAATACAGTGACAGCAATGAGGTTCATGTAAATTTTGTAACAGCAGATTGTCAATAAACAGCATTAGCTTGCCATATTCATAGTGAATAAAGTCCCCCGGCCAATACAAAAGAGAGATAAGAAATTTAACCTTCCAGCAGGTACTGTGAAAATGGCAAACTCCTGCCCAAACATAATTTATTTTATCTTTTTTTTTTTCTTTTGTGATGGAGTTAAACTTGTTTGCTGCAAATATTGAGTGCTAGTCCTCTCCTGATTGTTGAGTCTTAAAAGATTTTACACACTTTGAATAAGTGTGTGAGGACCTGGGAGCAATTATAATAACCTATTTGTTCAGTAACCCTATATTTTTAATGGATTATATGGTATGCTCAGATTCCTTTTCATTTGGACTGAGTACTAAATGCACGCTTTTGCCACATTGCACAAGTTTATAGCTTTATGGCATGTGGTATAATGTTCAGGTTACTAAATATGTGTAAGGAGGGGGAGGACAAAAGTACCACCACCACTGTAAACCACAGAAAACAGCTTATTGAAGCTGACACACTCAGAACAAGTATATGCTCTTCCTGTGTGTCCGTGCTTGAGGATGGGGATTGATTCTTCATTTTACCATGTGTTAATTGAACATTTGTTTCAGTATCCTAATATTTTGTTTGACACTGGTTTATTTTTAGAAATTCGGAAGAGTCTGTTTAGTCAGCTTCAGTAGGTGAAGAAGTACACGCTGAAAGGGAAGGAAATGTATTTTGGAAATGGCTTGTCATCATAATGGGAATTCTGTTTACTTCCTTTCAGTCTGTCTTTGGGTAAAATACACATGGAACTAGACATTTCCTTAAATAACACCAATTCAACTTTATTTTACGAAGCCGCATGCTTTTCTAACAGTGTAGTTTTACAGACTTAAGTAAAATCTGTAAATGTTTAGCATTTTTGTATGTTATTTTATAATTCCCTGGATTAATCAAATAGTCTAATCCATATTTTATCACTTCATGGAAATCGTAATATAATACAGGACATAACTGTTTAATTTTTTTAATACTTTGGAACTTCAGTTACTTTGAACTAATAATAAACATGTAAACTTCCTCTGATGCGTGTGATTGACTCCACAGTGCAACTAAGATTTCTATACATCAGTCCAACCATGCATTCTTTGAGCAACCAAAGCTCCTTCTGACATCTGTGATGATTTTGGGTGTGCAAGGAATGTGGGATTGGACCCTTTATGGGTTTCCCAAATATAAACATTGCAGAACAATCCTTTGGAGTTTCCTCAACCCGGATGTGTCTTTGTATAATGGATCTACTACATGCCGTGAAATTCTGTCCTTATAGGATGATACTGCACCTACAATCACATTTTTTATTAGTGTTCTATAATGTCCTGGGTTCCAGTCCCAAACCAATTCCTGGATATTTTAACTAACACTAGCATGCTCAAGGATTTATTTTATCAAAACTGAAGTGCCCATCCCACACATGACGTGCTCTTACATTGTGATGTTTTTATTGTGAAACACCTGAGTGGAATAAGTACACACCAGCAAATAAAATAAAACAGCTCCACAGCAGGAATAATAATTAGGGCTGGCAATTAATTGCAGTTAACTCACGCGATTAACTCAAAAAAATTAATCACGATTTTTAAAAAATAATCGCAATTAATCTCAGTCTTAATAACACTGTTAATGGAATACGAATTAAAATTTATTAAATATTTTTGGATGTTTTTCTACATTTTCATATATATTGTATCCTGTGTTGTAATTGAAATCAAAGTGTATATTATTTTTATTATAAATATTTGCACTGTAAAATGATAAAAGAAATAGTATTTTTCAATTCACCTCATACAAGTACTGTAGTGCTATCTCTCTGTCATGAAAGTGCAACTTACAAATATAGAGGGTTTTTTTAACATAACCACTCAAAAACAAAACTATGTAAAACTTCAGAGCCTACAAGTCCACTCAGTCCTACTTCTTGTTCAGCCAATCGTTAAGACAAACAAGTTTGTTTACATTTACTGGAGATAATGCTGCCCTCTTATTTACCATGTCACCAGAAAGTGAGAAGAGGCATTTGCACGGCACTTTTTTGTAGCCGGCATTGCAAGGTATTTACATGCCAGATATGCTAAACATTTGTAGCCCCTTCAGGCTTCGGCCATCATTCCAAAGAACACGCTTTCATGCTGATGATGATCGTTTAAAAAAAAAAAAATGCGTTACTTAAATTTGTGACTATTCCTTGGGGGAGAATTTTATGTCCCCTGCTCTGTTTTACCCGCATTTTGCCATATATTTCATGGTATAGTGGTCTTGGATGATAACCCAGCACATTGTTCATTTTAAGAACGCTTTCACTACAGATTTGACAAAATGCAAAGAAGGCACCAATGTGAAATTTCTAAAGATAGCTACAGCATTTGACCCAAGCTTTAAGAATCTGAAGTGCCTTCCAAAATCTGAGAGGGACAAGGTGTGGAGCATGCCTTCAGAAGACTTTAAAAGAGCAACACTCTGATGTGGAAACTACAGAACCCGAACCACCAAAAAAGGAAATCAGCCTTCTGCTGGTGGCATCTGACTCAGATAATGAAAATGAACATGCGTCGATCCGCACTGCTTTGATTGTTATCAAGCAGAACCCATCATCAGCATGGATGCCGCATATCCCCTGGAATGGTGGTTGAAGCATGAAGGGACATATGAATCTTAAGCGGATCTGGCACGTAAATATCTTGCAACTCCGGCTACAACAGTGCCATGCGAATGCCTGTTTTCACTTTCAGGTGACATTGTAAACATGAAGCAGGCAGCATTATCGCCTGCAAATATAAACTAACTCGCTTGAGCGATTGGCTGAACAAGAAGTAGGACTGAGTGGACTTGCAGACTCTAAAATTTTACATTGTTTTATTTTTGAATGCAGGGGATTTTTGTATGTAATTCTACTTTTGTAAGTTCAGCTTTCATGATAAAGAGATTGCACTAAAATACTTGTATTAGGTGAATTGAAAAATAGTATTTTTTTAGTGCAAATATTTGTAATAAAAAATAAATATAAAATGAGCACTGTACACTTTGTATTCTGTGTTGTAATTGAAACCGATATATTTGAAAATGTAGAAAACATCCAAAAATATTTAAATAAATGGTATTCTATTGTTTAACAGTGCGATTAATTGCGATTATTTTTTTTAATTGCTTAACAGTTCTAAAGTAATTAACCTTGCAACCACTTCTTCCCCAAATACTGGGGTTGGGGCTAAGGCACTTGCAGACTGGAAAATAGTAAATCCAAGCTACAGCAGACCAAGTGTGGAACTGAATTCCAGTGAATTCATGGAGAATGGATGAGATGTTATACTTGCAGTAACTTCCACTCATCTTGGATAGTTGTCCAAATCAGCAACTTCTCTCAGCTCCCCATGGCAAAGGGGTGAGAGAGAGAAGGGGAAAAACAGCTGTCTGCTCCCCATAACCCATGAAAGGGAGCAATAGCGAAGATCCCACAACAGTCTGGACCCTGATTCTCTCTGTCGACATTCCCAAGAGATCTGCCTTCTCCCCATGACCAAGAAGAGCAAAAAAGGAACTTTTTGTGGTAGGGAGCTGTGGTGCTGGGCTCTACAAAAAAAACAAAAACAAACCTTCAAACTAGGGTGACCAGATGTCCCGATTTTATAGGGACAGTCCCGATTTTGGGGTCTTTTTCTTATATAGGCTCCTATTACCCCCCCCACCCCATGTCCCAATTTTTCACACTTGCTGTCTGGTCACCCTACTTCAAACACACACACACACACACTGTTGGTGCTTGGCTCATAAGATCCTTGTTGGCACATAGATGCAGATGAAAAATGAACTAGCACAGGTAGGGTAAAATTTTCAAAAGTGCCTAAGTCCCATTTTCAAAGGGACTTAGGAACCTATGTCTCATTCCAACTCAGAGACTTGGCGTCTACGTCTCTTTTGAAAATGGGACTTAGGGGGGAAATTTTCAATAGTTCCTGCAACTTTTCTTTACTGTGTCTTACTGAAACACTGCAGCTTCACAGCTGATTCCAGCAAGCCCTTTAATGATAACCTCCTCTAAACATCAAGAGGCGGTTAGTTTATTCAGCTATCACATAGGACAATACAGAATAAAATGTACAGCAAATGATAATGCACAAGAAACGTATATAAACATTTGCACCAATACTGTAAATAATGCAGTGTGGTGTGACCTTTAATAATGTGTCATACCTATCTTCATACCTTACTTTTTCTACATGTATTTTGTAAGACTAATGTTTATATTCTAAAATATATTCCTATGGCAACTCCTATCTAGACCATAATATTGGGTCCAGTGGGGGCTCTTTCCGGAAATCTGAGCATTATTGGTGAGTCCTGTTGCATATGCAGTTTCATATCAAGTCTCACAGAACAGTTCATCACCCTTTTTGGGGAATGTTTTGTAATTATAGCTACGTTCATGAAACGCTCTCCCTGTTGCTATGTTTCATGCCACGTGATCACATTTCAATGTGGGATTAATCAAAAGCAAAGAATAAGCGACAACTCCTCATTCATCTCCACTTTACTTTTATTCCCCCTTTTTCTTAGATAAATGGGTTCTTTCTGACATAATTCCCTAACAGACAAAGCTGTATTTGATAGAATTACTGTAAATCTAATTCCCAATGCATGTAATTGATATTTAGGAGCCAAAGACTTCTGCAACATGACTGGTTGCATTGGCAGAGCTGTGTATGAAAGCTTGTTCAGCATCTCTATAGCTAAATCTCTGCATTAAGCATCTTCACATAACTTTCATATGACTTCGTATTATGCCTCTTCATATAACCTTGTATTAAGCCTGTCCATATATAACCTCTATTGTCATACAACTTTGTATCAAGTCCTTTGATATAGGAACTTTGTATCAAATCCTTATATAGAAACTTTGTATTGAGCCTTGGTATAATGTTATAGCCCCTGAGGATAGGTAAGGTAGAAGAAAAATGTCTTTTTGCTAGGAGTAGAATAAGATCTCCCCTCCTTTTAATCAATTGCCCAGTTGAATGAATGAGGTGTGAATGAGTAAGACGTGGAAGGCAGGCACCTCCAGACAGCTGCAACAGTTGGAGAGGGGATGGAAACCAGACCCAAGAACAATAAAACTTGTCAAGTGGGCTTATCAAAGAAGATCAGACGTATTGACAGCCTTGGGAGTTAGAAGCGAGCACCTTCTTTTGAAAACACCCTCTTTGAAAATAAATGTGGCAGCATTAAGTCAACACCCAGAAGGAAGCACTGCAAAGGACCAAGGAACACAGACACAGATTTCTTATCTGGTATAAATTTGCATGAGGGGGACGCTGCCATAAATGTGAGGTGTCTTGCAGAGGACACCGGGTCTCATCTTGTCAACATGGGAGCATCAATTCAGATAGGCAGAAGCCCGGCTCCACCCCTCCCCCATCTAACTCACCTGGCCAGTGAAGTTGAGGGGAGTAACTAGTTAGTAACAACAAAGATGGAGGGGGGGGGGTGTAATATATATCATATACATATGATACAGTGTTGATTGATACATGTATTACCAATAAATGTGGCGCTTTGCTCTCCATGCTTTTCCTGGCTTCAGCTAGTTACCTTGCTACTGGAGACTTCAGCTTAAACACTGACAATTGAATGCCTTAATTATTATATTATATGATGCAGTATATTAAAACTGAAGCACTACTTAGGAACATGGCATAATTGACTTTTCTGTACATTGGTACTTTAAAAACCATAAATACTCAGTGTTGCCTAAATGCACCATAATGCACTATGCATTTTGCGGAGACATTTACAGAGGAAGTGCTTTACTGAGAATTGTACTTAACATTTGATAACAGGAACAGCCAAGAACCACCCTAACCTCATCTCAGTCTATTATATGCTCTCATTTAGGCTGCCAGTAAAGCTAGCTGGGCAAAGGAAATCAGTAAATCTGGCTTAGGGGGATAGGTTGATAGAGGTAGGCTTTCAGGCTCATGCAAAGAAAGGAGTAGAACACACTCATATGCCCATCTGCTATTAGCTCTTGCTTATTCTTGCCAGGAATAAGCTGTGTCCACGCTGAGTGTTTTACCAGAATAGCTATAGCAGTACAGCTACACCAGCAAAGTCTTCCAACTGTAGACATGGCCGTAGACTTGGCTTGATGAACCTGCCACATGAAACTTGGGTGTAGAAGGTAAAAAAATGGAGCTAAAGAAAAGATCTGGAACTCTGTCTGCTGACACCATTTTCTGTGCTCAGTAGTGGACAAGGTACAGATTCTAATGTGAGAGTAAACTGTGAGTATATCAATAGTTTAACATCAGTCGTTTTAAATCAGGATGCGCCACTGCAGCTCCTTCCGCTTATGGTGGAATGTCTTCTCACCCACCTCCCAGGAATAGAAAGCGAGTTAAAAGTGGTTGTTGGATCACAAATTGCTATTGAAAGCTAAATTCCCTCTAAACTGTGCGGCCAGGTGGCCACCCAGCAGGCTATGAAGTGCCACGCACTTCAGGTGTCTCTCCCCCCACTGCCCCGCTGCTCCTTCCCTCTGCATTGGAGCTCCTAGCCAGCTGCTCCCAGGAACCTCCTGCTTGCTGTGCAGACCCAGGCAGAGGGAGGGGGCGGCAAAGGAGACACAACAGAGCTCAAGACGGAGGGAGCTTGCTGGTAGACTTCGGACTACTGAGTGCAGCTCTACTTAAAAGGGCAGCGTACTTAAAGGGGCAGCGCATGTCTCTCTCTGTCACACACAAACACACACTATCTGTCTCTCTCACACACTGTTTATGTGTGTCTCTCTCTCTCTTTCTCACACACACACACAGAGTCAGTCTTTCACTTTCACCTCCCAACACATAATTGTGTTGGGTTTTTTTGTTGTTACTTGATACTACTTTCAAACTGTGTTGTTTTAGTTTTTTGACTGGTCTATGTATTTCATAATTGTTATTTCTTTCTTATGGCACTTAAATTTAATTCTTTAAGTAGTGAGTTCTAAAATGCCTTATCTGTCCTGGCTGGAGTAATTATCCCTATGGTAACTTTTAAAAAATACATACTGTATCTAGGTTTTTTGTTCCTATTGGTGGTGCACATCTGCACATTACCTCGATATGGTGCACATAACAAAATTCATTCTGCACATGGATGGAAAAACTTAGAGAGAACACTGATTGAAAGAACAGCAAAGATATTGGGGGCACCCCAGGCGTGAGGGGATGAAGGTGGGAGGGGATGTTGGAGGCAAAAGAAGGGGGTCTGATATGTCCAGGGGAGTTGAAAATTTGCTTTTTAATGTCTTTATTTTCATATTTTGCAGTACGTTTAGGGCTTGATCCTGCAAGGTGTTGATCACTAGCCTGGATCCAGCAATGCACAAATCAGTGGGACTGCTCACTGGCAATTAATCACATTCTTAAGTGTTTTGCTGGATAAGTGCCAGAGTGCTCAGCGTCTTGCAAGACTGAGGCCCTACAGCCTGTGTAGGTGCAAATAAAAATAAACAAATTGCCATAATCAGATCTACCACTAGAGGGCGTTGAAACGCTATGCACACTTCACAATACACTGAGACGGACTTTAGTGTCTAGTCAGAGGTCGGCAACCTTTCAGAAGTGGTGTGCCCAGTCTTCATTTATTCACTCTAATTTAAGGTTTCGTGTGCCAGTAATACATTTAAAAGTTTTTAGAAGGTATCTTTCTATAAGTCTTTAATATATAACTAAACTATTGTTGTATGTAAAGTAAATACGTTTTTTAAAAACCTTCACTTTAAATTAAAAGGGAAAGTCCCCCAGACGGGGCGGGGTGGGGGGGGAGGCCCAGGTAGTGGGAGTGCCACTGAAAATCAGCTCGTGTGCCACCTTTGGCACCCATGCCATAGGTTGCCTCTCCTGGTATAGATCATTAATAGTTTTCCAGAATTTCACCCACAGCATTAGTCTTATAAAGAAAAAAACTATGGATCTGGGAAAGCTGAACATCTATCTTCCTGGTGGTCTTTCTTTTAAAGCCCTATGAAGCAGAACTTCCCATCAGCAAATGTTTGGAGAATTATATTTTCTAGCACGCATGCTACTTAATGTGTGTAACAAAACTTCCATGTATATTTGGAAACTTCCCAAGTAGCCCCTCCCCTCAAAAAATGAACCTTACAGTACTATACTAACCTGGAGTGTATTGAGTGCCTCACCATAGCTCCATGGAAGTCACAGTTGTGCTGATTTACACTAGCTGAAGATCTGACCCTATGTTCCCTCACTAATATGAAAACAAAATAGATTGACCCAAATCCATACCCACCATAGTATAACCCCATTAAATCACTGGCATCTGTTTTTGGTGGGAGGTGTGTGTGGGGGGGGGAGATGGGGGAGAGTGGCATATTTCCTTACCTGTTACAGCTGTGTGAAAGTGGGACCACTCCCAGGAATTGCTCCTACATGTTTTTTCTTCCTTCTGGAGTTTGAGAAGAGGAGAGTGGGTGTGACCCCCCTCCCCCAATCTTTTCGAAGAAAACGTGGGCATCACTGCCCTGTGTAAAATAAAATGGGCACAAAGCTCTCCCTCTTCTCTTCAAGTTGTTCCCACTATAAGATAATAGTATCAGATAGGGAAGAACCTCACTGTATCACCTCTCCTCTTTAAAAGACACCAGTGGCTCAATCTGTTAATGCAACTTATTTTAGTTTGGATATAAATCAACACAACCAGCACATACAATAGCCTCCAAAACACAGCCCTCATGGCAACACACACCTTTCATTTGTCACAATGATTTGCACAAATCTCCCAGAAGAATCTCCTGGGACACTTCTCAAGGCACTCACAGCTGTGAGTCACCTTATTGCCACCTGTCTCCAGCATGAGGGAGTCTCGCATTTGCCAGGTGGGTGTTATCTCTCTAATGCAACCAGCCAATCAGACACTAAAGCACATAGCGCACATGCCAACCCTGCCTTTGCCCTGCACAATGATAATAGATTCACCTAGAGTCCCTTCAAAGTGTACTCTTGTGGTATCCAGCCCCTGATAACAGGATACCCACAGACATCTCAGATGCTCTCTTCCCAGAGGAACAGCACACCACAGTTTTAACTTAGCCCGTTGCTGCTGTATTACACAGAGCACTTGAGTTCAATTATCATAAAACCAAAGGAAATTTATTTTAGAAAGTATCAGAGGGGTAGCCGTGTTAGTCTGGATCTGTAGAAGCGACAAAGGGTCCTGTGGCACCTTATAGACTAACAGAGGTATTGAAGCATAAGCTTTCGTGGGTGAATACCCACTTCTTCGGATGCAAGCAGTGGAAATGTCCAGAGGCAGATATAAAAGTGCAGGGAAGATTCAGGCTAGAGATAACGAGGTAAGCTTAATCAGGGAGGGTGAGGCCCTCTTCTAGCAGTTGAGGTGTGAACGCCAAGGGAGGAGAAACTGCTTTTGTAGTTGGCTAGCCATTCATAGTCTACAGCCAAGCACTGAGGTACAACCGTATTTGCTCCAACCCCTTTGACAGAGACCAACACCTACAAGATCTTCACCAAGCATTCTCAAAACTACGCTACCCACATGACGAAATAAGAAAACAGATCAACAGGGCCAGACGTGTACCCAGAAGCCTCCTGCTGCAAGACAAACCAAAGAATGAAACCAACAGAACTCCTCTGGCCTTCACTTACAGTCCTCAGCTAAAACCTCTCCAACGGATCATCAGTGATCTACAACCCATCCTGAACAACGATCCCTCACTTTCACAGGCCTTGGGAGGCAGGCCAGTCCTCACTCACAGACAGCCCGCCAACCTGAAGCATGTTCTCACCAGCAACTACACACCACACCATAATAACTCTAACTCAGGAACCAATCCATGCAACAAACCTCGATGCCAACTTTGCCCACATATCTACACCAGGAACACCATCACAGGACCTAACCAGATCAGCCACACCATCACCGGTTCATTCACCTGCACATCCACCAATGTAATATATGCCATAATATGCCAGCAATGCCCCTCTGCTATGTACATCGGTCAAACTGGACAGTCCTTACGCAAAAGGATAAATGGACACAAATCAGATATAAGGAATGGCAATATACAAAAGCCTGTACGGGAACACTTCAACCTCCCTGGACACACAATTGCAGACCTAAAGGTAGCCATCCTGCAGCAAAAAAACTTCAGGACCAGACTCCAAAGAGAAACTGTAGAGCTTCAGTTCATTTGCAAATTCGACACCATCAGCTCAGGACTAAACAAAGACTATGAATGGCTAGCCAACTACAAAAGCAGTTTCTCCTCCCTTGGTGTTCACACCTCAACTGCTAGAAGAGGGCCTCACCCTCCCTGATTAAGCTTACCTCGTTATCTCTAGCCTGAATCTTCCCTGCACTTTTATATCTGCCTCTGGACATTTCCACTGCTTGCATCCGAAGAAGTGGGTATTCACCCACGAAAGCTTATGCTTCAATACCTGTTAGTCTATAAGGTGCCACAGGACCCTTTGTCGCTTATTTTAGAAAGTATAAAGATTCAATAGAAACGAATATGAGGGATGGAAACAAATGGTTATAGACCAAACAAAATCATAAAATGCGAACAGGGGCCTACGCTTATTAACAGCTTCCTTTCACCCCAAAGTTCAGTCTTTTGCAGTGCCTGTTAGCCTCAAGGAACTAGGACCCAGTCTTTCATGAAGCACTCTCACTCATCAAGCTACTTCCACAGTGACTGGATCCAGAGTGTTTTTCTCCATCCTGTGATATACTGAATCAGGTTTTACGCCACCCTAAATTCCCTCGCTGTCATAGCGTTCCTTTACACTTCCAAGTATTTATGGTTTATATCTGCTGATTCTCCATTGACTTTTCTGGGTCGTTGCACAAGTGGACAATTGAGCAATAGATTACATAATCAGCTAGCCAGGAAGAGGTGACAACTTCCTCCCACTTGAATGGGCTATCACTGAGACATATTCCCTGGAGACTCACTTTCCCTCCAGGACCATAAGGACATAATTTTCCATATAGTTATTTTATTCCTCAAATATTACCCATATACACATCTTGCAATGATTGAGTATTGATGAATTACAAGCTTTCAGCAGAGACCTCATATGCTACCCTTTATGGATAAATACCATGAAAGTGGTATATTGGGTGCAGTCATTTTGTCAGGTCTGAGACAGGAGTTGCTTGTAAATAGTGAACACTTTGCCAGTTGGCACCAATGAATCTCTGTGTGTCAGCCCCTTAGGCCGAAATCAACACAACCACCCAAACATAAGAATGGCCATACTGTGTCAGAACAAAGGTCCATATAGCCCAAAATCCTGTCTTCCGACAGTGGCCAATGCCAGGTGCCCCAGAGGGAATGAACAGAACAGGTAATAATCAAGTGATCCATCCTTGTGGCCCATTCCCAGCTTCTAGCACACAATAACCCTACCAGCATATAGGAAGGGAGCGGGCTGCCATTGCTGTCCCTCCCCAGCCAGGCTGCAGGCTCTCTCACAGCCAGCATGCTCTGTGCAGCCATACATACATATACTTAACCCTATCTCAGTGCAGGGGTATGAACAGATGATCTCTTGAGGTCCCTCCCAGCCTGACCTTTCTATGATTCTATGACATGCCATTTTTCTGGAAACAACTGGACAGTTTGTGACTGTGTCGTTTTGTCACAGCTGTCTTCTGCTGCAACAGCAGACGACAGAGCCAAAATGATTACACCATTTGCCTATGTGCTTTTCACATTACCAGTATTAGCTATTCAATAACTCCTTTATGACTCCTACTCATTGGTTGGATAATGGGGGAAGTACTCAGATATCAAACTGTTCTTTCTTCACTTGTGGTATTTCTATGTCCCTACATAATACTGTAAAATTCTCAATAATATGCAGTACTTAAAATTATAAATTAACAATATTGTTTTCCTAACATAGTGTGTATGAAATATTATTGTTATAGTCTATCATATGCATACATTTAATGTATACATTGAGAAATGGTTGGACCATATGCTAAATGCTTTAGAAACTGTAGACTATAAATAGAGCTATATATAGTCTGCAGCCATAGAACTTGACACAGTACCCACCCCTTGACACAGAATTGTGCTCCTGAGTTTAAGCTTTCATTTTAAAAAAAAAAAAGGGAATTTCTAACCCTACTGGTGTGATGAAAACTTGCCAAATGTTAATGGAACTTATGCAGCACTGTCTTCTTGAGTCTGAAGGCAGCCTAAAACAACAGTTCTGAGAAAGAAGTGAAGGGCACTGTGCCGCTAAAAGTGTTGTTGTTATTCTAACATTAGGTTTCAGAGTTAACTTTTCTGCTGCTAACGCTGGTCTACAATTTTTGAGAAGTTGCCTGCTTCAGAGATAAAATGTGCTATTTAGTATGTATTTTGATGTGCTGAATTCAAATATGACAATTAAAACAACTGATTGGCTACTGTTTCTAACATATTTACGTTTTTACATTTTATGTCTATGTATATTGTGTAGATAGTAGAGTTTTAATCATAAATCGTAAACCTAGGTCTTTTCATGTGTTTATGGTTGCTTTACATGATACTATTTCACCTGACTGTTTATGTTGTTGTTGTTGTTGGCGTCCGTTAGTCTCGAGAGACGATGGATATGCACCCATGGGGGCTGGAGTGTCCTCTCCAGGGTGCAAGCCAGGGCAGGGTGATATGGAGGAACAGCTGTTGCCCATGCAGCAGAACCCCCCTCTCCATGCAACTGATGGATCCAAGGGAAAGACAATGTCGATATAACTTGGCACCAGTGGCGTCACAGGAGTTGCCAGAATGACGTTGAGGACAATGTCAGACCGCCATCGGGACTCCGACACCGGATTTGGTTTCAGGGTTGACTCCCTTAGCCTTTCCCATGAGTGGGTATTGCCACAAGGCAGCGGAGGTTTTAAATCAGAGTTTTCCTTCTCCTAGGTGGGCTGCCTTCCAAGGCTGACGAGCCCCACCTACCTGGGAACACTTTAAAAATCAGCAAAGGGGTTATATAAATAAAATGTATTATGAAACAAAAGGCAAAAAACTATTATGTCCATAGTTTAGTCCTATTCAGTGTCTACTCAGCGCTTCTTGGCTTGTCTCTTGTATTCATTAAATGGAGCATCTTTTGTCACTGTCCAGCAATAGTCTGCAAGCATTGATGGGCTCCATTTGCCCTGATAGCGTTTCTCCATTGTTGCAATGTCCTGGTGAAATCGCTTGCTGTGCTCGTCGCTCACTGCACCGCAGTTCGGTGGAAAAAAAACTAGATGAGAGTGCAAAAAATGTATCTTTAGTGACACGTTGCAACCAAGGCTTTTGTATGCCTTGAGGAGGTTTTCCACCAACAACCTGTAGTTGTCTGCCTTGTTGTTTCCGAGAAAATTTATTGCCACTAACTGGAAGGCTTTCCATGCCTTTTTTTCCTTGCCACGCAGTGCATGGTCAAATGCATCATCTCGAAGAAGTTCACGAATCTCAGGACCAACAAAGACACCTTCCTTTATCTTAGCTTCACTTAACCTTGGAAATTTTCCACAGAGGTACTTGAAAGCTGCTTGTGTTTTGTCAATGGCCTTGACAAAGTTCTTCCTCAGACCCAGCTTGATGTGTAACGGTGGTAACAAAATCTTCCTTGAGTCAACAAGTGGTGGATGCTGAACACTTTTCCTCCCAGGCTCCAATGACTGTCGGAGTGGCCAATCTTTCTTGATGTAGTGGGAATCTCTTGCACGACTATCCCATTCGCAGAGAAAACAGCAGTACTTTGTGTATCCAGTCTGCAGGCCAAGCAAGAGAGCAACAACCTTCAAATCGCCACAAAGCTGCCACTGATGTTGGTCATAGTTTATGCACCTCAAAAGTTGTTGCATGTTGTCATAGGTTTCCTTCATATGGACTGCATGACCAACTGGAATGGATGGCAAAACATTGCCATTCTGCAGTAAAACAGCTTTAAGACTCGTCTTCGATGAATCAATGAACAGTCTCCACTCATCTGGATCGTGAACGATGTTGAGGGCTGCCATCACACCATCGATGTTGTTGCAGGCTACAAGATCACCTTGCATGAAGAAGAATGGGACAAGATCCTTTTGACGGTCACGGAACATGGAAACCCTAACATCACCTGCCAGGAGATTCCACTGCTGTAGTCTGGAGCCCAAAAGCTCTGCCTTACTCTTGGGTAGTTCCAAATCCCTGACAAGGTCATTCAGTTCACCTTGTGTTATGAGGTGTGGTTCAGAGGAGGAGGATGGGAGAAAATGTGGGTCCTGTTACATTGATGGTTCAGGACCAGAAGTTTCATCCTCTTCCTCTTCCTCGTCTGACTCAAGTGAGAATGATTCTGGTGCATCAGGAACCGGCAGTCCTTCTCCGTGGGGTACTGGGCATATAGCTGATGGAATGTTTGGATAATGCACAGTCCACTTGTTCTTCTTTGACACACCTTTCCCAACTGGAGGCACCATGCAGCAGTAACAATTGCTGGTATGATCTGTTGGCTCTCTCCAAATCATTGGCACTGCAAAAGGCATAGAATTTCCTTTTCCTGTTCAACCACTGGCGAAGATTTGTTGCACAAGTGTTGCAGCATATGTGTGAGGCCCACCTCTTGTCCTGAGCTCCAATTTTGCAGCCAAAATAAAGGTGATAGGCTTTCTTAACCATAGTGGTTATACTGCGCTTTTGTGATGCAAAAGTCACTTCACCACAAACATAGCAGAAGTTATCTGCACTGTTCACACAAGTACGACGCATCTCTGCTCACTTTGGCTAAACAGAAATGTGTCCCTTTGCAAAATCAAACACTGACAAATAAGAGAGCACGACACTGTAGGATTTCTAGAGCTGATATAGGGCAATTTGTTCAGCAGAGTGATGTAAGCTTCGTTATGATTGCATCATCCATGACTTCTAGGAATAACATGATGCAATTTATATCATGTATGACGCAATACCAGCTTCAGATTGCATCGTTCATTGTTTTGCCTAAAAAGCATGTACTGTCCAAACCCAGTCATAGATTTATTCATAGATCCAGTCAAAGATGTATTTTAGTCATTTCTGGTTTAAATTGAGATCCCTTCCCTTTATAACTCACTTATCCTCCGCCATTCCCAAGTCAAGGGTCGTATATACTGACCCAATAGCATGTCTTGAAAACTACAGCCAATCAACAATTTTAAGCATCATTTTTGTTCTGTGACCCAGAATTAGTAAAGTTTGACTACATTTATTTCAGAAGCATTTTGGCTGTAGAGCAGTGTAATTATTTTATCAAAACACTCAGTTAATGTGCTTATTTCACAACTATTTTATTTAATTTTAGCAAAACATCTAGCTAATGAGTTTATTTTCACAATTCTGTCTCCCCAGTCTTCCCAGTCCTCAAAACTGCCTGTTCCTCCAGACAAGAGTCTTCAGCACATTGCCAATAGTTCAGCAGTGTGAAACAAAGTGAATTAAATCTCAAACACCACAAGGATTGCATTATTCATTTAATTCAGTAAAAACTCTATTTTAAAATTGACCTGAAGTTGATGCAGGCAGCCACACCAGTGTGTTGCAGAAACCAGAAGGCCTTTCTGCCAAATTTAAATCAAGTTTGCCACCAAATCCATGGGACTCTGAGGATAGCCACCATTGTGTCGCTTGCTCTTTACACAACAAACGTAATATGAAGAAACCACACAAGGATAGTGGGGTCCAAACAACCTGCTTATAATAAGTATATGGCAACTTGCAAGGCCTAGCTGTACACACAAACTGCTGTTCTGTCAAGTTTCTAAACAAAGAGCACAGAAAATGCCAATAGAGGGCTCACAAAGTATTGGCCACTCCCAAGGATGAAATGGAGCATGTTTAGACATGTTTGCTGACAGCCGTGGCATTTGCCATTTCCTCTATTTATGTATCAATCCCTGGCCACCACACACAAATCCTGTCAAGGACTTCTATTTTTACAATTCACAAATGACCTTCATTTATGCTTGGAGTACTTGTGATCTGATCTTCACAGGAATAACCACGCTTGATGCTTGGAGTACTTGTGATCTGATCTTCACAGGAATAACCACGCTGGTGCCACACGTTAGGCAATCTTCATGTACACTGAACTGTTCTTTTCAAGTAAAGAAAACTGGAAACTGTTTGTGAGCATAAGTCCACCCACTCATCATGTGTCTTACACTTTGTTCATCACTGGATCATTTTTAGTTTCGTGTTGTACCACATATTCGTCATAGGCCAGGGTTCAATTTGTGCCATACTGAACATTTTGTCTCTGGTTCCACCCCAGTAGCCTCAGCTGCTGTTTCTAATAGCAAGTGTGACAAGCAGTCTGCATCTATCACCGCTCTGTAATCACACTGCAGACATTACTGGCATTCGTTTCTTAAAAATTGAAATGACAGGTTGATGATTTATAACCAGACAAACCATTACCCAATACAGATATTGATGAAACTTGTTAACTCTCCAAACTAAACTCAGAGCTTCGCTATCAATTTGAGCCTAGTTCCATTCTGCTGAGGTAAGAGATCTAGAAGCAAAGGCAACAGGCCCTTCAGTATCATCCGTCACATGTGAAGTTACTGCTCCTAGTCCATATGGGGAAGCATCACAAGCTAACTTCACAGACAAAGATGATTGTAGTGTATGAGGATCCTTTCAAATGCTATGTGCTTCTTGGCCCAATCAAAAGCCTTGGTGTGCTGTGTGGACCAACACCATTTCTGGACATTGTGTAGTAGTTTGGTTAGCAAAAGTAGCACCGTCGCTCTGTTAGGCAAGACCTATGGCAGTAGCTGACCATCCCCAGAAAGGAACATAATTGTGACACTTTTTGAGGGGCAGGGGGGCTTAAAGGTAGCTTCAACTTTGTCTTGGGATTTATGGACCCAGGTGGTGCCTGCCCAGGCTTCCACCATCATGTGATCTTGGGAGACATCTGCAGAGAGCAGCCTGTCAGAGACGCCAGCCAGTAGGGGCAGACTCAGCCAAAGCAGGGTCCTTAAGTCAGTTGGCCATTCAGAGCATTTTCTACAGTTTTGACTGGACTTTCTTTGCCCTGAGCAGATTGGCTGTTTGCGCCAGCACTCCCCTTCCATCACAGTCTCTTCACCTGAATTTGATTCCATATGTGCCCCTCCTAACCTCTTCTCCCCTGTCCATCCCCCTCCCCTTCCTTTGTTCTTGCCATGTAGCTGATCCCCCTCCTAACTAATCTCCCCGCCCCCCAAAAAGTGGCACATAACATGCTGCCACCATATTGTTTACACTGCTTATGTATTTGACTCTTTCCCCTTCTGTGTCTGCCTTGTCTATTTAGAGTGTAAGCGCTTCAGGGCAGGGACCATCTGCTGCTCTGTTATGCATACAGTACCTACCACAATGGGCTCCCCTGTGACACTAAGAGCCCCTCAGTGCCCACTGGCAGAGAACCCACTATACTGTAACTCATCAGGCCTGACACATTCACTATGCCAACACACTGTTGTCATAATATTCATCCAAAAGGTGTCGTGTAAGGTAGTGTATGTAAACTGGTGACATGGTGGTCAGGACTGTCATTGTGTGATGTATGTACAGGTTGTGTGTAAAGAGTCATGTATGTGTGCTGGAAAAATGGTCTTCAAATGTGTTTTGGAGACAGTGCATAAATCCAGCCTGCTCTAAAACAAAGGAATGTGGCTTTACCTGTGTGACTGGCATGATTACAAGCAGAGGACAATGAAAATACATATACATGTAAGGTAAACAAAGCAATCAAGCTGTGAAGGAAACAGGGTAGCAAGCACACCTGTTTTAGGCAAAGATCTACCTTGGTATAATTAAGTTTTAGGCATGAGGAAGTGTGTTGTTTTTGTTTAGTTTGTAACCGTTTTCTATCTTTTATTCTTGGCTGATATCACTTAAACCTGTGTTCTTTATTAATAAACTTCTTTTTTTATTACAAAACCATCTCAGCCCTGTGTATTGAAGTGTGAGGCCTCAGCTAATCTAACAGATTGGTGTTTACACTGTCTCCTTGGGGGCAATGACCATAATCATTTTTATGGGCCCAGTGGGAGGGACTGGTCACTGCAGAGGGATATTTTTGGGGAACTCGGGAACTGGAGTTCACTGGTTGTTACCTGCAAACCAAGATTAAGACTGGAAGAGTCTTAAAAAATTTGCTGGTGAAGTGGACAGGCTGGTGTGGCAGGGAGCAGGACAGACTTGTGTGGCAGGGAGCTGACACAGTTTAATCTCCAGCAAAACTCCCTCCGGCTTAGACAAGGGTTACACAGTGACATACAATTCTGAGCTGCTCTGAGAAGCATGTCACTCACAGCCCCACTCTTGGTTGGCCCCCAGGAACTTCTGCAATAAACATGATTAATAATCTATGCAAACCACCCTTTATCAATAGGATGGTCACAATATATAATTGAATATTTGAAAATTTTCACATTTTTCTTTCTTTGCTTCAAGGCCACATTCACAGCCTCATCAATGCCTTTTGGATGTTCTCACAGTGCTCTTCATCACTAGCTCCCATGACTAATCTATTGTCCAACAACACTGAGCATCAGGGATACGGTGTAATACCTGCGCCATGGCTTACTGCCAAATAGCAGGTGCAGATGCTTTTCCAAACAGTAGTCTGTTTTATTGCTATAAGTCCTTATGTGCATTAATTGGGATGTACCTGTTTTAGCTGTCGTCAATCGCCATTTATAGGTAGACCTCAGCTAGGTTGATCTTGGGGAAATGCTTATCACCAGCTAATGAGGCAAATATATCCTCTGTTCTAGGTAAAGGATACTGAGCTGCATGCAATACTGGGTAACCTTGAAATCAGCACTGATATGGCTAGCCCCATTCTTTTTCATTACTGGCACTATAGGTGTGCGCCATTTAATGATCTGTATACAGTTTCCGAGTCCTGTAAGTGCTGAAGTTCTGTCTCTACAGTTGGCTGTATCACAAAAAGTACTGCATGAGCTTTTCAAAAATTAGAATTGTTGCTCTAGCAGGTTTTTAAAGCAATGCTACTAGAGGACTTATAAACTATGTAAAGGGCTACTACTCAATTTCATTACATGACCTCCACCAAGGGATGTTCAGTATACTCCCCATTATTCACCTAGCATGGGGAACATGGATTTTATTCAGATAATCAGGTGTTCGGATAATCGAGAGGGCAAGAGCCATTCAGCAGCTGGGTGGCCTTCCCCTGCAGCCAGGCACTCCGCCTCCTCCTCCTTGCAGTTCTAGCTGGGGGGGATGGGGAGGTGTCTGCTATTCCCTGCTCACTCACTCCTGTGACTGCAGAGGATTCCTGGCACTACCACAAAGCTGCAGGTGCAAGGTTCGGAGTGGCGGTGGTATGGCTATGGTTCAGGCAGAGCAGAGACCCCCAGTAAGGACCCTGCTCTGCCCCACCAGGATGGCAGCCTGCCCTGCACCTTGTGCATGCACTGATCAGGTGTCCCTGCTCCTGAGGCAGCGCAGGGAGCCCTCGCAGCTCTGCTGTCAAAGCCCTGTTCCTCACTCCCATGACAGTGGAGCTGCAGAAGGCACCCTGTGCAGCCATTCAGCAAAAGGTGGCCTCCCTCATGGCCAAGGGCTTGTCGTCCTCCTCCTCACAGTCCTGGCCAGGGGGATCGCTGTTCTGTTATCTGAACATCCACACTATCTAAAGCTCTTCCTTCTCCCCCAGCATGAGATACACGGGGGACAAGGAAGGGCTTTGGATAATGCGGAGGTTTGGATAAACAGGAGTATACTGTATTCCCAAGGCAGGACCTGATCCTGCATTCCCTACCCACCCATAAGGCTTAGTGCATGGAATGCAGGTGTGTACCCTTAATGAGCACGAGTCTAGTTACTCAGTTCTCATTTAAGTAGGTGTTGCACAGCTATAATCCTGCCTGCAAAGTAGGCTGAGAATAAACTTCGTCTTTGGAGCTTGTTAAACTGAACTTGTAAACATATATTAAACCGCACTGAGCTCTGGTTCATGGTGTGTGTGGCTGTGGGGGACAGGGCAGGGGAGGCTGTTTCTTCAATCATTTCAGTATGATTTCAAGAACTCCAGGAGTAGACCCTAGCTTCCTAGTGCTGTCCTTAATGTGTTATATCATCTAGCAAAATAGAGATAAGCACCTATGTTTTAATGGCATGGTATCTCAGAGTACTCATAATATAAGAGGCTTAACCAGACTACTGTGCAATTGCAGACTTTAAAATGAGTCCATCAAAGGTGCAATCATGCACATGTACAATACAACAGGAAAGCTGATACTAATTACATAAAACCTTTTCCTTTAATACTTAATCACCCAAATCCTGACCCTGCTGTTCCATGGGCATGGAGCCATCCAATCCTCCAAGGCCTGGAGCAATAAAGAGGAAGGATGTGCCCATGTACAGCAGCCATCAAGCTGCTCTGGGACCACCCAACCCTGCCCCCTCTCCCTGGGACAGAGTATGGCAATAGGAGTCATGGGGGAGTGAATAGGGACTGAGCTAATGAAAACTCTCCAGTCTTCTAAAGTAAGGTGACAACACTATTCATGGTTCTGTGTATCAGTAGTTGCAAAGGAGTCAGGCTGGGCCTCTTGCTTCACTAGGAATATTTATTATTTGTGTTACTAGTACCTAGGAACCCTAGTCATGGACGAGATCCCCATTATGCTAGGCTGTCTGTGACAGACCGACTGGTAACCAGCTCTTAACCCCAATAAAGGTTTGAACTGAAGGTATCAGTACTGGAAATCCAGCTCTAGAATCCAGGCCCAAACCCCACAGCATCCACTCACTTGTTCTTAGCCCGTCTGCCTTAATTAATTAATACATACATACAACCCTTTGAAGATACACAAAAGGATCGTTTTAATGGGCACCTAAATTACTCTCATGCCTCTTGGGGATTGACTCCACTGGAAAAAAATGGACACCTAATTCTCCACCATGGTAGCAATGGTGGAAGGTGTAGTATCATCAGGGCATTTTTACCACTGTTCACTAGCTAAACCATGGCGGCCACTAATGCTGCCACCAATGGAAATGCACTGCCTGAAAATTGCGACCAGTTTTTCCTACTGCAGACAACACTAACTTGGGGGGATGGCATGCTGGAGGCAGTAGCGGCGCCAGGGTTTTTGCCGCCCTAGGTGGCAGTGCTCCTCCGCTGTAATTGGCGGCGCTTCGGCAGCAGCTTCTCTGAAGCTGCGTTCTCGGCGGCATTTCGGCGGCCACTTTTCTTGCCGCCCAATCGCTGCCGGGAAATGAGTCACCACCAAAATGCCGCCCCCCAAATCCTGCCGCCCTAGGCGCCCGCCTAGGGTTGCTTAGTGGAAGCGCCGGCCCTGGCTGGAGGTTTAAGACATACTGGTAACACGGTGAGGGGAAACGTGCATTGACTCTTACCAGACTATGCACGTTCTGTGGGTAATTAAAAAAACTGTAGTCTTCAGGACTTAATTCAACACCTTTCAAAAGCATTAAATTAACTGTATTCAAAATACATATACATTTCCAGATATGTCTGTCTCTCTCATTGAACCTCTAGGAGGACAGCAAAATCTTGATGCAGAGGGAGTTTTGAGCAGAGCCAGTCGATGCTGTTCCATTTTTGGTGCTTTGTGTGAGCAGATCTGAGATCAGACTTCAACTGTAAGTCCTTCAGCTTCACCAGCCTGCCTGCTGCCTACGGAATTGTACCCCTAATGCAGCTGGCCATGTAAGGCAATCACATAATAGCAATTGCTCCATTTAACCCTGAAAAATAACTTGCATCCCAGTTTTTAATCATCCAGTATCTCTGTAAGAGTTTTGGAAGAAGCTTTTTTATTTTTGCAGGCTATGAAAGTTAATCTTTTTATTTCATAAATCACTTTCCCATCATGGTGGTTGGGGCACTGTTTAAAAATAAAAACATAATTAAAATGCAATGAGACATTTTTTCAGTATTTTAAAATATGAGAGTGTGGGCCCCTCAGTCCCACATGCCTATATTTATTTCACTAGATGCCAGTTTCTCTCACATTGGGGCTGATATTTCTGCAATGTTGCCTACTGAAGTAGCATATATTTCAGATCTTGTGTGACATTCTGGCCCACTGAACACAATGGCAAAACTGCCATTGACTTCAGTGGAACCAAGATTTCCCCTCATGTTTCTCTTCTGGTTATGGTGACTTTAACACACTTGAATTTCAGAACCCCACCAGCTAGCCCCTGTACAGAAACTTCCATGGGACTCTTAGGGCTGGTCCACACTGGGGTGGGGGTCGATCTAAGATACGCAACTTCAGCTATGTGAATAACGTAGCTGAAGTCGAATATCTTAGATTGATTTTTAAAAGTACTTACCCCGGTCCACACGGCAGCAGGCAGGCTCCCCGTCGACAGCGCTTCCTCCGCTCGCCGAGCTGGAGTGCCAGTGTCGACGGGGAGCGCTTCTGGGTTCGATTTATCGCGTCTAGACGAGACGCAATAAATCGATCCCAGAACATCGATCACTACCCCCCGAATCGGGTGGGTAGTGTGGACGTAGCCTTACTTTATTTAAGGGTTGAACAGTGTGATTGTAGACCTTTGTAGAGAATAATATGGGTTATGTAAAATTAAGTCAGATGCTGAACATCTGGGAAGAGGCATATGAAAGAGGACTGCTGATCATATTTATTCTACTGCTGGAAGTGGTGAGAAGGGCCAGGCATTTGAATTATTCAGTAAAATAGTACATGTTTTACTCAATAACAGAAAATATCTTCGTAGGTATCCTGTATGGGGCTGGGGGATATGAAGCAGAAAAGTGCACACAGTAGCATATTTCTCACTGTTCTCCTGTGTAGTATGAGCCATTTCTGCTTCTGCCCTGGGCTAACGGGATGGTTCTAGTGTTAGAGACGCAGCTGGAAGCACTCCCCTCTGCTTCCCTTGCTCCAGAGAGGGTTTTTCTCCTTGTATTTTGGTAGTACCCATAAACCCCAGTTAGGATCAGGACCCCCACTGTGCTAGGCTCTGTACAAATATCTTAATAGAGGGTCCCTCCCCTAAAGAACTTTCAACCAATTCTATCTGCAGTGTTGCCAACTCTCAGTTTTATCATGGATTTTGCAATAATTGGTGCATTTCTTAAAGCCCTAGCTCCTGAAGTCATGTAATTAGACAAGAATCTCAGTTTTCATTAAAATAACAACAAAACCTTCTCTCATGGCTCCAGCGAAAAGCTTGACAATGTGACGTGAGTGAGTGTATCGTAAAGGCTCAAAAGCCAGAAGGTAAACAAAAATAATTAAATATTTATTATTTTAAAAACATAATTTGGGGGCGGGCTGGCTGTGCTTTTTGAATGCTTGGGACTGGAAAGGCTTTATCTATGCTGAGATAAAAATTAGATTTTTTGATTGGTTGGGATTTGTTGTTTTGGAGGAGAGAAGATGTTTGCAAAAAAAGGGAGCAAACATGAGACATGTCGCTAGCCCCTAAAGTTCTCAAGCCAAACAGTGAAAAAAACTCTATTGCAGCTGCATTTAAACAAAACACTCTATTTAAGGAAGGGAACAAAGAAACAAATATAAACGAAGAAAAGCAGGTGAACTTATTTTCATCTAGGTGCGACCAGAGCAAGCAACACTAGGACTGGATAGGCCTGATCTACACTTAAAATTTAGATCAACATAGGTATGTCGCTCACGGGTGTGGAAAATTCAAACTCCTGAGAGCTGCAGCAATGCTGATCTAACTCTGAGTGTAGTTGTTGTTAGGTCAATGGAAGCATTCTTCTGTTATCCTATCTACCACAGCTTGGGTAGGTGGATTACATACAGTGATGACAAAACCGCTTCTGTCGCTACAGAAAGCATTTACACTAAGGTGCTACGATGGTATAACTACAACATCATAGTTTGCCTGTAGTTTAGACAAGGCCTCAGGTTAAAAACTGGGAACTATTTGACTGTATAATGGGGCACATAGTGGTAGATGCTCCTTAATTAAGGCTCTTTCAGGGTTCAATTCTAACAGGAGTGTCAAACCTTTATTTTGTAAAAAACAAATCTCACTGAAACGGTAAAAACCAAAATATAGCATATAAACTTTGAGCAGAATTGGAGTTTTTCATAGTGGTTTGATGAAAAATGTCAATGCAGAAAGAATAAAATATCAAACAAATTCACCCTGACAGTTTTTTCAGTGGACTGTTTCATTTTTCTTTGCACCCCTTCTGCAGTGTTGCTCCACCTGTGCTGATTCCTAGAATATCAGTTATACACAGGTAATTTCTCTATAGAGTACTTTATAACTTTTTAGCCAGAACAGACAATAAGTGCATCCAGGCAAACCTGCAGACTGTTTGTGTTGCTTTTTCAACCCCAGCGGCTAGTTAAAGTTCAGAAGGAACCAAAAACAAAAAGGAGCATTTTCTTTGCTTACTGCCCACAAGCCTCTTCAGCCAACACCAGACCCAAAAGCGCTCTTTCATTCCCTTGCTTTTTCTAGGGTCATACTCACACTGTGCTTTTGAAGGCTCCTGCTTGGCTTTCTTGACTCTCTCCTCTACTCTCAGTTTGTGTGATATCTGTTCCCCTCCACCCCCCACCACCTACCTAAAACAATACTCAGCCAAAACCTCCTGGGCAGATTCACACACACCTTTTGTTTTAGGTGGGGGCTTACGCTTACATTTATTATGTCTCACACCTATCAGTCTAGTCTCAATGAGGTTTAATTCAATCTATATCAGTTTCACTCATAATTTGATGACAAATCTGCTGCCACTCACTTTCAGTGGCGGTTGACCAATGAGAGAGATTCCCTCAGCAAATACCAGTATAGCCTAGTAGAAAGTTCCCCGAGGTGAGAAAGACAACAGGAGTTTAAAATCTCATCTTTGAATGCTATTTAAATTCCACAAGCAACTCACTTACTCTCCTTGGTATTATGCACAATCTTAACAGTGACCTTGGCATTGTTAGCTTTCCAAATGCATAGAATGGTGACAGAGAGATGTGCTGAACTGTTGTTAATACAACTGATAGAAAAGACACAAAGTCAGAGTTAAGGTTCTGTATTAGTCTGTCTTCACTGCAAAAAGTTTTTTTACAACCATATGTGGGGATGTAGTGTTAACCTGCCTACCTATGTTGCAGTAAAAACTGCAGAGGCTTGTCTCCACTAGGATTTTACAATGATAGCTAATGCACATTAGTTAGCCTACAGTAAACACACCTTTTTTGGCAGTGAAGACAAAGCCTTAAAAGACAAGTTTGATGAAGATGAGGTACGTATTGCTTTTCGGTATCTTGGAGATGGAAGTGAAAGCCTTACAGAGCAGTTGGAGTGTATTAGTGACAGTGTAGTGGTAGGCAATATGAATGTGGAAAGGAATACACAAGTCTTTCCCCTTGAACTTGTATTTCTATGCTTGTAAGATTTTTGGTAGATGAAGTGTGTCTTGCCACAGCCTTCCCTGTACCTAAATATTGTGTTTGCTTGCTAATATTATATATTAGAGACCTAGTTCCCTATTCTTTCACCAGGGGATACTGGTAACGCCCACTAAAGTCAATGAAATTCCTTTGTTTTCTTATAGCCCTAGGTTCTCAGTCCAGTCTCTTAGCTTTCAAGCTGTCTGTGTCACAGCCTGTTCTTTTTTCCTGTAGTATCTGAGCCACGCCTTGCGCTCTCACTCAGGCTGAAGTTCAACTAACACATGACTTGGAGTAAGTCTCCTCTCCTTATAAGGAATTGGAAACCAGATACCAAGCATTGTTAGCAAGGTAAAACAAGTCTTTGCCCCTAATCACATAATTACTTTCCTGCCAATACACTATCTTCAGTGTTTTCTCCTGTGAGCTACCAAATATTTAATAAGATTAATTACAAAGAGAAAGAGAACATCTATAAAATCTAGATGGTAGATTAGATCACAATTCAATATAATTTTTTAGTGGAAGGACCTCAGGTATTAACTAATTGTAATAAAAAGCAGTGACCTTTCACCACGTCAGGAAAGATTATAATGGCTCTATTGTAGACAAAGGAGCTGCTCTGCCAAACTATAAACAAACCTAAACAAAAAGAAAACTCTTTGGGTACAAATCTCTAGTTTCATAGTACAGCTAACAGTACCCATTGCAGGCTAGGGTTACCAGATGTCCCAATTTTATAGGGACAGTCCTGATTTTTGGGTCTTTTTCTTATATAGGCTCCTATTACCCCCCACTCCGTCCCGATTTTTCACATTTGCTGTCTGGTCACCCTATTGCAGGCAGACAATGTGGGAAGCTACTGATTAACAGAAATGAGATGATCCATAGTCATGAGTACTTCAAGAAATGAGGAAGTGACATATGTAGCACTTGATGGTCTGTATCTCAATTTTATGCAACTTTTCAGCTGCAGGGACTGTTTGCTTTGATCAAATATTTGTTTGATCTTCTTATCTTATCCTAACACCTCATTCTTTTGACTTCAAAGCATCAACGATCACTAACACAGCCTTCTAAATGTGTATATTAGGTAAGAGCCATGCATACTGCTTAACCAATTAAGATGTGAACAATTTATTCACTTTTCACAGTTTAATTCTTTATGCAGAACATTGTGAATAATTTGTCAGAGTCAGAAGCTAAACAAAGGCATGAGATTATACTCTGCAATGTAAAGGAAAAGGGCTAACTTCAAAGTTAGAAGCGGACTGTAGTCCACGAAAGCTTATGCTGAAATAAATTTGTTAGTCTCTAAGGTGCCACAAGTATTTCGTTCTTATTTTCTTTTTGCTGACACAGACTAACACGGCTACTACACTGAAACTTCAAAGTTGATATGTAAGGAGGTGTAAATTACACATCAGAATTTCGATGTAAGGGTGTCTGTGCTGCTCTATAAGTTACTTTGGCTGGAAGAAGATGGAAGTGACGCCAGTTTAGAGACAGCTCTGAATTTGGTTTATTCATAGATTCATAGATTCTAGGGCTGGAAGGGACCTCGAGAGGTCATCGAGTCCAGCCCCCTGCCCTCATGGCAGGGCCAAATACTGTCTAGACCATCCCAGATAGACATTTATCTAACCTACTCTTAAATATCTCCAGAGATGGAGATTCCACAACCTCCCTGGGCAGTTTATTCCAGTGTTTAACCACCCTGACAGGAACTTTTTCCTAAATGTCCAACCTAAACCTCCCTTGCTGCAGTTTAAGCCCATTGCTTCTTGTTCTATCCTCAGAGGCTAAGATGAACAAGTTCTCTCCCTCCTCATGACACCCTTTTAGATACCTGAAGACCGCTATCATGTCCCCTCTCAGTCTTCTCTTTTCCAAACTAAACAAACCCAATTCCTTCCGCCTTCCTTCATAGGTCATGTTCTCTAGACCCTTAATCATTCAGAGTGATATCATAGAGTGATAATAAGCACCCAAGCTTGTCCCCTTCCCGGCTTAGTCACAGAGATCGTCCTGATTACCAGCTATGTCCTGTCCTAATACAAAGCAAGCGTGGGCAGCTTCTTGCCTAGCTGACCAAAGCCTGTGAGCAAAGTCCCACTGCCTGGCTGACTGAACAAAATCAAAATTCAGCCAAAAAAGGTGGAGAGCTCAATGTCTGAAAAGTCAGTGCCCCTGCAAACACGTACAGTTGAGGAGGAGAAGGACTATCCCCTGAACCACCCCCCACCCCAACCCTCTCTTCTGTGGGGGATGGGGTGCACCACTACCAGCAAAAAGAGACCCACTCAGAGTTGTGCCAGTGAGGACAGGAAGCTCCCCTGACAAGCACAGAAAAGTGGTTGGGAGCAGACCATTTCCACAGCATGGCCTGTGCTAGGCAGTTATTCGGACCCTAGGAAAACAGTTACTCTCACAGGCATGGGCAGCGCCTCCTATGGGCCCGTGGTGGCTGGGCACCAGGAATATTCCTGGCCTGGGGCCCGGCTCCAGCAATGTTTGGGGCTGAGTCTCTCCCATGGTCCCCCGCCCCCGCGCATAAAACAGCCTGGGCCCCCATTCACCACTGGCAGTGCAGCAGAGCTGAGCAGGCTTCTGTGTCCCGCCCTAAGTGCCCCTGCAGCTAACAGGAAGCTGCGGGGGCAGTGCCTGGGGGTAGCAGCGCATGGAGACTCCCGGCCTGCCCTGCCTAGGAGCCCCAGGTAAGCTCTGCACCTCCCCCACCCCCTCCCAGAGTCTTTGGCCCCCAAACTCCCAGAGCCTGCACCTTTGCCTCCTTCTGGCCCCCAAACTCCTTCGCAGAGCCTGCACCCCCTCCTGCCCCCAACCTCCCTCCCACAGCCTGTACCCCCTCCCTCTGCCCCCTCCCATCCCCAACCTCCCTCCCAGAGCCTACACCCCCACCCTGCACCCAAACTCAGTCACAGCACCCACCCCTCATTCCCTCCTGCACCCCCAGTCGCTGTCCCAGCCTGGAGCCTGCACACAGCACCCAAATTCCATCCCAGAGCCTGTACCCCCACCCCCTTCCCACACATCTCCTCCTGCACCCCAACTCCCTCCCAGAGCCTGCACCCCTCACCCCCTCCTATATCCCCACCCCTTGCCCAGAGCCTAAATTCAAACTCCATTCCAGAGCCTGCACCCCCTCCCTCTGCACCCACTCCCCCACCCAAACTCCCTCCCAGAGCCCAACCTCTCACCGGTCCTGCACCCCAAGCGCCTGACCCAGCCCAGGGCCTATACCCCAGACCTCCTCCCCCCACCCAAACTCCCTCCCAGCGCCTTAGGCAGGTCGGGGGACAGAGTTTGGAGGAGGCAGGTTCTGGGCACCGCCAACATTTCTACAAACCTGCCACCCCTGCTCACAGACTATGCTGGCCCAGCTACCAGGGGAGGACTGGATCCAGCACAGGAGGCTGAGGGATGTGAGCAGCTCATTTATGAACTCCCAGTAGCTCTCCAACTCCCTGGTGGGGATCTGCCAGCCAGGGAAACGGCACAGGTGTGATCAGAGTGAAGATTCCTCCACTCAATGCACTTGGAGTAGAGAGAAAAGAGCCCAGCAGCTCCCCTCACATAATGTCATAGAGGAGGCTGAAGTCCCTGAAGCCCAATCTAGGACAAAAGGCACATCTAGTAGGTCAGGGCAACAACCAGAATTTTCCTTTTGTCTAACACCCCCAGACTCCCTATGCCCAGTGCCCCCCAGACCTGATATTCCCGGGGCCTCCCCCAGACTCCCCTACCACACCTGCCCAGCGCCCCCCTGCCCACAGCCACATCACAACTTCCCAGCACCCCACCTCCCTAGTGCTCCCACACACACAGACCTCTTCCACTGCCCAGCACCCCCCCCCATATCCCCCCAGAGACCCACTCCCCAACACCCTGAGCCAGCGCAGAGCTGGGATCCCCCCATCCCAGCACAGTGCTAGGGGACAGGATAGCTGAAGCTCGGGAGCACAGAGCAGCCCCGTCTCCCAGGGCCCCACCCAGCCCTTCCTGACTGGTTGCAAGGGGGAGCAGTGGGCTGGGGGCAGGGCGCAGCGCAAGTGGAGTGGGCTGGGGTCCCTTTTGAGTGAGGGCCGGGCGCCACTGTAAACCCAATACTGCCAGGGGCCAGGCAGATCCCATTATGTCTCCGCTTCCCCAGGAAGCACCAAAAGTCTGGCTCCAATCTTCCCACCCTCCTGAGGAATTGGGGGCAGGGGGGTTTCCTACTGCCCCCCGTTCTGCTTCTCACCAGGGGCTGGGTGTGCCAGGTGCCCATGGGTGCTGTAAGGACTGCAAAGGTGGTGGTGAGGGGGAGTAGGCATGTAGCACCACTCAAATTTGGCCCAGCTATCACCCTCCCCATCCCAATGAATGGTGCATAGGCCTGCCGGAGAGAGGCAAGGCGTGCACTACTATAAATCCTCATTCTCATTACCCTTCCCAAGCAGCTCTCTGTGCCTGCCACCACCAGCAGAGTGGATGTGGGGCCCGCCTACTGCCTCACCATTTTGCACTTGGATAAGCAGCTTCAGCTGGCTTGTTGCACAGCTGGGTTATTTGGCTGTCTGACACTTTACTGCCTCATAAACCAAAGGCAGGATTTGGCCCTGTAGGAAAGAAAAATGAGGAAATAAATAATACAATCTGCTGTGCAAGCCAAGAGTACGTAACTGAGCGAGTCCTGTGAGCATGCAATGAAACCACTACACATGTTCTCATCACACTTGTCTGCTGCTTGTTGCATACACAGCTGTACGTAGTATATACTTTGCCTATCGCCAGAAAGTTTTTGCTTGCTCCTCTGGCAATGCTAGCACACTGAGCTAATCATTGGTCCAAATCCTGCTCCCTGCCGCAGCTCTGGAGGGTCCCAGACAGAGCAGTTCTCCTATGCAAGGGGAGGAGGGAAGGATGGGCTTCCTGAGCCCTTGAATGGTGTTTGTAGCCCCTGTGTGCCATGGAACCCAGCTAGGTAGGAGGCTCAGAGTGGAACAGCTGGATGCCCCTTGCCATTGCCCCTCACAAAGGCGGGCTAAGCAGCAGAGGCAGCTGCAGTAAAGTTCTAATGCTTGTGAAAGCAGTGCAGGCCTGAGAAGCTGGAAGAAGAGGCAGTCCCTGGAAAGAGTCCACAGAATGAAAGAGCTAGTGAAACAATGGATGTTACAGTGAGGATGGATGGAATGGCTGGGAAAGAAGAAACTGACTCAGTAAGGCTACACACCCTTTCAATGTTATGTCATCTTCATTTCCCTTCTGAGTAAGGAGGGGATTTCCAGACCACTTTTCTGTAAAGCATGCTGGCCAGCTGACACCTTTCTTCCCTTAATCTCACTTCTTCTTTAGTCACTGGGTTTTGCTGTATCTTTCAGACCACAGCACTGCAAATAACACATTTTATATGAAAGAACAGGATTACTTGTGGCACCTTAGAGACTAACAAATTTATTTCAGCATAAACTTTCGTGGGTTAGAACCCACTTCATGAGACGCATGGAATGGAACATACAGTGAGCAGATATTTATACATTCAGAGAAACATGAAAAGGTGGAAGTGCCTATACCAACTTTAAGAGGCTACTGAATTAAGAGGAACTATATCAGCAGGGGGGAAAAAAAACTTTTGAAGTGATAAACAAGATGGCCCATTGAAAGGTGCAACCAAACTAATTATACCAGGCATCTCAATCTCTAGGCTATGTTATTAGCATTTCACTGTTATGGTTGATCAGATGTGTCAGCTGGGTGGTGGGGGCAGTGGAATTGTCTCAGTCCTTTGTACAACAGCTGTTGTCCTCCAGATCTGCTATCATCCCACCTTCAGCTCTGGAGTTTTCCATAATTTTTCCTCTTTGAATCAGGCTTTGTCCATGCTAAACTTTTTCTTAAAATCTCCTACCAGTACATTCCCGCTAGTTGCAGGAACAGTGGAGGAACTGGCATTTTAACATCTATGGGTATGTCTTCACTGCAGAGTTAACTCAAGTTAACTACACTGAAATTACTTGTTTCAAATTAGCCTATATTGAGTGAGAGCAGCCACACAATGACATGTGAGCTGCCGTGTGGCACTCTTATGGTATGGCTGCACTTCGAGCTGGACATATAAATCCCAGCTTGAGGAGACATACCCATGCTAGCTCTGGTGAAGGACAGAGTGTAGCTGAAGCAGTACAAGTGGCAGAGTAGCTCCCCAAGTATGTACCCAGTGTCTTGGACAGGTACATACTTGGGGCAACTAGCTCTGTCTGCTGTTTGGGCTCCTGCAGCTACACCACCTTTTCACATGCTGGCTCTATCAGAGTTAGCAGGGGTATGTCTCCCTGCATTGAAAGTTATACCTCCAGCTGAAAGCAGAGACATACCCTTAGGCACATCCTATAGTACTTTGCTTTGCAGTAAGCTGAGTTGCTCTATGAATTATTTCCCAGTGAATTGTGGGATAATTTGTCTGTCCATTCTGGGCACACAGGGGAATTGCAGAAAGACATTAGAGAATTAGTAGCACTTGAGATGAGCTAGCCTGGGTCCACACTGCATAGTGGTTGTGTTAGCAGCTGATCAGTTTGCTAACTAGGGGTTTAGCCTATACACTCTGATGGGCCAGGAAATTTGCATTAAGGGCTTTTGTGTGTGAACACAACTTAAGGTAGGTGAGTGCATAGGCGCCCCTATTCCACCCCTTCCCCAAATCCCCTCCCCCAGGTGCACTGCATTTCCCCTCCACAGGCTTCCAAGCCTGGGAGGGATGGGGGGAGAAGCAGAGCACCCACTGGCAGCTCACCACCAGCCCCCCTGCCCAGCTCGCCTCTGCCTCCTCCCCAGAGGCGCCACTGCTCCGCTTCTTCCCCCTCCCTCCCAGGCTTGCCGCACGCCAAACAGCTGATTCTCGTGGCAAGCCTGGGAGGGAGGGGTGGGGGGGAGAAGAAGAGCAGCGGCGCCTTGGGGAAGGAGGCGGAGGGGAGCTGGCGGGGGGGTGTGTGCAGAGGAACCAGTCCCTGCTCCAGCTCACCTCCGCTCCTCCTCCGCCTCCTCCCCAGAGGCGCCACTGCTCTGCTTCTCCCCACCCTCCCTCCCTCCCAGGCTTGCCGCAAGAATCAGCTGTTTGGTGTGTGGCAAGCCTGGGAGGGAGAGGGGAGAAGCGGAGCAGCAGCGCCTCAGGGGAGGAGGCAATGGCGACCTGGGTGGGGGGGGGGCGACAGGGAGCTGCCGGTGCTCTGCACCCACCAATTTTTCCCCATGGGTGCTCCAGCCCCGGAACACCCACGGAGTCAGCACCTATGGGTGAGTGAAACACTCAAGTAATAACTCAACACTGCAGTGAAGACAAGCCCTGTGCCATCTAGATGTGCTCTGGGAAGGGTTAGATAAGATGGTAGTAAATAAACATTGCAATGGCTGGTCTATGCTAACACTTAATAGCAATACTATAGAAGTGGTGGGAGATTTTAGGAAAAAGATCAATATAGGGCTTATCTTCACAGGGACACTCAGGAAAATTAATCTGAATTCACCAAAGGTGTAAATCTAAAGTAGATTAGTTAAAGCACATTAAACCACTGGGTGGATACTCATATTCAGAACTATGAACTCATATTCAGTGGCCTTAATTCAAATTTAATTTGGATTAATTTTCCTAAATGTTCCCATGTAGACAAGCCCTATAGAGACAAAGCTGGATTCTAGCATTTCAACTGTGCCTTTGATTTGGCAGGTATCTGCCTCAGCCTAAAGCACCAAGGTGATTGGATCAGGGATTTCATGGTCAATTGTCCTTGGCTGAAGGCATTAACCTGAATTCAATTTAGGTTATGGCTACACTACAAGGCTTTTAGTGAGCTCTCCTGCTGACAAAAAACTTCCACCCCCCATAAGCAGCAGCGGCTTTGTTGGAGAGAGCACTACTGCCAACAAAGTGCTGTTCACACTGGCGCTTTTCGTTGGTAAAACTTTTGTTGTTTGTGTATTCTTTAACACCCCTGAACGACAAAAGTTTTGCCGAAGTGCCAGTGTAGACAAACCCTGAGCATAGGCGCCGACTCTGTGGGTGCTCCAGGGCTGGAGCACCCACCGGGAAAAATTTGTGGGTGCAGAGCACCTACCGGCAGCTCCCCGCCAGCCCCCCCGCCCAGCTCACCTCCACCTCCTCCCCTGAGGTGCTGCTGCTCTGCTTTTCCCCCCTCCCTCCCAGGCTTGCCGCCAATGTTCCCTCTAATTTTTGACAGGCCGTGTGCGCAAAAAAATTTCTTCTGTGCAAATTTTTGACAGGCTGTGTGCACAAAAAATTTCTTCTATGCAAATTGTTGTGCTTCTGTGCAAATTTTTGTGTGCGCAGTGTTTTGCCGTGTGCGCAGGGTTTAGGATCTGTGCGCGTGCACGCGCGCACAGCTTAGAGAGAACAGTGCTTGCCGCATGCCAAACAGCTGATTCTCCAGCAAGCCTGGGAGGGAAGAGGGGAAGAGCAGAGCAGCGGCACCTCGGGGGAGAAGGTGGAGGTGAGCTGGGCGGGGGGGGGGGGGGGCGGTTCCTCTGCATCCCCGCCCCCCCCGCCCCGCTCACCTCCGCTCTGCCTCCTCCCCCGAGGTGCCGCTGCTCTGCTTTTCCTCCCTCCCAGGCTTGCCGGGGAATCAGCTGTTTGGCACACAGAAAGCCTGGGAGGGAAGGGGAAAGCAGAGCAGCGGTGCCGCGGGGGAGGAGGCGGAGCGGAGGTGAACTGGGCAGGGGTGGTGGTGGCGGGGAGCTGCGGTGGGTGCTCTGCTTCTCCCCCCTCCTCCCAGGCTTACAAGCCTGGGGGTGTGGGGGGGATGGAGGGGAAATGTGGCACCCAGGGGAGGAGGCGGGGAAGGGGATTTGGGGAAGGGGTGGACTAAAGTCGGCGCCTATGACCCTGAGTATGCCTTTAAAGACACAGGTAGTTTTTTTTAAAAAAATAATTCCTTCAATTATATTTTACTCAGATAAGAATAATTGACATATTAACAACAATCCATTACACCAATGCCCCTGAAAAAGCAACATTCATGAAAGAATGGGCAAAAATGTATGCAGCCCAGCTAAACAATGAGCTAAAATGCTTGGAACAAAATTTATAGTCATAGGTTAACATATAGCTTGTCTTGATTTTAATAGTCTCCAGGATTATTCAGGAAATGTGGTCAAACTATAATAAATCAAGAATATAAAGATATACAGCAACTTTAGTCACAATAACACACTTGCTAATCTCCCAACGAACATAGTATGGAAAGGGGAAACTGCTGTTGCGTAAAACTTGGATTATGGCCAGTCTTATTAAGGTGAAAAAAGGGACACAACTAGGTAAACAGTATGATTCACCAAGTCAATTCTCATTCACTGTTACTTATGACACTGTTATGAGTCATTCTAAAATACAAAGTTTAAGGGGGAATAAACTGCTTGTATTCAAATAATAATATGGGGCTAGATCGAACTAAGCCTAACAACCAGAGCCAAACATCCCTGAATCCGTAGGGAATTTGGCCCTAAACTTCAGGTCCTGAACCCAAACTTTGCACTTGAGCCCTCCTCTAATTAAAACACCTCTTACTGTTGCAAGAGTTAAACTTGATTGATGTTGTTGTTTATTATTTATATTACTATAGCATCTAGAAGCTCTAGAAGTCATAGACCAGGACCCCAGTGTGCTAAGGGCTGTACAAATACAGAACAAAAAGGTGGCTCCTGCCCCAAAGAGCTAACACTAAGTAACAGAGAGACGAGTCAGGTCTCTTTCATTAGCAGAAGTTGGTCCAAAAAAAGACCCACATTGTGTCTCTAATATTCTGGGACCAGTATGGCTACAACAACATGAAAACAATCTAAGTACCAGTCAATTATAAATTAACATAGTTCTGAACAACTGTTGTGTGTATGTCTGATATTCTGAACTAAAGCTACCATGAATTTAAAAACTTGGCCTAGCGAGCCTCTTCAAATCCCTAGAAATGCAATTGTCAAATGCAGTTTAAAAGGACAAATAGATTAGACAGACTTAAGCATTTACTGGGTGTTAGTGATGGAGATATGACATCGGCAGCCAGTCTAATAACTTCTAGTTCCCAGAATACTTGGCATCATTTCACAATTGATAATGATTCTTTGACACTCCTCTTTGGGCACAATCTAGTTTCTTTTAATCTCTGACCCATCAAATATTCCCATTTCTTTTTCATTGCTACAACTATCATAGGCTTTGTCAAGGCTAGAATTGAAAGATGTATTATTATTAGATCATGTTAGCTAGCTCTGTCTAGCTGGAACTAACAAACACCTTAGACAAGGCAAGATGTACTTTCGCGCATGCTGTCAAGTTAAACCTAGGCCCTTCCCCTTCCTACTTTCTACCCTTCCCCTCCCCCCAGCTTTTTCACTTGATCAGTTTCCAGTGTTCTGCAGTGTAGGTGAATTATTGTATTTCAACATAATAGGCCAAATTGATCCCCAAGCAAACCCACTGAAAGCAGTTAGGAATTGATGATGAATTTAGCCCAAAGGCAACACCTGGAGTTTAACATGTCAGTTTATGACACTGAAAACAAGAAAACAAAACAGTTGGTTAGTTAATTTTACAAGCCTGTTTGCATTATAAATAGACAGCTTTGGAGTGGAGAGAGCTGTGACAGAAAGCTGTTAATAGCACTCATTTTATAAATCATGAGGAAATGAGGTCAGAAGGTTCCGCTTCTTTTACTTTAGGCTTTGTCTACACTGGCAAGTGAAAGACAAAACTTTTGTCATTCAGAGGTGTTAAAAAACACCCCCACCCCCCAACACAAAAAGTTTTTGCCGAAGACAAGCGCTGGTGTGAACAGCACTTTGTTGGCAGGAGCACTCTCCTGCTGACAAGCTACCACCGCTCATTGGGGGTGGAAGTCTTTTGTCAGTGGGAGAGCTCTCTCTCTGCAGCCAATTTTGAGCAGCCAAACACCTGGGCAATAAGAAGAGCACACTGAAGGGCTCTGCGTTTCTGTGAAGCTTTGAAAACCAGTTTCAGCAACAACCCACAAATAATGTGACACCACAAGTACCAACTTTCCAAAGGGCTGCGGGGTGCCCGACCCCTGGCACTGTTCCAGGCCCTGCCCCCACTCCACCCCTTTCCCAAGGCCCCACCCCATCCTGCCTCTTCCCGCCCAGTTCCACCCCCTCCCTTGAGCGCGCCACATCCTCGCTCCTCTGCTCCCCCCGCCCCACCCGCAGCCTCCTGCATGCCGCAAAACAGCTGTTCACAGCAGGCGGGAGGCATGGGGAGGTGCTGATCTGTGGGGCCAGTCGGCAGACATAGGCATGCACAGCACATCTCATTAGGGTGTGCCTCCCACTTCCTGTCCCGATTGCCCCGCTCAGAATCCCTGACCCATCCAACCCCCCCCCTTGACTACCCCCTCTAGATACCCAACCACCACCCCCTGAGATCCCACCCCCTATTTATGCCCTCCTGCTCCTTGTCCCCTGAACACCCCCTTCAGAGACCCCCCACCACCACCCTCCCTGGGACCCCACACCCTAAGCCCCCCTGCTCCCTAACTGCCCCAACCCCTATCCACACCCCCTCCCCCTGACAGACCTCCCGGGACTCCCACGCCCCTGACCACCCCCACAGAACCTCCGCCCTATCCAACCTCCCCCTGCTCCCTGTCCCCGGACTGCCCCTCAGGACTCCCTGCCCCTTCTCCAAACCCAGCTCTGGCCCCCTTACCACACTGCTCACAGCAGCGGCCAGAGCCAGACACACTGCTGCGCTGCCCTGCTGAAGCGTGCAGCCCCGCCCCTGAGAGTGCTGCCCACGTGGCGGCGTATTGCGGAGGGACAGCGGGGGAGGGGCTGGGGGGAGGGGCTGGGGGGAGTCTCACCGGCGAGCTCAGGGGCCGGACAGGATGGGCTCGCGGGCCACATCCGGCCCACGGGCCGTAGTTTGCCCACCCCTGCATTAGGGTGTGCCTGGGCACACCCTGCACACCCCGTACGCACGCCTATGGGCAGACAGGAGGTGCTTGGGGGATGGAGGGGGGAGAGCTGATGGGAGGCTGCCAGGGGGTGCTCAGCACCCACTATTTTTACCCCGTGGGTGCTCCAGCCCTAGAACACCCACAGGGTCAGCGCCTGTGTGTGACACTTATCTGTGTTGTTTCTTACCAAGCAGTCCCCTTCATTGCATTTTCTCCCCTGTAAATGCCACCCCCACTGACCACAGTGTGCTGAATAAAGAGCCTTTTCTCCTCAATCTGTTAAGTTTTATTATGCTCACAAACACACAGAGACAGCAAAGAAAAGTAATAACCTGGGGCAAAAGGGCTGATAACACGGGGGGGGGGGGGGGGGGGGAGATAAGGACCGCTTACTTACAATTGCACTGCAATAACAATCAAAGGTGTGGGAATGGGTCCTTGTGCCCTCCCCTGGAATTGAGTGCAAGGGATACTGGACTCGTGCCCCCCCACCCATCATAGGTGCAGAAAGTAAGGGTGCGGGACATGCTGCAGCACCCCCAGGTTTTATGTGGGTCCACTGGCCCCACGCCCGGGGCTCCACTCCCTAGTTCAGGTCCTGGGGACCAGCCCTTCACCTTGCTCCCCAGCCGCTGGCTCCACGCCTGGGGCTCAGGTCCTGGCCACCAGCCCCACTCCCCAGCCTCTGGCCCTGTGCCCAGCCCCACTCTCTGCTCCTAGGCCTCTGCTCCTGGGGCCCTGCACCTGGCCCCTGGCCCCGCACGTGGGGTCCCGGCTGCTGGCACCTCCTGGGGCTCCACTCCTAACCCCACACTCGTCCCCAGCTGTAGCCACAGCCTCGGCCGTCTTACCCCTCTCTTACCCTCAGCCGTCTTACCCCCATCCCGGAGACACAGCCCTGCTCCCAGCCTCAGCTCTGGGGGAGAGGTGGACAGCAGTAAGGAGGCTGGCTTTCAGCACCCCCACTACTAAAAATGTTCCAGCGCCACTGCCTCCATCCTAGGATGTTTGGGAGAGGAGGATGTGGAACTTGGCGACAATGGCAGCAGGTTCAGCATAGGCTGCAGAGGGACTCTAGCATCCAGCTGCCTTTCTTGAACCTCAACCAGACACCTCAACATGTCTGATTGCTCCCTCAATCTGCAGCATCTCTTCCTGCATGGCATGCTCTTGTTACCTGCATGTTCTCCTGTCCTCCTTGTCCTTATGCAAGTTGTTGGACAGTGCAATCCCCCATGCGCTGAGCTCCATCTTGTCACTCTCAGAGGCATGCATTAACTCATTGAACATGTCCTCCCAAGTCTTCTTTTTCCGCCTTCTAATCTGGAAAAGTCTCTGTCCCAGTGTGGAGGATGCGACAACGGAAAAGGTTTCAGCTGCAAAGAACGCAAAGCACAAGGATAGCACTAACAATGCATACAATACATTGTTTCTGGTGCCAGGTTAATTCTTTAATTAAAAAAAACACCTCTCAATGCACTTCCCTGCAAGCCACAACGTAATCACAACTGCTGGCTACTGCAAGAGTTGATTTGCTGCTCAGCCATGGTGAGTAAGGCCATGAGGCATGGGCGAGGGGGTCTTGTGCTGCAACTTTTGTGAAGACATCCTTGGGATCACTGGTTGCAACTTCAGAAAAAAACCCTTTTCAATAGCAACCTGGATGGTGCTTGAGGACAGTTACCAGTGCAAAGCCCCCCACCACACACACACAAAATTTGTTTTTTTACAAAAGCGGCACAGGGTTGGGGGGAAGGGAGACAAACAGGAAGAACCCCCCCTTTTTTTTAAACGTTGGCTGCAATACATGGTGACCCCTTCCAACCACAACGTTGGCATGCTTGGGAAAGTGTGGTTGTGAGATCCAGATTTCACCAAACGGGTGGATTATTTGTTGAATTGCTTGCAGTTTAAGGGCTAACATTTAAAACTTCCCCCATTTCCCCTAGGTGACCACATGCAATATCATCACTCTCCTGAGGGTAACAGAGGCAGCAAGGGACCAGATGCTGCAAGCATCTGGGTGCAGACCTGGTCCTTATGCTGCAATGCTGTGTGCCGCAATGATGTCCGAAGAGTTAATACTGGTGTGGGGTGGGAAAGTCTCCTACTGTGGTGGACGAAATAAGGCAGCCCTTCCCAGAAACCTTCTGCAAAGGATTGCAGAGTACCTCTAGGAGAGCTTCCTAGAGATCTCCATGGAGGATTCCAGGGCCATCCCTATGCACATAAACAGTCTTTTTTGGAGAGCACCCTCTGCGTAGCTGGAGTGGCCACCGATATCCACTACACCTACTTTTTTGTTCAGATTAAACATTAAAAATAATAGCATGTTACTCCTACAGTTTGATTGGAAATGTGTACTCACCAGAGGTGCCTCCCTCGGCATCACGCTCCGCCATCAACTGGTCCTGTTAGGGGATGGGCTCCAGGGTTAAAAACAGTTCTTGGCTGTCAGGGAGAATGGATCCTCCTCTTGCCTGCCTTGCATTCTCCTCCTCCTCCTCTTCAACAATGTCCTCCTCGTTGCTCAGGGTCACCCGGGGCTCCTGGGAGTTATCCATGGAGCATTTGGGGTTAGTGGTGGGTCATCGCTGAGAATCACATGCAGCTCCTCATAAAAGTGGCATGTCTATGGGGCAGAACCAGAATGACTGTTCGCCTCTTGTCTTCTGGTACTCTTACCGAAGCTCCTTTATTTTCATGCAGCACTGCTGTATGTCCCTGGTGTAGCCCTTCTCTCCCATGTCCTGCGCGATTCTGGCATAGATGTCAGTGTTTCTTCTGCTGGATCAGAGCTCTGCCTGCACAGATTCTTTTCCCCACACAGCAATAAGATCCAGCACCTCCTGTGTACTTAATGCTGGAGCGCATTTGGGGCTTTGAGTTCTCCATACTGACGATCTCTCCACGCTGATCAAACAGGAAGTGAAATTTCAAATGTTCCTGGGGCTTTTCCTGTGTACCTGGCTGACTTGCAGTGGAGTTGAAAGTGCTCTCCAGAGCAGTCACAGCAGAGCACTGTGGGACACCTCCTGGAGGCCAATTCATTCTAATTATACAATGCAATGTCTACACTATCCCCATGTCGACCCGTGGATATCAAATCAAGCGCTTTGCCTTTCGTGGAGGTGGAGTACAGAAGTCAACTTTACAGGCCACTTAGTTGGCAGAAGGGACTCGGTAATGTAGACACATACATTATTAAATCAACCTAACGCCGCTTATGTTGACCTAACTTTGTAGTGTAGACCAGGCCTAACTAACTATTCTGGTAACCTTTTCTTTGAAAAGCTCTGTTGAAATTTGGCAGTGACGTTGCTTTTGTGTCAAGGATCTGTTGCCTTTTGCCATCCTTGTGAAAATCTGCCCAAATTTGGCCAAGTTGTAAGCCTTTAACAAAATCAGTTTCCACATGTTCAATAGAGGCATTTTAGATCATCACAGCTATGCTTCCCGAAGATTTCATCTGCACAGGGCATGCTGCACCCTGGTGCCGAGCAGGACTTTCCTTGCAATTGCAGCTTTGGGCTACTTCAGGCTGTGCCAGGTCTGGCACCTGAACTCAGTGCAGAGAGACTGTTTTCCATGTGTTCTCAGTGAACCTACCACTGGCAGCTGTCTGATTCAAATGCAGAGATAACAAGAGCCAGACTGGCAGGAGGACAGGAGGAGTAAACTGAGACAAGGCGCCTTGGGGGAGGAGACTGGGGCTGGAGAGTCTTGCAGGTGAAAGGAAAGGGAAGTTAGAACTGGTAACTGGGAGAAACTGGGATGACTTGGCAAGGACACTAGGACTTGCTGGAGGATACTAGGACTGGAAGTCAGGGAGGGAATTGGGGGGAGGGGAAATTAGAAGCTACTGGGTCAGGAGAGACTGAGATTAGATGAGGAGCTTCAGGAAAACTGGGATTGGTTGGGCAAGGAGACTGGGAACCAATGGGGTAGGGGGAAAAAGATGGGAGGAGAGTAGACGGACCACATTAGGAGCCAGGAAGGGGGAAACTGGGTTTGGAATGGATCTGATTATTCAAGTAGAACATTTCTGAGTAACACATTATACAAAAAATGTTTTTGTGGTCCAGCATCACATTTTTATCATTAGAACCTAAAGACATACTATGTGGAAGGTACTCTTGGCCATTCTCTCATCTTCACATCCTCTTAGGTTAAGGGATTACCTTTTTAAAACACGGACCACCAGAATTGATAAAGTCTTCATGGTCACAGTTGCTCATCCCTGTACTTACAATAGCTTTCCAAAGTAGGAATTTTCAAAAGATCCATAAGCTAACAACGATATTCCTAACTGACAGCTTTTGGGGACCAGAATATGGCTTTCTATGGCACTGCAAATGTTTGTTTCTCCTCCATTTCTTCTATCAAATGAGACAAACTCTCTCTTTCAGCATATAAAGTACACTTTGTGCTTAGCTGAATGTGCATGATCCGGTCTCCTGTTGTTGCTTTTCAGTATTGCTGGGAAACAGTAATGACTCTATAAACATTATTAAAATATGAGATTGAGCGCTATTTGTTAAAGTGACTTTCTCTGAATTATATGGATCCTCCCTTTGAGACTCTTAACCAAATTCAGCTCTGGGAATTTCATCATCTCTTCTTTTTTCTAAAGCCCAAGATTTTAAAATTTTCACAAATGTTCTTGTATGATGACATAACATGGGACACAGTAACAGAAAAGAGAGGGGTAGAAGATACTGCTCACCTTTGCCCTGCTTAATTCTATATTTTTAGTTTCACTTGTCACCTATCTTTTCTTTTTTTTTAAATATGTCTTTAAAATATATATAAAAATAGCGTTGTAGTGCAAATGACAAATACACAAGCAAAGCTCCCTGCAATCACTTTGTACGCGGTACATAGTGTGAAAAGTACTGGAAGTGTAGCAGTAGTGTCAGTGGTTGTGGGTGTTAACTGACTGGATAGTAACATGGATTTCCTGCTTCCCCCTCATTCTTCTCTCTCCCCAGCTGAATGTTAACTATACAGAGAAGATGATCTCCATCAGCAACTATCCCCTCTCTGCTGCCCTGACCTATGTCAAGATCACTACAGCCTTTGAGCCCTCCATAATTGGCCCTGTGGAATAGGACTCTGATCTTACTAGAATTGGCAGCTATTTTTCTACTCTGTGTGTGTATAAGGAGCACTGAGAGTTAACCTTGCCTGAAGGCTTAGTGGTAGAGTTCAAGGCATATCCTGCTGAGCTTTTCTTCCATACAGGCTGCTCCCATGGTGAGAGGCCAATGGGCACCCCTCTGGGGCTGTTCTTTATCCTTGTATTAAAATTACTTTGAATAAAAATGAAAACAAACAAACGAACAAAAATGCTGCAGTGTGGCTCTTCCAAACACACTAAGGATTTTATCCTATATGCCTTAGTAATGCAAAAAGGTTGGAAACCACTAGTCTGTAATAAAGAACCTACATTTAATAAGTCACCCATTCTTTCTTTCTCTGGCACTTTCATTCATTGTAATTGTGCCTGAATTACCAGTTCTATGCTTATTGTCATGATGGATTTTCCACAAATAAAGAGTGGATTAGGGCACTAATTCTTTGTGTTTACTTAGTATAATTCTTAACCTTTTTTTCCAGATACCTTGCTTAACTGCTTGATAAACAGCAGACAAGGCTGAGTCTAGGCTTGCTAGGATATTTTTATCATGAGTCACTGAATGAATGGAATTCTGAATAATGGAAGCTTTATGCTGCTCCCACTGAAGTCAGTAGGAAAAAATCTCAATGGATTTCAATGGGAGCAATATCAGGCCCTCTTTCCATTAAACTAATTTTAATGATGATCCAGGAACTAATTGTGTAGGGTATAAAATGATAATATCTCCTAACAAATATTATACCAGATGAAGTTTTGTGTCAGCCCAGCCGATTATTATAGTACTCTTATTTACTGATAAAAAGTTAACTAACTACATTAAACAGAAGCAGCTGATCAGAAACTAAAACCTGAAATTTAGAACAACAGCTAACATTACCCTACTCAGAATGGAGTTTTTCTATAATGGTTAGCAAGCTTTAAATGGACTGATTTAGGGAGAGAGATTACTTGTGGGAGTCAGAAGGTGTCTGCTCATGCAACCTTCATTGACCCTCGTCTGGATATGCATTATGATACAGTCTTTAATTACATGATCACAAATTATTTTTTCCACAGATCCCCTGCCTTATTTAGTGCAAAGGATGGAGCTGTTCTGGGTATAAATCAAGACTGTGCAGTAAAGAAGGCTCTTAGCAGTAAGACCCACGGCTTCATTTGTTGCAGAAGTTAGAAGGTGTATAGTAAATGAGGCAGGGGATGGTCTCTTGGTTAAGGAGGTTAAATGATTCTACCCCCGCCTCTGCCAGAGTCCTTGTGTGATGCTAAACAAATTACTTAAAACAGTCTTTTCACAGATGGTCACTAATTTTTGTTCCTCATTTTCTGGGATCCTGACTTGAGACCCTGGGATCAGATTTGCAGCAGTGCTGAGTGCTCGCAGCTATAACTGAAGTCAATGAGAGCTGTGCTACAAACATATAAAGTGCTACATTATGCTCCTCTTCCTCTAGTATACAGAGGTTAGAGTTCAATGTCCAGGTTCCATAACCAAAGGTAAGCCTCTGTATCGAGGGATGCTAGGCATTGCAAATCGCCCTCCACCATATGAGTTACTATCAGCAGCACAGCTCCACAATCACAATATGGGGAGGAAACCAGGCCAAGCTGGTGCATAGTGTTGCTGGACAAGCCAGAGAGTAGTTTATGGAGTCTTGTCCAGGATCTATGATCATGTGACAAAGAGGCAGGTGCAGTGATGGACTCCTGAATTTCCTTGGTGTGTTTGACTCTTTTCCTACTGATGTTCCATTCTGTCAGAATATAGTTTTCAGTTCCCTGGAGGCGCTGATCATCTGTGCATGGTAATATGTGAGCTGCAGTAACAAAGGGGTGTAGAGAGAACATCCCTGGTATCAAACCTCGGTCTGCAGGAGTGAGATTACTCCCTGCCCTGAATATGAGTAGGCCTTTGAGTTGATGCTATGTTGTTTCCTGTCTGAAAATGAGGCATCAGTCAACAGGAGCTGTAGTAGGTTGGTTTAATCTATCACAACTCTCCAGGCAGACTTAACAGTAATGGCATCTCGGAGAAGGTCTGGCAGATTTATGTATGCCAGCACATACAGATTGGTGGGTGGTGTATAATTCAAGTAGCCACTAATAATACGAACAGCCAAATTCAGCTCTGTGTCAACAAGCTGAGTGTGGCAGTTTAACCCTAGACCAAAAAGCAGTATTCAGCAGGAGCAAACACCAGGGCCAAAAGAGATCTCTGAAGGACTGATGGGTCTGTTCACCAAAAGCTACCTGGTAATTTTTGTATCAAGGCAGTCTGGGAACAGATCTTCATTTTCAGGTGTTTCAGGTGAGGCTAGGATGTCAGGCTATGGTCAAGTTTACTCCCAATTATGTGACAACTGGCTGGAATGACAATAACCATCCTTGTACATGGATCAAGTAGCAAGACAATTCTTTAGCTGGAAAGTTGCTGCTGTCTTGGTTTCATTGAGAATTAGTCTCCATTGGTGGAAGTAAGTGGTCAAAATATCCATATCTTGGTTGAGATTCCCTTCAATACTGTGGAAGTCATTTCCAATGTCCATCATACCCAGCATGAGCACACACATACAGTAGATTTGCTTATTAGCAATCCCATTGTGGATAGCCGAAGTTGTCATTAACCAGCAGTTGACAACAAGCAAAAAACAGGTTTGCAGGGTTGCAGCCAGGGAAATAAGCACATATGCAGCACTGCAAACCTGCCTGTGGCTGATGCTCGGCGCATCCAGCATTTCATTCCCGGGTTGCAGCCCTGCAAGCCTGCTTTCTGTAATAAATTTGATGTTAATATTATTGCTAATGATTGTAATTAACTTGTTGCTGATACCAAAAACTGTAAAAATGTACAAAGCCCTTGAACATGTTAAGAGTGGTACATAATAGAAACCCTTATGATTATGCTGTTCAATTCAACAAGAACACGCTTTGTGTTAAAAAGCCTAACAATGTTAAGGTTTCACAGCTAATGCATAGACACATTTCTAAAACTTTGCACAGCAGAAAAACCACTACAAGCTTGAACTGCTGGGCAAAAGGGGAAATGAGGTACACGTCATAGCCTTCAGCTATGGCTACACTTGCAGATGTAGAGCGCCGGGAGTGAAACCAGCCCTCGGAGACAGCAGCAGGCCAAGCACTGCCATGTGTTCACACTGTCAGATGCAAGCGCAGTGGCGTGGTCACATTAGCAGCTCTTGCAATGCCACAGAGAGCAGTGCATTGTTGTAGCTATCCCAGTGTGCAAGTGGCTGCAGCGTGCTTTTCAAATGGGGGAGGGGGTGGAGTGTGACAGGGAGTGTGTTGTGTGTATGTGGGGGGAGACAGTGTGTTGTGGGGGGCAGAGAGTGTGTCAGCAAGCTGTCTTGTAAGTTCAGACAGCGGCGGGGGAAGGGGTAAACCCTGACATCAGTCCCCTCACCTCACCTCACCCCCACACACCTGCCTCTGCAGCAGGAGCATTCCACAGTAACGGGTCTACTCTGTGTCCTGGAGCAGATAAGCATGCCGGCTGTCAGAAAGGGAGCTTTGAAAAGGGATATCCGCATGCCTGCAGCCGAGTTCAAAACAATGACCAGAGCGGCCACTTGACTTCAAGGGATTATGGGACATTTCCGGAGTTCAATCACAGCACAGTAATGCAACACGTCGTCCACACTGACACCCCGGCATTTCAGCCAGGGTGCAGCAAACTCTATGCTTCTCATGGAGGTGGATTACCAGGGGCGCTCCAGCCGCGGAGTCCAGGCACTCTATATGCCTTGCCAGTGTGGACACCTCAGGAGTTAGGGCGCCTGCGACTTATTTGATGCGCTCTAACTTGCAAGTGTAGCCAAGCCCTCCATGGCTGAATGCCAGAGTAAGTGCTCTCTGAAGAACATTAATGGCTATGTTAACACATAGACCAAACCCTGGAATCACTCAAGTGTTTCACAAAGTATGGACTATGTTTTTAACTTGGGCCAAAGCATGCATCAATAATTTGGCATCACAAAGAGTTCAATGAAAACACAGCTCATATCAATGCTGGAAGGTCCTTAAGGTGTATCCAGGAGCTCTAATTTTGCCCTTCCACACCAGTCTCACGTTGGGGGTACGACACATGGCTAGAAAGGGTTAAATATCCTGCAAAATAAGTAACTCTCATAAAACATGTGGGGAGATAATGTTTGTGTTTTTGTGTATTTACATATGTATGAGAAGGGTCAAGGATGTAATCAACAGTCCCTGTCTATGCTGTATTCTGATAATTCAGAGGTCAAAAGAACATCCTATCATTTAAATAAATTGTAAACACGGGATATCTCGGTATTCATCTCTCTTTGAAATGTACTGTGAATTGTGGAGGAACAAGAAAATTGCCTTATGTTAATTCTATAGCTAAGTACGGCCTTCAAAGTCATGCTAATTATCTTTTGAACTCCAACTTGTCAAAAGAGATGAAATTGTATAAAAGATCCTTGGGTCCTGATTCTGTCATCTCAGATCTGCTTAAGCTTCATCAGGGGAAGTCTGAGTCACAAGACTGAGGTTTGAGTTATGCTGGTACACCCAGAATATGATATGTGGACATTGAACTATAACCTATGAACTATTTCAGGGGTTGGCAAACTTTTTGGCCTGAGGGCCACATCTGGGTGGGGAAATTGCATGCAGAGCCATGAATGTAGGGCTAGGGCAGGGGGTTGGGGTGTGGGAGGGGGTGCGGTCTGCAGGAAGGGGCTCAGGGAAGGGGGTTAGGGTGCAGGAGGGGTACAAGGTGCAGCAGGGGACTCAGGACAGGGGGTTGGGGTGTAGGAAGGGTGCGGGGCGTGGCAGGGGGCTCAAGCCATGCTAACCTGGAGAGGCTTCTTGTGGCAGCGGCTTTCCATGGGGAGCAGGGGTGCTGGTATGTGCCAAACCTGGCCTACCGGTGTCAGGGCAGGACACAGCCCGGTGAACACTGTAGCCAGATTCTTTAATGATTAATAAATATATTGGTTGCTATTTGAGAGGTATGGTGCAGTCCCACAGCACCTCCACCCCGTGTGGAAAGCCCTGGCACCTGAACAGCAGCTCCTCTTCCCACTGCTGCCCTCTCACAGCAACCCTGGGACAATGGCTCCACATGTCCTGGTGCTTCCATCCCTGGCTGCAGCCCTGGAAACCAATCTGTGGATCAGGCTTTCCACACACAAAAAGTCAATAGCCAACATCTGTTGCCAATATCTGGACCAATTAACATAGTTAATTGGATGGTATCATTTCCAGGAAGAATGTTTCCATTAACAGAAAGTTGTTATTAACAGGGTTGCTTTTCAGCTTGCATTAGAATTAGCGGGCTTACTGTGGAACCAGGTGACTACATTCAAATGACTGCACTATGCATTTTATTCCAGTGTCCAAATATACAATCACTCAAATAAATCACTGTTTACTTGAATGTGACCTCACACATTCAAATGGTATTTGAATATACACTTAAACTAATTTTTTCTTATAAAAACCCATGGTAATTAATTTTAAAAATTACATTGATGTAACACTCCTAATGGACTAAGCATGGAACTGGGATGTATGAACTGCTGGTTCTGGTTCTGCAAATGACTTGCTGTACACTCTTGAACAAGTCAACGAGGCCAAAATTTTCAAGAGTGGTCACTGATTTTGTTGAGTGTGATGTTTCACAGGGGTTTGAGGCAACTGTGAGTCTTATCTGAGCCTGCTGTGGATCAGCTCCATGAAGCCACCAGCTTTTGAAAATATTAGCAATACCTTCCAGGCCTCCGCAGCCTTTGCTCTCTTTGTACAGGTTAGCAATAGGCACATATTAACTCCCAAGTCCACCAAGCGTCCCTCTGGAATGCCCAGGCCTTTGAACCTTCCGAGAACACTCAAATTTGCTACTCCCAAAGGAATACTACACACACCAGCTTGTAAGAGTCAACTCAGGATCCCCACTCTACTTAACACACCATGTTTATATAGTGAAAACAAGAATAAATGTATTAAAAAGCGAGAATACTGGAAAGAAATGGTTACATATGAAACAAAATCATAACATGCTTTCTAGAGCCTAAACTTACTCGCAAGGCATTCCCCATCTACAACCAGATAGCTCACCCCGAGTCCTAAGATCAAGCATGCTGGCAACTTGTACTCACAGATTGAAGGAATAACAGGGTTTATCTGCACCCCAGATACAGTTTCAAAATCCTTGATGTCTTAATCCTAAACAGGATAACCCCTGCTGTTTTTGTTTTTTCCTGCAACCTCTGCAATCTATTGATTAGCATTTTGCTCAGATTGTGAAGGAGTGTCTATTGTGAGCACTACAATACTTAATTTGCACATGACCACTCAGAGTGAGATATGCGTCTTTGCATACGCCTTAACACAGACCTAGAGAACATAATTTTTATTATATCTACTTACCTCCTCAGGTATTACCTGTACATATATCTCACAATGATTATGACCAGCTGGACAGACTTTCATTAGAGACCTCACATAACATGCTTTGGTGGCCTAGCAGTAGATGCCAGACCAAGGGGACCTCTGTGACCCAGTGCCCTCTGCCAGCCGGCACTTCTGTACTGGGACAAGGGGGGTATTACCCTGGTGCTGACTCCCGCCCACTGACTGGCCGGGACTCACCAGGTTATTGGAGCGGCACGTTGCCTGGGGGCGCAGGCAGCACCTGTTTACACCACACTGCTTTTCGGAGGGGGGGGGTAGTAACTGGGCACCTCGTGTAGACGTGACGCCTAGCAACGGCGCCAGCCGCGCCGACGCACCAGGTACTGCTCCGCGTGGCGGCGGCTGGGACTCACGCAGCTGCAGCGCCGCAAGCACAAGCCGCCCTAGCTCCGGGGGCTTGGCGGGGCCCTGCGCACTACGCCAGGAGCCGGCCTTGGGAAGCGGAGCAGCCTCCCGCGCGCTCCTTGGCCCGTAGGTAACTGGCCTGAGCCGCCCCCACCCAGTCGCGCGCCCCCGCTTCCAGTTCCACGCCGCCGGTGACTCACTCACGTCACGTGCCCCCGCAACGTTCGAAACCCAACGTCCGCCTTCGAGGGGCGGAGTCGGGGCACCTGCCTGACGGGAGCTCGGCCCCGCCCCCTCGCAGGTATCTGCGAAACTGGCGGCCGGAGGAGCTCGAGCCCAGTGCAGCTACTGGTCGCGGGGAGTGTCCGTGCCGCCGCCCTAGTGCCGCCGAGCGCAGCGCGTCCCGGCCGGAGATGGGGGGCCGCCGCTGGCTGCAGCTGCTGTTCCTGTGCGCGGCGCTTGTGGCCGCGTCCGCCTCAGGTAAGAAGTGAGCGGCCGGGAGACTCGTCCCCGCCAGCGCGTAGCGGGGTCGCGCCGCCATGGGGGGGAGCTGGCCGGGGCGCAGCGCTGGGACCGGGCTGCTGGTGTCTGGTCCCGCCACCCCCGCGCAGGGTGGGAGGAACCGGAATTCGGCCCGATCGGTCCTGACCCCCCGCCCCAGAGCCCGGCAGGGGCGGGGGTGACTCAGCCGCGACACGGAGCCGAGACCCCCGGGAGCAGCGGGCGCGGGGATCTGAGGCGCTCACAGCGACCCTCCCCCCCTAAACAGCCGCCACCCGGGTGGGTCCGGTCCCTAGCGCACGGCTCGCCCCACTGCGGCTACGCCCCTTGCCCGACAGTCAGACGTGCGGCGTGGGCAGGCCCGCCGATCTGCGCGGGGGCAGGGAAGGTGGCCCTCAAGGGGCTGGGCGGGGGCCTCTGTTAGGTGCTTTCCGGGCAGCGAAGGGACGATCTCCGCCCCAGGTTGCTCACGATCTAAAGCCAAGTCCCAGACACTTGAAGATCAATATTAACGCCTTAAATCGCACTTAGCAGTAAATAGGAAGCCAATGCGGGTTTTGAAACTCGGACATAATGCGCTACGCTGGCAAGCTGCTACATTCAGCTCCAGCTGTAGCTTGAGTGGTCTCTGTGGATAGCCTCACCACCAGAGCACACTGCAGTAATCTAATCTGCAGGTAAAGTCACTTGGGCCCCTGTGGCAATTGAACGGGTGAGAGACAGTATTGCAAAACAGACTTGTGTTTTTGTTTGGGGGGAAGGGGGTGGAAGCCAAGCGCTTCTGGTCACTGATGCCACAGCAGTTGGGGATCTAGGAGTAGCTATGAATTAACAGCACTGGCAAGAGATGGGCCAACTTAATCAGTCATGGATAATGCACAATTGTTATCAACTATTTTCTCTAAATGCTCCTTCCCCATTCACACACATTTCTGAAATGAGCTTTAGCTCTGTGCCTTTTGAAAGGTTAAATGGTTTATCATAAATTGGATCAGATTCCCTTTTAATTAGATTCTCAAGTACAAATCATGGGAACAGACATAAATAACCCTTGAGGTTGAGTCTCTGACATGACTGACATCAGAAAGTTAGTTCTCTTGTAAACAGAGCCCTTCATTTTGCTACTTTTTATATTCTGGTCCTTATTAAAATAACTGTTTAAAAACAGTTTGTTTCATTATTTTCATTTGCATGTTTCAATACTTTACACAGCGAAAATCTGGTGCGTCTTTTGGAGGAGGGATAGTCTCAATTTTTATGGAAAGTTAAGATACAAAAGGCATAGTGCAATATGTAGAAAATACAATTAGCATCCTATCCCACTGTGACTACTGCTTTGTTAAGCAAATGTATCGTTTCTCTCTGGATGCCGAGTAGTCTCAGAAGTAATGTACAACTACTGAGTTATTCTGAGCCTGCTGATGACTATTCCCCCGAACTTTACTATTACTTTTAATTTGCTTTGATTATTAACATTTGGGTTGTGTTTCTGCATAAAATGAGTGTTGAATATAAAATGCAGAATATTTGATTAACTTGTATGAGTAAAAAAGTAACAAATTATCTAAAAATTAGCATTTTTATAGCTTGCATCCGACGAAAGCTTATGCTTCAATACCTCTGTTAGTCTATAAGGTGCCACAGGACCCTTTGTCGCTTCTACAGATCCAGACTAACACGGCTACCCCTCTGATACTTGAGACCATTTTTATAGAGGATCTTTTAAAATGCTGTATCTCCTATAATATAAATCTGTATCTCATCCATTCACTATTGAATGTTTACCACATACATGGATAGCAATTGCATCTGTTAGCACTGATATATACTAGTGTGGGGTGCACACTTCTAAAATAGATATTCATTGATTGGTTTGGAAAACATGGGGGAGTTGTTTAAAAGAATGTAGAAAACAGACATGAGAAACATGAACACTTCTCTCATTTCTGTTATATGGTAGCAGTTTTTAAAGCTCTGGACATGTACAATATAATTGGAATTTTATAATGTATCCAACTGGTTACTGATTGACAGAGTTGACAACTATGCACCTTGCACTATTGTTTGAAAACTGCTGAACTATGGTACGATTCATTGACTCTTAAATGTACACTGTCAAGTAACTTGGGACTTGTCTAAAGGTAAAAAACAAACAGTATTGCTTTAGTATACCTATAGTGTAATCAGAACAACCTTGTTTCTGTGAAAGCAGTTACTTATCAGTACCATATGGGAATAAGCAACAAACTGTACTGGTATAAATTAAATAAAAATAACTTGTGTGCACACTTATCAGTGTAACTACTCCAGTTAACAAATGACTCTTTTAACCAAAATAGTTGCACCAGTAAAACTGTTGCTATAACTAATGTCAGTTGACATTAATGGGTATGATTCTCTTTACACTCCTAGCTGACATAGCTATACTAGCAAAAGCCTTAGTGTAGATTCGGTTAGCTTATTTTGTTTAGGGAAATGGCATAAGCTATACCAGCAAAGGAGCTCTAACCAGTATAAGCTTTACCAGCAAACTCTTCCCTAGTGTAGACAAAACCTCAGTATAAATGAAGGAAGCATACTGGTAGAGTTACACTGTAGACATGCTGCAGGGCTTTCAGTGATGCAATTTACTTTCATATGGATGGTTTCATTGGTCTTAGGTAAACTGCACTTGTGTAAACTTGAGATTTGCAATGGTGTATTCACATTGTGTTTCTAACGTAAGTATTTGTATAGTCTAGTCCCCCTTCATTGTAGTTCTTCTCACAACTCTCTTCGGAAGTATTTACAGATTGGGTACTGAAGCATAGAGAGAGGAAGTAACTCACACAGGAAGTTTGTGGTGGAGTAGAGCATTGAACCCAAGTTTCCCCTGTCTCAGGGTAGCAGCACCCTTACAGCTTGACCACCTTCCAGCAGTATTACAAATACTAACACTCATGTTTTCTTTCCTGTCTTGCTCTGAAGACTGAGTGCAATTAGGGACTTGTCTACATGGGGAAAACTGTTGATCTAGCTATGTTTTTAATTTTCCTCGTTGACAAGCCTCTGTTCATGTACAATTGGCTCAAGCTTTGTTTACTTTGATTCAGCTACTTATTCAAGGCTTGAAAGGGTTAGGTATTAGTAAATATTAATAATCAGTTAATTCCCTCCACCAAAAAAACCAAGAGAATTTGTGCATGGACATTGAATAATGTAACATTTATACATGGTGTAATAAAGGAATTACATCATTGTAGGGTAATAAGATAAAAGGAGAGGGAGATAAAACTAAGGACAATATGACTGAATTCAAGCATTGTTGCTAACTTTATTTTCCGTTAATGCCCTTCATAGTTTAGAATGGATTGGACTATCTATTTAATGACATTGTACTAATCTGTCTCTCTTTCTTCGTCTTTTTAGTGGGAAGTACATCCAACCGTACAAAAGGAAGAAGTTTTATTGGCCAAAAGGTTGAAAATAAAAACGCCTCTGTAGAATCTTATACTGTGGATGACTTTGCTAAAAAAATCCTTACTGGAAAACTGACTACAGTTTTCCTTCCTGTAGTCTACATCACTGTGTTTCTTATTGGTTTACCCAGCAATGCCATGGCTTTATGGGTCTTTTTCTTCAGAACAAAAAAGAAACATCCAGCTGTGATTTATATGGGTAACCTGGCACTAGCAGATCTTCTGTTTGTCTTCTGGTTCCCTCTGAAGATTGCATACCATATAAATGGCAACAACTGGATCTATGGTGAAGGACTTTGCAAAGTACTCGTTGGATTTTTTTATGGAAATATGTACTGCTCCATTCTTTTTATGACATGTCTTAGTGTGCAAAGGTACTGGGTCATAGTGAACCCCATACTACACTCAAGAAAGAAGTCTGAAATGGCACTAGGAGTTTCAATTGCAATATGGATACTGATTTTGCTGAGCACCATTCCATTGTACCTTGTTGATCAAACTGTATATATTTCAAATCTTAATATCACTACTTGTCACGATGTGTTGCCCCAGCATGTATTGGCTCATGACATGTTTAATTATTTCCTTTCTCTAGCAATTGGAGTCTTCTTATTCCCAGCTATTCTCACGGCTGTTGCCTACATACTAATGATTAAGACTTTGAATGCCTCCATTACAGATGTAAACATTGGAAAGAAACGGAAAAGAGCAATCAAGCTCATTATTGCAGTACTATCCATATATCTTATCTGTTTTATACCTAGTAATATTCTACTTGTAGTGCACTATTCTCTGATCAGGGACCATGGCCAAAGTCGTGTGTATGTCTCATATATAACAGCATTGTGTCTTTCCACTCTGAACAGTGGCATTGATCCATTCATCTATTATTTCGTTTCAAAAGACTTCAGAGATAACCTTAAAAATGCTTTCCTTTGCCGAAGTGAGCGAACCGCGAAGAGGATGCAAGTCTCTCTTTCATCAAGTAGATACCCTAAGAAATTCAACTCTTATTCTTCCAGTTCAAACACAACTAAGACAACTTACTAAATCTTCACTTGTAGTAGAAAAATGAATAGCAGTGAGCCTATTGTGCATAATGTGAATCTTTTATTTTTACAAGTGCATATGAAGCAACCATCTTTTGGATTCACACTGAGACTTTAATTTCAAAACTGGCAGCTGTTTACCTCTGTGAATTCCTCATGGGAATATTGAGTGGCATGGAAAAAAGCAGCACCATCCTGAGTTTCAGATACTGTTTGAAAAAACAGTATTTATTCTCTAAATGGCAGAGAACTTCTGTAGTGCTTTAATACCTATGGAATGTTGGATGGTGCCTTTATTTTAATCACTTCTGCATTTAACTCCTAATAATTTAGTGAAGGATGCTTTATTTTTATGACTTGGTTATTGTACTTTTGTTTTGTATACTATTTTTGTATATTAGAAACAAACAATTTAAGTATTTTGTTTCTTTAGAGCCCTGTCTCTTTGTACATAACTCCATTAAGATCAAATAAAGTAATGAGGGTAAATAAGAGAGCACCCTCTTTAACCACAGGAGGTCAATTTCTTATGCTTAGTTGAATTTATATTGTCTATTGGACTTTCCTGCTATTGCAAATACTGAAAGTGGGGAAGCCTGATAAAATTATACCAGTGAGATAGCAAACTGACTTATCAGCTAGCACTGAGATAAATTAACTTGTTCTTTGATAGGAATATATGCTGAGGCAAACTCTTTTCTAAGATTTTGGCCAATATGTGATCTTAATGGGGCATAATATGCTGTATTTGTAGAATTATGTCATGTCGCTGTTTTCACTTTTACATACTACTTCATTTGTATTAAGATATGTAATGTAAATTAAGTCACTTTTTATAACTTACTAAGTTTGAAAGTTGTCATTTGTGTTCCTGTTTAACACTTTCAGATGTCAATGAGCTGACTTGCAATACCAGATTTTAGGTTAAAAAAAGTTTTTTCCTAAGTACAAATGTAGAGTTTTTCAATACTGCAGCCAGATATAAAAATGAAGTAAATTTGCCTAATGCTACAATTCATTACTGCAAACTTTTATAGATGGGAGGCGTGTATGTAGGTGAGAGGAGAACAGCCAGACAAAGTAATAACTCAAAACAGCTGGCAAACAACTTGGTATGCACAAGCATATCTGTTTTCACCTTTTAGTTACATTTGGTTAATGAACCACCAGAGTTGTGTTTTTTTAAATTTGTCATTCATAAGACTTAATCCATTATGGATGCTACATAACATCACCCACCAGTTTTTCAGAGTAAAAGTGAGTTTATGTTCAGTTGATGCCTTGGTGTTAGGATTAAATTAAAATCATAACTTCTCCCTGAGTGCCTGGAAAAGATCTATGTACTACTGCCTGTTTAGGACTCTTAAGTGCTACTGCAATATAGTGGTAGACCAGGATCCCATGCTGCTAGCCACTGTACAAACAGAATAAAAGATGCCTGAAGGAGTTTACAGTCTACATATGGGACAACCGCTGGATACGGACAAAATGGGAGCACAAAGAAACACTTCTGTTCAGCATGATAGGAAGTGGTCTTAGCAAACCAGCTGCCTAGCCCTACGGGTCAATGGAGAAACCCTGAATCAAAAACAAAACACATTCCATGTTTGTTTGTTTTTGTTTGTTTAGTGTTGTTGTACAACAGTAGTGCCCACACTTTTCAGGTTGCCTCCCTTTACCCTTGTCCATGTCCCCCTACCTCCTTCAGGCCAGGAGCAGGGCCCTGGCTCCTGGGAGGGACGTGGACAGGGGCCCTAGGAACAGGGAATGTGAGCAGGGACGGGTGCCTCTCCTCCCCCACCACCATTCCTCTGCATCTCCCTAGAGAGGCATGCCCCACAATTCGGGGGCTTCTACAATATATGCTCATTTCATTTTTTTAAAGTCAACTATGGTCTGCAATCCTAGTCACTTACAGTGTTTCAAATGATGTGTTAATTTAAAACAGTAGTGGGATATTAATCATGCCACCATTGTTAAGTGTGACCTCCCTAAAGCTGCATCTACACTGGGAAATGTGACAGGAAAGGAGCATTTCCAGTAAGTTAGCTTTCATTATAAGATCCATTCAAAAAATGGAATAATCTCAAATATAGAGTGGCCACTAAAGTCAATATTGTAAGCTATGGCACTGAACAGTTTGTTACTTGTGTAGGCTGAGTTCACTGCACATAGCAGAACTTCTTGCATCTCTTGATTCTGTACCACTACCACCTCCCCATCCCCTTCTTTCAGGGCATCCTTGCAACCCTACCCCCACTCTTCATGCCAGAGGCTCTATGCCCCTTTCCCCAAGTCTTTCTTACTTCACTTCATTCCTCATACCCACCCCCATTTCAGTGGCTCTGTATGTTTCCTCCTTTCCATCTAGGGCGGGCTAGATGTGTATCTCCATTTCCCCCCTCCCCTCCCATTATCCTTTTGAGTATGTCTTCCCTACAGAAATAACAAAGAGTCCTGTGGCACCTTATAGATTAACAGACATATTGGAGCATAAACTTTCATGGATGAATACCCACTTCATCGGATGCATGCAGTGGATATTTCCACTGCATGCAATCCGACCAAGTGGGTATTTACCCACAAAAGTTTATGCTCCAATATGTCAGTTAGTCTATGAGGTGCCACAGGACTCTTTGTCGCTTCTACAGATCCAGACTAACATGGCTACCCCTCTGATACTCTTCCCTACAGAGTTAGCCTTGGCTAATCTAGCCTGGGCATAGAGCATCCCCTGTGAGAACCCCTACCTTGTATCAGACCCCTGAACTGTGTCCATAATGGTGCTGGGATGAATTTCAGGTACAATTTCCCATGGTTCTTGATGCATTAAACAGGGCCACTCTAATGAATTCAGTGCTTGTGATGCTTCCTGGGGGTAACCAGGGTTGTGAGGCACCTCACTACCCTCTGCGCTTACTGTGAGGAAGCATTGTCTGTGCCTGTTGGGGGTCACCTCCCCAACTTCACTTGCCATGGGCAATTCAAGCACTGCCCTCTAGGCCTCACAGTCCCCACAGTCACTTTATAGGTGAGTCATAGGCACAGTCCAACTCAGACCCTCTGTGCATTTCCCTGGAATATCTTAACCCCTACCAATCTACTGCTTCCAACGAAGTATGCCCTAGCACGGGTTGTCATGACAAATATTTTGGTGGCCTCAAAGTGTGGGGGTGACACATTAAGCCCTGAATAGGGAGAGGTAGAGGGGGGTTAGGGGCAATGGGGGTGAAGGGATCGCTGTGGGAGATAGTGTGGGGCCAAAGTCTGAGCCCCCCTGCCTCTGCAAAGGTGGAGATCTCACTAGGTGCCTGCTTCTGCCGTGTTGTGCCCCAGGTGTCTCCAGAGGTGGGGTGGGCCCCAACCCCTGCTGGCAGCCTCAGCAACCAACACTAAGGCAGGGCATCCAGGAGCAACAGGGAGGGGGAGGGGCCACTGCTTTGCCCTCCCCCACAATCACAGCCGAGGAGGCTGTGGCATGCGCCCACAGCGGACAGCATTTGAGAAACGCTGCCCTAGCATACCATTTTCACCTCAGACCACCGCTCTTGCTTAACTCACAGCCCTTAGACATGATTTTATTCTAAACAAGTCTTTTATTTAGCAAAGCGCATTCAAGTAGAAGTATTGGGAACAAATGGTTACATATCAAATCATAAGATGCATAGTAGACTTAATTACCAAGTATGTTCACTTCTTAGAGTACAGCTCATCCTAAAATCTCTGCAGTGCTGGACAGCCAGGCAGGCCGTGACCCTTCTTTCATGAGACATGCATGCTATCAGTTTGCCTCTAAGGTGAAGGATCTAGTGTCTCTTCACACTCCCAAGATATACCAGACCAATCCTTTGTGTTTATTCAGAAATAGACTTTCTCCCCGCTGTTCATTTCTTCCTGTTGATATTGAAATCTCTCAATTTGCACCTGGCTCAGTATGCTAATAGGCATACAATACACAAATGACCAGACAGGGAGATGGAATTCAGTTACATCCTTCCTAACAGGAACATTTCTGAGGTATGTCACTGCCTGGTGACCTGTCTTAACTCCAAGACCCTAAGAGCATTATTTCAGTATAGGTACATAGCTCCTTAAATATTATCAATACATACATTTCACAATGACTACGAGGAGCAGTGGGCTAGTGGCTCTTGATAGAGATCCCTCATGCCACCCTTAGGTGAACTATTATGCAGATAGCTGACCCAGGGAATCCCTATTCAACCCTATGCAGTCTCTGTGTCCTCTGTGTATTCGCATCAAGGAGTTCCTGCGTCAAAGTGCTCTCTCAGGTAGCATGGAGTTGCTGTCTGGAAATGTCATGAGAACAATATTTTATGTAAATAACTTCCAAGTGCAGTTACTCATTTCTAATACAGATTGAGCTAAAGATGAAAGCAGCAGCATTTGGTAGCAATAATTTTCAATGAGAATGTCCTCGAAGGAACGCAGTCTGTAAACAAGAGAATAATTCATCCTGCCCACTAAACATAAAAATGTTCTGGGTATGTTTCCTCAGATTATGGGTATTGTTGATATCATAGCTTTATCAAGGCTAATGTCAGCTGCTGGCCAACTGGCAGCAGGTGAGGAGGATCTCTTGTATTGCATCGCTAGTCAAGTGCTGTTGAAGCACAGCAGAAATAGAGCAGGCACATGTGGAGTTACAATGCTGAGCCAGTGGAGGTGACTTAGGGCTGGTCTACACTAAAAAGTTAGGTTGATCTAGTTATTTGACTCAGGGATGGGAAAAAAAACACAACCCCTGAGCGATGAAGTTAAGCCAACTTAGCCCCCAGTATAGATAACACTAGGTTGACAGAAGAATTCTTTCCTGGACCTTGCAATTGCCTCGTGGGGAGGTGGATTACTATGAGGTGGGAGAATCCCTCCCTTCGCTGTGGTGAGTGGCTGCACTAAAGTGCAACAGCAGCAGAACTGCAGCATTTAAGTGTAGACAAGGCTGTACAGTGTGGAAGAAGGGAGGAGGTAGACAAGCACCTGTAGCCCAGCTAGAATCAAAGCAACCAAGGCTTTGATTACAGGGAGAATTCAGGCTGAAGTAGGGAGGCTGCCATCCCAGGCTGAAGCAAAACCTGAGCTTTTACTCTTAGCTGCGCCTGCTGGCCCTAAAGCACTTTAAGCCTGGGGTAGAGGTTTTTCTGTGTGGATAGAAGGTGGATTAGGGGCAATGCTGAGGCTAACTCAAATAAATACATTCCTTCTTTCTCCCTCTTCTGGGGTGTCAACATTTTTAAACTGCTTTGGGAGGATGGGTGGAGCTAAAACAAGGGTATTGTTATGCTTCCTGGAATGTGTTAGTAGATGCCACCAACCAACAATTACAGAGGTGGTTGAATCTGGTAGCTCGTGTGTGTTCCCTATTTTCCCTGCTTGGAATGAGACAGAGCAGGGACTTGAATCTATAGTCTCCCGCATCCTTTGTGAGTGACGTAACCACTGGGCTATTAGATATTGTAAAGTAGGGCCTTTCTCTCTCTCGATTTGACTAGAAATTCCATCCTGGATCTTAGTGTACATCTATGTCATGACTGAGGTGTCATCAGAGGAGGTTTTGGAACAAATTGATAAACTAAACAGTAGTAAGTCACCAGGACCAGATGATATTCACCCAACAGTTCTGAAGGAACTCAAATGTGAAACTGCAGAACTACTAACTGTGGTTTGTAACCTATTATTTAAATCAGCTTCTGTGCCAAATGACTGGAGGATAGCTAATGTGACGCCAATTTTTAAAAAGGGATCCAGAGGTGATCCCAGCAATTACAGGCCAGTAAGCCTGATTTCAGTACTAGGCAAACTGGTTAAAACTATGATAAAGAACAGAATTTTCAGACACATACATTTCTTTGGGAAGAGTCAACATGGTTTTTGTAAAGGGAAATCAGACCTCACCAATCTACTAGAATTGTTTGATGGTGTCAACAAGCATGTGGAGAAGGGGGATCCAGTGGATAGAGTGTACTAGATTTTCAAAATGTTTTTGACAAGGTCCCTCACCAAAGGCTCTTAAGCAAAGTAAGCTGTCATGGGATAAGAGGAAAGGTCCTCTCATGGATCAGTAACTGGCTAACAGATAGGAAACAAAGGGTAGGAATAAATTGTCAGTTTTCAGAATGGAAAGAGGTAAATAGTGGTGTCCCCTAGGGGTCTGTACTGGGACTTGTACTATTTAATATATTCATAAATGATCTGGAAAAAGGGTTAAACAGTGAGGTGGAAAAATTTACTCAAGATAGTTAAGTTCAAAGCAGACTGCGAAGAGCTACAAAAGGATCTCACAAAACTGGGTTACTGAGCAACAAAATGGTTGATGAAATTCAATATTGATAAATGCAAAGTAATGCACATTGGAAAACATAATCTCAACTATACATATAAAATGATGGAGTCTAAATTAGCTGTTACCACTCAAGAAAGAGATCTTGGAGTCATTGTGGATAGTTCTCTGAAAACATCCACTCAATGAGCAGCAGCAGTCAAAAAAGCAAACAGAATGTTGGGAATCATTAAGAAAGGGCCGGGATAGATAAGACAGAAAATATCATATTGCCTCTATATAAATCCATGGTACATCCACATCTTGAATACTGCGTGCAGATGTGTTCGCCCTATCTCAAAAAAGATATATTGGACTTGGGAAAATGTTCAGAAAAGGGCAACAAAAATGATTAAGGGATATGGAACGGCTGTCATATGAGGAGAGATTAATAAGACTGGGACATTTCAGCTTGGAAAAGAGACGACTGAGGGGAGATATGATTGAGGTCTATAAAATCATGACTGGCGTGGAGAAAGTAAATAAGAAAGTGTTATTTATTCCTTCTCATAACACAAGAACTAGGGGCCACCAAATGAAATTGATAGGGAGCAGGTTTAAAACAAACAAAAGGAAATATTTCTTCACACAGCGCACTGTCAATCTGTGGAACTCTTTGTCAGAGGATGTTGTGAAGAACAAGACTGTAACAGGGTTCAAAAAAGAACTAGATAAATTCATGGAGGATAGGTCCATCAATGGCTATTAGCCAGGAATGGCAGGGATGGTCTCCCTAGCCTCTGTTTGCCAGAAGCTGGGGATGGGTGACAAGGAATGGATCACTTGTTGATTACCTGTTCAGTTCATTCCCTCTGGGGCACCTGGCATTGGCCACTGTCAGAAGACAGGACGCTGGGTTAGATGGACTTTTGGTCTGACCCAATATGGCCGTTCTTATGTTCTTATCCTGTGATAAAAGACCCATGGCATGGCAGCAGCTGGCCCGGGGAAGCTGACTCAGGCTTGCAGGGCTCGAGATGCAGGATTATAAAATTGCAGTGTAGATATTGGTGCTCGGGCAGGAGCACGGCTCTGAGACTCTGTGAGGGGGATGGGGTTTTGCTCACATAACTATGTTGGCTAGGTAAAGTGATTTTTTTCACACTCTTAGCTGACAGAGCTAAGCTAGCAAAATTTTGTACTGGAGACAAAGCCTGTGTACAGACAGGGTTGGATTAAGTCTTCTGTGGGCCCAGGGCTATTAGATTTTGTGTGGCCCCTGTATACAAGTCTTTTTCCTAATTTAAAACAAAATGATCACAATTATGGCATCGAGGCTATTAACGTTATACTAAACTTGCCTTTTAATTAACATAAAGCCCTTCTGTGGTTACATTTCAGTCTTAAACCATATAGAATATAGTTAAGTTAATTCAAAATAGCCTACTTCTTACCTTAGAACAGCTGTTATATTTGTTTCTTTCTGGGAGGGAGTTTGAGTGCAAGAGGGGCTCCAGGCTGGGGCAGACTGTTGGGGTGCAGGAGAGGGTAAGGGGTGTAGGGTGTGGGAGGGAGTGTGGTGGAGGAGGGGAGTCTGACCTGGTGCAGGGGGTTGGGATGCAGGAGGGGGTGAGGTGTCTGGGAGGGAGTTTCGGTGCAGGAGGGGATTCTGACCTGGGGTAGGGGTTTGGGTACAGGAGGGGATGTGAGGTGCAGGCTCCGGCTGGGAGGCACTTACCACAGGCAGCTCCCAGCCAGCTGCTGGCACATCTCTGCACACCCCTGAGGCAGGGCCGTAATGAGAGCGAGGCGAGTGAGGCACTCGCCTCGGGGCGCACTGTTGGCAGGGGCATAAAAGACTGCTGCCAGGGGCGTGCCCGTCCTCCCCCGAAGCTGCCCCCACTTACCTGCGGGAGGTCCGCCGGTGTGTGTGGAGAAGGCCCCCTCCGCCGAATTGCCGCCGACACCGGCGGAGGGTATTATTAGCAGCACTTCCGCCCTGCCGCCGAAGCCGCTTCTGCTTACCTGCGGGAGGTCTGCCGGTGCCGCAGCTTCAGCGGCAATTCGGCGGAGGGGGCCCTCTCCACACACACCGGCGGACCTCCCACAGGTAAGCGGAAGCGGCTTCGGCGGCTGCTAAAAATACCCTCAGCCGAACTGCCGCCGAAGCCGCTTCTGCTTGCCTGCGGGAGGTCCGCCGGTGCTGCGGCTTCGGTGGCAATTCGGCGGAGGGTAAGAGCCCCTAGGAATTTCTGCGCCCCTGCCTCGGGCACAGAAATTCCTAGTTACGGCCAGGGCCGGCTCTAACTATTTGGCCACCACAAGCAAAAAAAAAAGCAACATCCCAAGCGCCACCCACCGAAACAAACAAAAAACAAAACACTCCCCCCCGCCCCCCAGTGTTGCGCCGCAACAATTCCCTCCCCCCACCAGCGCCTCTCCCTGCCGGAGCGCCGGGGGAGGGCGGCCAGCCCGGCCCGGGCCCCGCTCTCCCGGAGCTCCGTGGGGAGGGCGGCCAGCCCGGCCCTGGCCCGCTCTCCCAGCCGGCCGCAACGTTTAAAAAAAAACAAAAAAAAACCCCTAAGCGCCGCCCCCCCCCAAGGTACCGCCCCAAGCACATGCTTGGTAGGCTGGTGCCTGGAGCCGGCCCTGGTTATGGCTCTGCCCTGAGGGGAGGGGGACAGCATGTCTCCATGCATAGGCGCCGACTCTGTGGGTGCGCCGGGGCTGGAGCACCCACGGGGGAAAATTGGTGAGTGCTCAGCACCCACCGGCAGCTCCCTGCCAGCCCCGCGCCCGTTACCGGCGCACTTACCTTCGCCCTGGACGCCGGGTGACGTTGCGGGGCTTTGCCCCCGACGCCTGCCGACGTTGCGGGGCCCCACCCCCAACGCCGGCCAATGTTGCGGGGCCCCGCCGCCAATGCTGGCCGACATTGCAGGGCCCCGCCCCCGACGCACCCAGCGGAGCAGACGGAAGGCGGCTCCTATGTCTCCATGCGCTGCCCACACCTGCAAGTGCCGCCCCCGCAGTTCCCATTGGCCAGGAACCCTTTAAGTCTCTTTCATAGAAAAGTTGGGGGAGATTTCCTTGATTCTTAATAACTGAAAAACTGTGGGTTTGTTTTCTCTCTCTCTCTCTCTCTCTCTCTCTCTCTTTTTTTTTTTTTTTTGGTGTGGTGAGAGGAGCCATAATATGTGCATTAACTGATTTACAGTGATGTCACCAGGCTGTAACATGAGCAGCAGCTCTCATTCCCTTAACTGATGGGCAGGCAATACACAGCTGGTGGAGGGGGAAACTGCAGCCTCTTGGATGGTAAGGAATGTAAGCACTTCTTAAAGCATTTGATAGTGTTCTAACACTTTCAGACAATACAAGTCTGAAAGGAAATGGTAGCGGTGATCGCTTATTTATTACGGAAGTCTGGTGTACTTGCCACATTGGAGTTTTACTGAAAAATAACTATTTGTAAACTTGGCTGTGGTTTCGCTAGATAGTAGGTAGGGACAGTGGGAATCTCGTTCATCCATTCATGCGCGTCACTAATTAGATGACGAGGCATTTGGCTACCTTAAGAGAGTCTTAAGAGAGTCTTGTAAACTGTGGCTTAAAGGGGAACTGCAGGCTTTTAAAAAAATTGTTAATTTGTAATTTTTCAAAAATAGGGAAAGGGAATATAGTCTAAAGTGTGATTAGCAAAATGTGAGACAGCCATTATCTCCCCGAAACACTCAACTGCTCATTTCCTGTTTCCTCTGCTAGAATGAGCAACATACATAAGAGAGACAAGATGGGTGAGGTCATCTTTAATTGCAGGTTTCAGAGTGGTAGCTGTGCTAGTCTGTATCAGCAAAAACAAGGAGGAGTCCTTGTGGCACCTTAGAGACTAACACATTTATTTGGGCATAAGCTTTCATGGGCTAGAACCCACTTCATCAGATGCATAGAGTGGAACATACAGTAGGAAGATACATATATATACAGAGAACATGAAAAGATGGGGGTTGCCATACCAACTCTAAGAGGCTGATCAATTACGGTGAGCTATTATCAGCAGGAGAAAAAAAACTTTTGTAGTGATAATCAGGATGGCCCATTTCAAACAGTTGACAAGAAGATCTCACAGATCTTGGGAAACAGGCCAGTCCTCGCTTACAGACAGCCCCCCAACCTGAAGCAAATACTCACCAGCAACCACACAACAAAAACACTAACCCAGGAACCTATCCTTGCAACAAAGCCCAGTGCCAACTCTGTCCACATATCTATTCAAGTGATACCATCATAGGACCTAATCTCATCAGCCACACCGTCAGGGGCTCGTTCACCTGCACATCTATCAATGTGATATATGCCATCATGTGCCAGCAATGTCCCTCTGCCATGCACATTGGCCAAACCGGATAGTCTCTACACAATAGAATAAATGGACACAAGTCTGACATCAGGAATCATAACATTCAAAAAGCAGGAGAACACTTCAACCTCTCTGGTCACTCAGGCCTTGGCTACACTTATGAGTTACAGCGCAATAAAACTGCCTGCAGCGCTGTAACTCACTAACTGGCTACACTTGCAAGGCACGTGCAGCGCTGTATCTCCTCAGGTACAGCGCTGCTTGTACTCCACCTCCCCGAGAGGAATAACATTTGTTGTGTAGTGGGTGGTACGCTGGTGCTTTAATGTAGCCAGGGAATTCGCAGTAACTGACCTCCGGAAGCTCCCTTTGTTTTGAAATGGCACTTCCGGGTTGGAGTTCAGAGCTCCGTTCTGGAGCTGCTTTACAAAAAAAAGCAAACAGCTACTGTTTGCAGGGTGGGGGGGGGGGGCCTCCGTTAGGAATGCCGGCAGCAAAGTTGGCTTGGAGAGAGATGGCGGGGGAGGGGGAAGAACGGCGGGGGGGAGGGGGAGGGCTCCATTTCCCCGAGTTCTCTTTTATCTGCTCTTTAAAAACAAACAAAGCCCCTGCTGCTTGCTTTCAGTGATTGAGAGAGAGGAGGGGGATGTGGAGGTGTGTAAACTTAGGAGATAATGAGCTGACACTCTGTGGATACCCCAAAAACCCACTCTCTCTCCCCACATGCTCCCTGTCACACTCCACCTCATCCTCCCCCCATTTGAAAAGCATGTTGCAGCCACTTGAACGCCCATAATGCACCGCTCCCAATACATCTGCAAATGCCTCAAATGTAGCCACGTTAGTGCGCTGGCAGCTGCCAGTGTGGACAGGCTGCAGCGCTTTCCCTACTCAGCTGTACGAAGATGGGTTTAACTCATAGCGCTGTACATCTGCAAGTGTAGCCAAGGCCTTAGTAACAGACCTAAAAATGGCAATTCTTCAACAAAAAAACTTCAAAAACAGACTCCAATGAGAAATGGCTGAACTGGAATTAATTTGCAAACTGGATACCATTAAATTAGGCTTGAATAAAGACTGGGAGTGGCTGGCTCATTACACAAACTGAAATCTTCTTCCCCATGCTAAGTTTCCCCGTACTGTTACTTACACCTTCTTGTCAACTGTTTGAAATGGGCCATCTTGATTATCACTACAAAAGTTTTTTTTCTCCTGCTGATAATAGCTCACCTTAATTGATCAGTCTCTTAGAGTTGGTATGGCAACCCCCATCTTTTCATGTTCTCTGTGTGTGTCTATCTATCTATCTATCTATCTATCTCCTCCTACTGTATGTTCCACTCTATGCATCTGATGAAGTGGGTTCTAGCCCACGAAAGCTTATGCCCAAATAAATGTGTTAGTCTCTAAGGTGCCACAAGTACTCCTCGTTCTTTTTAATTGAAGGTGTTCTCAACCTTTTTTTTACTGAGCTCCCCCCTCCACCCCACCAAAATGCTATAAAAACACCTGGGCCCTTGGGGGTGGGGTGGCTGGGACCAAAGCTCCTGGCTTCAGCCACTGGGAGGGAGCAGGGAGGCTCAGGGCTATATCCCTGCAGGGCTCATGGTTTCTGCCCTGCGGGATGCTGGGGGCAGGGGCTCAGGGCTTCTGCCCCTTGGGGCATGCGGCTCTCGGTGGAGGTGGGGGTCTTGGGGCTTCAGCCCCACTGGGGGCACCGGGGCACCAGGCTTTAGACTCGTGGCTCCAAGCTTCAGCCCTGCAGAAGGTGCCAGAGCTCAGGGCTTTAGACCCTGTGCCGGCGCCGGGGCTTGGGCTTCAGCTCTGTGGGGGCACTGGGGCTTGGGGCTTTAGTCCCGTGGGGAGTGCAAGGGCACTGAGCTTCAGCCCTGTGGCTCCACTCCCAGTTTCAGCCCCGTGGGGATGCTGGGGCTGGGGATGCTGGGGCTGGGGATGCCAGGCTTCAGCCACGGAACCCCGCAGCCCTGAACTGCTGTTTTACTGGACCGACTTCTGTTGGTGAAAGAGACAAGCTTCTAAGCTCGAAGGCTTGTCTCTTTCCTCAGCGGAAGTTGGTTCAATAAAATTACCTCACCCACCTTGTATCTAATATCCTGAGACCAACATGGCTACAAGGACAGTGCAAACAACACAAATAGAACAGGAAAGGCCTGTCACTGTGTGACACAAAGAGCTGCATTGGCATTTTGCCAGGATTCCAAAGGTTGCATTGAATTCTCATGTAATTTAAATATCATTTTATGTAATGCACACAGTGATAATACCTGTCTTCCTTGGATAGTAAATCATAGAATCTCAGAGTTGGAAGGGACCTTAGGAGGTCATCTTGTCCAACCCCCTGCTCAAAGCAGGACCAATCCCCTATTTTTGCCCCAGATCCCTAAATGGCCCCCTCAAGAATTGAACTCACAACCCTGGGTTTAGCAGGCCAATGCTCAAACCACTGAGCTATCCCTCCCCCCAATCTTTTGTTTCTTTGTTTGTCTTTTTAAGTAATTGAATTCTGCACCTTAGTAGCTTTGTCCTCTCCCTAAACTAAAGTTACAGGAAGAAGACAGCTGAGCCTGACATCTGCATTTTATGAGGGCCAATGTGCAGCTGATTGCATCAATACACACATTGCTCATTCTTGTAACACCCATAAGTACAGGTTGAAAAAGCTATTCTTTTCATTCCTTTGTAACTTTCTCAAAACATCCCTGGAGGCTGAAATTTCTTATGCTTCATTTCACTCTAGAGGTGAATTTTATTTTTGGAAATGTTTAATTTATTGTAGCATGAAATATATATTCCCCCCAAATATTATACTTTTCAAAACCATTGCTACCTCAAAAATTATGTGGTGTTTCAGCTTCAAACATGTCAAGGGTAGTTCATTTCACTTTGTCATGGTAACTTGAAAGAAATTTTATTCACAGAAGTTAAGTGATTGAAAGTGACTCAGATAAAGTTCTGTTGCTCAGGAAACCAGAGGCTGATAAATGCTGAGTGTCCATGTTCCTTTTTTCCCTATACTCACTCAAGTTAGTGGTGTTTCAAACCCTTTGTTAAGAAGGGGGGGCAGGGATAGCTCAGTGGTTTGAGCATTGGCCTGCTAAACCTGGGGTTGTGAGTTCAATCCTTGAGGGGGCCATTTGGGGATCTAGGGCAAAAATTGGGGATTGGTCCTGCTTTGAGCAGGGGGTTGGACTAGATGACCTACTAAGGTCCCTTCCAACCCTGATATTCTATGAAAAGGTGCTGGCATCAGACCAGAGATCCCAGCAATCCCCAAGTTCAGGCTTTGCAGTGCATACAAAGGAGAGCAGGGGCCTTTGGATCTAATTGTGGCACTTTTCACCTTTAGCCTTCACCAATTTCTGGAACTGGTAACCATGGAGTCAAGGAGAAGATGAATGGTGAAAGATCCTGCTGCCAATACTACTACTAATTTTAATAGCCTCAGCAGGAGTGGGGAGAGGTCTGCTAATGACATGTACTATAGTGTATAACTATAATTGCTCACAGTACAATAGTGAGATTCCTGAGAGGTACTAGAGAAAAGTTAGAATACTGACCTGTTTAGAATTTTTTTTTTTTTTAAAGTGCTCAGACAGTAGAGTGATGGATACAGTGTAAAAACCTGCAGTAGACAGAAACAAGGTTATCCGGACAATCATTACCACACAACGATCTACCCACTGAGTGAAGCTTATGATATACAATCCTTTCCCTCAAACCTACAGACCACAAACTGGGTAGAGATGAAGAGCTGAAAAATGGAGGGTTTTTTTTGTCAAAAGTCAACAATTTCTTGTGTCCTTTTTATGCTTCTCTTCCTTTATACATAACCCTTTTTCTTTCTTCCCTTTTCTTCCAGTTTTGAGGGGGGGTTCCCCCCTCTCTCTTTTGTGTGCTTTCCCCCCCTGGCAAATCTTGTTTGCACTTTTCCAACTCCTAGGGTGACCATATTTCCCAAAGGGAAAAGGGGACAGCACGTGGGGCTAGCTAGAGCCCCCCTCCCTGCATGGGTCTGGCCCAAGCCGCTCGCCTGAGTCCTGCCCGCAATGCGGGCGGGGCTGGCAGTTGCTGCTCACCCGAGCCCTGCCTGCCCCTTCCACAAGGCTAGGGCTTGCTGGAGTTGCTGCTTGCCCAAACCCTGTCTGTCCTCTGCGCAAGCCCTGCCTCTTTCCCCATCCCCGGCCTGGGGCTGGCATTGCCGCTCTCCCCCTCACACATTCCTCAGCACCGGACTTTTTTATTGCCAAAAAGTCGGGATGCTGGGACAGGCCTTAAAAAAGGGACTGTCCTGGCCAAATTGGGAAGCATGGTCACCCTACCAACTCCCCCTTTTTATACTCATTCCTGCTTATTTTTGTGTGTAGTGGTGGTGGTGCGGGCGAGTGGGGGGCTGTTCGCTGCTTTTCCATTTCTGCAGAACTTTTGCGCTTTGCACATGGAGAGGCTGTGATTTCCTTCTGCATTAAACTCCTGAGGAGCAGCGCTGCACTGGGAAATTGGCTGAGGTCCTAGATAAATCGTAAAAGCTGTCTTGTACGTGGACCTGTTTACAACACAGTAGTCCCTTGCCAGACATTGTTCAATCTTGATATGGCATGCAGCTGAGACTAAGCCATGCTACAATCTCAGCCTTTGCAGCTCTCTTCCAGCATAATGTCAAATTTTAGAGATTTGCTGAGATTTTCATGAATACCTGGGATGGTGATCAGAATATATGTGACTAGTATGATCCTCCACACAGGAGCAAGTTGAACTGGAGTTGTTTATTCATGAATATATTTATGAATCTTTTTCATTATTCAGCCAACCCTAGTTGTAATTACAATAGCTTCCCTGTCACAGCAATTTTTACAGTGTAGGTAGGACCTAGGGAGGTATGATCCTAATTAGCTTCTCTGCAGAAAACCCTTTACGCATAGAGCATGCCACAAAGGGCACAGGCTGCTGTCAGTGTAGAGCATTATGGCTTTGTTTATGCTGGGAATTTCAACCATTGGTGTTGAGCTACCCCTAGTGTAGAGAGGCAAAACTGCTGTAAGCCAGGATGGTCACTGGTGCAGTTTATTCTTGCCTGAAACAGGGATAAACTGCATCAGTGCAAATTATAGTTTATAATGACTTTGCTTGTCTAACCTAGGAGTTTTCGGTGGTGCAACTATGCAAGGGGCTGTCCACTGATGGATGGAATTGGTGCAAATCAACTGTTGCTGGCTTTCAGGAGCTGTCCCACAATGCCCCACACTGACAATACAATCGATACCATTGTTCAAACTGGAACAGGTACAGAGAAGGGCCACTAGGATGATCCGAGGAATGGAAAACCTGTCTTATGTTGGAAGTAACAGAAGAGGAGAAAGACCTCGGAGTACTGGTTGATCACAGGACGACTATGAACCGCCAATGTGATATGGCTGTGAAAAAAGCTAATGCGGTCTTGGGATGCATTAGGCGAGGTATTTCCAGTAGAGATAAGGAGGTGTTAGTACCATTATACAAGGCATTGGTGAGACCTCATTTGGAATACTGTGTGCAGTTCTGGTCTCCTATGTTTAAGAAGGATGAATTCAAACTGGAACAGGTACAAAGAATGGCCAGTGGAGGGATGTTAGATGGGGTGGGATCTGAGTTACTACAGATAATTTTGTCCTGGGTGTCTGGCTGGTGAGTCTTGTCCACATGCCCAGGGTTCAACTGATCGCCATATTTGGGGTTGGGAAGGAATTTTCTTCCAGGGCATATTGGCTGAGGCCCTGGGGGGTTTTCGCCTTCCTCTGCAGCGTGGGGCATGGGTCACTTGCTGGAGGATTCTCTGCATCTTGTAGTCTTTAAACCATGATTCGAGGACTTCAATAGCTCATACATAGGTGAGAGGATTATTGCAGGAGTGGGTGGGTGAGATTCTGTAGCCTGAATTGTGCAGGAGGTCAGACTAGATGATCATAATGGTCCCTTCTGACCTTAAAGTCTATGAGTCTATAATACAAGCATGCCTGGTGAGAACACACACCATCAACAGAAGGAGCCAAGTGTGCATGTACACAAGTGATTTAATAACTGCAGTGGTTGTATGCTAACGTAAGTTAGGTTGACATAATTGTAGTGTAGACATGGCCTTAGTATTTATGAGCTTGTAACAGCGTTCGCGATCTGCCCCTCTTCCTGGGGCCCGCTTGCCCTCCCCAATAAGGCTCGGAGAGGCTTCAGGGTTGTGCAACATCCGTGTCTTTATTTACTTAACGTTGTCTCACCACCAGTAGCGCAGCCAGGTCCGGAGCGCAGGGGGAGCAGCGCTATAAAAGGCGCCTTCCCCTGAACTCACCCGGCGGCGCTCCGGGTCTTTGGCGCTGCTTCTGCATTGGTGAGAACCCCAGGGGTAAAAAAGTCTCTGGCAGCTTTTGGATTTTTTACCAATGTGCCAATTAAAACTGATGGAGTTTGAGGCCAGGGTAAATGGAATTGGTGCAAGCCCCATTTTACAGTGCAGCCAGTCTACAGTCAAGCAAAACTTCCGAAGGTAGACAAGCTCTCAGCTGTCAAACCATCTTGAACCCTTCCAGTGACAAGTGCCCCCAGCCCGAACCAGCCACACGTGAGCATGTCTGAGTGGATATCCATGTATGGAAATTAAGAGCCACTTTTATTTCAGTGATCACACATTTACCTACTTAACTTGGGCCCTATCCTTCAACAGGCTGAGCACCTGGGAGTCGAGGGTAGTTGACACTTTGCAGGACTGGACCCTTAGGGCATTGTTTGAATGTTGTTTCCAGGGATTTCCCCAGGAATTGAGATTAGAGGGGATGTTTGAATTTACATGGTGGTTGGAAAACAACTAAACTGGCAATACTAGTTGACCACTGGGGGTGATGGGGGAGTTCAGGGCGAGCGGTGTACACTCCCACCCCTCCTCCCCAGAGGTGTAGGGAAATCCTTGTTTCCTATTTGAATGTTCAATCAGGCTCAGAGGCTTTGCATGTACTGAGGAGATCACCCACATCCCAATGTACTTCTGCGGTGGGACAGCATATTTAATGGCTGTTCATACAATGTCATTGCCATGAGTTTATATATGCTACAAATACAATGTAAAGACAGAAATCCAGGGTGATTAAATAGAGACAAAAGGAGGTAGGAGCACACAGAAGACAGCTAGCATTATTTGATACAAGAAAAGAGGCAACAAGCCCTTTGCACAATAGATCTTCTACTGAAAGAGAGAAAACAATAAGAACATAAAACAAACCCAAACAGTCCAATGAATAAAAGGTGTTTCTGCAGTGACTTCAGTGGGAGGAGGATTTGAGGCCCAGAGATATTATTACAGCGTGGGAAAAAGTCATGTGTTAATAAGAGGGGCTGGGATATAATTAGGGTGACCAGACAGCAAGTGTGAAAAATCAGGACAGGGGGTGGGGGTAATAGGAGCCTATATAAGAAAAAGACCCCAAAATTGGGACTGTCCCTATAAAATCGGGACATCTGGTCACCCTAGATATAATGCTACAGTAGGCAAGGAATGAGTTAAATGGTCTTGTATTAAGTGGGATGGGAATGCTAGATTCTGGTGGAGGTCAGAATTTGATTGATGAATTTTTCATACTGGTCTGTCTCTGCTTTAGGTTTGAAATGCCAAGAATCTGCGGCACTGCAGCTTCACATCCCAACAGGGGCAACTCATTTCATCCTTCCATAGCAGATCTATTAAGTAACACACATTTCACTGTACAAAAATATTTGGAACGAGAGCTGACTTATGCGGTGTGAATATTAAACGTACCATTTTGTTTTCATACAGGAAGGGGTTGCTCTTGGCCAAAATCCCTAACTCCCCACCCTCTTCTTCTGTTGCATACTGCATGCTGACTGGTTACCATAGTCCATTCTATAGATGGATGCATTCACTGATGCCAGACATACATTACTGTAAAGTACTTGTAGATCCTTTGCGATGAAAGGTGCTATAGAGATGGACAGTGATATAATTATAAATTGTGACTCCAATGATATCATCAGTTAGCTGGCAGATGGATGAATATTGTTATGAGTATTGGATATTATTGTGAGGGCAATATTTTTCAGTGGTAGCTTGAGTCGATAGAATGTTAACTATAGAATCATATTTTGTTTAATGTTTTGGAAAACAATTTAAAAGCGCCGATAGTAAGATTAGAAGTTATAAGGGCTCCCTCATCTGTTTACAGATGGTATTGCATGTCCCTTTAAACAACAGAAGCTTATTATGGCTAAGAGTGTTAGGAATGTTTGTTGATAAGTAGTTTATTGAAGTTAGGAGAAGTCATGCCCAGTAGGGGTTACTATGAGCTATGTGTTTTTTAAAAATTACTTATAAAAGGACTAGATAACAGAGTGTTCTTGGGAGAAGTTCTCTGAAACTATCCTGAGAGACTTTTCCCCTGACATCCTACTCCTCAGCGGGGAAGTGACCGGCCATCGCTGACCCATTGCTAGTTACTCGATACCATCTCAGATTTTAGGTGGTAATTTGGGATAGTCTAAACCTATTGCTTATATCTGTATGTGCTTAAATCTAATAAATACTAGTTTTAGATAAGAGCAGACATATTTGTATCAATCTTTCATCAGCTGAAAGCGCTGGGTTCCCATTGGTTTATCCCTGGCACTGCCTGGAATGAAACAGTTAAGTTACCACTACTTCGGGTTTTAAGCGGCCAGTGACAATCCCACCGCCGAGTGATGGGGGCAGGAAGTGGGGCGGGGGAGGGTGTGGAGCTTCCTGCAGCTGGGGGAGGTTTCTGGGGGTGGATATGATCCGGCCCCTGTCGCGCCTTGCAGGGGAAGAGGAGCTGAGCCTGTCACAGGTTAGGAGCCACCAGCCGTGGTGTCCCCAGCCCTGTGGTGATTTACCTGTCCACTGGCTGCTCTGGGCACCCAAAATGATGTGCCTGCGCTGCTGGGGAGGGGCACATGACTGCTTTTGTGGCTTCCCTTTGCTTCCCCTTCAGAAGACATTTTTCTGTGGGGAAGCAAAGAAATCTGCAGGGGAAATGAATTCTGTGGATGCGCAGTGGTATAGAATTCCCCCAGGAGTAAGGTACTGGCATTTTAATCACCATGTTGTTTAGACCTCCTCTGAGAGGAATTTAAAAGATGCACATTGCCACTGGAGGTGATTCCACAGCACAATTAAGAGATAATAATATATAGAATTAATAATAATTTTTTCTTATTGCTATCCTTTGCCCTCTCTCCCTGTCATGGTTCCCCACTTACTATGGTGCTGCTGTGAAATGCTTTTGCTCTCTGTTTTCAGCACCCGGGGTAAGTTTGGGGTAAGTTATTCAGAACCTCGTGTTTTCACAGCCTAGGGATATGTGTGTGACTTTCACTAACGGAATGCATGGCCTGCATTCAGCAAAGCATGTGTTTAAAGCCCATTAATTTAAAGTATCTTCAATGAGATTTAAGCATGTGTTTATATTCTTTGCTGAATCAGGCTTTAGTAATCGGTGGGCAATAAACATTTCCTCTCTCACTCATTTTTATTCATAATATTTGTTGTTTTGCTTGGTATGGCCAATACAAACCTCTTAGACTAGTGAAGCTCATTGACCGTATAAAACAAAGCAACATCTGTGTTATGTCAAGCAAATCTGACAGAAGCTTTAAACACTTTCAGCCCCCCCGAGCAGAGTTAATTCTGGCACTGTAATTTGTGTTCAGTCTGGAGGTGAGCAGTAGCAGTTCTTCAGCAGGACACTAAGGGGCAGCTGCATACCAAAGAAAATGATTCCCAACAGTTGTTTATGCACCAACTAAGTGAAAGCAGATTGTCACACTATTTTATATAGCAATATAATGTTGGCATTATGTGGAAATATGGAATGAAGCCAATCTCAACACCCTCACTCCCATTGCCTTTGGGAAGTATTTATTGCTTCTCACAGATAGAGGTTGCAACCACTTGTGTGTCACCTCTGGGCTGGACCTTTTCAACTCACGGAACCAGAGACTGAAGGCTCTGAGACTCCCAGAGACTCCCAAAATGCAGCTAATTCAAAATGGCCATCTTGCCTCTTCCATCAATTAGCATACACTAACTGTGCTTTCTGATTTACACTGGCTCCCCATTCAATGGTGAAGAGGCCATCTCTGCACAGGGCCCCACCCTGTGGAGCTCATCTCTCCCAGAAACCAATATTATTATTAATTGTATTACAGTAGCACCAAGAGGCCCCAACAGGGAACCTGACCCCCGTTCATACACATAGCTAGAGACAGTTCCTGCCCCGGAGAGCTTACAGTCTAAATAGACAAGACACATACAGAATCGGAGAAAGGAAGGATTATTATCACCATTTTACACATGGAGAACTGAGGCACAGACAGATTAAATGACTTGACCAAGGTCACAGAAGAAATCTGTAGAAGAACCAGGGATTGAACCCAGTTCTCCTGAGTCCCAGTCAACGGCCTTAGCCAGAAGTACCTTTGTCTTGGGCAAAAACTTAGTCAGGGGCATTCAAAGAGACTACCTCTATGTGCATGGCAATGAAATACCACTGAAGGGATTGTTTAGGGGCCTAATCATGCAAGGTGCTAAGTGCCACCTGCTAGGTGATGAGCATCCATGGCTCCTAGTGGAGCCAGTGGGAGTGGGGAGATGCTCAGCACTTTGCAGTGTTGGGCCGTAGAGCCCTTCATTATTTATTTATTAAGGACTAATGACAATGAGCCAGACTGTGCCATGCTGAGGTGTGGATGTGCAAGGTGGGGCAGGCACACGTAGCCTTTCCCCCTCCTTGCCCGAGTCAGGCACAGTTGCAATCTCTGTGGTCACCAGAGCACAGGAATTGTTCCATGCTAGCTGACATAGCCATGTTGGTAAAGCCCCTGGGGTAGGCGGAACTATGCTGACATAGTTGAGTGCTTCTATGTCATTCAGGGACATGGTCCAGCGGTGCCGGTATAAATCCTTCTGTCAGTTTATGGTGCATCTCCAGCAGGGGGCTCTGCTAGCATAGTTATATCAGTCTAGCTGTACCCGCAAAGCATTTGTAGCATAGGTAAGCCCCCCTCTGCATCTGCTAGTACAGCTGGCCAGCCATGGCAAAGAATGCATATTCCATCATCCTCAGGGGTGGAGTAGTGGGCATGCTCCCTGGGTACGTGGGAGGCAGGGGTCTGGAGTGCATGGTGCTTTCCAGAGTTCACAAACAACCTCAAAGCTGGGTTGTGCCTTAATGGCATAGTCGGACCCTATGTGTGAGAGAGAGCCTTGCATGAGATGAAGAGATGGGGCACTAATAATGTTGATTAGGAGAAATGTTTACCTCCCCACCCCCGACACCCACTAACACCTGTTTAAAAGGCATGTGAATTTGAAGTAGGATGAAACATGAGTCAGTCAGTATTAGTATTATGAAAGGAAGGGTTTGTCTTATTAATGAGTGGATTTCCCACAAAGGAAATTGCCGTCTTGGCCTGGTCTGGAAGCTAATGTAATGCCAAGTGCTAATTGCATCTTGAACTGCCAAAGCCTAGTGGCATTGGCTGCAGGGCTGGCTCTGGCTTTTTTGCCACCTCAGGCAAAAAAAACAAAAAACAAACAAAAAAAAACTGTCCAGAGCACTGCTGAAGCAAAAAACAAAACAAAACCAGAGAGCGGAATGTGCCACCCTAAGATTGGCCTGAATGCCGCCCCTTACAATGTGCCGCCCCAAGCATGTGCTTCCTAGGCTGGTGCCTAGAGCCGGCCCTGATTGGCTGCACGGTCTCCAGTTACAGAATGAAAGAGAGATAATCTGGGGCTATGTAACTAGATTCTGCCTGACAAGGAGAAAAGCCAGCTGTATGCCAAGGCTTTGCCTACACTGGGTATTTTGAAACAGTTGGTGCAAATCCCTAGTGTAGACCTGCTATGCTGATGTAAAAAATGACTTGGACAAGTGTGGTTACTTAAAGGCCTGAAAGAGCAAAAGGATGTTCAGCTGCAAGTACCTCTCTGTCACTTAAACTTAGGGTGAGTCTAGTGATGCTGTCTGTAATATTTATCAATCAGCAGTATTTCTACTTATCTATTTTTTTTTTAATTTCTGTCTTTCTTTAAAATCACCAGGAAAATAGTCTGTTGCTTATGACAACTTGACCTCACTGCTACGAACTGGTAGCTGAGGCAGTTACTGATGGGAGCCTTGGAGAGAGAAACTGAACTCTGACTTCTAGGGAAGCAAAGCAAGGAGTTGGTAGTGTCTCAGGTAGAAGATCTCTGGCACAGAGGTTGCTCGTTTCTCTCTCAAAACAGCGCCACGGGAGGACTGGCAAGGAACATTCTGTGCAGAGGGAGACCTAACTGACCTGAAAGTTACTAGCTAGGATTGCATCTATGCAAGCATTTGTATGCTGGGAAAGGAAGTGCAGAGAATACACCATATTGTCCAAATGGAAATCTAAACAGCATGAGATGAGAGTATTAGCACAACCGTACTCTTAAGTTTGGGTGACTGTCAAAAAGCAACCCATTTAACGGGGGTATTTAGGACCAGAACTCTTTGATTTAGGGGCTATAGGCCCCATAATCCCAATTCTGTCCCCTGTGATGCATTACAGTAAAAATGGGATGGAAAACTGAAAGCAGGACAAACAGAGAAGGGAAAATGGCTGAATATAGTGAGAGAACTGAAAAACAGATACTGAAGTGGAGAGGAAAACACAGATAAATGAGGGAGGACAGGGAAAACTCAGCTGAGGAAAGAAGGGAAAAGATGCAAGAAGGGCATATAGACTTGGGAAAATCCATGGTGAGAAGAGGAGGAAATCAGAAAGGAGAAATTTGACTAGAAAAGCTATCCCCAGCAGCAGACAGGTGGACAAGGTAAGTACCACATAACTACAAAGTGCTGTCTAGATAACAGCTCTTTGACTGAAAATATATTATTTTATTGTGCAAAAAATGATAGTTTTGCACTTAACATGGGATCTGAACTCCCCAATAACACAGGATGGGATTTTTATCTGGATGTTAAAACCTAAAAAGCATTCGATATATGTTGGGCTTCTGGTTTAAACTGATTTTTCCTAGTAAGAGCAATGCTAAAATGCTGATTAGAACTCACCAGTAAATATTTGTTCAAAATAAAACCCTCTTTCTTTTATACTACATCCATTCCCCAGAGCCTCCAAGTCCTCCACATTCCTTCCAGGCAAGGCTTGTGCCACCTGGGCTACAGCATTGATCAGCCATGCATGCAGCCCAGAGCTGGATGAGGCTGGTCACTGAGAGCAGAAAAAGCAAATAAGTCCAGGGGGGAGATGTAAGCAGAGTCAGGATGAGCTCCACCCTGACATCTGGTGGTGAGTCATGACAAAGCACTCCAGGGGCTGATCCAATTTGCATAGGCACACCCACCCTGCCTGGTACGAACCATAGTGGCCCAAATGGGCATTTTGGGCTGCTGTAGGATCCCCAGTTTTCTGTATTGGGGCAGGAATTTCTGTTATTGGGGCAGGAAGAATAAACTGTTGTTATACTGCTTATGTAAATCATGGCCAGTGGAACTGTACTTGGCCTTTTGTCATGTTAAAGGGGAACTTGCCATTAACTAAACAGCACTCGCCAGCCAAAGGACATGGGTTCCACTAGCCATGATTTACATAAGCAGTATAACAACAGTTTATTCTTCCTGCCCTGACTCTGCTTACAGAGGTAAGGGGTATGTGCGCGGAGGAAGGGCTGAATTGCCTTCTCCAGCTCAGCAATTATTTGCCAGAAGATATTGCCAACATAGCATGGGGCAAATGTTGAAAACCAGATGCTAACCAAGGGCCAGTTCTGCCACTCTTACTCACACAGATGGAGCAATACTTAATTGTGGCCTATACTGCCAGTTTGCCATCTGCTCTGGGAAGAGACAGCATGTGGGTGTGCTGCCCCAGGAGCAGACCTGGCAAGGAACTGGGATTCTGAGCGTCATGACAACTCCCCTTGTCTTCCCTGTAGGCCTGATTTGACCTGAGTAACTTGACCCAAGTAAGACCTCATGTCTCAACTGGCACGACTGGGAAGGATCAGTTGTAAATAAGGGCATAACAAGCATTAGGCTGGAGTCAGTCTAGCTAAGATAAGCAGGTGTTGGAGACAATGGACAAGCCAAGCCTGGAATGTAGAGCTCAGTTTACACATGAACTGCACATGGACAGATCATGCTGTACAGGGACTGGTTCCTGAAAAGTAACCAAGCCAATCATGAAGTGCTGTTGCAATGTATAGTCAGGCAGTAGAGACGTATATAAGGCAAAGTTTTGCTGTGTAACTTTGGATTTGTGGTGTGCCCTGCGTCCACCCACCGGCTCTGAGCATGGCCCGCTAGGTCACAGTGTTGCTGTCAAATAGTGTTGCTGTCACCCCGACTGACAAATTCCAGAGTTGAACTGAGTTTTTGGGAAGTGAGTGGAAGAGGGTCTCAGTGGATCCTAACATCCCCTTATCCCAAGGGAAGGAGGTCACTTCTGGACTATACCAAGAGCACAGTGCTCCTCCTGCCACCACAGCTCCGTTGTGCTTTCCAGCACATTGTGGGGAAGCACATGGTGCCAAGACTCCACTCATTATATGCCCATCTGCATGGAAGGGGGAGGAGTGGCCTCCACAGAGGCTGGTCTTCCCCCATGCTGGGGTCCACCAGGTCATAGCCCACACAGAAGAGTAAAGGAGTGCCTTATGCCCACAATGCCCCTGCACAAATGTGTAGGGTAAGGGCCAATCATACCCAAAGTGCGTAGCCCCACTGAAGTCAGATGGGCTATTTGTGCAGTAAGTTACTATTCAGCATGGGTAAGGGGGACAGAATCTGGCCCTATATGATGGGCCAACAGACACTAGTCACACCATACAATATGAAAACATTTCTAAACTTGCCACTACATCTTGGACAGCAGTGGATTTTACAGAGTGTATTTCCATATTTAAGAGCAGGATCAAGCTTCTCTTAGTTATCAGCTGTTGGGAGGAGGACAGCGCTGGGACTGTCTCAAAGGAGCACACAGAACATGAAGGGGATATGTCTTAAATGCTGGAGCTATATTAGCTAAGACAGGGGATCAGGCTGTGTTTAGTTTTGTTTCTGATTTATAGGTCAGAAAGTTGAGATAAAGTTTGGTCATCAGCTATGAAGGGAATTTATATAGGGCTTGATCCCTTTGGGAGCCTTTCCATTGACTTCAGTGGGCTGTCATTAGCTAGCAAGATACAGTACAGCCTGTATTAAAACAGAGCAGGTAATGCAGCTTGAAAGGAAGGTGAAAGTAATCCATTGATTTCTATTAATTTTGGATAACCACGTAATTTTCTAGGGCAGTGGTTCTCAATCAGGGGTACACGTACCCTTGGGGGTATGCAGAGGTCTTCCAGAGGGCACATCAACTCATCTAGATACTTGCCTAGTTTTACAACAGGCTACATAAAAAGCACTAGCAAAGTCAGTACAAAGTAAAATTTCATACAATGACTTGTTTATACTGCTCTATATACTATACACTGAAATGTAAGTACAATATTTATATTCCAATTGATTTATTTTATAAGTATATGGTAAAAATGAGAAAGGAAGCAATTTTTCAGTAACAGCGTGCTGTGATACTTTTGTATTTGTATGTCTGATTTTTGTAAGCAAGTAGTTTTTAAGGGAGGTGAAACTTGGGGGGTATGCAAGACAAATCACACTCCTGAAAGGGTTACAGTAAATCTGGAAAGGTTGAGAGCCACTGCTCTAGAGCCTGATGCTGAATGGCACCGAGCATCCTCCACTTTCACTGAAGCCCCCTGGAAGGGGTGGCTGTTCAGCAACGTACAGGATTCCTCTAACAGAAGAGCCAAGCGAATTCATGACAGTTTCTTGGGAAACAAATGAAAAGAATCTCTTGACAAGAGAGCTTTGGCACAGTGATCGTGCTATTAAATATAGGGTGACCGGATGTCCCGTTTTTAAAGGGACAGTCCTGTTTTTTGGGACTTTTTCTTATATAGGCGCCTATTACTCCCCAGCCCCTGTCCTGTTTTTTCAGTTGCTATCTGGTAACCCTAATTAAATATAAGCCAGCCCCATGGAATAAAGAGTTTCTTAGACAATTAGCTAAAGTGAAGTAGTCAGAGTATTGGAAGGGGCTATGCAGATTATATCATTGTATAAATTATTGAGCTGGTGTGGTGGAAAAGACAGATATAACTTTCTCTCTCATGTCCTGAGGGTGAGGGCACTGAAAGTTTATACCTCTCATTTGAAATGTATACCCACTGCTTTCTCTGCTTAGCTAATTGAATTTACAACATTCAGTAGCTAGATGGTGAATGTGGTTTAGAGAGATACATGCTGAATTATATATTCGACTGTGGATGTTCCACAGTTTTAGTACCCTTCATTTGTGGATGCAGCAGCACTTAACTTTTGATGTTTATTTAATAGTCTTATTCTGGTGTTTTTATTTGTCTTGATTAATAAACATTTCTGAGCAATGATTTAGGTATTAGTGATCACAGGAGGATGCAAGCCTGAATGGCCCTGGCTGCTTGAGATACAACCTCTGTCCTTCTGCACCATCTCAACAGTGGTGAGTAAATGGAATGATCCTCCTCACAGTACCCAGATTTATGACTAAGGGCTATATAACCATCGGTAACGACGTCACCAGAGCACAAGGCTGCCTCCCAGTAGAACCCCGTGGATGTTAGCCACACGAAAAGGGAAAGCAAGTGGATGGTGCCATGGAGTGGAGCACCTGCTGAATTCCATGCATAGGTATAGTACAGGGTGAGAGCCCTCTATACACTAGGTGCCTCCTAGAATCCCTGCTGGGATGGGGTACCTCTGTGAGGCCCCCAAGCCCCCCCCCCCATTGTGGGTCTTTGTCTTATAGGCACAACTGAGCCCCTTATGTTTGCATTGATTTTTCAGGTAGGTACAATCAAAAGAGGATGGGGAGCACCTTGCCCTGATGGCAAAGGAGACAGGCAGATGAGGAACAACATCTATCTATCAAGATGCTTATATGGCTCCCACCATTGTAGTATATGAGTGCCTCACACTAATTTAAAATAGAAATGGTGATAACAATCTCTATTTCTTCCTAGGCTATAGGAGAAATAGTTGGATTTGTACATAGCATTTCTGTTTGCTTGCTTGTTTACATTTGTATGCAAGAGAGAGAGAGAGAGAAACTAAGTGAATGAAATGAGTTTTGTATTTAGTTCCGAAGGCGGTGGGGGCCTGTCATGAATTTTCTCTCAGGGGTGGGGTGGGGTGAGCTGAATAATGCAGGTACTACTCCTGTACAAGCTCTGTCTTCCACACTCACAAGCCTTCCCCTCCCCTGTCTCTCCCCCCCCCCCCCCCCCCGGTAGGCAGCAGTGTCATTGGTCCACTGGGACGTAGCTGTCATGGGAGGTCTTTGTCGAAGAGGGAGAGGCAATTCTTAGGTAGCTAGGGCCAATCCTATGGAGGGTTTTGATTATCCGGACAGAGGCTCTGAACTGGGCTCTTTACTCATTGGGGAACCAGACCAGAGAGAGGAGCTCAGTGATGATGCTTAGCCTGTGTTGCCAAGTAGATAAACTGCTGCATTTGGTATCATTTGGCGCTTTTCAGTATGTTTGGCTTCATTCATCGGTATGGTGAGAGAGACAGGAAAAGAATGTAGCACAGGGAAAGAATACCCAATAGGTATTGGGGTGAATGGGAATAGAATAATAGAATATTAGGGTTGGAACAGACCTCAGGAGGTCATCTAGTCCAATCCCCTGCTCAAAGCAGGACCAATACCAACTAAATCGTCCCAGCCATGGCTTTGTCAAGCCGGGCCTAAAAAAACCTCTAAGGATGGAGATTCCACCACCTCCCTAGGTAACCCATTCCAGTGCTTCACCACCCTCCTAGTGAAATAGTGTTTCCTAATATCCAATTTAGACCTCCCCCACTGCAACTTGAGACCATTGCTCCGTGTTCTGTCATCTGCCACCACTGAGAACAGCCGAGCTCCATCCTCTTTGGAACCCCCTTCAGGTAGTTGAAGGCTGCTATCAAATCCCCCCTCACTCTTCTCTTCTGCAGACTAAATAACCCCAGTTCCCTCAGCCTCTCCTCCTAAATTGGAGATAAAACGTGTTCCCAAACTCTGAGGGCTGAGAGCAGGAGATTCTCACTGGAGGGCCCTTGACTCTTAATTTCACTTCCCCCTTTGGTCTGACAAAGACCAAGCACAAGTCTGTTGACCTGGGGAGCAGATGCAGGACTTATCTATACATTTACTCAGGGGCCTTTGTGTAAGCGAGGTGATCTGGTTTTCTCCTGAGTGCATACATGCCATGATGAGGACCTTATCAAGCAAGGGCCTGATTCACAAAGGTATGTAGACTCCTAAATATTCAGATGTGTGCCTAAAGGGATTTCAGTGGAAGTGAGGCACCTAAATACATTTGAGTATCTGGGTCCCAGGCACTTTTGGAAATCTCACTAGGTATCTATTTGCATCTTGATGTGCCTAAATATCTTTGCAGATCTGGTCCCAAGTGCCTAGACATTAAGGTTTGCTGCTTTAGAAATGCACACAGATTAGATTAGATTAGAAAGAGACTGTGGTTTCCTTTGGAGGGAGTTACTTTGAGTTGATTTTTGTCATTGTCACTTCTAATTTTGCTGTCCAGGTCCCCCACATGGGCTCATTTTAAAAAGGTCAAACAATAAAAGAATAAATATTTTGCATGCACCATTTACAGCACTTCTGTTGCTTTAAGTGAATTTTTTTTGTGATGAGTTCATAGTGAAAAAAAATATTAAATAGAGTAAACAAATACCCATGGAATCAGAAACAAACCTTTTCTTTGTGACCATTCCAGGAAAGAATGCTTGTATCTGTGTGTCTAGATAGCGATAAAGCACTTAATCACTATAGTAGACCGGTGTGTGACCATGTGTTCTAGAAATTAGGTGGACATTAGCTACAGTGTTCCCTGTGTGTATTTTCTTGGTAACCTTTCATCTAGTCTGTAAAATTGATAAGGTTCAATTTTTGCTGTATGATATTGCTATTGACTTTCCTGTTACCTTCATTATGGCTTTGTAAGAGCTCTCCCTTGGTTTATGCAAAGCAATGTTTCCCCTACACCTGATCTCTATTTTTAGTTATTTTCCCAATCCTCAGCTTCCTAGCAACTAATTGTATTTCCACCCTCTTCTGTTTTAATGATACGATCGCTCTTCTCTTTACAGAATGCTCAGTGAAGCCAGTCCCCGGAAGGCCACTTGGGGACAGAAGCTCACACCTGTTCATTCCAGGTGACTTAAAACCAAAACAGTAGGACCCAATAAAGTGAAAGCTGATGCTCCAGCATTTGAATCTGCTATCATTGGTGATTTCCCTCTGAGCATCAGGGAAATCAGTGTGCAAGGGGGGAGCCCTCAGTATAAATGTGCGTACGGTTTAACTATCATTATCTGTTGACAATACTCTTTTGGTTGAACAGGTAGGAGATTATGTACTGGTATAATATGCTTTCTTTACGCCTGTGGTTTCAACTTGCTGCACAAATGTTTTCCTGTTGATCATACTGGATGCAGAGTAGAGTTTTTGTTTAACCCTTCACATTTATTTTCCAGAGCTAATCTATGATGTCTGTAGTACAATGTTTTGTTTTAATATAATAGTCTAGCGATGTAAACCACCATTTGATTGTATGGATCAAATGAATACATGTTTTTCAGTATTTATGACAGCTTCTGTTTTACAGCTGCACCAGGGTCCCATGCTCGAGTTCTATATAATTCATGTACAGTTCCAATGATTTTTGTTCTCTGTCCTAGAGTTGTTCCACTCCACAATATGCCTACACAGCTGGAGAATGCTATGGACACCTTGATCAAGATTTTTCACCATTACTCAGGAAAAGAAGGGGACAAATACAAACTGAATAAAGGAGAACTCAAACAGCTCCTTACCAGTGAACTCACAGACTTCCTTTCAGTAAGAGGCAGTTACTACATCTCTTTAAATTAAGGTTTAGTGGGTGAGGGAAATACTACTGAAGGATTCTGGAAGAGCATTTCCTTATACAATCAAGTCCATGCTGTGACAGCATCTAAACTGTACAATCAAATGACAACTGTGTTTGTGGATCCAAAGAGAAAGCGTTAATATCAAGTCTTGTCTGATGAGTATATTAAAATGTGCACCTTTGCTTTCAACCACTACCAGTCACAAATGATTAAAACCACGTAAGTCACTGATTATTCAGCTGTGTGTTTGAACATCAGTTCCAAATACAATCTAGAAATAGTAGAAAAAATGATTTAGTTAAATCAGTTTTAATCAATTTAGTTAGAGCTGAGTGTAGACTAGCCCTCACAAAATTGGGATACAATACCGGTTTATAATTCTCAGGAGGAGAGAGAAAGTTTTAAGTGTAGTGAATGGAAATGACTATGCAGTCCCAAACATATGCAGGCTGATTGCGATCAGTGTCGGGAATGTTTCATGCTCTTTAAGGGCTTTTTCAGGCTTACAGTTGTATGGTACACATTTCTTCCCAGGCTTATTGGCAATCTTGTATGTTCCCAATATAGCTCCCTATCTGTACTGAACAGAGATATTGCTGAGAAGAGCTCTTTCAGTCATTGCTGATTTGAATTTATTTAGGCACATCTGTTGTGTTCTTAAATTATTCAAACTGAAATTCTTATGGAATCTGCCATAATTGATTCCCTGTAATTTAGTAATCCTAACAATTTTGTGGTCTTTAACAACAACAGCAGGATTATTTTGAATCCATTTATGAAATTTCTTGGACTGGATTTTCTTTTTAATCCTGTCTATTGATTTATTATTATGGGAAGATTCTGCTGCTCATATTGAGTAGAACCCATACTTGCTAAGTAAGGTTCTACCAACTGTGACAAAAGAAGACACTATCTGGCACTATATAAATAACCTCTTGAAATTATAAATAGTATTTAAAGAAAAACAACAACATTGATATAGTTGCTATTTTAAAATAAACATCATGAGCCAGATTTTCACTCGACAGCTCCCCAAATCTGGTTGCTTCATTTAAGTGCCCATTTGTTGCTGAGCTCTTTTGAAAACCTGGCCCTGTGCTTTTAACACTGTTAATATTGATATACTGACACTTTAAATGAAAATTTCACACAGCTCCTTCATTTTTAAGTTTTAGAACAGATTGAAAGAATTGATACTACTTAAACTTTTACATTACTGGATTGTACTACAATATACCAGAACTATACATTCAAGATATGCACCACAGTTAAGTCATTTTCTTGTTAAACTGGGTACAGATTCAAGACATTGAAATAGATAAAGATACAGTACATGTAAACAATTAATTCCTGGAAGGCTTGTGGATTTAGTGTATGTATGTTCAAGAAAATGAAACACACTTTATACCTGTATTATACAAATAATGTCCAGGCAGATTATATTTAGGTTTGAAAGGATTAGATTTTCATCAGTGCATGTCGGTAATCATCAATTTCACCATACACACACAAACCGAATAAAAATTATTTTTCCATTGATAATAAAAAAATTTTACAGCTAGGCAAAGTAAGAAAAATGCTCTTTAAGAACTTGTAAGAATTTGATTTAAGGACATTTCCTTGGTATATTTTGACATGTGATGTTGACAATTTGTGTTTTAACTGTTATAAAGCTTTAACTCTTTGAATATTAACATCTACTGTTGTTCAATAATTTCTCTCTGATTCTCTTCATAATATCCCATACCTGTGAACATTTAAATCGATAAACATAGAACAAAATGCTTAAAAACATAATTGTGCACAACTGAGAAAATGTAACTAGATAAAAATGGAAAAATGCTTAAAAATAAACTGAAATCGGTCAAATTATAAAAAAATAAAAATGGAGTTCTTCCAAGCCTAACTACATTGGAAACATCAAACTGAAGTTCAACAAATCTGTTGGATTTTTAAAATTTCATTTTCTTTTTTTCTTTCTAGTGCCAAAAGGATCCCCAGCTGGTTGATAAGATCATGAAAGATCTGGATACCAATAAAGATAATGAAGTGGATTTTAATGAATTTGTCATTCTGGTTGCTGCTTTAACTGTAGCATGCAATGACTTCTTTGAGGAACAGCTAAAGCAAAAGGAAATTGGAAATGATAAGTAAATGAACCACTTAGACACAAATGTAACTGAATCATGCTTATTTAGCACTCATCAGCATTTTGTGACTACAAAATATGTTGTGTTAATGTTATTAAATTGTAAGGACCAGATCATCAGTTGGTGTAAAGCAGCAGGTCTCTGCTGACTTCAGTGGGCCCATATTGATTTTCACCACCTGAGAATCTGGCCCTAAGTATCTTCCAAGATTTGTTTTCTGCCTTTACATCAGGCATTTGTCACTTCCCTGAGGCAAGAGCTCCAGATGATAGTTCACTTGACTGAGTTTCTGAGTTTTCACCCTCCTACCCATATTCACCACTATTTCATGTACCCCGTCCAACATCTAGAGCACTGCCCTTCCACTGGCATGCATTCCTCCAGAAACTAAAGTTTGCTGTCTGACTTTTAGAGCTGGTTGAAATTTTTCAAACACAAAATCTTCCTGATGAAAAATGGGTTATTTAAAAATAATAATATTTTTTTTTTAAATTGAGGGGGTGGTGGGGAATTTCATTTGACACAATTTTTGAATGGGAAAATTTGAAATGAAATGAAACGAAAACTTTCATTGAGTTTTTAACTGAATTTTTAATGTAATTTTGAAGTGTCCTGTTGAAAACGCTAATTTTTTGGCAGGCAAAAAAGGATGACTTATTGGACCAGTTCTGTTCAGTTTGGGCCACCTTCATCTCTGTTTTCATTTCTCAAGCCCTCCCTTCACTTGCACTGATAGGCTGCAATCATGCCTTCCTCCCATCCATTTGGACAGAATGCACGGTTTCCTTCAGCTTCCCAACCTCTCCCAGCTTCACTTCTATTGTGTTCATGCCGCTCTGTTCAGCCCCTTCTCTCAGCATAAAAGAGCTCATGCATAGGCTAAATTATCTAAATAAATGAGTAGAGGACTTTGCTTATAGGAGGTGTGGAAGAAGTGGGTCTTCAGGGGAGATGTAAATGCGGCCATGTGAGTCTGTTTTCTTTGTGCTGCATCATTAAATGGAAGGAGTCTTTGGAGGCCTGCTGCAGTTGTGGTGGGAGGATCTTGCCAGGGGGCGGAGACTCTCTGTTTTTCCCGTCACAGTGATGTTATATTTGCTTTTTCTTCCTTCATTGTTTTCCTTAGTCTACAATAAAAGGCACCTGGCTTGAGATTGTATGTTTTGCTCTTTGTGTACGGGGGAAAAAATGTCACTTCAGATACCGTCTAGCTGGGCATGACCTAATAATGAAGTAACTGACTTATCTCTACCTCCCCAAACCTCAAACACCTTTCTATAGTGAATCTAATATTCATATGATTTTTATTATATAATATAGCATTACAATTACCTTAGCCCTTATCAAAGTAGCATTCTGTAATTTAGGAGAGCATCATCAGCCATGTCTGGGGCAGTTGTCATCCCCTGAAGAAGAAATCTGTCACTGCCAGATGTCTTGTCGTGCAATGCCGGAGGCTGTCCAGTGGTAGCAGAAGCTGAATGTGCTGCCCCTCTTTGCAATGTGCTTAGTGATTCTCTGACTGACATTGATATAGCATTCATAGAAGATTCGCTGTGGGTGAATGGCAAAAAAAGTGTCTACGAATTTTTTGTCTCTTGCCCCTTCACTTACATGTCAGTCTCACTTTCAGTGAGACCACAATGATAGCAGGGAAGAATTATTTGGAAAATCAAGGTGTGACAGTGCTTGGGATATTCAGGGTCAGCTTGTACCCCCATGCCTCGAGCGAAAGGGAGACTTACATATGCTTAACTGGGTGTGGGTTCCCTGACACCACCAGCCTGTTAGCTACTCAAGCACTCTGCTCTGGGCTATGCAAGCTCTTACTTTGCCTTGCAGGTTAGCAACAGGTGCACCCCAGTCCTCGAGCCTCTTTAAAGCATTCTCCAGTAGTGTCCAGCCCTTTATCCACTGAAATTTACTCTCAGAAATACTAGGTCTGCTACTCTCATGGGAACAGTGTACATGCCAGCTTGTATGATTCAACTGAGGATCAGCTCCTTCTATCATACCACAGCACTGATATAATAGTGACTAGTGAACAGTGATAAGTTTATTATCAAAGATTCAAGAGACAGTAAGTAAGGGGTATGGAAACAAGGGGTTATGTATAACATAGGTGCCGACTCTGTAGGTGCTACAGGGCTGGAGCACCCATGGGGAAAAATTGGTGGGTGCTCAGCACCCACTGGCAGCTCCCCACCAGCCCCCCCTCCCGCTGCATGCCCAACTCACCTCTGCACCTCCAGTCTCAGCAAGACACGAAGCGGCAGCCGCCAGCCGCTTTTCCTGGCTCCCTCCAGCTGGTCGGGGGAGGGAGGGGTATGGGGAGGAGGCGGAACCAGGCTCTCCACCTCCTCCCCATCCCCCTCCCTCCCCCGACCAGCTGGAGGGAGCCAGGAAAAGCGGCGGGCTGCCACTTCGCATCTGGCTCAGCCTCCGAGAGGTGAGCTGGGGGCGCGGGGGGGGGGCAGGGCTGGCAGGGAGCTGCCGGGCCCGGTGAGTGCTTTGCTGCATCCCCTCCCCCGCTTGGGGCAGCAAAAAAGCTACCGCCAGCCCTGCTTAAAGACTGAAGATTTATCAGTTGGAGTTAATTAAATTTGCCTTAAGTTCAAGAATTGAGAGACCTTTTTTTTAAATTGAAAAGTGAACGTGCTACATGTGTTTTTCCAAACTCTCTCAGCTCTAGGGAAGACACCTAATTAACACAAACTAAAAAGATGCCTTTTATCAGAGTCTATCTGGAAAATCAGTAGACAAATAAAGACCTGTTTATAGTCTAATATTTTTATAGTTACATTTGAGGCCGATAAAATTTTACAGCAATGTCAAGCAAGCTTCTGCCTAGCTATTGTGAGGTTATTTTTGTATTACACATACATAACAGATGTTTAGAAGACAGATTGCATTGTCTTAAAACCTCCAGACAATGACATTTACCTTTATTTCAGTTCCAATGACACTTTAAGTACCAGTCAGGGAAATAATTGGATTAATGCATCCTGATGTGCTACAAATCTGTGTAAATAACCTTTTAACATCCTCAGATACTATATCCAACCAGAGATCTCGCTAAGCTGCTTGATGACATCAGTGTAACGATGACTATTTTGAAATGGAGCAGTCCCTTCAGGCACTGATTTACCCAGTAAATCCATCATAAGGCAACACCTCCTTTATTCTGTTGCAGCTCAGAGGTGTCAAATGGCTCAGGAGGTATTAGTGTTCAAGGTCAACTGGAATAACCAACATTCTACAACAACAACTTTCAGCCATAAACAAGAGCAGCCTAGTGTTTGAATGGTAAAGGCGCAAAGCCTGGAGCTGTAGGGGGAAGGAGTAATGAGCAGTTAAAGAGATCACGGCAGATTTTTCCTATTGACAATTTCCAATAGATAGAATTCTTAGTAATTGCATTTCATCAAGTAATTAAAGAAATAGTAAAATGATCCCATGTATTAATTTTCAACTATTGCAGACATGCAGCTGCTGCAACACTCGTTCAAGGGACATCTTATACCCAATATAGGAGATACCATGCTGTGAAATGAATTTATTTTGCAAGCTAGAATACATGCTATAGTGAGTTAGTATTGATTACAGTGTGTGTTTAGGAGTCATTTGATCAATTTTTTCACGATCAAGAAATGTGAGCTGAAACATCATCAAGCCTTTAAATATTGTAATTAGTGATATTATATAGGTAGGGGAACCATGCTGCACTTCATTTTGGGCTAGCCTATGATACCTTTACTCACACTGAGGAGCACCTTACGCCACGAGTGATACCATTCATTTCAACGAGAACATTCATGGAGTACCAGGCAGTGTGACAGTATCAGAATCTAGTCCTTCAGTACTTGCGTTTTTGTATATAATGCTGTTGCATCACACTTGTTCATGTCACATGGTCATTTGTCCTAAATACAGATCTGTTTCCAGAGTGCCTTCTAGAAAAGAGGACTGAATAGGCAACTTCAAGTTTTCTTTCTCCCCTAGGAACCTGAAGCTGCTCTGAGTTGCTCGGTGGGGGAGGGCTCTAGCAGCCCCAGAGATGGCATAAAGCCGCTTTTGTCTCTCCTCCCACCTGTCTGCCCAGTTCTGCCTTAAGTGCAGCTTGGCTAGACCAGAAAAACTGAGCCTCTGGGTATAGTTACTCTCTCAGTATGTTACTTCACCCTTTCGATGTTTAAGCAATTGTAGAGTTATATAAGCAGAGAAGCAAATATTTGGGGAAACATGTTGGTATTTCTCTCTGCAGGTAATAATAATAGTGATCACAGCATGCACAATCCATTATTTTAAAATGTTCTTATTTCAAAGTCAAACATTTCCTCCAAAGGCAAAGGGACTATTCCTCACTCACGGCTACTTGTTTGCTAAGTGGTGCCTCTGCAGCTACCAAAGGCCTGAACACAGCAGAATGGGTGTAGTTCTTCTGCTGTGCAAGGTGTGGGGGGAGGAGGGTGGGAGGGAGGATGTGGGCAGCTGTTGCAAGGGGTTTACAGTTTCATGCACCACAGAGCCCATCTAGTGGAGGATCCAATCATGTGAGCATGAAGCTAGGGTTGGAGCTAGACTGTGGACAGAACGGAAGGGGGATGTCCAGCTCATTTGTAGTTATACAGATCCACCTTCACCACCTCAACCAATGTAAAAGGCACTTCTCCATTGCAGACTATGGCAGTCCCTATGCTGCAGTACCAACAAAAGAGAAACCTGGCGGAGGAGGATTCTCTTCTCCCTGGTGAAGGAGGAAGGCTCCCGCATGCAGCATGTATAGTCAAGTTGAGATGTGGTCCGGTCCCAGGTAGGGTTGCCAGCTGTCCAGGTTTGTCCCTTTTTTGAGATAGCTGTCAGATCTGTAAGAGTGTTCAGTACATACTGCCAGATGCCCAATTTCATCTCAGATGTCCTGGGGTTTTTTTCTCCTCACAGGTGGCAACCCTTGTCTCAATTCATTACCTAGCAGGAGTCGCTCAGCTACTCACAGATTTAGGCCCGAAGAGGATGTCTGAAAGATCGGTCACAAACCTGAATCTGCAATCAGATCCATGTACATTAAGGTTCTTGACAGACAGGAAGATTTGTTACATGGTGATGTGGCATCATATGCCTGTCTTAACATTTTTGATTGACAGTTTAACAATTAATGAATTCTTCCTTACAAAGATAATTAAGTCTGTTGCACAGTAGTATATTGTTTGGCAGAAAAATCAGCAACAGTGTCAACTTTATCTTGCTTCTGCCACATGATACGTAATGAGAGAAAATCTTTTGTTTATTATCTGGCAATTTATTTTCTAAACTAGCTCACTCTGGAGCCTCTCCTAAGAGTTACAGTATCTCAGGCTACGTGGACTGGATAGCAACCGGGGTAGTGCACAAAGCATACTGAACTGAATACAGAAAAAAACAGGTCACTTTCTTGAGACACACAATTCAGCCCTAGCATAGGCAGGCACAACTGCCAGTGAAGTTAGCTGGAGCTGTACCTGTTTATGCCAGGGCTGAAAAGGAAGACAGAGTGCACAGTACAAAAAATGTTTAAAGATGGTGCCAAATGTGGACGGAAGCACAGGGATTGCTGGGATGTGAAGTGATGCATCACAGGGCGTTGGGAGAGGACCCAGATTGCCCCGCATCCTCCCGCCCCCTTCCCACAAGCCACAGAATGGGAAGAGGTGCTCTGTGGGATAGCTGCCCATAATGCACTGCTCCCAATGCCGCTGCAAGTGCCACAAATGTGGCCACGCCAGTGCGCTTGCAGCTGACAGTGTGAACACACTGCAGCGCTTTCCCTACTGCGCTCTCCAAGGGCTGGTTTAACTCACAGCGCTTTACATCTGCAAGTGTAGCCGTGCCCTTAACGTAGGCATCTGTACCTAATACCCTAGTGCTGCGATGTGCAGAATGACCTGATGCAAGATACAACAGCAGGAAGCCTCCAAGCAAGTGCAACTGCAATGATGTTGGTAATGCTTCTGGACTATTACAAACACTTTTGCATGCAGACACAAGTATGGCAGGTGCTTGCCAAGCCAACATTCTCTAGTGTAGATGAGGCTTAAATTACTCCCGTGCCTTCTTTGTGAGAAACTTTGAAGTCTCCTGCAGGGAGTCTAGAAGGGACAGGCCCACATTAAAAATTAAACAACTTCAATAGAACTGAGAGAGGCCGCAGGCCTGTACATTTCTAATCTGAAGTTGGAACAGTGAGATACGCCTTCTTCAATTTTTCCGTTCATACAGCTACATTCACTGGATGTTTTCCATCAGCATGGGCACATTTAACCCCAGATGAAAAAAAATCCATTAACTCCCTGTAAGGTGGCAGACTCACCCCTGCGGCGCCTCCTGCTGGTTGTCTAGGGAATTAGCTCACCAGCCTCCAGAGCGCCCTCTTCAGGCCAGTGATCCGCCTGACCACTCTGGCCCCATGTCCCTCCCAGGACCCAGTGCCCCTTTCTCTGGGGTGCTGCCCCACCTGGCAGTACCCCACAGCCTTAATCCTAGGGTCTCCCCCTCCCAGAGGAACCCCCACCCACTATGCCTCAGTACTAGGCCACTGCAAGTCACCATCAAGCCCCCGCTCACTGGGGCGGACTGCAGTATCAGCCACTCATCACAGGCAAAGAGGGTTTGGACCTGCTGCCTATACCTACCCTTGGGTTGCCCCTGCAACCCCAGTACCTAATCAGCCTTACCAGGCCTGCAGCCCAGGGCTTTCCTAGGCCGGAGCTCCCCAGATCCTCTGGCCACTCCCCAGCCCTGCTCCACCCTAGGTCTTCTGCTCAGGTCCCTGCAGCCAGGCCCTTCTCCCTCTACAGGCAGAGGGAGACTGCCTGGGCTTCTGGCTAGCAGCCTCTTATAGGGGCCAGCTGGGCTCTGTTTGGGGCGTGGCCCAGCTGCGGCTGCTTTCCCAATCATCCCAGTAGCTGCCTTCTCCCAGCCACAGCCCTCTCCCAGGGCTATTCCAACCCTGTCAGGGCCAGAGCAGGCGATCACCCCACTACACTCCCACTTCTCACTTCCGACTGCTTTGTGCAGACTTTGGGTTGAGTCATGGATGGTGATCATCATTAAAGCAGAGCTGGTAGTAATAGTTCCCTAAAGGTAATGTCAGTTTTTGAATATAATGTTTGCCTGAGTCTTTGTAACCTGTTAAACTGAGAGCTTCAGTCTTCTCTCCTATTCAGTGCCAAAAATAGTGTTAACGCAACACTGGCCATCTAGCCTGTGTTAAGTCATTACTATATAAATCATGTACATTTGACATTTCTTTAATCTCTCTTCATGACAAATCACACATCCCTTATGTCACACTGTCCAGTGTTAACAAGCAGTTCTCGATTTTCCCTTATACAAAGTTTTTTTTATTTTTGAAGGAAATGTAGATACAAAAATTAAGAGACAGTCTGACTATGATCAGAAAACGGAAGAACGTTCTATTAAGACTTTTATTTGAGGACAGACTCTTCTATAAAGTTATCAAGTTTTAGAAAGGAACATTTTAAATATATTCATTAATTGGTTTAATAAAAGTGCTGCTGATACTCCCATTTGAAGTCAATGGCAAAACTCCCATTAATTTCAAAGGAATCGATCATGGGCTTACTATATTAAAGCATACACTGTTAGGAAACCTCTCTAATACCTAGATTAGTGGTTCCCAAACTCGGTCTGCGGCCAGTGGGAGCCACGAGCGGCCATACCTGCGGAGGTGGCAGGTAAACAAACCGGCCCGGTGCGCCAGGGGCTTACCCAGAGCAAGCCACGGACCGAGTTTGGGAACCACTGACCTAGATAAAAAGTTCTGAGTGCAGGACCAAGCATGATCCTTAACTCTGCAGTTTATTGCTTTGTAGAGTTTATAGCTTTGTAGGTTTCATTCAGTGTCTTAATGCTGCTACTTTTTATGTGTGAAGGGAGATGAGTACACCTATCTTACTTTCAAAATGTACATAGGCCAAATTCTGCCTCCTTTATTCCCACTGAGTTGTACCTTACTACATGAACAGTTCCATAGAAATCACTATTCTTCATGACGCAACAACGCCTATGATGATTTAGCCTTTTGTTCATTGCAAATAAATTGTGGAAAATCTTAGTATCTTGAGAACTTGGTGTCAGATGTTAAGGGAATGCTGATGCTGCATAAGGGAAAAGGAACATAATAGGAAAGTATTTTGGTATCTTCAGTGTTTTTAATGTGATAATTGTGGCTGTTGATTGCTTATAACAGGAACTTTTATTTGAGTAAATAAAAACTTTTCTACATGTTGAAATCCATTAAAATGCTTTGATTAATTTAAACATAATTGTACAATTATGGGGATATTAAGTAACGTAGCTTTGGATTCTTGTCATTCTTTGGCCACATATTCATGGCCTTCAGGACTGTTTCCATTAGGAGGAGAAATTGATGATGGAGTCAAGTATTTCTTTGGTGCAATCTTATTTATTTACAAAGAATGTACAAAGTCTTGTTTCTCTGAACACAGTAGAGACAAACAACAGTAGGCAGTTCCCTTGTCCACAATTTCCAGGTCTGCCTCGCTAGTCAGTTCTGTGGCCCAAAGAAATCTGTCTCTCTGCTCCATCTCCAGGACATGCTCACGACTGCTTCTCTTGTTGCATGCTTACTTCCCTCTAACACACACACACACACACACACACACACCACACACACACACACTCACCCCTTGCCAAACAATCCCCCATCACCTGCATTTGCAATCAGGGAACCCCTCCACACAATTTAGCTTCTGAGAAGCCAACTACCTTGGGTGGTGATTCCTATTATTTTCAGCTACCTTATTCCATAAAGGGATTTAATGGAGCCTTCCATTTAGTCTGAATGAAAGATGCTTAGCACACTCATCGGCTTTAATCTGGTCTATATAGTCATCTATAGATCAAAGAGCTGCTAGATGGCATCCACTAACACCTTCCAGCATAACTAGTACAAGTAAATTGTTAGTGCTTCCAGGGTTCCTTTAAGTATCATACATTCCTAAAATACTTGCTTAACTGCTACATGTGGAAGGTTACCAAAAATGTTCCCTATCTTTCCACTGTAGAGTAAGGCCTTGTCTACACTACAATTTTGTTGATAAAAGTCAGGTTTCATTGACAAAACAGTGGAGGCATACACACAACAATGCTCCTCCTGGTGATTTAACTCCTGCTATGCCGACATAATAAAACCACCTCAACGAGCAGCATAGAACTTTTTGCAACAAAGTTAGAGTGACGCAGTGTCAGTACGCCTCCAGGAGGTGTTCCACAATGCCCATCATGACTGCTCTGGTAAGCAATTTCTACTCCGCTGCCCTGCAGCCAGGTACACAAGCATGCACCCTTCCCTCTTTAAAGCCCTGGGAATTTTTGCAATTCCACTGTTTGCTCAACATGGACAACTCACATTGCATCTTCTCGGCTGACTATGCCGGCTTTCTGCAGCAAACGTGCTCCTGCCTGGAGTACACCAGAGCAGTGCCATAACGAGGGCGAGGCGAGTGAGGCACTTGCTTTGGGCGCGCCAAGGAGTGGGGGTACACTTTGAGCTGCCGCTGTCTTTGGCGGCATTTCAGTGACGAGAGGGGTCCTTCTTGCCTCGGGTGCAAGAAAACCCAGTTACGGCTCTGCACCAGAGTTGCTGGATCTGTTGAGTCTGTGGGAAGAGGAGGCTGTGTAGTCGCAAATTCTGATCCATCTGAAGGAACTTGGACACCTACAAGCAGACTGCTCATGGCATGGATGAGAAGGGGCACACAAGGGACATGCAGCATTGCCATGCTAAGATCAAGGATCTGAGGCAGGCATAGCAGAAGGCAAAGGAGGCTGACCGTCACTCTGGTGCGATGCCAAAAACATGCTGCTTCTACAAGGAGCTGCACGCCATCCTTGGCAGTGACCCCACCTCCACCGCCAAGAGCCTCGTGGATACTTCAGGGGAACTGGAGGCAGTGGCCAGTGGAGTCAACCCCGAGGATTAAGTGGTGGACGAGGAGGCTGAGTTGGAGGAGGATGTGAGACAGGCGACAGGCTCGTCTGGTGGCATGAGCCAGGAACTCTTTTTGACTCCGGAGAGGTCTAGCCAATCCCAGGGGTCCAGGTCTGGCATGCTGGAAGCAGGAGAGAGGAGCTCCAGTAAGTACTCATTTTGCTTTGATATGCATGGTTACATGAGGTAGAGATGTCCTTTATTTTGTTACATGGTGCATGTGGGAGAAGGGATTGAAATGAACAACACTAGGCACTGTTTGCATCTGCTTCGCATTCCCTTGTGCAGCTACACAGTGGGGGCCTTACAGAAAAGTTTGTTAATGCACACCTGGGAATCTTCCACAGAGATCGGTAAGAAACTTTCCTGCAGATACTGTGCAATCCTCTGTCGAAGGTTCCTTGGCAGAACTGCTTTGTTTCTTCCTCCATTGTAGGAAACTTTGCTGCACCAATCGGCAATTACTTCTGCAGGAACCAAAGAAGCACATAGTGAGCAGCATACAGACCCGGTCTGAAGCTGCACACATGCAGGAGATGCACCCTTGCATCTTCGGTTACCTTCAGAAGTGTGATTTCACCTTTGATAGCCCCCGCCTGTGAAAAACGGTGCCAGTATTCAGAATAAAAAAAAAATAAGAAAAGAAAACTTGTGGCACCTTAGAGACTAACAAATTTATTTCAGCGTAAGCTTTCATGGACTGCAGTCTGCTTCGTCAGAATAGTGTCCCAAAGCGCTTGTACTGATCCCTGTCTGAAACCACCCAGACTCTTTGCACCATCCCCTCGCCCTGCCGGACCGAACTCACCATGTTTAGTGCCCTGGCCGTGCTGTGTGCTTGCCAAGGGAAAGTGACAAAGAAGTGTATATAACTTTTATGATTCAAGACTGTGAATGCACACACAATACTGACTCTGTGTATTGTTTCTTTTGCTTTGCCAGATGTCCCCTTGAGGGCCAGCTCCTACACACCAGTGGAGTGCCTCCATCAGATAATGAGGCGAACAAGAAGGAGTAAGGAGGACATGTTTTGTGAAGTGATGCAATCATCAGATCAGGCTCATAGGGAGTGCAGAGCATGGATAGAGACAATACACGAAAAACGAGAACTGGAGAGCCAGGAGAGGAGACAGGGGCAGGAGCAGACAAGAGAGGGTCAGGAGTGGATGATAAAGCTCATGGAGAACCAAACAGAGACGTCAGGTCCCTGATTGTGCTGCAGGCAGAATGCATGTGTGCTCAACTCCCCCTGTAGCCCATACAGAACTGCCATCTTTACCCTCCCCAAACTCCGCCCCCCCATTCCTCTCATGTTCCCAGCCCATCGCAGTACCCCTTACATTCCCCCCTAGGGACATTTTCCATAATGACAGCTGGACTTACACACAGCTGTGAAAGCCTCACTTCAGAGAGTGCTGCTCACTGGCACGTCCCTGGTAAGAAATGTTTATCTGTGTATTGCTGTTTAATGAAAATTTAGTCTTACAAAGACAGTGATTCTTTATTTGTGACATACACAGGGTGGTTGCAACAGAAATTTGCTCCCCTGCACAGGCCCTGCTGCCAGGAACAGGAGCCAAGCCAGCTTCTCCTTCCCCGGCCTCATACTTGGCCCCTGTCCCCGGCAGTAGGGCCCGGGCAGGCAGTGGGCCGCTGTTGCCTCCCAGCCAGGCTCTCTCAGGCTGAAGCAGTTCCGTCCCACTCCCCGCCTGGCTGCCAAGGAGAACAGCTGAACGTGCTGGGTGGGAGGTGCTAGGAGAGAAGGACAGAGTCCGTCCCCACTCCCCGCAGGTAACGTGGGTGCAGGGAGAGTGTGGCAGCCCTGGGCTGGGCACAGGGCGAGGGGGTCATTGGCATAGAAGACAAGATTGTGATTTTCCCAGTATGGGGAGGCACGACTGGTCTATGAGAGAGGCAGTTGAAAAATGCATGAAATGTAGTCAGAAGGTCTTGGAATTATGGGATGGATAAAACTGCGTCATGGGACAGTGATCCAGCCTTCATGATGCACTGCAATCCATTCCCAGAACTCCTAGTGGGAGAAGGTGATGATTTGCACAGTGGGATAGCTACCCATGGTGCACTGCTCTCTCTGTTAGCGCTAGAGCACCAACTGTGGACACGCTCCGCTGACAAAGGAGCATTGTGTGAAAATGTACAAGTGATGTAATTACAGTGGTTTATGATCATCGATATAACTTAAGTCAACTTAACTCTGTAGTGTAGATGTGGCCTAATGCTATTAATGCGTTATCGACATGCGTTCTCTCTACTCAAAGAGAAAATGTAGAAAGATAATTCATTTTGTCATTTGATGTAGAAAACTCTGCTTATGTGAACTCAGAGCAGAAGAGGTGGCGGAAAAGAAAATAAGGCCAGGGACTACAATGCAGACCTATATTGGTATAACTATGTCACTCAAGGGTGTACAATGGAGCGATGTAGTTATACCAACCTAACCCCCCATATAGAGAGCTTCTCCTGCCGACATAGCTACTGCCTGTTGGGGAGGTGGATTAACTATGCCCATGGAAGAAGCGTAGTAGCATCTTCACTAAAGAGACAATAAACCAGTCTGGGTAAAGTCTTTGGAGCAATAGGGAAGCCCAATTCATGTGACTAAAAGGTAAGAACAATAATTAAAGCTGCATGAAGACCAAAGGAAGAAGAGAGGAAAGCTGCCATATTTCTTAGGCACCTCAGTAGCAAATTGCAACTAAAATGACTTTTGGTATTTGCCCTAACGCCCACCTTCTGTTGTCTCCTTACTTCTGCTTCTTCTCATCCTCTCGTCTCTTCAGTGTAATCTGAAACAGATTCAATGGTAGCATGAATGCCTGCCTTCAGCTCTCAGTTAAGATTTTGTCACAACCACTGGGTGGGGGGAGTCTATAGAGACTCCAAACCCTGCTTGGAACCTGCTTCTGATATTTCTCCCTGCAATCCAGGAATTTCAGCCTGTGAACAGCACTGCCTCATGAGGAGCCTGCCCTAGGACTTGACTTTTGCCAGAAACAGGATCTCCATACAAGTTTAGCTTCAAATTTCTGACTTGCTCGGAGAGGTTTTGAACCAAAGGCTTTCCTGAATATTATTTTACGTTGTAGTGTCCCATTAACATTGGGGCCCTGATTTTTAAAGGCTCCTTAGCCTTGCCTCCTTTTTTATAGGTGCTATTTTGCATTCATAATTAATTGCAGGTACAAAATTTTGCACAAATGGGAGACCAGGACTGAAAATCTGGCCCTACATGTTACATAGTGACATTTAGGAACCATTAAATCTGTGTCTCCTTAAACAGCCTCTGCTAATCCCATCAATCACCGATAATATATTGAAGGAGTCAATGTCAGTCTAGAGTCATATATACAGCGGTCCCCAAGTGACACCAGGCAATCTCCTTCCCTCCCCCGCAAAGATTGGAAATTGGCCCAGCAGGATGAGACCTCATCACACACAATAAACAGCAAGCAACAAAACTTGTTAACAGAGACCTGGCAGCACCTCACAAGAGCACCAGTGGGAAAGGGAAAAGCTGGCACCTAAATTATGTTTGAGTTACACTAGGGACAAGTAGGAGTGAGATAAAAGCATCACAGTGTTATCTTCAGTGCCTGAGGCAGTAGGAAGCTTAAAGTTTATCCAGACATCTCACACAGTGCATCACCCTTCCTTCCCAGCCATCCTGATACCAGTGCTAGAGCAGCAGTGAGAAATCAGCATTATCAGCTGAAGATGGGGTGCCTAGGGCAGAAGGAGAAATCCTCTTGACTCATAGCCTTGGTGTCACATCATAACAGGCTATTTGTTGCTCATGTCAGTTCAATAGACTAAAGTGATTGGGATGGACACAAAATGTGGCTAAGACAAATGCCTGTTTGAAGGACTGGGCATTGATCTGGCATCAGGATGCTCCTAGCAGTGAGGAGTCAGTGAGTAGTGCAGGGTATGAGCTCTGAATACCCCTGCCAGGAAAATAAGCCCTTGTTTAAGAAATTGGTGTTAGATTGAGATTCACCTCAACAGTAAAATGCACTGGGAATGGGCAACAGGGGATGGATCACTCAGGGCCGGCCCACAACATTTTGGCACCAGAGGCGGGGAGCTCAAATGACGCCCCCATGCCTCCTCACTTGGGCCAAAACTTTGAAAGGTCTCAATTCTGCCTTCTTCCTGTTCTCCTCTCATGGTACTCTCTGCCACCTACTCCAATAAAGGAGAACTAACAACTTAAAATGCCTTGTTCAAAAATTTTAAATAACACTTAATTTTCAAACACCTGAACAGCAAATGTAACTTTTCTTGTCTGCATAGTAAACACTGGCATTTTTATCTGTTTGAATAATCAAAGTGGTGCTTTCCGTGCCTTCTTGGTTGCAAAGATTTGAACTTCTTTCTGAAGGTCCACAGTCTGGGCCAGCTCATGCTCTACTGAGATGGTTGCAAGGCCGACCAGCCTCTCCTGTGCCACTGTGGAGCGTAGATGTGTTTTTATTAACTTCAGCTTAGCGAAGCTGTGTTCTCCACTGGCAACTGTTACAGGAAGTGTTAGAAGTATGCGCAGAGCAACAAAAGCATTTGGAAAGAGGGTGGTCATCATATTTGTGCAGATATATTCCAGAGCAGCCTTTGAAGTTGATCCTGCTGAAATGTATCTTGAAAGGGCTTTCACTTCATCACCTAAATCACTCGCATCAATATCGTACATGTCATCATATGTCAACACTGTCTTTAGTGCCCCGCATTGCTGGGGTAGGTCTTCTTCAGGTATAGTGAGGAGTTTTGGACTATCATACAACATCCCAAATATACTGCTGTGTTCGTTGAGCTGCATGAAACATTCTTCAACTGACTCTATTGCATAATCTAGCACCTGGTTAAAGAATTCAACTTTGAATTGTTGTTTGGGGTCTCTTATGGGATTATCCTGTGCCTTGTAATCAAAATGTCTTCTTCTTCGGTGACTCTTGTATTCTTGAATGGGTGGAAAAATAGCTTCAGTGTGAAGTTCCTCTGCCAACTTCTGTGCACTCTTCAGAATGTTTTTAAATCCCTCATCTGACTGGTAAGACTGTAGGTATGACTTTGCTTTGTCCAGTTGTTCCATTGCTCCAGATATATCAAGGTCAACACCTTGGAGTCTCTTGCTTACAACATTTATTTCAAATAGTATGTCATGCCACAACACTAAGCCACACAGAAATTTGAAGTTATGTATGTTTCTGGTGATTCCATTTCCCTCTGCCACTATTCTCCCACGAACAGTTCCTGTCATAGCATTATCCTCCATAATGGCAACTATGGCATCATCCATCTTCCCAATTTGGTGTTTGATAGTCTTTATCGCCTCCACTCGACTTTCCCATCGTGTGGCACTCAGTGGTTTCTGTGTCAGAGAGGATGTTCCCAGATGTTGCTTCAAAATTTGCCATCGATGAGTTCATGCAGAAAAAAAGACATAGATGCTTTGAATTACATTAAAAAATTCAGCAGCCTCACTAGAAGCTGATGCTGCATCACTGACCACCAAGTTCCATGAATGAGAACTGCATGGGACAAAAAAAGCTCGAGGGTTTAACTCTCGGATCCGTGTCTGCACGCCTCTGTTTTTTCCTCTCATGTTGGCACCATTATTGTAGCCCTGACCTCTCATGTCAGCTATCGCAATTCCCATATCTTCCAGCTTTTTGAAAAGCACATTTGTCATACCAGTTCCTGTAGTATCATCAATGTCAATAAATTCTAGAAAATGCTCTCTGACAGTCACCATTGCAGGGACATTTTCACTAGGTTCTGTTGTTGTTACAAAACGCACCATTAAAGTCATTTGTTCCGTATAGCTGATGACAGGTGTGCAGTCCAGAATAACAGAGTAATATCTTGCTGACTTCAGATCTGCCACAATCTTCTGTTTGACTTTTGTTGCCAGTAACTGTATGATCTCATTTTGAATTGTTTTTCCAAGGTAGTGGTGTGTGTACATTTCTTGGGTGGTGACTCTTCTTAGATGTTCCTGGAGTACAGCATCAAACTCAGCCATCAGCTCCACAATTTTAAGGAAGTTTCCATTGTTTGGCACATACAGCTGATATGAAGTGCCACGCAGTGCTAGGTTTTGGGTAGCAAGCACTCTCACAATGGCAATGAGCCTTTTCAGAACATTTTGCCAGTAAAGAGACTCTGATGCAATCTTCTCTTGATGCTGATCATCTATGGTGTCCTTTAACCTTAGTCCATCTCAAGCTCTTTCCACCTATGGAATGCTTTCTGGTGATTTGCTGCCTTCTCATGGCATGCCAGATTTCTAGCCAGATTTTTCCAGTCCTTTGTTCCTGTGGAACCCAATGTGGCTGGAACATTAGACTGGAAGAGTTTGCAACCAAATCAGTATGCAGCATTCTGGGTTTTTGAGTACATAAGCCATGTCCTCTCCACTTTGTCACCATTGGGGATTTCACACCTGTAATGTGTTGGATAGAAACTTCTATTTTCATTGTCTTTGGGGAACATGACGTTTTTCACTTGCTGTGGCCCATGCAGTCCCTCAGGCTACTGCTCAAGAGGGTCCACAGTCCTGGATCATCTAGACTTAAGGAATTAAACTCAGCAGCAGCTGTTTCTTACGCATCCACCACACTCTTCTCTGATCTACACTTTTCTTCAGGAATGTGCATGGTTACATCTCTTTGAGATGGAGATATGGATGCTGCAATAGCTGCCTGGTCACCTGCACTCTGATTAACTGGAAGATCAGGCATCTCCTCACCACTCACATCCTCACTGGGGCCAGAAGGCTCACTGTGAACATTTGTGTCTCTGTATCTCAGGAGAGCTCCTTCCTGCTTAGACAGAAAAGCTTCCTTTGCTTTCTTTCTTTTTCTGAATGCTGCCCCAGAGGGGCATTTTCTTCTTTCACTCATGGTTGCTGTTCTGTGCCAGCTATAGTGGCTCTCAACACTCAATTGAAGGGGACAAATAAGCAGGCTGGTAGCAGGGCCTGAGTGGGGAAAGATATCAGTGTCTTAATGGCCTAACTGGCTCCTACTACTTCAGCTGACTGCCTGTTCTCCTCAAGTGGGCTCAGGGAAGCAGCAGGAAACAGGAAGCTCCCTGAGAAGCTGGTGTTAATCAGTCCAGGCTCCTGGGGGTGCTAAAGAGGTACATGAGAGGCTCCTCCTCCTCTCTCTCCCTGCAGCTCCGGCTGCTTTCTGTTATTCCCTCTCATCTTTTCTCCTGCCTGCCTGTTATGTCTCTTGTGCCCTCCTTCCTCCAGCACAGCACTCCACCATCTCTATGCATCTAGAGCAGAGAGAATACATATGCACCAGCAGCAGACACAATTTTCTACACTCTGGGTCCTAGTGGCGCCCCCGGCGCCCCCCCCACTGTCTGGCACCAGTTTGCCTCATGGTAAGGCCAGCCCTGAGATCACTTGATGATTACCTGTTCTGTTCATTCCCTGTGGGGCACCTGGCAGTGGCCACTGTCGGAAGACAGGATACTGGGCTAGATGGACCATTGGTCTTGACCTAGTATGGTTGTTCTTATGTTCATCCTCTGCAAGTAAGGGAGACTGCAGCTAAAGAGAGTCTCCCCATAATGGTAGACAGGCTGTGTTTACACTACTGCCTCCCCCAGCCAGGGTCCAGAGGAGACCCAATGGTAGTGACTTCTAAGTGGATGCGCTGAGTTCAGTGTATCTCCTGGGCACCCTAGCTATGCCCTTTCCTGGCTAAAGCCATCCACTTTTCAGGCAGTGCTGACCAGCTTCAAGCCCCCAGAGAAGCTAGGGGCAAATTGGGCCTTGTTGTGATCATTGGGCCTACAACTTTACTGTAATTATGAGCTCAACTGTGAAAAGTAAATGAAAATTCAGAAAATGACACAATCACCTATAACAACAAATGTTGATGGGAAAAGGTGCAAAAGGAAGACAGAAAGACTAAATTAGTCCAAACAAAAAAGCCGTCTGATAAGTCTGGTAAACAAGAAAAGTGTGGGACCAAAAACCAGTAAACTAAAATTGGTGTGTGGAAATTAGGCCTAATAGATTAACAAAACAATAGAGAAATGGCTATTCCGCCCATCACTTTTGGGCTTTTGGGGGAAAATTTGCAGAAGAAGCTGACTGCCAACAACTACTAACTGAGAGACAGGAAAGGAGCAAGATTTATCATCATGACTGCCACTGCCACTATCTTCTGGGACCCCAAGATTTACCATAACATTGCTGGGCCGTTGTCATCCTAATCCCAAGAGAGATCCTGACCAGACTGGGTGAAAGAGAAGAACACAGATGACATTGCCACCTCTACCAGTTCTGACTAAATCCTGAACACCACCTGGATATGTAGCCAGTTAGTTCATTTTATCATTTAATTGTGTTACTCTTGTGGGTTATTCCATATGTAATCAATGTGTGATGAATAGATTTAAGTTATAGGACTATAGACGTACAAGACTGACAAGTATTTAGGAGTGACGAGTGTGTATTAGGTATATAAGTAAAGCAAGGCTCTAATGCAAGGTCTACAGGCTATGACCTGTAACGTTTCAGCTTAGCCACACTAGGCCTCAGACTTAAGGAGACTTGACATGAGTGGGTGACCAAAGAATGACCCTACGCCAGTAAAGGCACAAAATTACTGTAGAGATGGTGCTAATAGGTGATGTTCTGGAAAAATAGACTGCAAGGTACCTGCTTGTAACATCATGGAAAGTTCTACTTTGACTGCTGGTCACCATGAAAACATGTTTACATAAATGCTAATGAGAATAAGGGGAACTAAGAGAACAACCTATGAAAAGCAGGGCAGCCTGAAATTTATGTGGTGTGGAAGTACAAATAAGGAAAAGGAGGTTGAAACCCTCAGGCATATGCACAAGGTGCTAAGCATGATCAGAACAGGATAAAATGGATTTCCTGGTATGGATAGGGTGGGAAGACCCCGAGGGAAGACCTCATTGGGAAGAACCCATCAGGAACCACCCCTCTATCAATGACCATGTGTTGAGAGATCCACCAGGCTCTATAACATCTTTGGGAATGTGAGTATGAATATTGTAGTAGCTATTGCCTGGGCTCTCACGTTTTGCGTATGCATGGTGATTGTAACCTTAATCATCTGCTTAGTACAACTTATAATACAGGCAAGACTTTTTACTTCATTCTTTGTGTGTTCCTAGAACCTCCAAATCTAAGGGTGATTTCCACTCCATTGATCCTAAAAACAGTAGTTAGTACAGGAGCCGGGCTCACTGTAATCCACCACAGAACTATCAATCAATTCAATTTAAAATAAAGGCTACAGATGTGAGTATCAAGCTGTCTGGAGAGGCTTGTGGATATTGGTGCCAACCTCAGGGTGGACTGTCAACAAGCCAGGCACAAACCCCAAACTGGTTGTGTATTCTATAATTAGATTTCACCAACCTTGTATCAAGTGTGAATGCCTCAAGCACTAGAACAGCTTTAACACAGACTCACAGACAGTTGCTTTGGGCACTTAGATCTATCTTGCCACCCAGACAAACCTGTCTTTGTGATAGATGGTCCCTTACACCAAAAATCACAACAATATTCATGTTACTACTCCCCGTCCCAAAAGACCAGTCACCTACTCCAGGTCAATTGTACAGTTGATCTCTCACCAAAGACAAAGCTTGTAGCCAATCCTATAGTAAACTAACTAAAGCTTTATTAAGAAAAAGAAAAAAGAGAGTTATTTACAAGGTTAAAGCAGGTAAACATACACATACAAATGAGTTACAGTCTTAGGTTTAGAAAGGTAATAGACCCTGTTGTAATATGCAAGCTCTATATGGCCTTTATGCTAACCCGATCACTTGCTTATGTTTAGAAATATTGCTCTCTCCAAATTCCAAGCAGCACAGTGATAATTCCTCCTTGACAGGGATTTTTATTCCCTTCCCCCGTGTTCAAACTGTGATGGGATGAGTGTTTGTGTATGTACCATCTTCCTGGTGTGGGGGATCAATCAACACAGTCTTTTGTCTGGTGATGTTCCAAAATTGCTTCCTCTGGTGTCTATGAGCCTTCTTTTGTTGGGCAGGAGATGACACCTCTTGTAGTAAACTAGTATTTCACACTTGACTGTGAGAATGTCCAGTTTCATAGCGAACACTTTGATAGTTACAGAGCAAACACAAATATAACCTTATAACATGGGATACAGATATTAGAAGTAGGATTAACAAATGCAGCATCCTACAAGCATTTTATAAAGTCTAAACACATTCTTACAACTTTAATATCTATTTAAACAATACTAACAGACAGTTGAGCCAGACTGGTTTCCAGTTAAGGATTTGTCAGAGTTCAGTGAAGCCTCGGGGTCTTGGCATGAGCTGGCAGCTGGTCTGCCAGCATCACAAAGATTTTGTCATCTCCCTCCTCCCTCCAGTTTGTCCTTTTCCTTCCCCACCTTATTTTTTCTCTTTCCTATCCCTCTTCTTTTACCTTCTGTTTAATATTTTGCAACACTGCTGTAAGCCTGTAACCAGGGAGGCAACTGAAAACAATGCCCTCAACTGCCCCATGCTGGTACCACTTTGCCAGGTCTTGGGGTGGCTGATAAGACCATGTGCTGTGCCTGTGTTTCTCCAGCAGTGATGTTGCAAGTGAGAGTTAGCACCGGAGACAGAAGCTGCGTTTTCTATCTTTGCTGTTCTTTTCTCTCCCGTCTTGTGTGTGTTTGTTTTGTGGAAGCAGGACTGGAATTTAACAATAACAGCTTCGGTCAAGCTCTTTTCCCTAAAAAGGACCATTATTGCCATCTCTACTACCAGCTAAAAGACTGTAAAATGGGTGAGGAGGGTCCCTTTTAATAACTCTCCAGCTAGAGGAAAAGGGAAGAAGGGATGACCTTAAAATGAAATCCTTACTTAACCCTTCACATTTCAAATGCTTTAACCTGTTTTCATTCTTTTCTGTATCCTTAATAAGGGGTTAAAAATATTTTTAATGGTGTGTTTGCCATGGGACTTAAGCGGGCTGAGGTCTCTTGATACCAAACCCTGAATCTTGTTTATCACTATTTAATATTAGGCAGTGACAAGGTCACTTTAACACCTTTGACTCTTTGGGCCCATATATTCCATCAAAATTAATACAACAGCCTCTATTACTGCCCTTGCAAGGCAAACTTTCTGATCCTTGGGCCCCACAGCCATGAGCTATGCTCGTGGAACCAGGGCTGAATCAAGCCCCGAACTTCCACTGGAATGAAATCATGATGTGGCATATTTCTAGAAACCAAGGTCTGGTACTGCTTCTGGAATTCCAGATTAGGCTCCTGCTGCTGATTATGGGAAATTCTTGTTCCAGTGAATTAGAGAGAGCCTGCTTTCCATGCTACTGGGGACAGCCTCCTATATCATGTCCCCAGCTCAGGTTCCTCTTTCACTGTTTTAGATATCAGTTTGCAAACAACTTTCAGCTGTCACTGAGGAGCAAACCTAGAACTTTCAAGGTAAGCTCCTACAACTTGAGTAACTCCTTTAATTGTGAGTAGCAGGCTCCTCACCTCACTGGGGCTGTGATCTTGAGGGAGACTCCATTATATACACTTACCCAGGGTATTATACTAACAGAAAGCAGCTCTTGTGTTCTGAAAGGGTATGGCAAAATAATTTAATTTTAGCAGTTGTACCTTCAACTGTACTTTCCCATCCCTTATTTACTATAATTGAGAACCCCTATCTGAGGTAAAAGTTTATGAGATGCTGTCACAGGATGGGTTCCCCTCACTCTGGATTCCTTATTGCAAACAGTCCTCACACAGAACTCATGGCAAGTTCAACACTAAGTGCTTTATTTACAGTCTGAATATCACATAACATGCTCCCCACAGCTCGAGGTTCTTACATGCTCCCTAGACACAGGTGGAGAGAGCTCATCTCCCTGAAATCCTGGGCTTTTCTGGCCTTTCCTTCCAGTTTACCTCTCTTCCTATGTCTCTTTTAGCTCTCCTCAGCTGAGGAGCTGAGCCAACTTGGTTAATCATTCAATCCTTGGCCAATTATTTTCCAAATTTAGGCCTTGTGGGGACACTTACCAAGTGCCCAGAGTGGTGAGTCAGTCTTAGGCTTCTCACACTGTCACAGATGCCTACGAGCTCTGAGCAAGCCACTGAGAATTTATAGTACATGCCAAGAGGATTCTCCCAAGCTCTCAGTTTAATCTCAAGAAAAAAAACACAACCTAGCTCTAATAACCCTAGGTTCTTATTTGACATGACTGAGGCTAATCTGTGCTACCAAACTTCTTAGCTGTAATTCACCAGTGGTACAGCTTCACTGGTGGAAACTATCATGTAGACTATCTGAGTGTTTACACTATCTGCACAACAACCTCCATCATTTATGCTATGGGAGCTGGTGGAGCTACACGGGTAGTGAATTACAGCTGTGTAGCTTGCTAGTGTGTAGGCTAGGTTCAAATAACACGAGAAAAAATTATTTAGCCTGAAGCAGAGTCAGACTGGAAATGTGTTTTATTAGGTTGTATAATTGGATGTTAACAGAAGACGTATCCTCTAAAGTGTTATCATGAGTCAACTAACAAAAGAAAAAAATAACACCCCATTGGTTTGCCAAAGGGTATGCATGGCATTTAGGGTGTTTTTCATTACAAAATATTTTAAAAGCAACTTGGATACTGTGAAAACCTCTTTGTTTGTGTTTGATTGTCAAAACTACATTTTCTGAACAGGTAGCTCTGCAATAAAAAAGTTAGGATTTTATAAAGAGTCTTGAACAAGAGTATTGCAGTGAGAAATACAGACACTGTTCTGGCTAGGAAATAGAAAAACTATAGTATAAGCAAGATATAGATTCATTCTATATGTTGCAGATGGCAGTTCATTAATGAAAGTGTATTGGCATGAAGTAACGATGAAATATTATTGCATTTTGGAGCATGAAGTTGCTTTTAGTTCTCAACTCGTTATGTTAGGAGACTTATAGATGAGTCCAAGTTTAACAAGGACACATACAAATTATTCCTACTGTTCATACTGAAATCTGATTTTACAATAGTGTAAATCTATATTTTTCCATAGTAACTGAATGCCGTACCAGGCCTTCTGATCTATCAGCCATAGAAAGGGTTCTGAGTAAAAGATAATATAAATACAAAATTTGTGTGACTTATATGATCATATTCTGGCCTCACAGCTGTGCAATTTTTAGGGATTTCAGATGATGTAAATAAGAAGAGAATTTGGACCATAGTCCTTGGATTTTGATTTTAAAGCTCAAGAGCCCTTTAAATGAACATCTGGAGCAGTTTTTTTTTTTTAATATTGCAGGGGGTGATCATTTAATCTGTGTTGAAATAATTGCCCCAGTGTGTTTCCATCTAACTGGATCTCGTCACAACTGTTTTGAAGTACAAATAAAATAATTATATTCATAGTGGGAAATTGGTTTAGCTACAACACCAATGAACCTCTTGCTCATGTTTAGGATTGAGCATGATCCAAACCTTTGTTTGAGGTTCCAAAAGATTCAGCTATGTTCCTTGCCAACACCAGTTTCTAGCTAGGACTGGAAGCAGTGAATCACCATAAATAAAGCTGCTTGTGGCCAGACGAAAAGTGCTGTAAATCTCACAGGAAAGCCATTCCACTCATAATTGCATCTTGTTATTCTTCCATGTGATCCTGAGCCTCTAGTGAATCTGCATGATCAATTGGGCTCCTCAATAAGGTATCAGTCACCACTGAGGACATCTCTGGTTGTATTCTACAAAAGGCTTAAATCTCAAATGGGAGAGCAATCTGTGAGATTTAAGGGCCATCTGGTTATGTTGTTACTGTTTATTAATTATATCAGTGACTTGTCACAAGTTTGAAATGATCAAGAACCTGGAAATGATGTATGAAACTCTCACATGCTCATAGGCTCACCAAACATTCTCTGTCTCTTCAGGTATTCCAGGGCTCAGGGCCTGAAAGCTATCACACCATATACGCTAGGAGCATCCCTTATTTTAACTGGATTAGCACCAATCAAAACCATGGACTAGATTCTGTGCTGTGTCTCCAGAGGGATTCAGCACAGTAGGAACAGGTCTTGGTTCTAGGCTGCTGCTGGGGCTGAATCAGAACTGTATGCCCACTCTTAGATGGTGACATTTCGCTATAGCTTTGACTTGTTCTAGATGTGCCCTCATAAATTAGTTGTCTGTTACACAGTTGTCTGTGATCTTGGCCTGTATATGTTTTACATTTGTTTTATTCAGTTTAAAAAGTGAACATATGACAATACAAGCTGAATGATGCTAGATTCTCCTACAGGAGTATGAGTGAGAGCAGGGCCATAGGTGGGGTACTCCAGCTCTAGTCTCTCCTGATTCCGATGTAATGTTGTCAAGGACTCTTGCAACTACTCAGGTCCTTCTCTGTCCTCCTTCTCTATGATAGCATGACCTGGGGCTTAGAGCTGTGATTTTCATAGGGATTTGGTGTTTTATGCTCTTAGGTGCCTTTGCAAATCTCAGCATAGAACCACAATATTAAACATTTCAGAGCAGATTAATTGAAGACAAACATACCATTTCATTGCTGGGTCAGCCATCAATTAACTACTCCATTCACAAGACCAGTTTTAATAACTTTGAAACAAAACAATGTCAATGTTTAAAAGTCGTATGTGAACTGAATGCTTGAGACGTTAGAAACAAGCCATTTTTGGAGAGGCCAAAACATGGGGAGACAATTTCTCAGTTTATATTTCTTTATGAAGATTTTTGATGCAACACAAAACCATAGGTTTAAATACAGAAGAAAAGAAGAAACAGGTTACATGAAAGTAAACTCTAAAATAGGAATTATGTGATACTTAATAAAGAAATTCATTTGACAGAATTCCAGTGATTAGTAAAGGACTTCAAACTATTGTCTCTGATGACATAAATCACTTCAAATGGACAGCTCTTAATGAGTGAGCTGCTGGGGGAATCCTGCTGCTTCCTGGGACTTGCTCTGCCCTCCCGCCTTTTTTCCCTCCGCACCTGCTTTTACCTCCACAGAGCCCTTGTGACTGGGGGAAGTCATATGGAACCTGTTGCCCATAGGAGCTACCCCCAACCAAGAGAGGTGGGGTGGGGGGGGAAGCAGAGGTCCCTGGCTGGACCTTCCACCCTCCTACTCTGGCTGCTGCTGGGGGAGACCTTGTTCTATGCAGTATTCACCTGCTTTTACATTTCTAGGAGAGAAGACCCCATTTACCTACCTCCTCCACAAGGGCATTGTGAGGGATAATTAATTAATGTTCATGTAACACTATGCAAAGCATCTGAGTCTAGCAAACAATCGGCAAGAGCCCTTGTAGGCACTGATAGCATTGCAGACACCCATGAAGTCAGAGGGCCCAGTTAACATAGCGTATGAACAGGTTCTGGTTCAATGTGGGATGCTGCTGCAGCCTTTCCTGAATGTGCTGTGAAATTCCATGTAAGGGGAGAGGGATGCGGGGAGGCTCTTTGTTTCTTGCTTTGCCTTTGGATAGTTGGGCTAATTCTAACTCAGTCCCGCATTTAGTAGGTGCAGAGGGACAGTGCGCTTCTCCCTGTAGCTGTTTAACTATGCCAGACAGGTAAGTAGAAAAGACAGCTGCCAATGAGAAGAGCTAGACTGGATTGGAAATGTGTGGCTGTGATTTGGACCCTCGTCATACCCACGTACTTTGTCACTGAGATAGGGTAACCCATGGTAACTGAATTCCTAGCAGTACAGGGACCAAGTGCCTCCCCTCTCAACAGCTCTATAAAAAGGGTCTGTCAAAGGAACCCCACAGGCTGCTGCCTATCAGTACAGACAAGAAAGGAAACTTAAGACAGTGGGAGAGAGGCAGGGACCAGAGAGGAAGTGCCAGCATGGCTTCTGCTTTCAGACTTCAGTGCCACTGCATCCTGATCTTCTTGGCAGCCCTCAAGGGGGAAACCAGATACCTAGAGGTGAGCAATGCAACTGACACCTATCACAGCTCATCACACTTTCTCCTGCCTTCTTCCAAGTTGCAGTCCCAGGTTTAGGGCATCCTGTCTGTCTCCTCTACCCCTCCCACCCCCTTCCAAATCCTTAGGAGGTAACGTTAAGGGCAGCAGTTCCTCTTCCCCATTTCCCCAGCCAGTGCTCCTTTCCGCAGCCGGCTGGCGTTTGGCGAAGGGATTGAGAGACTCACCGTGCATCTGGATTGCTCGCTCGCTCTCTCCAGCTCTGGTCCCCTCTGGAGCTGGCTGCCTTCGACCGTGACAGGCGGGAAGTTTCAGACAAAGCGTTGTCTGTGCGGGCCCATTTCTGGAGGAGGGCGGGTGCCATTCGCTGACACCTGTTTCGGTGGGGTGGGGGGTGGGGGCGGCGCAGGGCGAGGGAGGGCTGCTGCCATCAGCCCATTTCACCTTGGCCCAGGCTCGTCTTGCCCGAGTGTTTCCTTTCCCCAGGCGAGGGGTGCTGGCGAGGACGAGCCCTTTCTGCTGCTCAGCGCAGACCTGAAGCGGGAGTTGGCAGGCAGGCAGCTCTACCGTCGGGCGCTCAGTGAGTTTCTTCGCTTCTCGGCTAAGCGGGGAGCCCGGGGCGAGCTCAGAGCGGGGGCTCTGACCTGGGGGACCCGCGGGGGGAGAACTCAGCAGGACGCTCCTGGCTGAAGGGAGGGGGAGGTGGGATGGGCAGCCTGGACCCCTGGCACGGAGGTCTAAGCCCGAGCAGCCTCCGACTCCCCCCAGCTCAGTTCTCCCCCTGGGGGGCGGCTCTCAGCGCGGTCAGCGGGAGCTGGGCGCGGGTCTCCCTGCGGGGAGGGAGCGGCGCTGAGTGCGCTCTCTGTCTCTCCAGGATGCATTGACATGCTGAGCGTGGAGGGGCAGTTCACCTTCACCGCCGAGCAGCCCCAGCTGCACTGCGCCGCCTTTTTCATAGGAGACCCCGAGGAGCTCATCACCATAGACTATGACTTCGTCAATATTGACTGCCAAGGCGGGGATTTCCTGAAGGTAGGACGCTGGCAACTCCTGGCGATACTCTTCCCCTCCATATACTCGCCAGGCACGGGACATTGCATTTATAGGGGGATGTGTGTGTGTATTTTAGGGGTTCAAAGAGTAACTGTCATTGGTACTTGTGTTCCTAACCCCCCTAGGCGTTTCTGAAACTCTCCCCCTGGAAGGTCTGATCATGATGCAGGCGGAGTTGCTTGGTAAACTGCAGTGCAAACGTTTCAAAACTTGCACAGAGGACCCCGGCTGTTTCTTCCTCCCTGTTTTCCTGTGATAGGTTTAAAGAGAAGCCCAGTTGCTCTCTTAGCCTCACTAGTGTTGCTTGTATAATGCCATGAATCACATGAATGCTGCTGATATTACTGTGGCTCTCAGAGGATTTCCACTGCACAGGCATTTAGCTTTAGTTTACTGATGAGGGGCTTGGTGCATTCTTTCTTTTAAATGGCTCCAGTGGAGCTTTTCGTGGCGTTCTCGTTAGACAGAATGCACTCCATGACTCATGGTCAATTATATTTCAGAACTAAGAAAACGTCACTGGGAAACTCTGACTTCAATGGCCTTACACCAGGGAGAAACTTTCACCAAGTACTTAATTCAGTTAATGAGACCAAGGGAGGCTTCAAAGTGCCTGTGTCATGACCTCATGGTACCCCCTAATCTTAACATGGGAGGGGGCTATACATGTGCAGATCCCATCCGTCTGGCAGGGGTCTGTGGATGAGGAGAGGAAATAAGGAGGAGGTGTGGAATGAACCAAGTCCAGCCTTGGACTTTTGACTTCTCCATGGAAATACAGATCCCTGCTGTATTACTTTTTTGTAGTCTCTCCCTCCCTCTCTCCCACCTTGGGATCTCCACAGGTGTCACATTGCCAGTGAGTGATACTAGGGGAGGGGAGAAGTGATACTGGGGACCTCCTGTGGAACCATGGCATTTGACACTGGACCTTTTCTGCGGGGCCAGAAAAATTCAGACAGAACTTCACTAGGGGCCTTTGTGGATTTTCCTTCAACCTACACTCTGAGTTTCACAATTCTTACAAACAGCTTTACTTGCTTATATTCTAACACCCACATGTAGCCACTTGTTAAGGATTTGCTGCTCTAGAAGATCTGGGGCCTGATCCTTAGGTAAGAAAGCCTTTCCGTATAAGCATAAAGATTCCTCACTAAATGCTTGCAGGATCTGGCCCTTAGCGTCTAGGAGCTCTACATGAAAACCATTGAAGCATGTAATGGCTTGCTGAGTAAAAGCAATGAGAAGACAAGTGAATCAGCACTCAAAGGGTAGTTGCTCAGTTAAGCTAATTGCAGTGCAGATACTTTATTTGTTCTGGCTCTGACAAACAGTATTCTCACAAATTTTCCCAGAACACTGTAAGGGCAAATTTGATGCCACGTTTACTGTCATGTTCTTTCATGGTCAGCACAAGCCTCAAAGTGAGATGAGAAGGAAATGTTGTAGCCCAGTTGGTTTCAGGATGAGAAAGGGACAAAGTGGATGAGGCAATATATTTTATTGGCCCAACTTCTGTTGGCGAAAGGTACAAGCTTTGGAGTTTCACAGAGCTCTTCTTCAGGTCTGGGGAAGGTTAACAGCACGCCTAAGCTAAATACAAGTTGGGACACTCTGGTTACCTTCCCCAGACCTGAAGAAGAGCTCTGTGAAGCTCCAAAACTTGTACCCTTGGTCCAATAAAAGATATTACCTCACCTACTGTGTCTCCCTCATTAAAAGGAAAGACACAGAAAGAAAAAGGTCTGGCCTAGCACAAGCAGTAATACTGGCAGGAATTATTCACTGAAGATTTATCATGCTGATTTTTCAAGATGAAGTGCCAGGGCTCAGGAATGTCTTCTATCCAATTAAAAACAAGCATTAAAACATTCCAAGTGGAAAAAGGCAGAGGTGTCAAAGTAATTAATAGTTAGAGGTTGAGATGGTGACATATGTTTGACGCTGATGCTAGATGAGGTCAGTGAAAAGCTTGGCTTAGTAATAATGGAACAGTAATACTAATGGAAGAATAATTTAAAAAATGATAGTTTTAAACCATGGGATTCTCACTCCATCTTCCCTTCATTAAATACAACCAACATTACCCCTGGGAAAAGTATAGCCTAAACATAAAATACATGCATTTATCTTCTATGCATTGACTGAAACATCAGCACTTACTTTCTTTTAACCACAGAGAATATAGAAACACAGATCCTTCTAATTTCATTGGTGGTTTTGGACTAACCACCTGGTGTCAAAAAAAATCAACAAATCCACTACGAGTTGAGGCTGTTTGGTATTGCTGGGTTAGGATTATAATGCAAGATCTACTTGTAGCAATTACCAAGAAGATGATCGCTAATATAAGCATTATTTTTAGGTACATAAGGTCTAATGAGCACTGAGCAAGACTCAGAAGATAATGAGAATAAGAGCGAGGCAGGTGGCAAATTGGGATTATTGCTACTCATTGGCCAAGGACCGCTCATATAGCTAGCATATTATTTTTGTTATCTCATCCCACCATCCACTTGTTTCGCTCATCCATCTGTTCTGTGTTATCTGTTTAGATTGTAAACTCTTTGGGTCAGGGAAGGATCAGTGTGAAGTTTCATGTTTCAGGGTTGGTTATTCAAAACCATCTAGGGGAGTTAGGAGTTCATTGAAAATAAATGGTAACAAACCTGAACTGTTCTTTGAATCACTGAACCCCTGTAGGTGTTTGATGGCTGGATACTCAAAGGTGAGAAGTTTCCTAGTTCTTTGGATCATCCTCTCCCTACTTCAGAAAGATATATAGATTTTTGCGAAAGCGGCAACATCCGAAGGAGCATCAGGTCATCCCAGAATGTGGCAATGATCTTCTTCAGAGTTCATGAACCTGGGAATGGATTTACATTTACAATAAAGAAAAATGCCAACCTCTTCCGTAAGTCTGATTTTCATATTGCCACTTGGATTGTCAGATGGGCTACATTTGGATTAGGAACCAAAAAGAACCAATTATTATGAAGCAGTACAGTTGAAAAGAAGCTGGTAAACTTAAAACCAGTCTCTCTGAAATCATTTTGAAGTCTTCAGTAAATCGATAGACTTAGAGGACCAGATTCCTAGCTGCTGTAAAGTTACATTGCTCAGTGGAGCTATGACAGTTTATACCAGCTGAGGACCTGGTTCAGAAAGTACTGATGTAGGCTAAGCTTGTGTCTCACATTAAGAAAGTCACTGAAATATGAGAGATTTTTTAAGAATGTCTGCTATATGTAAGATCCAAGGAATTTTTATTTCAAAGATTTGTTCCAATCTATAATGTTAATATATCCAATAAGAGTAAATGGTATTACTTAAAGGATCTTAAATTTGGCGAACGACTAGAGCTGGGTAGGCAATGAGAAAAAATACTCAAATATGTTATTTGAAATATGTGGTGAATTTTGCCAAATTTCTCCATGTCTGTGTTTTCAAATGATTTGCACGGGTCTATAAACTGACCAAATGAAAAATATTTACTCAAAACACAGCACAAAATTCAGCAATTTATTTGACAAGTACTATTCGACCCAGTCCAGTTACTAGTCATTTGATAAACATGCTAACTCAGAGTGCAATTCTGCCACCCTTTCCCACACTGAATATGCCCTACTTTATATTATATGCCCAAACCATCCTGTGCATGGGAGGAAACTCAGAGGAAGGAATTCTCTGTGAGGATCCCCCATGGAAAGGGTGGGGTTTAATCTCCTCCCTCCCCATATAAAACCAATATTCATCCTCTCTGGGTTCAATGGGATCCCTTTCAGTGTGAGTAAGTGGGGGCAGAACATGGCTATCAATGAATGTTTTAGTAGGTATATAATGTAAAATAATAGCTAGGGGACTTCATGTAATATTTAGCTTATTATTCAATACTGACCGAAGAGTTAGGTCTTAATCCCTAAGAAACTTCTGCTCCTATGCAGAGCCCCACTGATGAAGTCAATTGGGCTCCATGAAGATACAAGAATCAACCCAGGCAGAGTCAGTTGCAGGATCAGGTCTAAGGCTATATCTACACTGCAGTCCGGGGAATGATTTGCAGCTCATGTACATGTACCTGCACTACCTTTAATCTAGCCAGTTTGCTAAAAATAGCAGTGAGGATGTGGTGGTGCAGGTTTCAGTGTGGGCTAGCAATGCAAGGATGTACCTGGGGAGGGCAGGCAGGCCCTCAAGTATAGCTAATCCCTAGTCTACGCTACAAAATTATGTCAGTATAACTACGTCACTCAGGGGTGTGAAAAATACACATGCCTGAGCGACATAGTTATACTGGTTTAACCTCCAATGTAGATAGCACTATGTCGACAGGAGGGCTTCCCTTGTAGACATAGCTACAACCTCTCGGGGAGACGGAGTACCTATGCCAATGGGAGAAGCTCTCCCGTCAGCATAGGTCCTGTCTTTCTTCACTAAGCACTACAGCGCTCTAAGTGTAGACAAGCTCTAAACTACAACCCCATGCCTTTGCGTCTTCACTGCTATTTTTAGAAGACTAGCTAGATTAAAGGTAGCAAAAATAATCTACAAAACCTTCTAATTAACCTCCAGCTATAGTGTCGATGTAGTCTAAAATACTCAGCTAAAAGGAGTTTCTTTAAGTTCTTTGGCATGTGATATTACGTTCTGAGTGATATGCTGGCAATTGCTAGAGAACAATACCATGTAATAGCCAAAGGAAATGCTGAGTGAATCTTTTTTCATCATTCTATTTATAATAAATAGTAATACAATGAATTGTTCTTTGAGAGCATCCATTATTTGAGAAAATGGGATACAGTGAAGAGGGCAGACTGGCCTATTTGGGGAGTGTAATGACATAGCATGCAGGTCAGATTCTGTTCATGATTACACCAGCTGTAAATCAGAATAACTCTGCTGAAGTCAGCAGAGGTCCTAGAGGGCAGAATCTGGCCCTGTGAGTTTGGCCTGTGAGCTGCAATTACATCAAGAGCGTCTAGAACACAGTTGGATGTCTACATCTTTGCTGTATGCAGATTGTGACTACTGTCCAAATAATTACGCTGTATCTTTTTCCTGTGCTAAAGCTTGCAATGTCATCTCTCAGACCCCTACTGGAAGGTTTACCATGGTAATTCCTCATCAGCACAGAAACTGCAGTTTTTCCATAATCTATCCAGTGGTGATAAAAATATCTGACCTTATCCTGGGACATGTAAATAGCCTCCATTTAAAGGTGAGTTGTTTGTTTGTGTCGTAGTAAGTTACTGTCTTCAGCTGGAGTGCAGAATAGATAATGAGGTTACAGACTATCATTTGTATATTTACTATTATTAATATGTTGAGTGCCCTTATATGTGCTAGGCATCTCATAAGAAACCAAGGGCTTCTGCTCAAAAGAGCATGCAATCTACATTTGACACAAGTAGTGATGGTCCTAAACAGGCAAAAGGGCAACACATATTGTGTAGTTATGGGTGTGTTTAGTATGACAGACATTAAAAGCAGGAATCTATTTACAATGGACCCAGTCCCATGAGGTGCTTCTCCTTCTTATTTCAGTAGGAATAGAGGGGACTTGTTAACTTGCAGAATTGGACCTGGGGTGGTTTGAAATCTATGGAAATGGTATAAAATTAATACCTTGAGTTGAGCCACAGGAAACTGCTGACTGGATTCCTCTGAAGATCATAGTAACCCATTTGGACCACAACAGGTCTTCCCAAGAAGACCAATTTATAGTTTAAGCCCATTAGTATGGCAGGAAGAAGGCCCAGAGCAAGCAAAGAGCCCCTCCAAATCCATGGAGAGGCAAGCAGGTTCTTCCACAGCTCAGCCATGGAGGAGCTTAAGAGGTTTGCACATACAATCTAATGATGAACAGCTGTTAGTTCTGAAGAGTTCCAAGAACAGGAGGAACACCCACTGCTGCATAGAACCTTTCCCTCCCATAACATGCAGACTGGGGGGAGGAGTGGGGCAGATTTCTTTGTCCCAGGGGGTGCTTGTCCTGTCTTGGCTCCCTTGCAGAACTACCAGTTGATAATCGTCAAGTTGTGCAACCTCTTTATGCTCTTCCATCACAGAGCTGTGGAGGAACCTGCTTGCCTCTCCATGGATTTGGAGGGTCTCTTTGCTTCTCTGGAGCTCCCCAGTGCCACAGTAATGGGCTTGGAAGGGTGATGTCATAGGCTCAGGATATGTCTACACTACAATTAGACATCTCTGGCTGGCCCGTGTCAGCTGACTTGGGCTCAGGCTGCAGGGCTGTTTAATTGTTGTGTAGATGTTTGGGCTTGGGCTGTGGGACCCTCCCACCTTGCAGGGTCTTAGAGCCCGGGCTCCTGCCTGAGCCCTTTAGCACAGGCGAGCCACGGGTGACTAATTGCAGCGTAGACATACTCTTAGACATATGAAGATGGGGTTTGACAGCCACCTGGGCTGGGGCGGGGTTTTGTCAGCCATATAGATGCTATGTGATGGCCATTGAGGGGCTCCTTTGCCCACAGGTTTTCAATAGTGTTCCATATCTATGGAGTCAGGCAAGGGGCATGGGTTCTGTCCAGCTTCATGATGTCAAGCATCATAGGGCCAAGATATGGCTGTAAACAATGTATGGGGAAGAACAGCAAATGATTAAAGGTAAGGTATTGAATTTCCTGCAGGTAACAGCAATGTTCAGGCTGAGGAGTTTGAAGTATAATTTTAATCACTTCATAAATTCTCCTAATATATTGATTATACCATTGCTGTTTTGTTTGTGGCACAGAGATAATCTAATTTAAAAAAGAGAACATTTATGGGTGACTCAGTGGATAAACTGCATATCTTAAATCTCTGAGGATCCAGCTCAAACCAATACCCATGTATTACCTGCCTTACTGGCTCTCCTTGCTTGGATTTACATGCTTTTCTCTGACCTAAGAGAGGGAGTGGTCCCCCAAACATATTTCTTAGGTTACTGCCAGGGCAAAAAAAACCCCAATAAATGTCTCCTAAGTGAAAAAACAAACAGAGTTTGCCCATTATAAACTAGCTGAAAATGCCTGTGGATCCAATCCTGCCAATAGATGCACAGATCTTTTGTCCCACAAGGAGTCCTATTTGTCTCACTGAAGTCTCTGGGCCTGCAATCACATCAATGGTGGCAGAAGTTGCCTATAAATGTTATTTGCACCAATTTGGCATGTGGTGGTGTGCAAAATGAGTGTGACTTAATCATTAACAGGCAGACGTAGGACTGTAACAGGAAAAGTAACAAGGGAAACTAACTGAGCACAGATCTTATCATGGGTTGAAGCAGCAGAATGGGAGTCAGTGTAAGGTAACGCTGGCAGTCAGAATTAAATCACAGAAGAAAATCTTTGCAGTTTTCAAAGACAATGAAGCTGCAGAAAGAGACTCTCCCCAGCTCCCTCAGTCCATGAAAGCCAAAATATACTGAGGGGCTTCCCCAAGATTGCAGGGAGGGGACTCTTGTGTTGGCTCCAAAATCCTCTTTCACCCTGCCCCAGTGGATTTTAGGTCAGCTAAATGGGGTTTCTGTTCCTTTCACAATGCTCCCTACTCGGAAAAAATGGCGGGGGAATGTTGTGATCTCCTGATATTTCATTGTAAGTTAACTTTGTGAACAACTTAGCCCAGTTAGTTGTCACACTGACAACTACCTAGAAATGTAATGGGAGGTGAAACAGAGTGGGGCGCGTGCGCACACACACACACACACACATTCTCTCTCAACATTGAAATGAAACATTTTTCTGAACATTTCATTTGACCCCAAACAATTTTTTAATTTTTCAATTTGCCAAAAAAAAATGTTTTCAGGGTCTACTTGAAACATTTTTAATTTTTTTATTTTTCATAATTGCCATTGAACCAAAAAGTCAGTTATTTGCACATCTCTGTGTGTGTGTGTAATTTATAGTTAGGATTATATTAGTAGCAAAAATTCATTGCAGTACATTTGTTAATTGACTAAACTTTGCAAAGGTAATATATTTCAGCACCACAGCTATAGTATCTTACTGATTTTGATAGGATGATTTGGTTTGTTAGAACCAACATGATCCAGAACCTTAATTGGGTACTCCTATTGGCAAAATCCATCTACAGATTACTTGTATGGTCTCTTAAGGAAATTAAATTTGCTAATTTAAAATTAGAGCATTAAACATGCCAAAAGTGGCCTGATTTGTACAGGTCTGAGCACCCACAACTCCCATTGACTTCAGTGATATCTGAATGACTCTTTAATTTATTAAGTATATTCAAAATGTATCTTCTGCTCTGTCTTTATAGAAACCATCAACAGGCTGTGCAGGAGTGGGAGATTTTGTGGAGCTGTTGGGTGGAACTGGATTAGACCCCTCCAAGATGTTCCCTCTAGCTGATCTGTGCCAATCCTTTCATGGTTCTGGTGAGATCTTCTTTTGTTTAAATTTGTGCATGAGAAAATAATTCATTAGCAGTAGAGTACAGCAGAAATCTGATTTCCTGGTAGGCTTGGGTACTTCACAAGGAGCAGAACCTGAAAATCAAAGCTGTTAAGAGTGCAGCCAGTGCATTTAGGTTTCCTGTATCACAGCTCCTAGATGGAGAATTTAAGGACAGACTAGAAACCACAGCAGGGTTAAGCTTCAATTAAAAAAAAATAAAAAATTCTTATTACAGATATGTCCATAGTCAATAAGGATTGCAACAGAAGGAGGTTCCTAGCAACCATAGAATCATAGAATATTAGGGTTGGAAGAGACCTCAGGGGGTCATCTAGTCCGATCCTCTGCTCAAAGCAGGACCAACACCAACTAAATCACCCCAGCCAAGGCTTTGTTAAGCTGGGCCTTAAAAACCTCCAAGGATGGAGATTCCACCACCTCCCCAGGTAACCCATTCCAGTGCTTCACCACCCTCCTAGTGAAATAGTGTTTCCTAATATCCAACTAGACCTCCCCCACTGCAACTTGAGACCATTGCTTCTTGTTCTATCATCTGCCACCACTGAGAACAGCCTAGCTCCATCCTCTTTGGAACCCCCCACCCTTCAGGTAATTGAAGGCTCCTATCAAATCCCCCCTCACTCTTCTCTTCTGCAGACTAAATAACCCCAGTTCCCTCAGCCTCTCCTCATAAGTCATGTGGCTCAGCCCCCTAATCATTTTTGTTGCCCTCCGCTGGACTCTCTCCAATATGTCCACATCCCTTCTGTAGTGGGGGGACCAAAACTGGATGCAATACTCCAGGTGTGGCCTCACCAGTGCCGAATAAAGGGGAATAATCACTTCCCTCAATCTGCTGGCAATGCTCCTACTAATACAGCCCAATATGCCGTTGGCCTTCTTGGCAACAAGGGCACACTGCTGACTCATATCCAGCTTCTCATCCACTCTAATCCCCAGGTCCTTTTCTGCAGAACTGCTGCTTAGCCAGTTGGTCCCCAGCCTGTAGCGGTGCATGGGATTCTTTCCCATGTGAACAACTCTGCACTTGTCCTTGTTGAACCTCATCAGATTTCTTTCGGCTCAATCCTCCAATTTGTCTAGGTCACTCTGGACCATATCCCTACCCTCCAGCATATCTACCTCTCCCCACATTTTAGTGTCATCTGCGAACTTGTTGAGGGTGCAATTAATCCCATCATCCAGATCATTAATAAAGATATTGAACAAAATTGGCCCCAGGACCGACCTCTGGGGAACTCTGCTTGATACCGGCTGCAAACTAGACATCGAGCCGTTGAGCCCGACAATCTAGCCAGCTTTCTATCCACCTTATAGTCCATTAATCCAATCCATACTTTTTTAACTTGCTGGCAAGAATACTGTGGGAGACCATATCAAAAGCTTTGCTAAAGTCAAGATATATCACATCCACTGCTTTCCCCATATCCACAGAGCCAGTTATCTCATCATAGAACGCAATCAGGTTGGTCAAGCATGACTTGCCCTTGGTGAATCCATGTTGACTGTTCCTGATCACCATCCTCTCCTCCAAGTGCTTCAAAATGGATTCCTTGAGGGCCTGCTCCATTATTTTGTCAGGGACTGAAGTGAGGCTGACTGGTCTGTAGTTCCCTGGGTTCTCTTTTTTCCCTTTTTAAAATATGGGCACTATATTTGCTTTTTTCTAATCATCTGGGACCTCCCCAAATCGCCACGAATGTTCAGAGATAATGGCCAATGACTCTGCAATCACATCAGCCAACTCCCTCAGCACCCTTGGATACATTAGATCTGGACCCATGGACTTGTGCATGTCCAGCTTTTCTAAATAGTCCTTAACCTGTTCTTTTGCCACTGAGGGCTGTTCACCTCGTCCCCATACTGTGTTGCCCAGTGCAGCAGTCTGGGAGCTGCCCTTGTCTGTGAAGACCAAGGCAAAAAAAGCATTGAGTACTTCAGCTTTTTCCACATCATCTGTCACTATGTTGCCTCCCCCCTTCAGTAAGGGTCCCACACTTTCCCTGACCGTCGTCTTGTTGCTAACATACCTGTAGAAACCCTTCTTGTTACCCTTCACATTCCTTGCTAGCTGCAACTCTGATTGTGCCTTGGCCTTCCTGATTACACCCCTGCATGCTCTAGCAATATTTTTATACTCCTCCCTAGTCATCTGTCCAAATTTCCACTTCTTGTAAGCTTCCTTTTTGAGTTTAAGCTCACCGAAGATTTCACTGTTAAGCCAACCTGGTTGCCTGCCATATTTGCTATTCTTTTTGCACTCGGGAATGGTTTGTTCCTGCATCCTCAATAAGGCTTCTTTAAAATACAGCCAGTTCTCCTGGACTCCTTGCCCCCTCATATTAGTCTCCCATGATAAGGTCAAAACAGGACAGGCAAGTTCTGAGTGGAGGGGGAGTACTTCTCATGTTACTCAAAGTCCCAAGTAGTGCGATGCGATTAAGCAATTTTTTGGTCTGGTGACTGAACCGAAAAATAAAAAATATATATATTATATATAATTTCAAGGTGACTCAGAAGAAAAATGTTTAAAATATTTTGATAAACCAAAGTAGTTAAAAAATATACATTTCAGATCAAACAAAATATTTTGTCCAACCCAAAATGAAATGTTTAATATTTGAGGGTGTTTTTAATACCTTTTTTTAACCTTTTTTTACCTTTGATGTAAAATACAAAACAAAAAGTCATTTTTAAATTGAATAATTAAAATGTTTCATTAAAAACGTCAAAACAAAACATTTTAATTTTTTCAGATTGTTTTGTTCGGACCAAAACAATTTGGTGAATTCAGTATAAACTAGCTAAATGTTTCAGTCGACCTGAATCTACATTTTTTGACGAAAAAGTTTTGTCCTAAAAATTTCACCCAGCTCTAGTTCCAAGAGCCTTCTCTTCCTCTGGAAAGGAAAAAATGTACTGCTTACATAATTTCCTCTAACATGCAGGACATTAGAGAAGCTCTAAATCAGCGTACCTCAAGCTTTTCAGGCTGCTGACCTGTTATTCAAAGTAAAATGTTTTTGCAGTCTCCTTATATTTACTATAAAACCTATGTGGGATAATAATAAGCGTATATAATGTACCTTTGTGGATATGTGATTCAAGAGGTTGACAGAAAACTCTTGATCGTAACGAGTAAGGGTGTATGGGGCAGTGAGAGTTTCTTTGCTTTAGATTGTAATTCGGCAGCTTGTGACATCTCCTCCTCCTCCCCCCAATTGCCTTTCATGATCCATCTTTGAGGTCACAACCCACCATTTGAGAAAAACTGCTCTATACCAGAGCAAACAGAATTTAAGTCTCAGACAAAAAAAATGTTACTGAGCCTACGCTGAGTGCTCCTATGAACTAATATTGTTTCCAAGACAGCTCTTGAATACAGTGTGAAATAGTGCTCCAGTTAATGAGAGAAAGGGAAATCATACAATGCTATATTGTCGGGATGAATCTGAAGGGTTGGGAGGCCAGTGGGTTCAGGCTCCTCCAAGTACAAAAGGCCACTTTGAGTTCTTGAAATGGTCTACAAAGGTTAATGCCAAACTCCTCCTCAGGCAGCTCATCACAAAGCATGGTTTAATAACAGGCTCAATCAGCTCTGACAAGGTTTGGGGCCTGATGCCACTTTTAATGCATATTTGGAAAACATAGGTATATGGAGAGATACAACAGAATAATTGGAGAAGCAATGAGAAAGACAGAACTCAGTATTGTAGGACCTCCATACTGAGAAGTTCCACTGACTTCAGTGCGGACTCTGAGTGCACAGAGGACTTAACAGGATGAAGACCAGGGACTGGGAAAAAAAGTGAAGGGGGAGAAGGGATTGATCTGTGAACAGCAGAGAAGCAGAGGAAGAAAAAAGAGAGAGGGAGAAGGTACAATAGAACACAGGGGAAAAGGAAATGGAGAAAGTGTGGAAGCAAGTGTAGGAAAGGTGTGAGGATGTAAGAAATGAGGACAGGTGAGAGAATGGGAAAAGAGATGAGCAACAACATAAATCCTATAGAACTCACTCGAAGCAGGATGGATTAGTTACATCACAATGTGTTGCTATAAAGCTTTAGGAACAATCATCACATCTTAGAGCTCAGGTTCATCCTAAAAGGGACACGCTTGAGCTCTGAAAAAGGGATAACACAAAGGTGTATATTTCAAAGGTGACACGTTGAGAAAGGCATGAGGGATATGTCTGCACTGCCTTTTGATACGAGGGAAGGTTAATAGTAAGGAAAATGTCACATTCTCTCATTGGTAAGGTTAAGATTTTGTCATAGGTATTTTTAGTAAAAGTCAGGAACAGGTCACAGGCAGTAAACAAAAATTCACAGAAGCCCGCGACCTGTTCCTGACTTTTACTAAAAATACCCGGGGGTGGGGGATGACAAACAGAGCACTGCCGAGACTTGCAGCTGCTCCAGGCCCATCACTGATCCTGTGGTGGGGGCTGACCAACCCCAACCTCTGCTTCGGCAGCCCTGCCCCCCTGGAAGTCATGGGGGTCCCAGAAAGTCATGGAATCGATGATGTCCATGACAGAATCGTATCCTTACTCATTGGTAATGCAACAAGGAAACACAGATCTCTTGATGCCTCTTAACCAATGTGGTGGAATAACCATGTAAATAATCAGCTATCCATAGAAATGTAGGGCTGGAAGTAATCTCAAGAGGTTGTCTAGTCCATCTACCGCACACTGAGGCAGGACTAAATAAACCTAGACCATCCTTGACAGGTGTTTGTCTAACCTGTTCTTAAAAACCTCCAATGCTGGGGATTTCACAACCTCTCTTGGTAACCTCTTCCAGACCATAGCTACCCTTCTAGTTAGAAAGTTTTTCCTAATATCTAACCCAAATCTCTCTCACTGCAGATTAAGCTGATTATGTCTTGTCCTACCTTCAGTGAACATGGAGAACAATTGATTGCCATCCTCTTTATAACAGCCCTTAACATATTTGAAGACTGTTATCAGGTCCCCTTTCAGTCTTCTTTTCAGAAGGCTAAACATGGCCTTTTTTTTAACCTTTCCTCTATAGGTCAGGTTTTCTAAACCATTTAATTTTTTTTTTTTTTGCGCTCCTCTGGACTCTCTGCATTTTGCCTAATTCTTTTTTAAAGCATGACACCTAAAACCGGGCACAATATTCTAGATGAGGCCTCACCAGTGCTGAGTAGAGTGGGACAGTTAGTGTCTTACATATGACACTCCTGTTAATACATCCATCTTTTTTGCAATAGCATCTTATTGTTGGCTCGTATTCAATTTGTGATTCACTATAACCTCCAGATCTTTTTCTCCAGTATTACTGCCTAGCCAGTTATTTCCCATTAGTATTTTTGCATTTGACTTTTCTTTCTCAAGTGCCATGCTTTGCATTAGTCTTTACTGAATTTCATCTTGTTGATTTCAGACCAATTCTCCAAGTTAGCAAGTCATTTTGAATTCCAATCTTGTCCTCCAAAGTGCTAGCAACCCCACACAGCTTGCTGTCATTCATAAATTTTATAAGCATATTTTCCACTCAGTTATCCAAATCATTAATGAAAATATTGAATAGTACCAGACCCAGGACAGACTGCTGCAGGACACAATTGGACACATTCTCACAGTTTGATAGCAAACCATTGATAACTACTCTTTGAGTATGATTTTTCAACTAATTGTATACCCATTTTATAGTAATTTCATCTAGACCACATTTCCCTAGTTTGCCTTTGAGAATGTCATGTGGGACTGTGTCAAAACCCTTACTAAAATCAAGATGTATCACATCTACTGCTTCCTCACTAGGCCAGTAACTCTGTCAAAGAAGGAAATTAGGTTAGTTTGACATGATTCGTTCTTGACAAATCCATACTGGGCTATCCCTTACAACCCTATTATTCTTCAGCTGTTTACAAATTGATTAATAATTTGTTCCAGCGTCTTTCCAGGTATTGAATTTAGGCTGATTGGTCCATAATTCCTCTTATTAAAGATAAATTCATCTTCCTCCAATGTGTGCCCCTGCCCTTTTACTTTGTTGTAATAAAAAGAGGCAGGATTGAAGTAGACATCTGTTTCGATACTCCCCCATTCACTGTGTTACAGTACACACTGTACTCTCATCCTGAATTCTCCTACGGAGTGTTGTCTTAAGAAAACCTGACTAATGTGAGTGTTCCCCATTTGGGCATGCTGTACTAGAATTTAAACACACTTTTTACATTAGGAGGAATCTTTTTGGTGTGTCACCTAAAAACTATCATTCTTTAAATAGGAAATATTTCACAAATGGTTTATTAATGACACCTCCGTAGTCGCGAATGGTTTCTTTTAAATATTATTATGAATGGCATTTAACATTCATATACATTTCAAGGTATAGACGTAGAAAGGGGACAGGTGGAAATAACGTATGGAATTAGTATTAGTAAATAGAACATTTGGTGAAATGGTCAAACCATTTAAAAATTAATAATAAAAATACAAAATTGTATTTTTTTAATTTCGTTAATATTTACTTGTAATCAGTAGTGTCATCATTCTACAGTCAGCTGGGTGAAAAGTTCATCATAGCGGGAAAGTTACTATATAAGAATGCATACTTTCAACGATATATTTAGGCATGTTATACTATAAAAGTGAGGCATTTGTATTTAATAATTCCTAACATAATGTAAAACCCTATCTTTTCATTGATTAGCTCAAATGAAGATTGGCTGTGACAATACTGTACTACGAATGGTGTCAAGTGGCAAGCATATTAATCGTGTGTCATTTGAGTATCATCAGCTTGACCAATATGAATTGGAAAACAGAAAGGAGAATAACATTGAGGAGTTCTGCTTCCCTAGTATTTGAGAAACCATTCAAAGCATTTTCATGCTGCTAGCAAAAATATGGTCTTGGCTGATAAACAATGTACTTTTAATTTTAACTAACTAGTATTATCAAACTTTCTACAGCATAAGCATCCTTATCTTTTTCATATTAAACAGCTGTTCCCATGACCAATCAGGAAAAATGACCTGTGTTAATCTTTCTATTTATCATAATACTTTTTTTGTTGTTGCAATATTTGGGTGCCTTTATTGTATCCAAAATTAATAAAGATAACAGAAGACCATGTTCCCAATATAATTATTATTTCAAAAGGACATAGGCAAAAATCCTCTGTATAGCTAGTTTGAGCACGCATCAAAACTACAAATTAATATCAAATTCAATTAGCAACTTTATCTTTTTATATCAGATGCACGCACAAAAAGAAAAAATATGGTGGAATGCACATCAGTTTTATAATAGAAAATCCATTATTAGTATGTGCAAAGATTGCATATTTATTACTATAAATGTACTCTTATTTATTTCTAATTACTTGTTTTTAATAAAAACATTTGTAGCATGGAAACTTTTCCTTACACAAGTCCAAACATGAATAAATACATTCAAAGTGTTGGCAAAATTTTATGTTGCATTTGTCCGAGAAGCTGTTTAACTCTCTAATCTTGTGCAGTTTTGTTGGAAATGATAATCTTGGACATCTGTCACTGTAAAACTGGACCATTAAAGTAACATTATGGCCATAAATTCAGTTTGCACTGTTGCATACGCATATGAAGACTTACAGTAAGCACTGATTTAATAGTTAATTAAAAACCTTAAACAGTAAAGATAATGAAGTGGGCACTATGAGGAAAGGTGTGGGTATAAGTACTTACAAATACAGGTATTTTTGTCCCTGGACTTTACCTACCCATAAGAGGGGGATGTTGTGTTAGCATTCCAAGTACAGCTTCCAGAAGAGTGACAGTATATTGAATTATCAGCATTACACAAATTATCCTACCTGAGCCCAGGGCTACACTAGGGGAGGGGGTCGATCTACGATACGCAACTTCAGCTACGTGAATAGCGTAGCTGAAGTCGGCGTATCGTAATCGACTTACCTGGCCATGAGGACGGCGGCCAGTCGATCGCTGCCGCTCCCCCGTCGACTCCGCTTCCGCTTTTCGATGAGGTGGATAGATAGATCGATTGCTACCCGCCGATCCGGCGGGTAGTGAAGACCTGCCCGAAAAATTCGGCTCCATCTCAAGTGTATCTCAGGAGCACTTCTCGATTAATTCTTCACATCTTTGAAATTATTGCTGCTAAATTTAGGCTTTGGTGACATTATGGCTGAGATTTTTAATACTGGGTCCCTAAAATTAGGCTCCTATATCCATATTTAGGCACCTAAACAAATGTCCTGATTTTCAGAGCTACCAACCACTCATCTGCTCCCACTGAAATCAGTGGAAACTGCTAGGGGCTCAGCATCTCTAAAAATTGACACTTCTGTAAGTAGCAGAGGGTTTATAGCTGGGTTTTGTTTTGTGGGAGTGTGCGTGTCTGTGTGTGAGAAGACAGAAGCAGGCAGAAAGCCAAGCTGACAGTAACAGAAATGCTGGTAATGTGGCCCCGAGAGAAAGCTTTTGGGGCACAGAATGCTGGCTGGAAAGGCAGGCTTGGAATAGGAAGCAAAGAAACTTTCTCCTGCTATTTGTTCCTACAGTGTTCAGGGAGACAGGATTTTGTGTCTAGTCTTTGTAAATAAACAAGATTGCATCAAAGAAAATACCTGTCTCTATCATCAATTTCTCCTTCTAGTGGAAACAACCAGCAGGGCCCTGCACTTTGGCTATCTGTGTGTGTCAAAAAGGGGTAACAGCACAATTATCTTTTTGGAACCAGATCATGACACCTCTTCAGAATCTGTTACAAAAACCATGCTTGAGAGGTGTCCACACAGCCCTTTCTTTCTCACAATGCAATCACATTATGTGTGTGTGTGTGTGTGACACCCATCATGCTTTGTATCAGTGTATCCCAGGAAAACCTAGAATGTTATACTCTAGCAGCAGAAGGGGATAGAGGGCCTTCTGTCTGCTGCTTCTTACATTATGTAGTAGTTTATATCCATGCCAAGTGAATGCAGCGTTCTAACATCAGCATGAGTGGAAAGTGTCTGAGCTGATGGTACTTTACACCCTCCTTTGCAAGCATGTAAATGGCTATACAAGCTTCAAGGCAATGAAGTGCTAAGGGGTGTATCCAGAGGATCTAGAGGGAGGCTGTACGCACAGTGGCACCAGCAACATGTAGGGCAATGCACTTTAGTATGCCATGCTTTACAGATAGGCTAAGAGGACCAGTCAGCCCAATTACACAGCACAGTAAAGGATTCCATCTACATAGCAAGGAGACAACCATGTGTTGCACTGACCACAGACAAGGGTGACATATGGCTATTCTTGCGCTAACTAACCATGGCAGTTATACAGCATGTGGATACAATCAGTGTGAAAAACGAGCCATAACAGCTAGCCCTGGCACTATCCTTTGCTGCAGTTACCAGAACACCCTGACACCCTATGAACAAGAACTCTACTGCTCACTGTTTCAGCATTTGTAATGTTTTGGTATGAAGTCTAAATTGAAAACCTGGGATTGTAAATGTTGCTTACAGTGCAGTAGTGATATATTCTCATACTGCAAGTGCTGTTTTATTACTGAGCCAATGTTAAGAGTGCACATTATTTTCTCTAGTCCTTGTGGCACTAGTACTGAATAATAGTTGTGTACCTCTGTGACAGGATCCCCGGGGTGCAACCTGGGACTGTGGGGCCACTGTGCCCCCTTAATTTGCTAATCTTGGTTGTCTCTCACAATGCCTTCCTGGTTTACAAGCAGCAAACCCCTCCAGGTGCTGTTACCACTCAGTATATACACATTGGAGCCCCACACCCAGCTAGACTGCATGACTGCTCCCAGAGCCACTCAAGAATCACACAGAGCAGAGATTCTCAAACTGTGGTCTGCGGAGCACCAGTGGTTTGCGAGCTCCATTCAGGTGATCCACGGATAGTTCCCTCTAAGGTGCGCACCTGGGCGGCTGCACACGAGAGAATGAAGGGCCACCCTCCTAATTAGTGGAGCCGCACAGGCATGGCTCCACTAATTAGGTGTCTGGACCCTGGAGAAGACGCACATGTAAGGTGAGGTGGCAGCCTTGGGGGGAATGGGGGTAGGAGGGAGGGGGCAGTGGGATGAGAAGTGGGGGTGGGGGGAATTTGGGACGTGCAGGGCTGCGGCGGCCAGAGAAAGAGGCGACTTTCCCCAGCTGCAGGGCTGTGGCTGCTGGCGAGAGACCCCCCCCATCCTTCCCAGCCCCAGCTCAGGGGCTGCTGCGATGGGGGAGAGAGGGCACATCCATTGCATTAGAAAGGTAAGACTACTGATATTAAAATATGAGCTGTGTGCTTTTATTTGTAGAACAAAAAACGTTAATTACTATTAGCGTTTTTTTATATAGCGCTTTTATCCAAAGTGCTTTATAATAGTTAGCTAACGGTACAAAAAAAATTTGGAAAGATCATTAAGTGGTTCACCAAGACCCTCAGCAATTTTCAAGTGGTCCACGAAAAAAAAAGTTTGAGAACCACTGACACAGAGCAAGTCATTAGCCAAATTCCACCAGCTCCCAGCCTTCTACCTCAGGAATATACGGTCTTGCGCTGTTCAAGACCTTTCTTGAGCAATGCAAGTTTATTAATTGGTTCACCACTTCTTCAATGAAAAGTGGACATGCAACAGCCTTTTTAACCTGAGCAGATTTACCAAATACTTCAATCAAACTCACTGGTAAGGATAAACATTAGAATAAGATTACTGATTACAAAAAGATAGATTTTAAGTGATAAGTGATAGGCAAACATTATAGTAGTTACGAAAGGAAAATAAAAAATAAGCACACAGTCTAAATTCTCAATCTTAATAGACTAGGCAATATCTGGACTAAGCAGTTTTTCTCACCCAACTGGATGCTGCAGGAGGGTTACAGTCTTTCATACACAGGCTCTCGCTGTTAGCCTGGGGAGTCTTCTCAGCTCCAGAATTCTTGTTGCCTTCAGCATAGGTGCGGGGAGGGGGAGATATAGGACAAACCATGAGGCCTCTGTCCTCTATTTTATATCCTCACTCCATGTGCTTGGAGCAGGGCCAGTGTAACCACTAGGCGGCCACCTAGGGCACCAAGATTTGGGAGCGCCAAAAAGCGGTGCCCCCCAATATTTTTTTACACTATTGCTGGAAAACGAATGAATAAAGAAAAGAGAAACGTCATCTAACTTGCATTTTTTTAACTTGTCGTTCTCTCGTACATTACAGCTATAGCCTATGCCAGCTCTGCATTGCGGGCACAAGCGTACTGCTTCACACTATGGTACAAAGTGACAATGATGTCATTTTTCTCGTCGCACGCAGCCGGGGGGAGAGTAAGGGGAGGGGGGGCGCAAGGTGGAAGTTTCACCTAGGGCACAAAATATCCTTGCACCGGCCCTGGCTTGGAGAACACAAGACCAAGCATGTCTGGTGGGTGTTGCTGAGTCACCAGGCAAGGTTGAGCAATTCCCCTGGTGTGGCCTTGTGCAAGTGAGTAACTCTCTTGCTGGACAATGGCTGTTGATGGTTGTTTGACATCCGCCCGGGCACTGGTTACCTCCTTGTTGTTGTCTCTGGGGATCTAATATCTGGGCGATTCCCTAACACACAGCATATTTTAGTGACAACCATACAACACAATCTCATAATTTCATATGCACTAACGATATACATATTTAGATAGAACAATGGCTTTCAGCAGATTATAACCTTTCCCATGATATCTTACATGGCATGCTGTATATTAAATATCACAATTATATAAAAATGATGAATATGAGGGTTACAGGGTGCTCCCCTGAGGTATAGTGTCACATGTTAAGAGTGCACATTACTTTTATCCACTCCTTGTGGCACTATTACTAAATAATGGTTGTGTACCTCCAAACCAAATAAAAGTATTTGGTTAGTGTGCCAGACTGCTATGTTGCTACAGTGCTATTGCGTGGTTGGAAGACATGTTGAGAGGCAAACATTTCACAGCTTCTCTAGTGTTATTGGCTCTCTCATATGTATAGGGCATTAGCCCTAACATGAGGCATTTTTGGAGTTTTGATTCTAACACATGGTGTGCAATTTATCACAAACCCATGCACTTTGTGACATGGGGCCAGGTGTGCTCTCCACACTTGCAGATCCCTCTTACCTCCCAGATCTCACTTGCCCCACTGGTGATTCTGCAGCACTATGACCCCACAGGGTTGGGATCTGTGGGGGAGGAAAGGGCAGCCCTTTATTACCTGAGATCACGAGACAGTGAAATTATGTGCTTCCCCTACCAGCCCCGTGAAGATCAATTGAAGAAGAGACCCAGCCTCAAGCCCTATTACCTCTCCCACCAATCCCCTTTCAGCAACTGCTGTGGTCAGTGGGAGGTGGACACTGGGTTGATATCTAGGGGCAACACTCCCACTGACTTCAATAGGGCCAGGATTTTACCCCAGCCAGGGCTCTAGAGCCAAGGCAGCCACAGAGTGTGTGCATATGGACCCGGCAGGTTTGGAGTTAGTCCTGCAGCTCATTTTGAGAGGGGTTCCCATGGAACGATGTTAGAGCAGTGGTTTTCAACCTGTGATCCACAAACCCATGGGGTCCACAGACTTTGTCTAAGATTTCCAAAGGGGTTTGCATCTCCATTCGAAATGGGGTCCGCAAATGAAAAAAAGTTGAAAATCACTGTCCTAGAGAGGAACCTCTCTCTCAGCCTCCTTGTGAAGTTTTTACTATATGAGGGGTCCATCTCACCCATGGATATCACAGCCTTGCATTATATAGTCCCAGTGAACAGGCCCGGCTCCAGGCACCAGCAAAGGAAGCACGTGCTTGGTGGCACATCTGAAGGGGCAGCATTCCAGTCATTCCTGGGGTGGCACAGTTCAAGGGCCGGTTTTTTTTTTTGCTTAGGCAGCTTGGTGCTTGGTGCAGCAAAAAAGCTAGAGCCGGCCCTGCCAGTGAAGCTGGATCACTGGGCAGAGCAGGTGAGATCACTGGGCCCACCAGTAGAATTTAAAACCTAGAAGGCACATTCAAACAAGCTACCATGTTAAAAAAACTGCCTAAGAAATGTTTACTTCTTTCCTCCCCAAAGGTGGAATTTCCCCCTGGAACTATCCTGGTCTGACCTGCAAGATGAGCAGCAAGCAGAGGACCAGTGACAGATTTAGGGTCCAACAGCTCAGGACCAGCTCACGGATGAAAATGGCTGCTATACACCCAGTGAGTGGTTAAAGCAGACTTAAACTGAAGAGCCAAAGAGATGTGGGGAGCCGTTGAGAAGAACTGCTCCCCCGAGCCAAGGAGAGGAGGTCCCTGCTACTTTCAGTAGAGGATGGGGAATGGAACTCCCCAACTCAATGCCTCTTTCTTTAACATTGTTACAGGGTTTAAAGGTAGATTTCTGACTTTCTAATGGGACTCAGTATTTTTTTCTAGTCCTAATATGACCTAATATATTTGGCCTTAAAATAGCAATATTATTTACACAAAAGCTATTTTAGGTTATTTTCAGAGATTAAAATTTAGTTAGAATTATCTTCTACCAAGGTATGTACAGTCAGGATCTTTTTTCTAAGGAATACTAACTTTATAGGTGGAGGGCTATGACAAGGAGTATTCTCTACAAATGTCTCTAGTAATTCTGCTGAGTGTTATACACACAGCGCATGGGGTGGGGTGGGTTGGGTTGTTGGCACTTGGCTGGAATGAACTGCACGATTCACTTGTCGCTTCACCACTCATGATTAATGTTGCCTTCCAAACTCATGCTGATAAAGCTTTTATATAACCCCACACCATCGTGTATTTTGCACATAAACGCAAGCCATTCTTTGTGCTGCAGATGCAGCTTTTCCTCATGTGAAAAATCAATGCATATTTAAACCTATCTTCCTGTATTTATTGAGGCCTTAGTGGTTATTACATGCAGAGAGCACAGTATAAATGCTTTAAAACCCCAATTGGAAGGCAGGTTTGCTACTTTTGGTTCCTGAGAAAACAAGACAGGAAGCAGAGCCGGGAAGGAATAGGGGCATGAGCAATCCCACACTCAAACCTCTGGCATTGTGATCCCACTGTCAGACTGCTCCATCATATTGCCTTTGATTTACTTGTTTGTTCCACGAGTGGGGTCCTCTGCACTTAAAACTCAAAAGACAACTAATCACAGATTGGCTGACATTGTCCAAGGGCAGAGAACCACACCAGTATTTATTTAATAGTTTTTTAAAACAGGTATTGAATTGCCTTGGTAACAACCAGGATGAACTGGTCTGTGATGATTGGCAATGGAAATAACCATGCTCAGAACAGGACAAGTGTCATCCTTCTGAATGGGAGTCTAAATATTTAAATGGTTTTCAGAATGCTTTATATTTATAACTAAATGTACTGCTCACACTAATGCGATGAAACTGTGCCATTCAATTCACTTGATTGAAGGTTGATTGCATGGAAGGTTTTATCTGTAATTAGGAAACAGGCTCCAAAAAAGCTGAACAATGAAAAATGTAGGTTTGTAGATTGCACCAAGTGCTGGATGATATAAACAGCTTTGCTATAGAATATCTCTATTCTTAGACGATTTAAAATGTAACTTCAATGCAGTCAAAATGTTCTGGCTTAGCATGCAAGGCAGATTTTATTCTACTTAAAGGAGATCTTTATTCACCTGTACATATAGGCAATCTATACTAGTGAACCCCATTACTGGAGATACATCAGACATGTAATTGCCTTATGTAATAAAGATTTTTTTTCCTTAAAGAATTTTTATTTTTCTGCATGAACTCAAGTAAAACTTCTTACAACCCCAAAGCTTTACCTACTCAGTACTAAATACAAGCTAAATTATACTTCAGGAAGTGATTCATTAGAATCATTTTTATTTAGATCCACATTACTTCTGGTAGCTGAGCGATTTGCTTGTTGATAAATTGACGCACTTCCCACTTTTTTCACTTTGTCTTTAAAGATCAGCAACAACTAATCATAGCTACTATGGATTTCATTCACACATCATTTCCTATAAAAGGAAAAGCAGAATATTACACGTGAGTCACTACCAAATGAAAAGTTTTCATTATCATCTACTGTTTCAAACAAAATTGATATTCATGGTATCACGCTGCCTCAAATTCCCATCAAACCATCATTTACAATATTGACGAATTTCATAATGTTTTCTCTTGACTGTAATGCAAGGGGGCTTCTAACAAAAATTTGCTTTTACTCTTTTATAGAGACACAACTCTTATTCTCAAGAGGGCCCAGATTTAGCATTTTTCAGTGGCCCCATGAAATAATTTCATGCCCATAACACCCATTATACACAGCACCAGCCTAAGGTCGACTCTTTAGGGCAGTGGTCTCCAAACTTTTTTGATTGCGTACCCCCAGGAAAAAAAAATTGCTGCAGGCATGACGCCGAAGAAAAAAAGTGGAAGAACTGCCACCGGCGCTCCTCCTGCCGCCGAAGAATCAAAGATAGAAGAGCTGCTGCAGGTGTGCCAGTGGCGCTCCTCCTGCCGCACACCCCCAGGGCTCGTCTTGCATACCCCCTGGGGTGCGCGCACCACACTTTGGAGACCACTGCTTTAGGGTGCTCCCAGACATAATACACCTTTGATATAAGTGTGCAATATTGCCAACGCTGAGTTCAAAACTCATGAAACTGACAAAATAGAATACATTTTTGTTGCTGTGCCTCTTGGTGTTTGAGCTCCCAATGTGTGGGTGACAACTGCAGACCTTAAATACAACCTCAACTGCATACAAAATGTGCTCACGTAGACACGTAGCCACTTGTGCCCCAACTCTCTCCCTACTTGTGCCCCAACTCTCTCCCCCTTGAAGCCTCCTGTCCCTCAGTCGCCTAGTAGGATCCAGCAGCTGCTCCCTTCTTCCAGCTTGTAGGCTACCCATGGCTCCTGCAATAACACAAACTAGGGGAGGGGACAAACCTCCTGTGTCGTGCCTGCTACAGACTCTCCTCCTCAGAGCACACCAGGGCAGCATGGTACTAGAGGCAGCAGCTTTGGCTACTTTGTGGCACAGTGGCCTCTAGTAGCCAAAAGGGGTACCTGTAGGCAGTTCAGACAAAATTCAGGGGTGTGTGTGTGTGTCTGTCTGTGTGTGGGGAGAGGAGAGATCTTCAGCTTCACCCTGACCAAAACACACACGTCTCAGATTGCTAGTGGAGTGTTGGAGACCAGCTGCTTATTTTGGGGTCCGTGCCTAGTTGCCAGCATTTCACAGGGGATAAGCCAGAAGGGACCATTAGATCATCTAGTCTGACCTCCTGTATCTCACAGGTCATATTTCATCCAGTCACCCCTTTATAGAGCCTTAAGACTTGTGGGTGACTAAAACATAAGTTGTTATGCAAAGAACAACTGTCAAAATAAACTGGGGAGTCACTCAACCACTGGAGGGTTTGTGTTCACCAGAAAGCACACATACAGCATTGTACATACATTAACTAATCACCTTTACACCCTGTCGGGTAGATAAGCATCACTCCCCATTAGAGTAGCGGATGAACTAAAACACAGAGGTTAGTTGATGACTCCTTCTGAGGCATTAGTCAAATGGCAGAGCTGGGATTCGCTTGTAGTCCAGTTGGTTAGAATGTCGCAATTCCTTGCTCTGAGTCTGGTGCTTGCTCCACGCTGCCATCACACTCTGAGTGGCCCTTCCTTGTGGCAAGAAGTCACACGGGCTGCCCAGCAGAAGAGCCAGCCCTCTCGGAACCTGCAGCAGTTCCAGTGCCAGCAGCAGCAGCCTATGCAGCTGCTAACTGATGTTGGGATCTTCTGAAAACTGAGGGGCCTCTGGCCATGGGTTGACAGCAGACCCTAAGGGGCCCTTTGTAAGAGGTTGGGAGAAGACTGAAAACCTATGATCTCCAGGAAGGTTCAATGAGAAGTTTTCATCCTTCGGATCAGTTTAAGTCTAACTTTACAAGGAAGTCATTTCCCCCTCGACCCCTGAAAGAAAAATGAGATAAGCCCTGACATCTCCTTAAATCGAGGGCAATGGTTCAAGAAGGTGGCTAGGGGAGAGAGAGCTCCCACCACACGACCCAAAACGGGAGGGGGAGCTGCAGAGAAGCACTGCTTATCAAAACCAGGAAGCGGAGGGGGTCTGCACTGCCCCAAATCCTCCCTACTCGAATTCCTGATCAAAGGGCCACAGCTTGACAGCTGTGAGCTTTGTGGCCCAAAAGCTGGCTCCAGAAAACATCTGCATTTGCAGTTTCTAAAGGTTTTCCTCTGTAACTTCTGCAAATACATTATGCCACATAACTGAAGGGTCGTGGTGGCTAGTCAGCTAAACAGGAGCTCTTCGTACAACACTATGGCCAAAGGGCTAATGTGATCCTTGGATGTGTAAACAGGGGACTAGAACAGGGGTGGGCAAACTTTTTGGCCTGAGAGCCACATCGGGGTTCGAAAACTGTATGGCGGGCCAGGTAGGGAAGGCTATGCCGCCCCAAAGAGCCTGGCCTCCGCTCCCTATCCACCTCTTCCCACTTCCTGCCTCTAACCACCCCCTGAAACCCCACCCCCTACCCACCCCCCCGTTCCCCGTCCCCTGACCGCCCCCCCCCCCCCGAACCTCCGCCCCATCCAACCGCCCTCTGCTCCCTGTCCCGACTGCCCCCCAGGACCTCCTGCCCCTTATCCAATCCCCCACTCCTCGCTGCCTTATCATGCCGCTCAGAGCAGCATGTCTGGCAGCCGCGTGGCCCGGCCAGAACCAGACACACCGCAGTGCTGCCTGGCAGGAGCTTGCAGCCCCGCCGCCCAGAGTGCTGGGGGCACGGCAAGCTAAGGCTGTGGGGGAGGAGCTGGGGGCTAACCTCCCCGGCCAGGAGCTCAAGGGCCAGGCAGGACGGTCCCATGGGCTGGATGTGGCCCGTGGGCCGTAGTTTGCCCACCTCTGGATTAGAGAGTATGAGTAGGTGCCTGGTGGTCCCTCCATCATGACAAAGGGACAGCCATGCCAAAACAGAGTGGCATTGCGACCCTGTGCGACAGGTTGCAATGCACACATTGAAATTTGTTGTGGGGGGAGGCTGGCTGTGCCAAACCTGAGTGGTGCTGCAACTGTGCAGGCCAGGTCGCAACGCCCAGAGCAGAGAGCCAGACCCAGACCTGTGGGACAGGAGCCAAGCCGCCGCTGTTACAGAGGTAACTCGTGGGGGAGCAGATGGGGTCACGTGCCCCCCCCCAGATTTCTGCCAGGCAGGGTTCACACCAGAACATGGCAGCAGCAGCCTTTTGACACTGTGCGGGCAGGAAGGGACAGGAGCTGCTTGATGTGGGGGAGGAGTGGGGAAGGGATGACCTGGCTCCTGTCTTTGTAAAGCTCATCCCTTCCCTCTCCCTCCTCCCTGTGGCTGGAAGCAACTCCCGGCCTTTCCTGCCCGCACAGCACGGAAAGGCAGCTAACACCTCCAGGCTGCTGCTGGCCACCGACATAACCCAGCTGCCTCCTGTCCCCCGGCTGCAGCGCAGGCAGGAAGGGGTTAAGCACTAAGGAGGCATTGTGCACCCGAGCCCCAGGGAACTTGACTGCCTGGGGCTTCAGCAGCCCAGGAGCCCAGCCAGAGGTGGCTTAGCAGGGGAGGGTGCCATGGGGATAGGTTGACCAGATGTCCCGATTTTATAGGGACAGTCCCGATATTCGGGGCTTTGTTTTATATAGGTGCCTATTACCCCCCACCCCCGTCCCGATTTTTCATACTTACTATATGGTCACCCTACATGGGGTTGAGGCAGCCCTGCACTTCCTGGGGCCAGGACACGGAACAGCGGGTGTGTGTGTGAAGAGGATGCTAAGTCCCCGGGGGCTGCTGTGGAGCCTGCAGGTTGGGCTGGAAATTGCTTCCCCTCCCTCTTCCAGTGCTTATCTGAGGGGTTGAGAGGCTCCCCTGCGCCGGGGTAATGTCCACCTGGTGCTGCGCAGGGCTCCGGGTGGCTTTGGCACACACAGGGTTCAGCTCCTCCTGGGCAGCACCCCACGCCCAGCCAGAGGCAGCAGGGGAGGAAGGAGCCTGCCAGGCAGGCTGCAGGTGTGCTGGGCACTCCCAACAGGAGCTGGGTCTCCGTACACCGCTGGGAGTGGGACATGCCCCGCCAGGGGGGTATAGAGGAGTAGCGGTTCTGGTGGGGGGCAAAGGGGCAAAGCAGAGAGAAAGCAGTGAGGAGGGGAGCATGTAAAGGGCCAATGGGTGGGCAGCAGAGGCAACATTTGGGCCTGTCCCATGACCCCCAATCTTTAAATTATGACACCCCCCACTATTGATAGTTATAAGTCGCCTAGGAGGGGTGAGTCCAGTCCGGGCTCACTCTCCAACACCCATTCCCCGGCCTCTCCTCGGTGGTAATTTTTTTTGGAAGGGGGAGGGGCCTCAGTTTCAGATTTTACCCCAGGCCCCCAAAAACCTCTATGTGACCCTGACCTTAAGTTGCAAAATCCAGCTTGGAACAAATTTTACAGCTGAGCTCTGAAAAAAGAAATTTTACAATGGAAATGCTACCAGAGCTTTGGCTGTAATATTATTTGTAGAAGAGGCGGGCTGCTACAGTTTTCTTTAGAAAGAAAGACTTAAAGAAAGGACATTGCACATAGATAGAACAGCAAGAGAACTTGCGTAAATTCAAAGCAATGTTCTATTTTTACCAATGTTAATCAAATGTTATCTCTCGCCCTTCATGATTTCAAATCATTTCAGCTATTGTCAAATCTCAAGTAGCTCCTTCATTTCTTTTTCTTCAATGAAACCAATTTGAAAGTCTCTTTCAGCGATTTGCTTTTAATTGGAAAGCACTCCCAAATGCAAGACCAAACAATACCTCTTCCTGTGCTCAATGATGTGCATGGATACTCTTGAAACCGATAAAGAATGATTTGTCAATTATCCGTTTAAAAGGAATGCATGACTGGAATTTGTAGCGTGGTTTATTTTATTTATCACTTGTTTCTGCTGCTTCCCCCTACAACAGCAGTGTAAGGAAATAGCACGCCCCAGGACTCTGTTCAAGAAACAGAGCTCCTCTGCTGAGTCACCCTAAATTCAGGTGTTAGAACCTAATATAGGAGGTGGTAGTTTGGACAGGTATAGACCTGCCCGTCCCAGTACCTGTAATAGGTAGGACGCAACATAACCACGTATAGTAGCTCATGCTGGCAGCTGGATTGTGTTCATTCCCAGTAGGATATGAGGGACTGCTGATTCTCTGAGGCAGTAAGAATTAGCTTTTGGGGCAGAGAAGGATCTGCAGGAAAAAAATCTAGGAATAGCCAAGATTGGGGAGGCTGAACTTTAGAACAAAACAAACATCAGCCTATTTAAGTTAATAGAGGACAAACCCACAAGAAGGGAGCATTGAACTATAGCCAGTGTGTGGTTCCTCTGTTCACAGCAAGCTGGAAATGCCATCTACTTCCAACCACTTGATGTTTATTGGAAGAAACTGGGACTGCAAGAATTGGCTAAAACTCTGTTAGCGCTTTTGTTTTCTGGTGATAAGTGCCCTCTGACTTGTATGGGACTATTCACGTGAGTGAGCGTTGAAGTTGAGAGCTAGCCTTTGCAAACCTCATAAGATGTATGATCTGGGCTTTAACTGTTCACGTTGTTTTCTCTAAGGGCAGATCTACACTAGAAGTGCTGCATCAGCGCAATTGCACCGCTGTAGCGTGTCTGGTGAAGATGCTCTATGCTGATGAGAGAGTGCTCTCCTGTCGGCATAATTACTCCACCTCCACAAGAGGCGGAAGCTGTGTCAGCGAGAGAGCGTCTCCTGCCGACATAGTGCCGGTGTGGACAGTGCTTAGGTTACTGTAACTTGCATCGCTCAGGGGCAGGGGTGCTGGAACAATTTGTATAGTGTGGGTGCTGAGAGTCATTGAACCAAACTGTAAACTGTATGATGGAAAATCACTTCAAGCCAGGGGTGCGGCAGCACGCCCAGCACCTCTAGTTCCGGCACCTATGCTCAGGGGGTGTCTTTTTCACACCCCTGAGTGAAGCAAGTTAGATCGACTTAAGCGGTAGTGTAGACCTGCCCTAAGTATTCATTTCTTGAAAAGGATACAAAACCTACCGTATTTTCCTTCTCTGCCTACACTGGCATCTCAACATAGCTGAGAAACAAGCTGCAACTTGCGAACCAGGTATACCTTAAGGACAGGAACTCCACTGGGAAGGCCTGTTTTAAGTCTGTTGTCATGACAGGGCAAACCTCTAGCAAGAGGTTTCAAGTGACACAACCTTAATTAGACATTGAAAAAAATGCCTCATTCTAGCAAACAGTTATTTCCAGTACCTAGCAGTGCACTGTTCCATGGGTTATCTCGCCTTTTCAAATCAATAGTTGGAAGTCATGTTGCACAGGACTGCCCTCTGATATCCTTGCCCTGATTAATGTATAGTTCAAGAATACTTCTAATTACCCACAGTGCTTCAAATGCAATGTTTCAGTTATAAATTCAAGTCCCTTAAATTATTTTTACCCCTATAAGAGTTAAGACAAAAATATTAGCTACCTCCTTCATGGGCTCAAATCTGCAAGGTGCTGAACACTCCTATGAGTTACTGAGTGCCCTCAACAGCTCTTAATGGAAGGGATAGATTTTCAGTCAAACTTGGTTCAGGCCACATTCCTCTGAGGATTAGTTACATGCCAAGTTTGAACATTAAGAGAAACCAACATGTTTTGAGTTCAAAAAGGCATCTGAACAGGTCTTTAATAGCTGAAACACTTTTTCATGCTCAATGAACTCACACAAATAAGTGGATTTTCTTTAAACTGAAAAAATAAATCACTTCTAGGCTGAGAATTAATATGAAAAATTTCAACCCTAATTTTTCTGAGTTGGGGAGGAGTTATGAAGCACTGAAATCAGGGACTTCACTTTAACGTGAAAAGTCTTTCTTTATCATAACTACAGTGATGCTATATTATAAAGAGCTGCATTTTAGTTAATGAGTCATTGATGAAATAATGGTTTCAGTTAATTACACTTTTGATTAAGGGGTATAAATATTATTTTTAATCCATACTGTACATTGTACTTTTACTAGAAAGGTGCTATACTTCTTCACTAGCAAACAATCTATATAATACAGTAGTTTTCAACCTTTTTTCATTTGCAGACCCCTAAAAAATTTTGAATGGTGGAGGGCTCTTTTTGTTCAGAATGTCACCAGGTTATGTTATCACTGGGAATCACAGTCTGTTACCGTCCAATTTTCAAATTCTCAGCCATTTCGACTTTACAAATTACATCCATGCAACAGCACATGCTTTCAGCTACAGCAAGGTATGTATCTATGTGGTGCCAAGAGTCCCAGGCCATTGTGATATCAGAGGTAACTCAACCAATTATCACCCTAACTCTACAGCTAATTTGCATGCAACAATTCAATGGGTTGCATAAGAGAGACCGCAGATGGTGGGTTACTTGGCTCAACTACCATAGTTCGTAACAGCACTGGCTTTCACCTACTTTAAAAAACTTTGAACTATTAAAACCGGATAAAAATAGAGAACAAGAAAACAAGACCTGCCATTCCAGCAAACATGGTCCAGTTAGTCTGATGAATAGTCTTGTTCCAGCCCAGTCTAACATTCCACCTCAGGCAGTGGGCTCTCTGATAACACAGAGAAAGGGTACCAGAGGCCACTGCCAGATGGAGAATTGTCCTTGTAAAATTCCACGTAGTCAATTATGCATTTCTGTCCTATTAGCGGAGGGAATCCTGATCTCAGCTGATGATCATTTTATTTCCTGAAGCATAAGACCTAATAATGAGAAGTTAAATGCAATGGTGTCCTGCATATGCAATATGAGCCATGTGCAGCTCCCACTGAAGTGAACAGAAATTGTGTATGTGTATCTGAAGGAAGCATTTAGCTCATTTAGGTTCTCTTTCTTAAAACACATACAAATGCTCATGATAAAATCAATATGAAAAATTCATAAAAAGTCTATGTATCTGGCACTGTTCAGGAGTTAAGATAAAACCCTAATTCAGTCTATTAAATTATGGACATTCTGTCGTTCTCAATTGTCAAGGTACCTTTCATATTGGTCTGTTGAGTTTTGTTCCCTAAAGAGCAAAACACATAAATAGACATGTACAGATAGAAAATAACTCACCAGAACACTTCCCTGATTTCTCTTGAGAGAAGATTGAATGTATTAACTTCTCTTGGAATAACATTCAGATGGGAAATGAAAATGCAAAACATTCAGTACTTCTCCTTTTGAGCATGTCCTGAAGGCTTTCTACTATCTTACACCAGGCAGAAAAAAATATTAAAAGGTGATGCTTGCTTTAAGATAGCTGTCATGAAAATACTGAAGAAAAGCCTTTTAAAAGATTAAAGGAAAATTTATTTTGTATTTGTTGGACTTTGGATGAAGTACACATCTTTCCATAACTGAATGTACAATGTACATTTTATTGCTTTAGATTAGATGTTATTTACTAATTCATTGCATAGGAAGTCTTTGATTTTAACAACTAGTTGTGTCTTTAAAGTGCAAATCAATTGACCAGCATTTCAACTTTCCACTGAAGTCAGTAAGAGAAGGCTCAGGCCCCAAATCAAGATTGTCAATCCTGTTCTCTGACTCCAGCACACTTTTCTGGCACTTGGGAAGTCTTCTTCAAGAGTTACTGAATAAATAAACTCTCTTATTTTTGTTCTTTTTTATGCAAGTTCATAACCATTTCCAGAGCAAAACTGAAAACTGTCATGTGCACTTGTCATCCTGGAAACCAGGCCTGTTTTCTTCATTTTTAGATAAGATCTGGCTTCATCTTTCAATTTCTACACAGCAAAGCTGTTTGAAAATATGCTGTATTTCTTGGCATGTAGCTGTCACTTTAATATGAATGTCTCAAAAGAAATCTTTTCTTTTTGATATAGCACAATTGCAGTTTATCATAATATCTGCTTCCCAATTCATTTCATATTTCTGCGGCAGTGCTGACTTCACAGCTGGATACAGTGATAACTTTGTGATGTCATTGGTGAACTAGATAAGAGATGGGAGTAAGAATCCTCTGAAATGTAAAGTGTTTTTTAAAATGATTAGCTGTGTTTCTGCTATCTTAAGTTTTATGAGCTAACTTCTTTTAGAAACAGTTATCTTGGTCACCAGATTAACATTACAGTTTAAATCCTGTGTGATTTATATTTGGTTTTTACATATTGTATATCAAGATGTGGATTGTTTTTACTTTGGATAATTAATCAAACTACTAGATGATATATTTTATATCAGAATTTTTGTTATGAATAATGACAACCTTCTCTGATCCTCACAAAACATTATTTTGATTTCTGATTAACGTACAAAAGTAGTCTACATTTTTCTTGAGACAGATCAGAGAAAACTCTTAGTCCCCAGATGCTCTGTAGCTGAATGTACTGGCTATAGAATTGTTTTAGCAATAGTGGTTTTTAAAATGTTGTGAATGAATTTCTTGAGCTCAAGTAACAGTGACAAAGGGGAGGTAGGTTCTGGTCTATGTCTTGGTTTATTTTATAAAGCAACAAGTTTTTGGCTGTTGGGAAAAAAATAATTAAGTGGAAGAACTGGCTAGCTCCACCACAAGCAAAATGGGGAATTTCCTTGATTAAGAGGGATTTGAGGCAAAATTTGATCCATGATGGAAGAACATGTAGAATATACTATGGGAAATTAAACCTGCCATAATTTCCATCAAAGAAATGCTGAATGGAGAACAGTAGAATTCTGTGCCAGTCACAAGTGTCATTGTGATTCACATAAAGGTGATGTTTCTGCTAAAGATCACCCATCTACATATTGCTGAATGGAGGGGATTGGACACCTGTGAAGATGAATCAACCACATTCATGCTGATGTTGAATATGAAGAACCAGCTTGAAATATGCTTACAGCAATGGGAGGCAATTCAAGAGGAAATAGACTGTATTCTAAGCTAGCAGATGGAGTTCCCATGGAAGAGGAAAACCAAACTACTAAAAATGCTCAGCCACCTCGCTAATCCCACTACATTGCCAGAAAATCCATCCGCTGTGTCCAGCAAGCAGATGTGAAAGAGACAAGGAAAGAAAGTCACACCACAATTTAATTTTGTTCCTGGAACTTTACGATGAGCACTGCAAGCCACTTGCCTCTCCATTGCAAAGGGACACAACGTTGTGTTTGTGTAGCCACTGAACCTGATCCTTCACATGCTCCTGGTTCTCTCAGCTTCTGCAGCATGGATCGGAGCAGTGGGAGGCCAGATACCAGGCACCAGGTGAAAACAGATTTATGTTCACAGGGTGAAAGGACTGCTCTGATGTTCCTTGGACAACCAAAGGATTCCCTTTTCCTTCCCGGACCTAAGTGTTACCTGCACAATCTAGGGCACCCCACCTTTACCCTATTGATGGCTCAAGGCACAGTCTGGTTAATTTAGGCACCCCCACCCTTTCTCTTCCATAGGCTTAGGGCATAAGGCATCCACCATTACCCGTCCATGGCTCAGGGCAGAACCTGGTCAATTTAACTATTTTGCCAGAAGCTGGGAATGGGCAACAGGGGATGGATCACTTGATGATTTCTTGTTCTGTTCATTCCCTCTGAAGCACCTGGCATTGGCCACTGTTGGAAGACAGGATACTGGGCTAAATGGACCTTTGGTCTGACCCAGTATGGCCATTCTTATGTTCTTATCCCCTTACTTCTTTCCCGTGGGGCTCAGGGCCCTACAGGTCCGTGGGACCTTTTCACAGTCAAACAGCCTTATAGAGCTTGCTCTAAACAACAATGGGTCACATGCCATTGTAGGCAATCTCATCATACCATTCCCTCCATAAATTATCAAGCTCAGTCTTGAAACCAGTTAGGTTTTTTGACCCCACTGGTCCCCTTGGAAGGCTGTTCCAGAACGTCACTCTTCTGGTGATTAGAAACCTTTGTCTAATTTCAAGCCTAAACTTGTTGATTACCAGTTTGTATCGATTTGTTCTTATGCCAGTATTGGCCCTTAACTTAAATATGTCCTTTCCCTCCCCAGTGTTTATCCCTCTTATGTATTTATAGAGCACAATCATATCTCCCGTCAGCCTTCATTTGGTTAAGCAAGCCAAGCTCCTGAAGTCTCCTCTCGTAAAGTAGGTTCTCCATTCCGCAGATGACCCTAGTAGCCCTTCTCTGTATCTGGCCCAGTTTGAATTAATCTTTCTTAATGGGAGACCAGGATTGCACACAGCATTCCATAGGAGGGTTCACCCGTGCCTTGTATAATGGTACTAACATTTCCCTGTCTCTACTGGAAATACATTAGCCTTTTTCACATCAGTGGCTCATAGTCATCCAGTGATCAACCAATACATTCAGGTCTTTCTCCTCCTCTGTCATTTCAATTGATATGTCCCCAGCTTCTAGCAAAAATTCTTATTGTTAGACCCTAAATCCATGACCTTGCACTTTGCACTATTAAATTTCATCCCATTTCCATTACTCCAGTTTACAAGTTCATTCAAATCTTCTTGTATGATATTCCAGTCCTCCTCCATATCGGCAATACCTCCCCACTTGGTGTCATCCTCAAATGTTATTAGCACACTTCCATTTTTTGTGCCAAGGTCAATAATGAAAATGTTAAATAATGTTGGTCCCAAGATCGATCCCTGAGGAAGGGAGTTAAGGACATCGTTCATTAATAAGCTTTGTTATAGCTTTCGCTATACGCATAACATGGGATTTCCAGAAAAGCATTCATTTTTAGCCATGTCTTGCTTGGGGACCATTTAGGGGTGGAGCCAAGTGGGGTTTGGCTTCAGGCATGTAGCACCCAGAGCAAGAGGGGATATTTGAGGGGCAGAAGGAGGGTCCATTGTAAAAATGTTCAGCCTTGGATTCTGGTACTACCACAGCTCAGGATCCTCCTTGGGCTCCTTTGGGGTGGGGGCTTTGTTCAACTGGTTTCACTAGGTAGAGAGAGCTTCTAAATCACATGTTCCTCTTCCTCTGGGTCTCCTGGGTCTTCCTCCAAGGTCCCTGCTGGCTCCTCATCTGATGAGGCCGACAAGGTTGAGGAGGGGCTCATAAGTCACTTCAGGCTCTGTACTGGGAGCCCTGGAGAGCACCTGGTCCATCTCATCATAGCATGGGCATATATAAGGGTCCCTCCTGGAGTGACTATTCAAGTCCTTCACCTTTCAGAACAGGAGCCTCAGGGACTTCATCTGTTCCCAGCACTCAGCCTGTGTCTGGTGAATGCCCACCTCCTCCAGCCTCCGTGAAATCTCCCAGTACAAATGAATGTTCCTGCTGCTCCAGGCAAAGTCGTGGAGGGCGGTGTGTTCTGAGCACACCTTTATCAGCGCTTGGATGTGCTCAGTGGACCAAGTGGCTGCTCTGAGAAAATGATCCATGCTAACCTGTACTGACCAGAGTGTAGAGGAAAACTGTTCTGAAGTGCTCAGCACAGCTCACTGCTACCACTGACAGTGGAGGGCCAGAGACACTGGATGAGCATCAGGCAGAAAAGGTTCCAAAGGACTGTGGGAATGGGCCTTGAGGACTATTGAAATTTGAAACCTGGTACATGCCCCTGGCCCCCGTCCACACTGCACGGTAGCATATGGGACTGTGCCACAGCGGAGACGTGTACATACCCACGCCCCTCATGCATGCTAGCTTTCTTGCTGTGCGCACTTCTTCATGTACATACTTCAGGGGTTCAGATGTGGACCATGGGGGAGTGGTGGTACAACAATGCATATGTATGTGTGTTCAGTGACTAGTGTAGACATAGCCTGAGGTGGGGAAAACCTGACTGATGTCATCATGCAAGAGCATAGAAATTATCATATTTCCTTCACTCACTGCAGAGGACAGGTATGAGGGGACAATCCAGGCATAATATTGCTCAATTGTTTTCATGAGTTAAGTCATTCAGTGTCTATTTCTCTCTTATAGAGGTACTTTCATCATCCATGAGCAGATGAGAGGCTTTGGAGTCTCACATTTGAACAACTTTGAAACCTCGCTGACTCCTGCTGGAGTGTAAGAATGAAGGCATGAAGATCTTGAGATACCTGCACAGGTATGTCTGATCTGCAGTGTTGGCACTGGAGGAAAGCATGCTGTGAAAGTGCTCTGTACACAGAAGCTGAAGAACAGCCAGAAGAAGTCACCTTTCTATTTGCTAATACTAACACAGTTGCAATGGTCTGAAGTGCTCAAGCTGGAGCACCCTTGATTTAAAGAAAGGAGTGAGCTGCTCACAGGGCATATGGCATGGAGGACCCTTGACTTTGGAGCTTACTCCCCAACTTAGTCTGCCTAATTCTGGATTTGTTAACTTTCCAGGTATGCAGCAAAGTCCTTTGTTCTTTTTGGACATTTGGGGAGGAGATGGATTGATAGACTGACTGACAGGATTACTGATGGGTGGGGGAGAATAGGATGTTGATTAGAGGTTGTTGCAATTATTAATAATGTTTGAAATTATTACTATTAATATGGGAAACCACTAAACACTAATTTAACCATAAATTCCTTTATTAAATCCAAAGGCCAAATGGTATTTATACAATTGCTCTAAACATGCCTAAAAAGCCTAACTATTAAACAGTTTACTACATCCAAACAGTAACAAAACATTTATAAGCATTTGATCAAGATACTTACAAACAGACTAAACCCAGGGGTGCTTAGAAACATATTGGTTGGCTCCAATGTGGTCAGGCAGGTATTAGCAATGAACCCTTTAAGAGTTTACTTTTTATGCCCGTTTACAAACAAGTCATGTCATTGCCAATTACTGACTTCAGATAAAAACCAATTTGACACAATCCACCCTTACTTCCGGTTTCATCCAGATAAGATTTCCCACCTCTTTTTTTCCCAAGGCCTTTCCTTTCTTATCTTCTCCCCCACTCTCTGCTTAACAGCAGAACAGTGGGAAGGGTTTGGGCTTGTTTCTTTTAAGACAATTTTTCTTTGTCTTGTTACTGCAATTCTTTATTTTATTAATTATATTTGGACCATACATCCTTCCCATACTACAGGTAATCTGATTCATTATTCTCATGGCCTTCTTTTATTTGCTGATTGGGGCCTTCTCCCTACTAGTCAAAAACTATAAATCAAATATGGTCTTTTCTTAACCAAATTTAAACTAACTCTAATTCTTTATGTTTATACTTATCCAACAGGGTTTATTATTTGATGGGCTTGTGTTAAGGTTACAGTATTTGCAGTTTAACACATTTGTAAGATGGTAATTGGGATAAAATACAACATGGTTTTACCAAAGGTAGATCACGGCAGAACAACCTGATCTTTTTATTTGACAAGATAACTAATTTTCTTGACAAAAGAAATGAAGTAGAGCTAATCTTCCTGGATTTCAGTAATGCATTTGATAAAGTTCCACATGGGAAATTATTAGTTAAATTGGAGAAGATGTGGATTAATACAAGAATTGAAAGTTGGATAAGGAACTGGTTAAAGGGGTCATACTGAAACATGAACTGTCCAGCTAGAGGGAGGTTACTAGTGGAGTTATAGACTCATAGACATTAAGGACAGCAAAGACCATCATCATCATCTAGTTTGACCTTGCACCTTGCAGGCCACAGAACCTCACCCACCTACTCCTGTAATACACCCATAATCTTTAATATTCTTGGATGGAGATTATCCAGGCACCCCTGGTTTGGTCACATGAAGCTGTTTGAATTTGACTTCCATCTCAGATGTGGTAATTTCTACTTCCATATCCTCATTGCCATTAGCCACCCTGCCACAACCTCTAAGCTCTTCATTAGTCTTATTAAAAACTGAGGTTTTTGAGCCATGCCTGGATTATCTTTAATATCCACCCCATCTTCAGTTTAGCAGTACCACTTCTTTCCTTGTTTTCATTTTATGTATATGGCTAAAGAACCTTTCACTATTGGTTTTAATTTCCTTTGCAAGGTTCAACTCTGCTTGGCTTTTGGCAGTTCTCATATTTCCCCTACACTTTCTGACCTCTGAGAGATAGCTTTCCTTGCTGATCCATCCCTTCTTCTATTCCTTATAGGCAGGGCCGGCTCCAGGCACCAGCCTACCAAGCATGTGCTGGGGGGGGGGGGGGGGGCGGCGCTCAGGTGTGTGTGTGTGTGCGGTTTTTTAAAATTTATTAACATACTGTGGCGCTCGGCGGAGGGCTGGGCACTGTGTGTGTTACGGCGCTCCGGGGCTTGTTGGGGCGGGCTGCGGGCAGGCGCTCCAGCCGGGAGAGCGGGTCCACGGCTGGGCTGGCCGCCCTCCCCCGCAGCGCTCCGGCCGGCTGGGAGAGCAGGGCCACCCCGCGGCGCTTCACCCGCCACGCAGTGCTCCGGCCGGGAGAGCGGGTGCGCGGGTGGGCGGGCTGGCTGCCCTGCCCCGCGGCGCTCCGGCCAGCCGGGAGAGTGGGTCCGCGGCCGGGCTGGCTGCCCTCCCCCACGGCGCTCCAGCCGGCTGGCCGGGAGAGCAGGGCCGCGCAGTGATTTCCCTACACGCCTCCCTAGGGGGGGTGTACACGCCCCCTAGGCAGGGTGTACATGCCCCCTGAATTTTCCCAACACCCCGCCCCCCCAGTTTTGTGAACTAGTTACATGCAGTGTTGCCAATTTAGTGATTGTTTGGGAATTTGAATTTAAATTGAAACATTAATACACACTTTAAAAGCATATAATGTATATGATAAAATATGTGTATCTGAAAATGATTTGAAAAGTATGAACACAGACTAGCTTCCTTATATAGCTTTTGTTTTTTGTGACTGTCAGTGCATTCATTTCGGTGATGTTGGCTAACCTAATAATTTAAAATGATGATTTGTAAGCAAAGTCTAAATGAGCTCTCCCTGACAGCTAGTGATGAGCTGGGAACTGGGGGGAAAGGCTTCAGGACCAGATTGTATTTACATTCACACCTAATCTACCTAGGTATCCAGCAAACAGAGCTGTGTTGCCCAAGTGATAGATTTTGGCTGGGGTTGGGTTACAAATCACTTGAATGCTTGAATGGGGGTAATGAAATGTTGTTGTTTTTATTGTACGAGTAAAGGGCAGTAGAACTGTCCTTAGCCTGCGCTGATTGAGGGCATCAAGAGAGAGGGTGAGGACAGGTGTTTTGCTTTATGGTCTGCCTGAGTCACAAGTACTATTTGACCTGCGCCTCTCCACTGTTTAAAAACAGAGCTGATTAGGCTTCATAGAGAGACTTTTGGTTTGTTAAGTGACCACTAGAGCGGAAATCTCTGATAATCAGGTCTAAGTGCTTACACCTGCTGTGGGACAGTGTTTCTATGGAAGAGATGCCCCAGTCTGCACTAGCACCAAGGTTTCCCCCACCCCGAAGATCTGAAATCATTGAGAGTCGGGTGGAACCGCGAGAGACCGACTCACAGAGGTCACAGTGGCAGGTGGCAGCAGAAGGTGACAGTGTAGGGTTATTGGGGCAGAGCAATAGAGTGAACGGTGGCATGACAAACTACAGCGGCCAGGAGCATTGGACTTAGGGTGACCAGATGTCTCGATTTTATAGGGACAGTCCCGATTTTTGGGTCTTTTTCTTATATAGGCTCCTATTACTCCCCACCCCCGTCCCGATTTTTCACACTTGCTTTCTGATCACCCTAATTGGAGTATGTTTTAGTGACCTGTCTCCAGAAGCTATATTTGTGATTGGGAAAGTTATATAAATATATGTTTCCTAGTAGGCCAAGATTTTAAAAATGCATTATTTGCCAAGATCATTATCTCACATCATCGCTATCTCAAGAGGTCATTATCTTGGGGAGTTTCTGTACTAAACTTTTTTATTATTATAATTTTTTATGTAAGAATGGCTATATTGGGTCAGATCAATGGTCCATCTATCCCAGTATCCTGTCTTCCGACAGTGACTGTTCCAGGTGCTTCAGAGGGAATGAACAGAACAGGGAACCATTGATTGATCCATCCCCTGTCGTCCACTCCCAGCTTCTGGTCAACAGAGGCTAGGGACATTCAGATCATGATGTTGCATCCCTGCCCATCCTGGCTAATAGCCATTGATGGACCAATCTTCCATGAACTTATCTAGTTCTTTTTTGAACCCTGTTATAATTTTGGCCTTCACAACATCCCTGGCAAAAAGTTCCATGGGTGACTGCGTTGTGTGAAGAAATACTTCCTTTAAAACTTTGTTTTAAACTTACTGCCTATTAATTTCATTGGGTGACCCCTGGTTCTTTTGTTAAGTGAAGGGATAAATAACACTTCCTTATTCATTTTCTCTTCACCAATCAAGATTTTATAAGACTATCATATCCACTCTTAGTCATCTCTTTTCGAAACTGAAAAGGCCCAGTCTTCTCTCCTCATATGGAATCTGCTCCATACCCCTAATAATTTTTGTTGCCCTTCTCTGTACCTTTCTCAATTCCAAGATATCTTTTTTGAGATGGTGTGACCAGAACTACACGCAGTATTTAAGATGTGGGCATGTCATGGATTTATATTGCAAAAGTGGAGGAGCTTGGTTTGCCACACTGATCAGCTAAGCCAATACTGACAACCTATATGAAAAGGCTGCAAAACACCATGCTTCTGGACTGCATCAACATGCAGAAAGCCTTATAAGCCAGTCACTGCCAAAGCCAATTTTAGAAGACCTTAATGAGGCTGTTAAGAATGCTGGAGACACAACTCAGTTTATATGAACCAACATGGCTATTGCATCATACTTTCTATTTAAGCAAGAGATACCACAAACTACAAACTAGAGGCCTATGTTAAGTGCATTGTCACTTGTTAATCCTGAAGTTGGACACTGGTTCCGAACAAGACTGGCAAATGCTCACTATCTTTCTGCAAAAAAACTCAGCTGACTCTCTTGAAACATGTGGTGCAACAGTGAAAGACTCAGGAGTTGAAAAAGTGAAGAATTCTCTCACTATATTCAAAATATGTGCATACATGGCTGACAAATGCACCAATGCAAATAGGCATCAAGTATTAAGTCATTACGTATGTTATCTTGATGTCCGTGGTAGGCCAGTAGATGCATTCTAGATGTTCAGTTATAGAAGACACATCAGCTGCATCTGTGACATCTTAGAAGAGTTAAATGCTTGTAAACTGAACCCCAAACAGATGGCTGCTTGTGCGTTTGATGGAGCTACAAACTTCTCTGGAAGACATAGTGGAGTACAAGCTTTGCTCAGAGAAAAGTGTAACCCTAATTTCTCCTGTACACACTGTAGAGGCCATCTACTCCTAGCACTAGTACAAGCTGCAGAATCTTCAAAAGGCATTAAAAAGCCACAAATTTAATGGGTTTTTATACTTTTTTTCAGCAAGAGTCCAAAAGGACTGAACATTTTGGAAACAAATAGAAGATACACTGGGATTGAAGTTCAAATGGGTCCAACCTGGGAAAACCTGCTGGCTTTCTCATGAGTAATTCTTGGCAGTTGTCTTAAAATTACTGCAACTGTTATTACTGGCTTTAGAAAGTATCCACCAAGATAGGACAGATCTAAGTAGTGAGGCTGGTGGACTACTTTTGTTACTAAGTTCAGAGAAGACGATCGCCATTCTCTCTCTTGTAAGTCTACTGTTGAAACCACTTGGGTCATTAAACAATGTAATCCAGGAATCTGCTACAACAGTAGTAGATTTTTGTCCAGAAACAGAAGCTATCCTTGGGTCAGTCAGAGATATCCATTGAAAATGTACTGAAAGAAGCAAAGACTTCAGTCCAGAAGTTGACTAATGAAGGTACTTATATTGACTCCATAAGTGAAGAGGACAAGAAGTGTTTGTTAAGCCACTTGAAAAAGTACAAAGACTTGATTCTTACAAATCTACAATAGAGATTTCTGGATTCTATTCAACCTCCACGTAGCTTTTACAGATGCCTGTCTTATAAAACACCTACAGTTGAGTGGAGTGAGGCACTACCAGCAATGGGGCTGCTATGTGATCAGGGCAGAATAGAGAATTTTGAACACAGAGTGAAATATCATACGATGAACGAATGAAGATTTAACTTCAACTTCTTTATCATCACTAGTGGTTCGACCCAATCTTTGTGCTATGTTTCCTGCCATGAAAGTAGGAATTCATCTCTTGCTAATCCCAGTCACAACAGCTACAGCTGAACATAATTTTTCCTCATTGAATAGAATTTTGTGTTCTGAAAGAAGTCGCCTTCTGCCTGATCATGGGCATATCATGAAGGACTGGAAGTAACAGACACACAAGAAGACACCAAGGAGTGCAAAATTACAACAAGAAACGAAGACTGATGTACATGTAGTGCTTCATAGTAGGCTTAAATAGCCAACTTTAATTTTTGTGATGCTTTTAAAACATGAGTTAAATCTAATAAAATGGTCGTGAAACATTTTTCAGTTTTTACTATAGTGCCATACAGCCCACCGTTGCCCTCGCGGTCTCAGCCCTCATCGGCCCTCACCCCCCACCCTGAATATTTCAACACCCCCCCTAATTTCAATTCCTGGGGAAGACACTGGGGCCGCGGCCGGGCTGGCCGCCCTCCCCTGCGGCGCTCCGGCAGGGAGAGGCGCTGGGGGGGGGGGGGGGGTGTTGCAGCACAACACTGGGGGTGGGGGTGTTTCCATGGGAGCTGGGGGGGGTTGTTTTTTTTGTTTCGGTGTGGGGGTGGCGCTTGGGGTTTTGTTTTGTTTTTTGCTTGGGGCGGCAAAAAAGTTAGCCTATAAGCAGGGCCGGCTCTTTCTGCTTTCTCTTAATAACCTGTTTGAAATGCCCTTTTATCCAGTTTAGTCTTCAGCCCTTCCCTACAAATTTTCCACCCTTGCTTGGGATACAGGTTTCAGATACTTTAAGTCAAAGTTGCAGAAACTAATTCCAAGCTTCCTCCACATACAGATCCTTGAGTTCTTCAGTCCAGTCCACTTCCCTAACTACTTCCCTCATTTTTTTTAAAGTTTGCCCTTTTGAAATCAAGGACCCTAGTTGCAGACCTATTTTTTTTAATCCATCCATTTAGTTTAAACTGAATTAGCTCATGATCACTTGAACCTAGATTGTCCTGTACAATCAGTTCTTGTATGAGGTCCTCACTACTTAGCAATAGTAGATCTAAAATGGCATCACCTCTTCTTTGTTCGGTGACTATTTGGTGGAAGAAATCTGTCAGCTATCACATCCAGGAGTATCTGGCCCCTACCACTAGGGAATTATGGGATTATGGGAGATTTTAATTTCCCAGCTATAGATTGGAGGACAAGTGCTACTAATAATGGATTTATTCCTATGAAGTGCCTAAGGTATAGAATTGGCTGTATAAGTCTTCATAAGTAGGTAAAATTAGTGATGTAGCATGATCTGATGGAGTTAGAGTGGCAAACTCATGCAAAATCCTTATCTGCAAAATTATCAGCAGCCACGTCTGTCCAGAATAGCAGGCTATCTAAACACAAGGGAGAGAGCATGGGAAAGTACACTTGTGGACAAAAAAACTTGTGAAAGAGTTGTTTGTCAATTACTCCAGAACTGCTGTTAGTCTGCATTTGATAACTTAAATGTCTAATAAATTATTAATGGAAAGGAGAACTAGTAATGGACACAGACAAGACATTTAGGGTTGAATTTTCAGTGTTTTGCTGGCATGTACATTAACACATTGTGTGTTTCAGTGAACATAAAGCTGCAGCTGGATTCCTGTATGGGGTTAAGAAACAAAAAAATGCTAGAGATATCAAACCGAGTAAGTGCTGCATAAACCTAGCAATAGCACTGACTGACGCACATGAAAGTAACTCAGACGCAGATTGTGTGGATATTATTGCTGAAATGCAAAGACCGTCACATTTACCAGAGTCATTAGATGCACTTGGTACCCCTTCATTTCATTTATAAATTATATTTATTCTAATGTGTCAATAGGCCTCTGAGTAACAGTGACAACTCCTGTGACAGTTACATCAACAGGGAGAAGCTTTTCAAAGCTGAAGCTGGTATCGTATTGGCATTCAAGTACAGTGTATCCCTCCAATGCCTGGCAGGACTCATTTTACCAGATCCCAGGATTTTAGGCAACTGGCTCCTTTTTAAAGATTAATTTAGGAAAGGAGGGCAGCTACATTTGGAACACTCTTTATACAGTATCTTAATTTAAATTGTAGTCAACGTATTGTGGACAAGGGTTAAAGGATTTGAATATAGGCCCCTCAGTTATGTCAAGACACAGCACATTCAAGCTAACGCTGAAGTCTCATAATGCGAGACTTGGGAAATCAGACTCTGTGTCTGAAGGGGGTGGGGAAACAACACAGAGTCAATGTGACCTAACCTTGAATATAATGATGCTGTGCAAACAGAAGTGAGACAGAATTGAGAAAATAATGGAATGGGCAGGACATAACAATAAATTGCAGATGTTTTGTCATTAATGCATTCCATGAAAGAGTATAAATATTTGTGGCTTATTGTTTGTACTTTGGAGAAACTGAGGCAGAGATGCTCTCTGTCAGCTGTATTTCTTCCCTGGCAATTGCTTGAAATAAAGCTGTCTCTGATTTTGTTGCATTCCAACCTGAGAATGAGGATTTATTTTTCTCCGGCAGTATGTAATTAGAGATTTAATTAGTAGCTTGTAGGTGTCTCATAGCAGTGGCCTACCTGTCACACATTTGCTGCTTGAGATCCCCCTCTGGCTCTTAGATTAATACATTCGCATTCACATGTTTAGAATAAAATCTCCTCTTGTGATGTCTGGCTTATTTAGACATGAAACAAATTAACAGTTCTTTTGGCCCTCCCACGTGAGAGCAGTTCCTCTCCTGAAAAGCAGTGGTTGACCATTAGCCGAGAGGAGTAGAATGGATGGACAGTCCTTTCTGCCCCCACAGTGCAGAGCTCTGCTGACTGTCTCTCTCCCTTTGGTGCAGAGTTGTCTGCTCATGCCCCGGCAGGAGGCCCAGACACCTATTTTTCTGCAGGCTTTTGTGGAGAGGACACAGCCCCTTTTGTCTCTTCCACTGTGGGAACGGCAACCTTTCTTACAGTAGACACCACCTCCAGCTGGGCAATTTTCACATGACTCTTAGGCACCTGATTCAGGCACTGGCTAGAACTGAGGTCTTAATCCCATAGCTGACCCAGCTCACCCCATGTCCTCCCCAAAGAGACTAGTCCAGCTGCTGTATGGTTGTCTTTCTTAGCTCTGGACCCCAACCAGGATGACACTGCCTGTTCAGCTGCAACAAGGAGGTCTACCAAGCTTTGGGTGGTAATTATCTTCTATTCATCAAAGAAAGAAGTGGCCAGGCCCTGGGGTGTACCACCATCTATATAGCTAATGTGGACATCGTCTTCAGTAGTCAAAGAATCACAGAAGTGTAGGTCTGGAAGGGACCTTGAGAGGTCATCAAGTCCAGCCCCTTGTGTTGAGGCAGGACCAAATAAACTGAGACCATTCCTGAGAGGTGTTCATTCAGCTTGTTCTTATAATTCCACAACCTCCCTTGGAAACCTGTTCAGAACTTAACTACCCTTATAGTTACACAGTTTTTCTTAATATCTAATCTAAATCTCCCTTGCTGCAGATTAAGCCAATCATTTTTGTCCTACCTTCAGTCGACATGGAGCACAATTGTCCTCCATCTTTTTTATAACAGCCCTGAACAAATTTGAAGATTATTCAGATCCTCCTTCAGCTTTCTTTTCACAAGAATTAACATGCCCAGTTTTTTTAACTTTTCCCCATAGGTCTGATTTTTCTAAACCTTTAATCACTTTTTGTTGCTCTCCTCTGGACTATTTCAAACATGTCCATATCTTTCCTACAGCATGGCACCAAGAACTGGAAATAGTACTCCAGCTGAGGCCTCACCAGTACTGAGTGGAGCAGGACAATTACCTCTTGTGTTTCATATATGACATTCCTGTTAATCCACTCCAGATATTAGCCTTTTTCGCAGCTGCATCACATTGTTGACCCATATGCAATTTGTGATCGGCTATAATCCCCAGACCCTTTACTACAACCTAGCCAGTTATTCCCCATTTTGTAGTTGTGCATTTGATTTTTCCTTCCTAAATGTAGTACTTTGCTTTACTGAATTTCATCTTGTTAATTTCAGACTCATTCTCTAATTTGTCAAGGTCATTTTGAATTAAAATCTTGTCCTCCAAAGCACTTATCCTTGGCATATCATAGTTTACAATCTGTTTGTCATGTTCTGGGTTGCAATCCAGACCATTAAGGGGTTAAGTCACCACCTACCCTGTAACCTTGGGTGCCTTAAAATGCTTTGCTGTTTTGGCTCACATCTCAGTGGACACCAACGACCCACAGACAAGCATGCACTCCCCTGAGTACCTGTGTCCTGTGCAGCTCTGGTTCAGCTCTCTGACCCCAGCAGCCTGCCTCTAAAACAACAGCCCCACTCTGGTTTCCACCAGCTTTGGTTATACCTGCCAAGATGACCCCAACACACTTCCAGTCCCAAATTTTCCCCAAACCATCTGACCTGAAGTGTCCAGTCCTTTCCTGGGCCACTCAGAGAAATAATAAGGTTTATTTGCTGTTTTACAGAGTCAATACTAAGCAGCTTGCCACATTAACCAGGGTTAACAATTACTTCAATTTAAACACAGCACTGGGTTGATTTAGATTAAAAGTAAAACAAGTTTATTAACAAAAGGACATAGGTTTAGTGATGCCAAGTCAAAGAAATAAAGGTACAGATGGTTACAACCACACATCTAAAAGTCTAAAACTTAATCTAGCAAGATACAGTTTTTGTTTAAGATAGTTTATATTGTGATTATTCTTTGTCCAGATGGCTGACTGTCTCTCAGTCAGGACTTTCCACAGAAGTAAGAGGTGATGGTCTTCCTTGTCTTCTTAGATTAAAGATAAAGATGGAGTCTCTCTTTGTCCCTTATATTTCCAAAAAATTGTCTATGCTCTTAAGGTCAGCAAGGCCTCCAAGGGATTCAGTCTCCTGTGTCTCTCTGGCGGTTCAGGAACCATGCTAATTCTCTTTCTGTTGAGTTCAGGCTCCAAACACGCCATGCTGTCTTAGTTTGAGAGCTTTTTTTACAGCTAATATGTAAATTGAGGTAAACACATATTCCTTTATCTAGGACAGATGTGTTTATCATCATTACCTAGTCTAGGGTGTCTTTGTCTTAAACATGTTATAGTAACATTATACAGAGGGAATTACTAACTTCACATATAATGTTAACACATACCTTTTACAACAATATTAATGACTCGCTTTCATATGATACCTTACATGGCATAGTTTATACAAATATCATTGCAGTAGTGTGTGGGGTGCAAATACAGGGCTATGGCTCACATTGTTGTACATCTCAACTGTCTGATTCTCAGGATGCTTCTGATGTAGACAACAAAAGGGGCATTTACTGAGCCAAACTGGTGTAAAGGTTGCCCCTGTCCCTCTGATCAGGAATTCCTGGGGTGCAGTTTTATGGCCTGTGCTGTGCAGGAGGTCAAAGCAAATGATCATAATGACCCCTTCTTGCCTTAAAATCTATCATGCATATGTATGCTGGACCACAGGAACAGTGGCTTGCCTTTGCATTGTCAGACATGGCCACTGCTTCAATTTCCCCTTGATTTCTCTCTTTTGTATAGAGTAGTTTAATTTAGCCCTCCATCTAGATTAAGGAAACTCTACTCCTTCCAGGTGTAATAACAACTCAGGAAATGAACCCCAAACTTGTGATCTAAAGGTATGAGCCTCTACTGCTGGAGCTAAAGGACCAGTTCATTAACTTGGATGCAGTAGCAGACCCAGACCTCTTTTTGCAGTCCAGCCAACAGAGGAGCAAAAAGATCCACACTCTGCAAATACAGGGTACACTCCCCCTGACTTTACACATGGGGAAGTGTGTCCAGAACATCACAGGACCACAGCAGCTCAAATCCTTGTATAGATCACCACTTGTAACAACATCTGTAGCTGGGCTACCTGCTGGGATTGAACCTGGGAGTTGGATCGAAAAGCAGGAGCTTCTCATGCAGTTGGGGTGAATGAGTGAAAGTCCAAAATAAATACGCATCCAGGCTATTAGGAGGTGAGTTTCAGACTGTTCTGAAGCTTACATTGGCTTGAATGGCACACTGGCTCAAGCATAATATTATGTACCAGTTTCATAATACTGTGTACAACATTAGGCATTTGTCTCTTTTCCCCCTCCAGAGCCAATCTCCCCATATGGGTATGGCATTTTCTGGGTGTGAAAGCTGGGGTTCTGAGTAGACATGCTGCACATGAGCATAGTGTGGGAGGGACAGAGGGGGCATTGCCCCCCCAAACTGCAAGCCTCGGGCAGGTGCAGAATTTCCCCCCCTATGCATGGCCCCATTGGCCTGACTGGAGCTGCTCCTCCCCGCCCCCACCAAATATACTAGTCAAACTACCACTTATGACACTGCAGGTTCATTAAGTAAGCATCCAAAGGCTATGAGTTGAGAACACCTATAACACTGGTACATCCCATCTGAGTTCACGCTTCAGCCCTCCTGATGCAATCACTGTGCACCTTGGTAAGAATGATTCAATGTTAGAACCTGCGCTGGTGTGATTAGAAGGATTAACATGACTGGATGACTTGCAACATCTATTCCGAGCAGGCTCCTTCCCTGGTGAGTATGATGAGGTGACAAAACCTGGTGGCTGTGAATTGGGTCAGGAAGAACACCAGCCAGGAGATAAAGATATTTGCACTTATGCCTGGTTCTGAGGAGAGAGGGCCTCAAGTTCACTGTCCTTGGGTCTTTTGCCCTGATAGGTACATTGTCAGACATGGGTACAAACTTGTTCAGCCTAGATCATGAATCCATCATTAATGGCTTGAGGAATTCGTAGCAATTGGTCTGTGGGAGAGCAGCCCTGTAACACACTCGTTGTCTCTTGTGCTAAGTAATCATTGCAACTTGATCAAATTGGATGGCTACTGGCCAGCAGGCTGTAGCTAGGGTTGTATCTATATGGAAAAGTTGTACTAGTATAAGGGTATTTCGTTTTCCCAACAGAAACTGTCATATGAGTTTATCTTGTGCCTTAAATCCTAGGTTTGCATCACTATGCTCTCCTGTGTTGGCTGGCCAGGTCCAGAAGCAGCACTCCACCAAATGCAGCTGATCAAGGAATGTGTCATGCAGGAGCATCTGCTGGTATCTCTCCTCCTCCTCTCAGAGTAGCTATGCAGAATCACAATGGTGATCCACAGTCTCACTTAAAGCTGCCTGGCTGCTCAGCTGCCAATATCTACCAATTAATGCAGACAGGAGAATCCTGGACAGGCCTGTTATGCTTACCAGTGCTTCCTCCATGCTACCTGACAGCTCTTTGAAAATGAATGAGCCAACAAGAACCCAATGAATTACAGGATGCAGCACGAAGAATAATGGGACGTTGACCCAGAATTCTAATTTTCCACTCAGTACTAGCAGGTATCCCACAATCCACTGTGAAAAGCACTGAGAATGTATAGAGCCTAGTAGCAGTGCTTTGAACCCTGGAATGCCACACAGACTGCAAGGTGTTTATATTGATAGAGCACTGTGCTGTGTGGACACACTGCTCCACAAGCAAAGTGGCTTAAACCAGTGCATGCAAGGTAGTATGAACTCACACATCGGTATTATGAGCTGGGTGAAACGTTGTTATGGGTTGAGTAAAAACTTATTTCAAACTGAGGTGTGAATACACCTTTCACTTAGGATAGTTGTAAGAACCACTTCAGGGGCCATACCTAAAACAAGGCCTAATAGAATCTGCCCAGAAACTACCACCATGTGGGTGAGGGGTTCCATTGGGTATAATGACCAGGTGTGTATGGGGGTGGGTATGTCTCTGAGAGAAGGCACAGAAACTGTAAGAACACACAGACAAGAGAGGCAGAGGCAAAAAAAACCGTGTGGCTGGCCAGGCTCAGCTGAGTTAGGCTTGTGGGGCTCAGGCTCTGGGGTGGAAAAATCACTGTGCAGACATTTGGGCTTGGGCTGGAGCCTGGGCTCTGGGACCCTACGAGGGTCGAGGGTTCCTGAGCTCGGGCTCCCAGCCCAAGCCTGAATGTTTCCACAGAGATTTTTAGTCCCACAGCCTGAGCGCCATGTGCCTGAGTCAGCTGACCCGAGCCAGCCGCAGCCATGCCGGAGGTCTTTTATCCCTGTGTAGACATATCCAGTGTGACCCTGGAAAAAGCTAGAGCGCGCGCTTTTAGGTCTGGTGTTTGCTAAAGAGGGTTGGGGCTGTAAAGAAATTGCTCCTTTGTTTCTCATCCCTTTTGCATTCAGAGAGGCAGGACTTTGTACATTCCTTGGAAATAAACAAGATGGCATCAAAGAAAATACCAGAGTCCATCAGTTCCTGCTTTCAACTAGACTGTCCCCAGGACCCCAGAGTTTGACTAGCTGATGAGGTCAAAAAAGGCAACAGTATAATTAAATCAGTATAAACTATACTGGTTCAACTTGATTGTACAGACAAGCCCTGTGACAGTGAGGTCAGACTAGGACCTATGGGCCCTGGAAACCTTTAAGCTGCAAAGATTTACCTCCAGGTTTACAGTATAATTATGGTGATGTGGATACAAACATAGAACAAAATAAATGTGCAGCCTTTTGTCTTTCAGCAGAAATTCATGTTGAGTAATTGTTCCCGTGTATCTCTAGCAATGCCCTCTCATCCACTATGCCTCCAGGAAGCTTTCTGCTGCATTGAACCTTTTGTACCCTTAGTCACTTAAGCCAAGTAAATGTGAAGTGGATGCAAATTGCATCCATAGCACAATGGCAGCATCTAATTCCCACTATGCCCACATACTTGGATGAATGCCAGTGGCTACAAAAGGTGGTGTTAGGACAGATGGGAAGCAGCACCCCCTCATATGCAAGTTGTACCCTCGCTAGGCCCTTTCTCTCCTCCATACCACTAGCACATGCTAAGAGTAGCACCTAAAAGTAGCACTCAATAGCCATTAATTGCTTTTTATCATTTACAGTCTAAAGGTGTCCTTTTGTATCATCATTTCCAATGGGCATATACTTAATTGGACTGTGTCATTCAAGCTACCCTTGTGAATCAGATACATGTTTTGTTCTGCAATTAGTGCCCAAACAACAATGGGCAGGCAAACTCATGTTGGCCCAGTTACTTTGTATTCTTTGTATTTTATGTGAGCGCTCAGTTCAGTATTGCCTTAGTAGTGCCGCTAATGTAAGAATTAATATTATTTTATACCTGCTCTCTAGATATTTAGACATAGCATTTTTATGGTGCTTGAGGCATCTGCTAGACAAGAACCAGTACTGTATTCACTAAATTGCTGAGTGATGGGGCCATTTCTAGGTAAACATGTGAATGAGTGGTGACTGTTCTCTTATGCTTGATTTGATCTGAACCCTTTTTAAAATAATGCATATTCTGTGGCACCAGGCTTTAATAGGAAGTTGCCCAGTGATTGCCCTGAGGCTCTTTACCACAAGCCATGCTGCTCTATTTCAACGGATTTAACAGAAAGATTACTGGGGAATTGTGGTTTTGCAAACATATTTTGATAGGGGTTTGAAGAGGGCTGAGGGTATGTTTCCCAGAATGGTGAGAGAATGGAAAGAAGCTGATAGCAGAGTTCCTTTTTGAATTTACTTAATATTACAACAGTTATGATTCAGGATGTCTAACACTTTGTATATGCATCTTTTTATTATTTAAATGAAAATAGAGTCCGCTGCCTCAGACACAGCCAGAGTTTTATAGAAAGCCTCTTTAGCAACATACCCAGCTTTGTATGTTTGGCATAAGGAGGCATATATTAACTGCAGCCCACATGCCTATCACAAAGTTTCAAAACCAGCTTCATATTTATATGAACAGAAGTATTTCATTACTGAATAATTACTATGAATGAAAGATGGCAGATAGCTTTTTATGATATTTTTCACAGTTTAATGCTATTTTTGCAAACAGATTAAAGCTGTCTCACAACTTTACATACGGTGAAGTAACACAGCAACTTACAGAACAATATTGTGTGTGGATGACTGAAGGGAACAGATAGTGAGGAAACAGATGCCGTGATAGCAGTGGTGGATTTAGAGAGAGTAGGGTCCCGTGCGCAGCTTCATTTTCAGCTCCCTCCCCCGCTGGGGACCCAGCCAAGAAAAAGAACATTCTCTCTTATCCCCCCCACCTCATTTTTCATTCTTTTTTTCTTCATCCTCCTCCTATATTATAAGTAATGGGAAGTAAATGAAAATAAAGTGAGGTACCTTGATTGGGGCAGGGGGTTGGGGTGAAGAAGAAGGTGTGGGGGTGGGCTCTCGGAGAAAGTTTGGGTGCTGGGTGCAGGCTCTGGGCCAGGGCAGAGGGTTAGGGTGCGGGAGTGGGGCAGGGAAACAGCGCGGCTCCCAAAGCAACCAGCACACACAACCCTCCGGCAGTGGCTCCTAGGTGTGTGTGTGGGGGGGGGGGGACGGGGGGACTCCATGTGCCGCTGCCCGGAGGCACCGCCATTGGGAGCCGCGGAGTCAGTGCTTGGGGCGGGGGCAGTGCGTGGAGACAACCCGCCCCCCCACCAGAGGCCGCAGGGACATGCCGGCTGCTTCCAGGAGCAAAGCGGTGCAGAGGGAGGGAGTTCAGAGCAGGCAGGGAGCTACTTTAGCCCTGCTTCTGGCACGTCTCTGCATGCCCCTTGCGGGGAGTGGGACAGCAGGTCTCCGTGTGCTGCCTGGGTGGGGGCAGTGCACGGAGCCGCCTCCCTTCCCCCCCACCAGGGGCACGCAGAGACATGCCAGCAGCCAGCCACTTCCAGGAGCGGCATGGGGCCAACAGCCATGGCATGCAGGCAGCCTGCCTGAGCCCTGCTGCGCCTCCGGCCAGGACTCAGGGGCAGGTTGTCAGATATTTGTCCTGCATTTTGGGGAGGCCCCTGTCATTGGGGGCCCCGTGCCACCGCATGGTTTGTTTCATGGTAAATCCACTCCTGCGTGATAGCACATATTGTAAGTTGAGCATTGGCCATCAAAACACTCATCTTCCTGTGGCATAGAGTTTGAATTCAATTTTTCATTACATTTTTATTTTGGATAAGTAATACAGTAGAACCTCAGCGTTACGAACACTAGAGTTACGAACTGACGGGTCAACCACACACCTCATTTGGAACTGGAAGTACATAATCAGGCAGCAGCAGAGTCAAAAAAAAGAAAAAAAAAGAAGCAAATATAGTACTGTACTGTGTTAAATGTAAACTACTAAAAAAATAAAGGGAAAGTTTTAAAAAGAAAGATTTGACAAGGCAAGGAAATTTGTTCTTGTTTCATTTAAATTAAGATGGTTAAAAAAGCAGCATTTTTCTTCCTCTTTCAAAGCTGTATTAAGTCAATGTTCAGTTGTAAACTTTTGAAAGAACAACCATAATGTTATGTTCAGGGTTACAAATGTTTCAGAATTACGAACAACCTCCATTCCTGAAGTATTTGTAAATCTGCGGTTCTATTGTATTTAGAATGGTAGACTCTCCATAAATTATTCCCACATTATATTATTTTTTCCATTATATTATTTCCACATTATACAATAGAGTTTAATGTCTTCACAGTGTGATCTTACAATGCACGGAATAGGTTCTGTGGCTAGTTACTGTACTTGTTTGTATTAGTTTATGAGCATTTGTAGTAGGCATGTAGTTGTAGTAGCTGGTCAAGCCCCTGTTTGCATAAGACATACCTGTTTCCAGTCTCTTATCTACTGACAGTTGACAAACGACTGGGTACAACACCTTTGTACTCTTCCATGGGTTTTCTTTGTGTTGGTTTTCTGTCCCTTATATTTGCCTTGTGGGTCTTGTGCATCCACACAAAACTCCTTAGGAATGGATCCTTTCAGCATATTGTATGAATTTGTAACCTAGAAAACCTGCAACCATAGAAGACTATCCAATTGTATAAATGATAGCCCCTCGTTTTGGCTTTACACTTTTTCCTTTTAAGGGCATCAGTTGAAGGAATCAAAAGCAAAATCATGCTATTTTAGGGAACTATTTTTTCTATGGAAAGAAGTGCTAGCAGCTTGAACAATAAGCAATTAAAAATTATCACAGTGCCTACACAAACAGTCTAAAACTATGCTATTTTCACCAACTATAATCATGTATGGCAGGACAGAGCTCTCAGATATCCATTATAGAATTAGTTTCAGGGCTTGTGAACATAGTGCATTAGTACACAGAAACTGAAGTGTATATTCTAGTGTGCCTCAGTGTGTCATGCACTGACTAGTTGTGTAGCCCCTGCTGACACACTAAATTCCTTACCACATGTTGACATACTACTGTTTTGAGATGCAACTATGTCAACATGACCTGGGAACTTTAGTGCATGCCAGCAGGATCCATAGAGCCGGTTAGTGTTTGACACGCTGGTATGCACTAGAATTTACACCTCAGCTGGTGTGCACTTGCATACTTTGTTCATAGGCAAGCTGTCAGAGAGTTTAATGGCAAATTAATAGAACCCTGTGTGGATATAAAAATTTGGATCCATATCCGCAATAGTTAACTTGCATCTGACCCATGAGCTGCACTTCATCTTTTATATGAATCCGCACCCTATCTCACTGCTAGAGCCCTGCGCAAACAAAAAAATGTGGCTCCGCATCCGATCTGCAATCCACAATACAACCACATCTGCATCCACCGCTGCAGATATACACGGATATAAAGTGGATATCTGCAGATTTGCAGGGCTCTGTAAACTAAATCCTACATTGAAGAACTCTAACTGGAGATTAAAAGTAACTGTTGCCAGCCAGCACTGGAAGGAAAGGAACTGCATTGCTTAAGGGAATAGACAACTTTATTGGTGTATAATGGAAAATTCCTGGGCACTGATTAGATATACCTTGACAAGTACTGTATACTTAACGCTTAAGCACTTTTCTTAATGTATTAAGGAAGTGAAGTTTCTATATTACATACAGCGAAAAATGTAAATGTCTGTTATTAATGTATGTTAGCACCACTGTAAATCTATTCTGTATCCTACTATGTAAAAAATTATCCTAATATGGGTCCAAGGCAGACGGGAGGTCCCTTTGCCTGACATTCCCCACCTCCTCTCTGTCCTCACCTCCATGACCACTGGTAGCAGAACATGTGCATGAAGTGAGAAGGCAGAATTTTAGACAAGGAACAGATTTCCTTATGTGTTGTCTACCAGACAACACACATAAGGTGATGGGGCAAGAAGAGGACCAGAATCAATCATGGGGCCAGAGAATCCTATCCTAGGAGTTGAGAGAGGCTTTCCAGCAAAGACTGACTCCTTCACTGTGATGCTATTTGTATTCACTCTGATGAACAGCAGTGCTTTTTAAGGCTCTGATGGTAGTTATAGTATTGGGAACTGCTATGGTAGTGGTCTCCAACCCTTTTAAGCACAAGATCACTTTTTGAATTTAAGTGCAACCCAGGATCTACCTCAAAGAAAATGTAGAAACAACAGTAATCACACAAACCCATACACCTTTGCCCCACCCCCTGCCCCAAGGCCATACCCCTGCCCCACCTCTTCTTCAAGGCCCTGCCCCGCTCACTCCATCCCCTCCATCACTCGCTCTCCCCCACCCTCACTCACTTTCACCGGGATGAGACAGGGGGTGGGGTGAGGGCTCTGGGCTAGGGCTGAGGGGTTAGAGTGTGGGAGGGGCTCCGGGCTGAGCCTGAGGCAGAGGGTTGGAGTTTAGGAGGGGGCTCAGGTCTGGCACAGGAGGTTGGGGTACAAGAGGGGGTGCAGGGTGCTGGCTCCAGGAGGGGGCTCAGGCAGTGGGTTGGGGTGCAGGATGAGGGCTCTGGGAGGGGGCTGGGCCAGGGGGTTGGGGTGCAGGAGGGGGCTCAGTGTTGGGGCAGGAGGTTGGGGTATAGGAGGGGTTTGGGGTACAGGAGGGGTTTGGAGTGCGGGCTCCGGCTGGGCGCTGCTTACCTCAGACAGCTCCCAGGCGGCGATGCAGCGAGGCTGGGAACCAGTCAATGGGACCGTGGAGCTGGTGCTCAGAGCGGGGAGCAGCACACTGAGCCCCATGGCCCCCCTGCCTAGGAGTCAGAGCAGCTGCTAGCCACTTCCTGGGGTGCAGCGCGGTGTCAGAACAGGTAGGAACTAGCCTGCCTTAGCTGGGCAGCACCACTGACGGGACTTTTAATGGCCCGATTGGCAGTGCTGGCCAGAGCCGCTGCGACCCAGTGCCTTACATTCCGTGACCCAGTACTGAGTTGCGACCCACAGTTTGAAAACCACTGTTCTAGATTCTGTAGCAGGGACAATGGCCAGTTGCTAATTATGTCACAGAGTTTTGGCGTTTGGTAGCTGACACCACATGGAATGAGGCTGCGCATCGCTACCACTCCCACATCGGCCTTGAAGATTAGATCAATGATGAGCTGGTGCAAGTAGAGCCACGGTTGGTCTGGACACCTTGATCAAACTCAGTATTAAGACTGACAACCGCCTGCTGGACTGCTGCCTAGAGAAGGTCGACATCCCAAACCCCACTAGCTTCACCAGGTCTGGTCTGCCAACTCCCGGTGCCCTCACTCCAGCCCAAATCTATGCAGCTTGGCCAAGCCCAGCCTCGTCTCTCTGAAGCAGAGAAAAATTGGCATCAAGCCTGTACTGTGGTGAACTGGGACACATCACATCAAGCTGCCCTGTGAAAACTTGGTCTGTGTTTCCAGTCAGGAAATGACCAACCCAGGCCATGGGGCAGGCCCAGGGCTGGGTTTGCGTCTTCCCCCTTGCTCTGGTACTTCACACTAACAAGGGTCTGCCAGGACTTTGGCAACAACCTTCCAACTCCTGTTCGTTTTCCTATACCCGGCTATGTTGGAGGTTAACCTAGAAGTTCTAGTGCTGCGGTTCTCAAGCTGTGCGTCATGACCTCAAAGTGGATCACAAGTTCGTTTTAATGGGGTCACCTAGACAAAGACAAATGACACAATAATAATAGTAATAAAAGTGGTTCTATTAAGTTAAAGTTATTTTATTTTATAATGCGTCACTTTCTCTACTCAGGCACGTGTCTGTCAAAACTGTCTGAAATGGTTACCTAGCAACTGACTCAGCACATTACGGTTGAAGCTAGTTTGAAAAGTTGCTGTAGAAATAATTTTAGCAATGGACCATTTTCTGAAGAAAAGTGGTGGAAATGGGGGTAAGGAAGGGGAATTGATTGCCACTTGCAGCAAAAGAAGAGCTGACAATGAGGATCTGATCAGTAAAAAACTAAGAAATTGCAAATACGATTTGAAGTATTTGGAATATGGATTTACATTGACTGTTTTGAGGAGGACTCACGGCCACAGTGTGTGCTGTGTGGCAAAGTTCTGGCAAAGGAGAGTCTAAAACCATCTAAAATGTTGCGGCAATTGCAGACATAGCACAGTTCTCTTCAAACAAAACCATGCTATTTTTTTCAGCGAAAGCTGAGAGAGCTACAGGGCCAGAAGACAATACTGAAAATTGCAGTAACCACACATGAGAAAGTTCTTGAGACATCTTTTGATGTGTCATACTGGATAGCTAAAACTGGGAAACCATACATATTGGAGAAACTTTTTTTCTGCCATGTGCCAAGGAAATTATTTTGATGATGTTGGAGCAAAGTGCAACGACTCAACTTGATTCGATTCCCCTGTCTAACGACACCATTGCCAAGCGTATTCACAGTATGGCAGATGACATGACTAAACAAGTGATCAAGCAAAATCCTTTTTTTCTTTTCATTCAACTTGACAAAATTACAGATCCCCTGGGCCAGCAGCAGCAGCAGTAGTTTTGGTGCGGGAGGGGGCTCAGGGATGGGGTAGGGTGTTCCTGCAACTGCTAGGTGGAGGGGCCAGGGAGTTTCTGCGCACTGCCCCAGCCTGCAGGCACCGCCCCTGCCTGCAGGCACCGCCCCTGCCTGCAGGCACCGCCCCTGCCTGCAGGCACCGCCCCTGCCTGCAGGCACCGCCCCTGCCTGCAGGCACCGCCCCTGCCTGCAGGCACCGCCCCTGCCTGCAGGCACCGCCCCTGCCTGCAGGCACCGCCCCTGCCTGCAGGCACCGCCCCTGCAGCTCCCATTGGCTGCAATTCCCAGAGAATGGGAGCTGCGGAACCGGTGCTCATGGCAGGGCAGCGCGCAGAGACCCCCTGGCTTTCCCTCCCCCTAGGAGTTGCAGGAACATGCTGGCCGCTTCCAGGGAGCTGCGCGGAGCCGGATAGGGAGCCTGCCAGCCCCTCCAACCCTCTCCCCCCAGCACCACTGGGAATCCCGGGCTGCGTGCTGCCCCCCGCCCTCCTCCCCAGCACCAGCAGGGGTCCTGGCCTGCATGCCGCTACCTGGCCCCAGAACCAGCAGGGGTCCCGGGCACCCCCCAGCACCTGCGGCGCCCCTGGACCCACCCCTCAGAGCGTCTGCAGCACCCCCAGAGCACCTGAGGTCCCCCAGCCCAAGTTTTAGTTAGGGGTATATAGTACAAGTCATGGACAGGTCACAGGCCGTGAATCTTTGCTTACTGCCTGTGACCTGTCCATGACTTTTACTAAAAGTACCTGTGACTAAAACGTAGCCTTAATTAGGAAGCTGAATGCTATCACACAACCTGACCCTTACCCCATGCCCACAATAGAGGATTTGCTAGATACACTGGGGGGGAGCGAAGTTCATAAGCACATTGGATTTAACTCAAGGGTGCTGGCCAATTCCCTTAGATACTGACGCACAAGAAGAATGGACTTTCATAATGGATTCTGGCCTCTATGAATTCAAAGTCTTACTGTTTGGATTGTGACATTCATGAGCCACATTCATGAGCCTTATAAATGATGTCCTACGAGATTTGGAGTTTTTTTTGCCAGGGCGTACATAGATGATCTAGCTATTTTCAGCGGCTCTTGGCAATACTACCTAAACCATGTGGGACTTGTGTTGCAAAGGCTTAGAGAGGCTAACCTAACTGTTAAGGTTTCTAAATTTAAGATGGGAGCCTCATAGGTGTCACACTTGGAAATCAGGGTGGGCAATGGGTTGGTTCACCCTGAACCCTCAAAAGTAGAAGCCATTAAAAAGCGGGCCTCTCCCTAAAACAAAGAAGCAGGTCCAATCCTTTACTGGCTAGCAGACTACTACAAGATGTTTGTAAAGGGGTTTAGTGATATTGTTGCTCCAACAACAGACCTTATGAAGAAAGGAAAGCCAGACAAGGTGATATGGATGGAGGCTTGTGAAAAGGGCTTCCAGAGCATTAAAGAGTCTTATCTAAACAACCTGTCCGAGCCAGCCCCGATTTTCAGAAACCATTTCTGCTGTGCACAGCAGAAGTTTGATATACCAATATATGACACATCTCTATAACTCACTATACAAAGGTGATACATATATATATATATAAACATGATTATCATACTTAGCAAATTATACCTTTCCCACTGATACCTTACATGGCATATTTTGTAAGATTCATTGCAATTTTGTAATATTGGTATAAATAATATTATAAATGGTCACTCATATTCCATACAGCATCACACCTGGCTATAAAACACTCCATCAAGACACACCTCAGCTAAGAAAGAATTTCAGTTTATACTGTGAAGGAATTCATAGCAATTTCCTCTTTTTAAAGCTCAATAGAAGAATTCCTTCAAGCACAATATAGCCCTCAGCAATTGCTGCCAAGACCTGAGGAACGACCCTATGAAGCCAAAGACTAATGGAGGGTAATGCACCTCTGATGGTATGGCTCATCAGACTGCGTGCTGGGCCAGCAGCGAGGTCGCAAATAAATCAGCACCAGAGACAGAAGCTGCATTTTCTCTTTCCTATTCTTTTCTCTTCCCTTTTGTGTTGTTCCGTTTTAAAGAAAAAGAGGATCAGACTCCAAACAACAACAGCTCTAATCCAGCTAACCTTTTCTTTTTTCCCCAAAAAGGACACATAATATATTTTTTAAAAAGTCAAAATGGATTTCTCTATAAATGACTGTACAGTTTAAGAGAAAGGAAGGAAGAAATACTGTAAAATGAAAGCCGTAACACTTTACATTTCAAATGCTTTAACTGTTTTCCTTTGTACTGTGTCTTTAATAAAAGGTAGATGAAAAATTTTAGTTTTGGTGGTTACAATGGGAAAAGAGTAGTGATAATTTGATGCGAAACCTTGAACCATACATAACTGTTTAAATCATAGAATCATAGAAGATTAGGGTTGGAGGAGACCTCAGGAAGTCCAACCCCCTGCTCAAAGCAGGACCAACCCCAGCTAAATCATCCCAGCCTGGGCTTCATCAAGACGGACCTTAAAAACCTCTAAGGATGGAGATTCCACCACCTCCCTAGGTAACCCATTCCAGTGCTTCACCACCCTCCTAGTGAAATAGTTTTTCCTAACATCCAACTTAGACCTCTCCCACTGCAACTTGAGACCATCTGCCACCACTGAGAACAGCCTAGCTCCATTCTCTTTGGAACCCCCCTTCAGGTAGTTGAAGGCTGCTATCAAATCCCCCCTCATTCTTCTCCTCTGTAGACTAAATAATCCCAATTCCCTCAGCCTCTCCTCATAAATCATGTGCCCCAGCCCCCTAATCATTTTCGTTGCCCTCCACTGGACTCTCTCCAATTTGTCCACATCCTTTCTATAGTGGGAGGCCCAAAACTGGATGCAATACTCCAGATGTGGCTTCACCAGTGCCAAATAAAGGGGAATAATCATTTCCCTCCATCTGCTGGCAATGCTCCTACTAATGCAGCCCAATATGCCATTAGCCTTCTTGACAACAAGGGCGCACTATTGACTCATATCCAGCTTCTTGTCCACTGTAATCCCCAGGTCCTTTTCTGCAGAACTGCCACTTAGCCAATCAGTGCTCAGCCTGTAGCAGTGCATGGAATTCTTCTGTCCTAAGTGCAGGACTCTGCACTTGTCCTTGTTGAACCTCATCAGATTTCTTTTGGCCCAATCTTCCAATTTGTCTAGCTATAATAGCAAATAAGTATTTCATTAACTACCTCTTGTTGGGCTGGAGACACCCTCTTAACACAAAAGATCCTATCTTTATAGAAAGCAATGAGGACTGCAGACACCATGTCACATATCACCAGCAAGAGCTCCCTGCGCACTTCTGTTTCACTAGGTTTGGGAGGAAGACAACTATGGGATGAAGAGGGAAAGAACCTGAGTGTCAGGAATCCAACCAGAGAAAGAGTGAAAGTTATTACCTGCACCCCACTAACTTTACTTAGTTGAGCATATGCTCCAGTTAGATCTTAAGTTGCCTTGGGATAGTGACCATAAATAAGTTCTTCTGTATAAGGCTGAGTACACTGTCCAGGTGCAACTTTTATTAAAATTTTATGTCCGTGCAGAGCATCTTGTTCTGAATCACCTGGTGAACCAATCACAGCAAAAGAGACTCTAGCTATGCCAGATCCTGAAGAAATTCTAGCAATTTACTCATCCTTCCCAGGTGATTACCAAGGCTTGAAGCATTCAATCAGGCACAACCTATATAATGCAGAAAATGCTTGCAAAAACTGCTGGAGGAACCCACAAAACCCCCAAGTGTGGGAGAACAGAATACACTTGTTTACTAAAAAAGGAATTTATACTTTTAGAAAGGTTAGTTTTTTGTAACCTGAACTGAACAGAAAACAGATTAAATATTGTAAAAAAATATAGGGACACCTAATGTGTGGCCTAAAGATAGAAACTGCTTGAAATTAATTCTTGTTAAATTGACATTGCTTGAATGACTGTAGAAGTAAAAGACAGATAAGGTGGGTGAAGTATTATCATTGATTGGACCAACTTCTGCTGGTGGGAGACACAAGCTTTCGAGTTTACACAGAGCTCTTCTTCAGGTCTGGGAAACGTACTTGGAGTGTCACAGCTAAATACAAGGTGGAACATTCTGAAGGCTCCCTTATCATATGGAGGATTGTCAGGAACAATAAGCCCTTGCCAAGTCAATAAATTAGCTTCATCAACCTGGATATTACAGAAGTTTTTCATTCCACATTTGCGGATTTCTTCAAGCTCGTTCATCAGCCTCCTGCTGGCCACCATGAAGTAAAAAGTCAGCCATCCTATCCCTGATGCCAAAATAGAACCATGAAAATTTGTAATAAACCAGTGCCATCTACTGGACACCAATGGAAGCAGCTGAAAAAAGCTGAACAGTCATCAAATTTAGAGCACATTTGGCCATCATCTAACAAAATACATGGGGCATCTCTGCCTCCAACCACATCTATATCCCCTGAAGAGGATATTTAAAAAACCCAAGAGGACATGAAACACTCTAGAAGAGCACACCTCTGCAATTGCATGTCACTGCAACCTGTCCCAGAACCCTGGGGGGGAAATGGGATGGGGGTGGCTACAGCGTCCAGGAGCTGCTTCACTTGCCAAGTATCTGGACAATGGAGACAGAACTATCATTTCAGAAAAAGCAGATAAAAAATGATGAACCTTAAAAGCAATTACGTGAGCAGTACCGTCCTTCACAGCATGCCACAGCACCTGAGTAAAAGAGGAGAAGGGGGAGGTTTTAGATGGTGGTGTTTTTTCAATATTAAAGTATGCTTTGAAATTTGTTATTGACTCTTTAGGCTCTAGAAGTCCCACTAAGAAGTTATGGGATTCAGCTAAAGATATAGTGAAAGTGCTGTGCTGTAACTAAAGTCCAGGTTGCCAGTAGTGCAGAGAAGGACTGTGAGCAGGCAGTAGGCCCTGTGGACTTCCCTAGGCTGAGGAGAGGCCCTAACCACTGAACTACTGGAGGCCCACAACTTTTGTTGGAAAATTCTTTGATGTTGTCACTCCACATTTTCTTTTTTTCAAGACAATAAGCAAAGCCCTGAGGCAAGGGCTATGAACTGACTTGGACTGGCTGATTATTTCCCCATACTGGTGAGCCAGCCCACTCGCCTACATGTGGTCAAGATGGGCGGATACAATAACCTCTGGGGGTGGGGGTGGGGGGTGGAGAGAAGAGGAAACTGCCTGCCCAGGAAACATGGAAGAGGTAGCATGACTTATCAGCGATGCAGGAAGTAACAACAGGCATTCAGGCAGGAGCAGCAGTGATGGTTTCAGACCTTCTTACAGCAGTATCTGACCAGCGAGCCACAGAAGCCTGGAAGTCCAGACCAATCTCAAAGAAGTGGAGAAGTTTTGCTGACCAACCCCAAAGAAGTGGGGAAGTTTTGCTGGTGGTTGGTCCCTTATGTATCCCACAGGGTATACCAAGGTATTGTTAAGAAACAGAGTGAAGTTAGGAGGAGGATGGACGTTGGGCGCAGGGGAACTAATATCTCTGTGTATCAGGCCCTGAAGGAAGAGAGCCAGGATTAAGGGAAATCAGTCCAACTGGGGGGCAGGGGGAGGGAGGAGTTTAAAGGCCTGAAAAAGAGGACAACAGCCAACAGGGGACAAGGAGGCCTGCAAGAAGGTGAACCAGATTAGAGATCCCAGATGCCAAGTGACTGAAGGACTATTCTAATGTTGGCTACCAGTGGGTTACTCTTTGACTGGCAGGTAAAAGACTTAAGATGCTATAATGCTGAAAGGGGCTGGTTACTGGAAGGAGCCTGACTGGAGGAACAGGCCTCTATCACAAGTACACACCCAGGGAGCCCTGACTGGGTCCTCTGGGATTGGTATGTTTTGTACCCCAGGTACAGACACAGAGAGGGCTGCACTCTTAGGCCTTGTCTACAAAGGAAAGCTTTTTGATACGTCTTTAGTTTTTTTCACCATGAGCTGCCTTATGTCCAACACCACAAACTGTTTTTTTTATCTGGCAACTTATCCCACTTTAATTAATCAGCTTTAGAAGTGACAACTATTTTGGAATGAATTATACAGCTGTAAGGCTTGTGTGGATGCATCACCATTTAAAATTAACTATGCTACTTCAGGCGTCTTCCCACTGCTATCCCACTCACCATTGCTTTCACACTGGATTGGCCTGTCTGACTGTCTGTGTGCCTTCCACAGCTCCAGGGTCATCTAGACTGGACATCATCTGTTTGTTTAAAAAATGCTAGCACACACCCATGCTTGCCCATTTGTAATTCAAGGTCATGTCAAGTTCACCTGCCAAGTTCATTATAGCAATCATGTCCATGTTTCTACACAGTCCCATCCAGAAGTCTTTGATTTCCTTGCTCTTTAGGGAGAGGAGCATGTCCAGTTCCATCTTTCTAAGAGTCACTGGAATGCAAACATTTATGTGTACATATTGCAACAAGTGCTGGAAACTCCCAGGATATAGCCCAGTGTGATGCCAGAGCTAAAGAACTCTGGCAGAATTACAAAAACATTAAAGACAAAAATAAGATCTCCAATAACGTTCCCAGTGCATGTGCTTACTACGAGGAGCTAAACCAGATTATTGCCAAGGAAGCCACCACAGAATCCCAGTACAGTAGACACTTGTTTGCAGCAACACCTTGTAAGAGCAACTACCACTTACGAGCAACTTTTCCCCTGGGAATACTTTCCCTACCATGAATTGTCCACTTTGGAACATCAACATAGCTGCCACATAAGAGCAACATTTGTTATGTCATGACATCACATCCTCCACTTACTTGCATCATTTTTTTGTGGCAAAAACAGATAAAATGCCAAGAAGTTTCTCACTGAAAGAAAAAAGTACAGATAGTCCAAGACTGTCAAATGCCAGGGGCTACTCAAAACCAACGTGCAGTCAAGTGGGAGTTGTACAGATTGGCTGTACGCAGAATGTGGAAGCAGCAAGATAAGCTTTTGGCTAAATACAAAGACGGACAGTTTTATAGATGCCATAAGCATGGGCGTGAAGGAAAAGTCCCTGATGTCGACCGGGCTCTCTTTATATGGTTCAAGGAAAAGAGGGTGCAGGGAGCACTGCTTACTGGACCCGCAATCAAGGAAAAAGCCCTTCAGCTTGCTGCTTTACGTAGATTGAACGATTGGTTGGTTTACCAGATGGAAGAAACACTTCAATGTTGCTTACAAAAAAGAGCCTGGCAAAAAACAGTCGGTGGACAAACCAGCAGCTAAGCAGTGGCAGTGTGAAAAACTTCCTCACATTCTTGAAAAGTTTTCCCTGTTTGACATCCACAATGCTGACAAAACAGCACTTTATCTGAAAGGGCTCTGTGACAGAGGACATGTAGAAAAAAATGAAAAGCTAAAAGGAGAGAAAGATTCAAAGGGCAGGAAACTGTGCTCGTCTGTGCCAACATGGATGGGAATGACAAATGCCCACCATTCATGATCGGGAAGTCAAAATGACCCACATACTTTCTGAAGAATTTCAGTAAACTTCCCCTCAATTTTGTCAGCTCAGCGAATGCCTGGATGACAGGTGAGATTTTCATCAACTGGCTAAAAAAGTGGGATTGTCAACTTCGCTTGCAGAGTTGTAAAATATGCCTTTTACTGGATAACTCCTCTGCACACCTACGGATTGATGTGTGATTAAGAACATGAAGGGACATTACTGATCAAAAAATCACAAATTGGATCATTGTAGCTCTTGATGCAGACCCCAATGCAGACGCTCAGACAGTCCTGAAAACTTTAAATTTGCTAGCTTGTGTTCATTTTGTTGCCGAGGCATGGAAAGATGTAAAAGCCAACAACAATTTCCAACTATCTCAGGAAAGACAAATGTGTTGTGCCGGTGGAAAGTGTGCAAGACGAGAATATTGAAGAGTTTGACGACCCCCTAAACGATGTTCCACTTCCAGTCAACATGGAAAAAGAGGACTCAGTAGCTGCTGTGGCTATGACTGAGGATTTGCTCACATTCGGAGAGGGTTGCTTGAGCTCAGGGGCTCAAGCACCCATGGTGGAGAAAAACTAGGGGGTGCTCAGCACCCATGGGGCTGGCCAGGGCTGCTGCTCTAGGGGCCTTGGCCTTGTATCCCCAGTCAACTATTGAGTAGGTCTGACCCTGTACTCCCAATCAGCTGTTGAGGGGGCTGCCTCTGTACCCCCAAAAAGCTGTTGAGCGGGCTGCCCTTAAGGCAGGAGGGGGCAGAAAGGAGCAAGCTGCAGACAGGAGGCACTCTAGGGAGGGGGTTATGACACTGCATCCCATATTTTTCATAGCTATATGATTATATAATTACGACATAATTATGATGCATTTTGTACAAGATGGGACATGTGAGGTGTCATTGGAAAAGTTATGATTTGCTGAATATGATTATCCTATTTGTATGCATGTATCATTTTTGTATCTGAAGTTATGAATATTGACTAGGGATCTGTATTCAAAATGGGCTCTCTCTGGAAAACACCCACAGCCAGCCTTTCAGGTACAACAGTGAAGAAGTCAGATGGGGATGATGGCCCATCAGCAAAGACAATGGACTGTGGAATAGCTTAACCTTCCTGTGGGCATTTTGGCTAGGCTATAAGCAATGGCAGCTATAGCACTGCAAGGGCATGTGACCAGACCACATGTCTCTGGACTCCAACTTGGGATGTCAGTATTTTTCCACAAACCAGTCTGGGAACCAAGTTTTGAAACAAAGGGTTCCCGCCCTATACTAAAGCTATATAAGGCGGTGAGTGACCATCATCTGTTGTTCATCACTCCCCACAAAAGAAAACTCCTGGAAACACCTGAGAACCAAAGACTGAAGTGGGGGGAAGTGCTGGACCCAGGCTAAAGGGATTTCTAGCCTATGTATGAAAGACTTGGGAATTCCAAGCTATAAAGCAAGTGCAACCTGTCCCTTAAGAATCTGCAGCCTGCTTGTATCATCAGCCAGGGTGAGAAATTGCTAATTCATATCCTATCTTTCAAGTATCTTAGAATTAGTTGTGGTTTTGTTTATTTACTAGATAGTCTGCTTTGATCTGTTTGCTATCACTTATAATCAATCTTTTGTAGTTAATAAATCGTAGCTCAAGGGGCAAAGGCTGTTGCATATTCCTCTCCACATTGGGGGGGAGGGAGAAGAGAAGAGAGAACTCTATGAGCTTACACTGTACAGTTCCCTGTGCAGCACAAGATGGTATAATTTTGGGTTTATGCTCCAGATGGGGTACATGTCTGGAGAGTTGAGTTACCTTGGCTTTAGCCTTTCTACTGTTGGTTCATGCAGTGGTTCACCTGTGTGAATGCTGGTGGAAGTGTAAGACCCGGAGCGGGTCTGCAGCTTGTCACAACAGCAGAGTGAGAGAGGGAGCCCATGCTGGTGGGTCAGAGGGTTCAGTGGTACCCCAGTTCCAGACAGCACCCCAGGGGGAACCCATCACAGGGGTGTTGGGGGAGAGAGCAGAGCAGAGGTGGGAAGAGGTGGAGTGGGTGTTTTTGTTTTAAAAGTTATTTCAGGAATATTCTACTCACTGTATACAATGCTTGCATGTGTTTAGTATAAATATTTGGTTACTAATAAACTGTGTGGCACTCTTTGAATCTGACTGGAAGTATTATTAATATATTCAAAACCCTGAATTGACGATAATACTGTGTGATGCTTTAAGAATCCCTATAAGACAATGCTCTGACCTATGCATCAGCAAGAAATTACACCAGCTTGCAGGAAAGGGGAATGCAATAATAGTTTAATATGTAATCTAGCTCTATCACTCATAGTAGTACATGTATGTCAACTTTTTTGAAAACACTAGTTTCTACACCATATTCAGATTTCAGTTTATAAGATACAAGCAAGAGCAAATCTAACCTAAAACAGACACAATCTCTGACTGGTTTGACTCAAATTCAGAGCCTGTTCAGAGCAATGACGACCACAGGCTGATCAGCAGTCTTCCAGCTCACTGTGATTAATATTGATTGCAATTGAACATAAGAATGGTCATACTGGGTCAGACCAAAGGTCGATCCAGCCCAGTATCCTGTCTACAGACAGTGGTCAATGCCAGGTGCCCCAGAGTGAGTGAACCTAACAGGTAATGATCAAGTGATCTCTCTCCTGCCATCCATCCCCACACTCTGACAAACAGAGGCTAGGGACACCATTCCTTAATAGCCATTAAGGGACTTAACCTCCATGAATTTATCTAGTTCTCTTTTAAACCGTTATAATCCTAGCCTTCACAACCTCCTTAGGCAACGAGTTCCACAGGTTGACTGTGCACTGTGTGATGAACTTCCTTTTGTTTTATACCTGTTGCCCATTAATTTCATTTGGTGGTCGCTAGTTCTTAAGGTACTATATAAACATGAATTAATCTTAATGTAAACCCTATGAAAGTAGTTCATTAGGTTGACTTTTCTTTTTATAAATGTGGAAACAGGAATAGAGCGGTAAGAACATAAGAATGGCTGTACTGGGTCAGACCAAAGGTCCATCCAGCCCAGTATCCTGTGTACCGACAGTGGCCAATGCCAGGTGCCCCACAGGGAGTGAACCTAACAGGCAATAATCAAGTGATCTCTCTCCTGCCATCCATCACCATGCTCTGACAAACAGAGGCTAGGGACACCATTCCTTACTCATCCTGGCTAATAGCCATTAATGGACTTAACTGGATAAATTCATGGAGGTTCTCTTTTAAACCCTGTTATAGTCCTAGCCTTCACAACCGCCTCAGGCAAGGAGTTCCACAGGTTGACTGTGCGCTGTGTGAAGAACTTCCTTTTATTTGTTTTAAACCTGCTGCCCATTAATTTCATTTGGTGGCTGCTAGTTCTTATATTACGGGAACAAGTAAATAACTTTTCCTTATTCACTTTCTCCACACCACTCATGCTTTTATATACCTCTATCATATCCCCCTTAGTCCCCTCTTTTCCAAGCTGAAAAGTCCTAGCCTCTTCAATCTCTCCTCATATGGGACCCATTCTAAACCCCTAATCATTTTAGTTGCTCTTCTCTGAACCTTTTCTAATGCCAGACTATCTTTTTTGAGATGAGACTACATCTGTATGCAGTATTCAAAATGTGGGCGTACCATGGATTTATATAAAGGCAAAAAAATATTCTCAGTCTTATTCTCTATCCCTTTTTAAATTATTCCTAACATCCTGTTTGCTTTTTTGATTGCTGCTGCACACTGTGTGGATGTCTTCAGAGAACTATCCACAATGACTCCAAGATCTTTTTCCTGATTAGTTGCAGCTAAATTAGCCCCATCATATTGTATGTACAGTTGGAGTAATTTTTTCCAATGTGCATTACTTTACATTTATCCACATGAAATTTCATTTGCCATTTTGTTGCCCAATCACTTAGTTTTGTGAGCTCTTTTTGAAATTCTTCAGTCTGCTTTGGTCTTAATCTTGAGCAGTTTAGTATCGTCTGCAAACTTTGCCACCTCACTGTGGCTTTTGAGAACAGCAGCAGGGCTAAGCAAATCCCCTCTCCAGAACAAGGGCAGTCACGTGGAGAAGCTGAATGTAGATTAGCGCAGCAGGATTGGGATCGCTATTCAGCGTTTCTGCAGCTGTAGTTACACCCACGTCCCGTCCCCTGTCCCCATCTCCCCTGGGGCGGGACTGACCCCCGCTCTCGCTCTGTCCCAGAGCTTCCCAACCCAAGGCCGCTCTCTCGAGCGGGGCTCAAGAGCCCCCGCCCTGAGCCATCAGGGCGCCCAGGATCAGGCTCTCCTACCAGTAGCGTAGCCGGGGGAGGGGAGAAGGGGAGCGGCCGCTCCCCCTCCAGCAGAAGCAGCTGAAGTGGCGCCTTTTTTTAGCAGCACTAAAAAAAGGCGCCGCTTCTTTTTAAGCGCCGCTTCTTACACTCACCCGGCGGCGCGCCGGGTCTTCCCCGGCATTTCGGCGGCACGTACCACCGAAGACCCGGAGCGCCGCCGGGTGAGTACAGGGGGAGGCACCTTTTTATAGCGCCCCTGCTCCGGACCTGGCTGCGCTACTGTCTCCTACCCCGCCGGCTATTTGCCCTCAGCCCCTTGGAGCCAGTTACTCCCCACCCCGCCTGTGAGGAACCACCGCACGCTGCCCTCCAACAGCGTCGCTAATGCTGAGTCCCTCCAGCTCACCCCGCCAATAGCGGTGCCCAGCGCACCGAACGCCACGCACCACCCCCCGCAACGACTAGAGAGGAAAGCCGCCATACCCCCGCCCCCTTTATATGCCTGGGTGCAGTGCGCAAGCGCATAGCCGAGCCCCAGCACTCCCCGTCACTTCCTGTTGCCCTGGGACCGTTTCCGGGTCCCTCGCCCCCGCCCCGCCTCCCCCTTGATGCTAGTGTAGGGCGCAGCGCCCTGCCGCAGCCTCTCAGTCCCGCCGGAAACTTTTCTTCAGGAGCGTTGGTAGCCGGGCGCGAGGGACTCCCCGGCGGGGGCGGGGCTATGGCGGGAGGCCGCCGCTTTGTCTCCTGGCTCTGGCTGCGCCTCTGCTCCGGCCGCTGAGGGTCCCTGGGAGCCAGAGCCCGGGCATGGCCTCCCCGCCGCTCCCGGAGCCGGGCGCCGAGCTGCGGGCTCTCCAGGGGAAGGTGGAGGTGCTGGAGGCGGAGCTGGGGTCCTGCCGGAGCCAGCTGGAGCAGGTGCAGAGGCTGCTGCGCCACACGGAGCGGCTCTACCGGGAGGCCCAGGAGAGCAACGAGGCGCTGCAGACACAGGTACCGACCCCGTCCCACGCCGCTGCGGGTCTCCCCCCTCACCGAGCCTACCCCTGTCGCCCGGACACGCCCTTCCCTCCCTGCTGGGGCTGCTCCCCTCCCCCAGACAACCCCCTTCCCACACTGGCGCTGCCCTGTCCTTAGCAGCCAGACACCTCATCAGTTCCCCAGGTTTCAGGGTTTCCCCCCAGAGATCCGGGTCAGCGTGCCCAGTCCCATGCTCCCTCTGGCTCTTTACAGGCTGGGGGCCCTGTTAGCCCATCATGTCGCTGAGCAGTTTTCCTCCGCTGCAGCATCAGCCATCCATAAACTCTAAAATTCTCCAGTTCACTGAAGTCCCACAGGGATATTTCATCTAATTTAGCTTCTCGAGTTGAGTGCCCAGCACTGGAACTTAGTTCCAGCATTTTTGAAACCACCGATTACAAGTACATTCTATATAGTATTCAGACTTACAAACCTGGTTCCTTAATCAAAAGGGAGGATTACACTAGGGAGAGGCAAGAGAAGGAGAAAGATGGAAAGCAGCCTGGTAAAGACTGGGGACAGTATGGGTCAGTATGAGGTTTTGTAGCGTGTACACATTTTAAGACACAACAATAACTGTTCTATACTAAGATGATAAACATTATCCTTTAGGGTCACATGAAAAATGGGTATTTGAATTTTAATCTTGTACCTTACAAACAATTAGGGTTAGGTCCCTTCCTTCATGTTTCCTTCTTTAATCAGTATAACTTTAATATGACTGGAGTGTCATCTTTTGTTATGACACCCACTGGTCTAATACGTGGGAGTCTCAAGAAACTAAAATCACTTATGGTGTCTATGATAGACTTAAATAGTTGTTTCTCTACAATATCTGCAAGAAAATAGAGCAGTATCGTTTTCTGAGATGGATAATTATAATGGCTTTGATTTAATATTTTTTATAATGCACACTTTTTCTTGCAGGTCGAAGAGCTCAGTAAGGAAGTCCATGATAGGAAAAAAAGAGAGAGAGAGACATCTAGTGTAGAAGTGCAAACTGAAGGCTATGATTCTTGGCAACAGTCAGGTAACCAGTGGAAATAGCACTGGAAACAGTGGAAAGAAAGAATCTTAGCACTTTCATTAATTAGTTAAATTAGTTCACTGACTTAACTAACCCTGTGAATATTATTTTCCATTTCTTATTAATTTGAAGTTTATTTTATATGCACATGTAGCTCCCCTTCCTGTCCTGCATCAAACACAACTTCTTGTCATTGCCTTTAAGGCCTTTCACTATTAAGCCCTGCCATTGTCTGTGAAGTAAAACTGCTGACTCCGTCTTTGTACTGCTGGTGATGTAGCTTCAATTGTCCACTTGTCTGCCTCTCCCTCAAGCAATCATGCTGCCCTCTATGCATGCAAAAAAACCTCTTCATCAAAATTTGGAAAGCTACCTGTAAGGAACTGGGAATATGATTCTACAATTTTTGAACTCTGTATGAGATTATTAACTCCATGTATCTGTGTCAGATTGCAAACTCTGTTTTGAATGTGCACCCTTCTGTCCTTCTCCAAGGTCTGTTTGCCTGCATGTTGGGTTGGCATTCAAAAGGCTGGTGACAAAAGAATAGCGGTAGAGGGGAGTTGACCATTAAATACCCAATAGTTGCTAATTTGCTAAGACTGGTCCCTGCGCAGAACAACTAGTTTAATGGGGGGAGATCTCGTTGGTAAGTCACCTGACAAGGGGCCTGTGCTCACGTGAGGAAGCTGGCAAGGGGGTCGCTGGACATGGCTTAAAGGTTTTTAAAGGGTAGAAACTGGTCTACTCAAGGGTCCATTTTGTCAAGTCCAGGAGGAAAAAGTCATTCAGCATATAGAAGCCTCATGAGGAAGGAGGGCCCTGTCTGCTTTCCAGAGTCTGGATGGCCCAAGGGACTCAGACCACAGCCTGAAGACCCCAGGGGATCCAGAGCAGAGAGGCTTGATTTCCCCTCAGAGCAGTCTTAGTCAGTGATTGGGAAGGGGCACTTGCTAGGATCTAGGATACCATCCCGTTATCCTCTTTTAAATCCCTCTTTAAAAGCAACGTCTGGTGCGATGCCTTTAAATCACTACTGTCTGGCATTGATTAGGCAAATGTTGTGTTGCGCTTTAAGCTTTTCTGCTAAAGACAGTTCATTTTATTATTGTTTCATCATCCTAGTCCATTCTGTTTCATCCACCTATTATGTGCTTTCTGACTTCTAGATTGTGAGCTTCCAGGGCAAGGAGCTCAGCTCTTTTTGTTCGTTTTTGTTTTGTTTTGTTTGACTTCTCTGTGCAGTGCCTAGCACAATGATATGCTGATCTTTAATGGAGTCTTCTAGGCACTAGCATAAGAGAAGAATAAATAACAGGATTACTTGTGCATACACTTCAGCAGTTGCATAAGTACATTTAAGCAAGTTTTCATTTGCTCAACAAAAGTGGGGTAAACACAAAATGGTGCATACAACCTGGAAATTGACTCCAGTTGGCCTACCTGTGAAAAGTGAACCACATGCATTAGGGTTCTCAGGCTGATTTGTGTAAAATGTTACTTTGCTAATTTATGCAATTTAAACTTTTTCTACAGATTATTACAATTATCAGAATTATTGTAACAACATTGATGCTCAAGATAACACATCTGAACTATCAGTGCAGCAGAACCATCAGAATGAAAGTTGCGATCCTAATTCTACAGAGCAGTCTCAGGCAGGTGGTGATATTCATTCACACATTGATAGCACAGAACTTGCTGAAGGTGGACAAGGGGTTAACTTAATCGAGAATTTACAGGTAGTAGAACTGTGTATTTTGAATAATTTTGGAGTCCTTAATCTGTCAACATGTCTATGATTTTGAAAGTCTAGCTTCAGTTCTGATATTACTATCTGAGATAGCTGTTTCAGTGATCCGGTACTGAAGATTGTTTACAAACTTTTCTCCTTTGTGCAATAAAACTAGAGTCCCAGTTCTGCAATCAGGTCCACCAGTGTGGATCTGGGTGCAGGATCGGGGCTAGGTTGTAAAGATGTATGCACATTTTAAAGCAAGAAAATTTTAAGATGCATAGAATTTAGATTAGGAGCTATAATTGCAGCATATTTTTACACAGGGATCATCCTAATCTGCATTATGTAGAACCATAAATTCACAACAGCATTTATAATTTGTCTTTGTTTTTTTTAAAAAGCAGTCCCATAACCTTGCATCCTCTAGGGATAGTAGTAGTCCACTGATTTGTCCATCTCTGTAAAGCTGGAACCAAATGGGATTTTTTTCTTTTAAGGAGCAATTCAAAAGAAGTGTGTGTGCATGTGTGGTGGTGTGGGCCTGGCCTGGCATGGCCTGGAAGCATAAAAAGTAGCCCAGCCAGAAATATTTGCTAAACGTGTGCAGGTAGGTTGGAGGAGTAGCTGGAGAGGTATGCGGGAGTGGACAAGGAAGTTGAGATTGCAGCCAGAGGTACTGCATTGGAGGTGAGTGTGGGAAGAAGCTCCAGATGTGTGGGGAAAGAGAAAGTGTAGCAACCTGAAAGGGAAAAAAGGGATGCTTTTAGATGAGTTGAAGATTAATGGATCAAAACAATGGTAAGGCTCTGACAATGAGTAGGAACTGCAAAGGAGAAGGCTCTTGTATCATTAGTTGTGAAATTGTGGGGAAAAGCCTGGGAGAGAGAGGGTCCATACCAGAAAATATGGGGGAATTAGCAGAGGAGAGAGACAAAAGATCTGTGGTATCTTATCTAAGGCCATGTCTGCACTTACAAGCGTGCAGCGACACAACTGTACCAATACAGCTGTGCCACTATAAGATCGTTTGTGTAGCAGCATTATGTCAACAGGAGAGAGCTCTGCCGTCAATGTAATAAAACCAGGTCAATGAGTGGCGGTAGCTATGTCGGTGGGAGACAAGTTTTGCCAGCATAAGCTATGTCGCTCAGGGTGTGGTGTGCTTTTTTTTTTTTTTAAAGTTTTGCCAACATAAGTGCTAGTGTAGACATGGCCAAAGAATTGATACTGTGCTTCTCACCATAGTATCTGAAGTAGGCTGCAACTAGTATACACAGTTTTGAAACAAAACAGTTAGTTTTTAAATGGACCCTGAAATGAATGGGGAGAAGGGGGAATTTGAGAAAAGGTGTGTGTTGTGGTTATACTTCTTTTTGTATGTTTGAGAAGGCAGACAGTAGCATTATGTGCATGGTGGAAACTGGAGAGCTAGAATTTGGAAAGGTTCTAGAGAAAGGAACTTCATCAGTCAATGGGAGAGGGGATGAAAGCATGAATGGGCTATCTCAGCAGAGGTGGACTCAAGCCAGTGACATTGATGTTTATGTTAGAGTTTATGGTCACTTTCTATTAAGCGTACATTTATAAATAGTTAAATGATCTATGACTGTTTTAATAAGTGATACCTTCTGTTGTACTAGTAGATATTCTAGATGGTTGTATGCAACCCAATGACCTGGATATCAATCTCTAACACATACTACTCATGTCTAACATACTTGTAACATCTATTACTAATTTATTAACCTTTTATAAAATAATAAATGGCCCCTTCATATAGTGTGTGACTGGATTTATAAATTACTCAGATAGCATGGTGATGAGCACATAAATGCATAGGTGGGTCTATATGGGCATAGTTGCAATGCTCCTAAGGATTATATCGATTACTGTATAGGTTTGAAAGTACTTACATGCAAATCTTTTATCAACAGAATAGGTATAGCATGGGCATTGGCCATGCCAGCTCTCCCACTTCCCTATGCTGTCAGTTTGCCTTACTCCCTGAAATAGGTGGACAATATATAGGGATAAGAAATGAGTTCACTCTATGGCTGTCAGTCCTGCACCTCACAAAGTATCTCTGTTGTGGTGCTGGTTTTGCAATCTAGTACTTAAACACTGAACTGAGAACCAACATTTATTTTGTAAAGATCACTGTGGGGCCTACAGATGGTAACTTTTCTTCACTACTGTCAGTGACCTGAGTCACTTTTGAATTGAGTAATAAAAAAGGAAAGGCTTTGGGTGGAGTTCTGGCCCCATTGACATTAGTGGGAGTATTGCCATTGATGTCCGTGCAGACAGCATTTCAACCTCTTTTCTCCACTAACAATCCCCTGAGCCATCCATATCCCCTAAGGCACTAGATTTTTATCAGTTTATTAAAATGGGTATTTCTTTAAAATGCTGAAGTGTTGCAATGGAAGAATAAAAGCTGACCTTTCTTGTAGCAGGCAACTTACTTTTTTTATTATCTGATCTTAGGAACCAGAAGATACTTCAGTAGCAGAAGGTACGTTAGCAGAAAGCTTGAGAGCTGCTGCAGAAGCTGCTGTATCACAGACTGGGTTTATTTACGATGAGAATACTGGATTGTACTATGACCACAGCACTGGATTCTACTATAATTCAGTAAGTTTCTTTTTCAAAATCATTGATGTTTTGCATATATGGATCTGTACTATTTATCTGATATAACAAAAGTTGGAGTAATAAAGATTGATGGAATCAACAGAGAACTAAGACCAAAGCTGATTTTATAATTTAAAGTAAATATTGATTGTGTGCTATCTCCATGCCAACTTGATAATTATTTATAAAGTTGCCAGTGATTTCAGGTAGAAATAAGCACTAGTTTCAGAAGTGTACTTTCTATAAAGATCATTTTCATTCCAATAGCCTAAGAAATAATTTGAGAAGAAAAGGAAAATTTCATATCCAAGCACACTTTTTCTAAACTGTGACAAAACTGGAGTGTAACTGTTGTTTTCAGTGGTTTACCACTAGACTGAAACCAGTGCAACGGAGGTTAGACACTGCTGAATGTTTTTCATGGGACATCAAGCTGTTTAAGTGGTTCAATCTGAGGAAGAAATCACATAAAATGTCCCTTGATGTGAACAATATAAATCATGTTTACTGTGTTTTAAGGAATTCTTAGTAGTGTTTTCCATAATTCTTGCATTATTAAGTTGATGGTGTTTCAACTGGTTTCTGTGAACCGGTTGAAATTCACTGTAGTTCAAAGATCAGTGCAAACACTCTCAAACTGTCAGGTTCCTCACACATGCAATTGCAGTGTTTTGTGCAATCATCCAGTTCACATATGCTGTTTTAAAAGTGCAGTTGCTGAATGATAAATGCCAGTATGAAAAGCAAATTTAGGCCTTTATCTAGTTCCTTTCAGACCTTGTGTACTGTTAACATTATTGTACTATTAACAAGATTTCTCTTAAGAAGAAAATTATTTCTGCAGCAAATTATTCTACAATAGAAAAGCTTCTGTTGGAGTCTTTATTTTAAAATTAGACTTAGAAACTTGAGCTTAAAAATAAATCAAATTTTGAACAAAACAGATTGTAGTAGCCTGCCCTGAGTCATTGAGATTTTTCTGCTACCAAAAGCGTATTCAGAGAAAGTGTAGGAAACTGTTCCATTTAGCTGGATGCTCTTCTTTACTTGATGTAAAGTCTTTACACAGAAGTAAAGTCATTAATTGAAAATAATTTTGGGAGAAAATAAAAAAGAATATCAAGACTATGTCTACACTACAAATTACTTCAGTATAATTTACATCGCTTGGGGTGTGAATAATCCACACCCCCGAGCGACATAAATTATACTGACCTAAGTGTGGAGGCAGGAGTTATTAAACCGACGGAGGGCTTAGAGCATCTTCACCAGAAGCGCTGGAGTGGTGCAGCTGTGCCACTGTAATAATGTAGTGTAGACATAGCCCAAGACCTTAGGCAGAGTGCATCAAAATGCTTCAAGAGTTATTCAGCTTCAGTAATATAGATGAGTCTTCATTTACAAATGTGGATGTCTTTTTTTTTCTTTTGTAAGGCATCTATTTTGCTATGAATGCAAAAGCATACATGTTAATTTTAATGGAAGTTCTATACTGAAGGAAGACTAGACTCTTAAATTTGCAACACTGCATGGGCAAACACAGTCATATGCTTTGGAAATGTATGTAATGCTTATGAAAAGTGATATACTGACAGCACTAGAAAGTGAAGGACAGCTACAGCACAGACATTGGTTTTACAAGCTTTCCAACACACTCACCATTTAGGCTCAACCCTGAACCACCTGTTTTACTCTCTGCTTTTAGGGATGCTTATTCCTAATGTTTTATTTTCAGTATTAATGTGTTACTGATGTGATAGGCCCCAATCCTGCAAACATTTGAAGCCAGTGGGGCTACTCACAGAAGTAAAGTTAAGCCTGTGTATAAATGTTTGCAGGATTGGGATCATAGGGTCCAGCCTCATTCTGCATCACAGAATTACTTAGTGTTTGTGTTTTTTTTGTCCAGTGACTGTTGCTATAGTAATGTGTAATAGTATTTAGCGCATTGTTACATTTATGTGAACTTCACCCACAGTTCTTTATTAATTTGATGTTTCGCTAGGCAGTACTTAAATCAGATTAAAGGATGCATTGTGCTTTATTTTTCTTTTTAAAGGAAAATCAACTTTATTATGATCCAACCACTGGAATTTATTACTATTGTGATGTTGAAAGTGGCCGGTATCAGTTTCATTCACGAGTGGATCTGCAGTCTTACCAGGCTTCAACCACTCAGACTAAGGATAAAAAAGGGAAAAAGAAAAGAAAAGATCCAGAGTGGATTACTGCAAATGAATATAAGGTAATTTATTTCAGATTTGCAAATATTTATCAAATGCAAAAATTATTTTTCTGTGATGCAACTTGTGATTAACAAATGTGTGTGCATTTTGTGAACTGAAGGAATGATATGTATCCAAAATGTGATCAATGCATCACTAAAAGTTAAGAATTAACACTAGAAAGCGTTAAAATACTTTTCTGATTGAAGGGGCTAAAGGAGGGGCCTTAAGTCAGGACATCTTTGTTTTTCTCAGTTTGAACTGTAGTTGCAGCACAAAGTATATACAATGCTTTAAAGTCACGCACGAGTCATAACTCTGCAGTAGATACGTACAACAAGGTGAACTGAGGGAGAGTAGCAGATTTATTTTGAATATGATTGCTTTTATGTCAAACATTAATGTTACCTTAATGTGTTTGTTTTTAAGTTCCTTTTTTTGTGTTAAAAAAAAAACAAAAAACCCATAGGAAAACTTTAAGAAAAATCAGTGTGAATACCTTTATCCCACAAGCCCATTCCATTGACATCATCTTGAATCTATAGTCATTTGGATCCAATATGATCTTCATAGAATTGTTTTAATTAATATTATATCCCACCTTTCTATTCAGATACCATTTGTTCAGGCCATCTTTTTGTCATCTACTGTGTCAACTGAACTATTGTGATATACGTCTTAATATGTAAATGGCCACTGAAATCAGTGTGTATTTTTAAGAAAAATTTAGCTCCTCTGTTACTATATTTTGTCTCCCAAATGCTAAAACAGTTTACTGTGTACTACATTATAAGTAGACATTTTGAACTTGTACCACTTGAAAATGATAATATGTCTAAGTTGTGGTACAAATTCTGTTGCCATTGATGCTCATAGCAGAATTAAAGAAACATTTTCCTGATGCATACCAATATTTGCTATGTCAAATGATGGTTGCAGAGGAACACCATTTGAATTGTAAATTAAGTTTTTTCTACTACTAATTTAATTATACATGTTGATTACCTCTCTTCACAATGCTTGCTAGTTTTCATTTCTAAAACAGAATGCAGTATTATCTATTTTCCTCCGTTAAATTACATAAGCATCTCCGATTTCAGCCAGTCATGTTGTCTAAAACTTGAATCAAGTCCCCCAACTAGCTTTTTTAAAAAAAAACAAACAAACTTGGGAGCCCTTCCCACTCACCCCACCCTTACAATAGTGAGTGGGAGACTGCCACCTAGTGTTGCTAATGAATTTGTTCAGAAGATATCAGGCAAATTACTTAAAATGCAAGTCAAATGGTACTATAAAAAAACACCCCTTCCCTGTATTAGTGCTGCCGATGTCAGTCAGTCTGTGAGAAGTTTGGGCTTGTTGGGTATTGGAACTCGGATCAGTGCGAGGTTCAGTGTTTGAAAGGCAGAGTTGTGGGTCGTCTACTTGGAGCTGTTTTCTATACTTTGTCTTCAATGCTGTAAGTCTGGAAAACCCAACTTTGCATGGGTATGCTGAAGCAAAAGGTAGAAAGAGTAGAGTAGAGAGCTCTGGGAATTTCTCTGTAATTCAAAGCCAGAAGTTTGAGAGAGAGAAAATGCCAAAATGGTCCTCCTGTCTGCTGTTGCATTTCAGCTCAATTTGCTGCTATTCTGCCTCCCCTGAAAGATGGCTTTAACCTACAGAAAAGAGCAGATCACGAGCCCAGGCAAATTAGCTTCAGTCTTCTTGGAAGTAATAACTGAATAGTGCTTTTAGTCCCATCACATGTTCAACAACGGCAGCTTGTAGATCATCATAATTAGGCTTGAAAGGATTCGATTTTTAGCAGTAAATGTCAGTTTTACCATATACACACGTGCCAATGAAAAATATTTCCATCAATAATAATTGAAATTTACAGATAGGCAAAGTAGGAAAATTGCTGCTTGAAAACTTATTAGAGTTTGGTTAAAGGACATTTACTTTGTTTATTTTGACATGATGTTGACAACTCATGTTTTAATGGTTATAAAGCTGGAATATTAACATCTGTCATCAAATTATTATTGTTTGGATCCCCCATAATTTTCCACAAGTGTGAACATTTGAATAGCTAAAAGTAAAAGCTTAAAAATAAACAGACTTAGCCATTGAATTATACAAGAATAAAAATCAAGTTCTGCTAAGCCTAATTGCCACCCCACAGTCCTAGAGGAAATCTGAAAATGTGGGAAATGTTGTAGTTTTCACTTGCAAATCAAGAGACCCACATGTCCTGTTTCTGAATAGAATTTGTTAATTAGATCAGACTTTGCATCAGTTAAGGTGATTTTAACCTCTTCACATAATTCAAAAAGGCAAAGTACTCTTCCTCTTGGAGTAGTAGGTGGTAATTATTGTTATGCTGTCTGGAGTGGCTCACAATCATGACAGCCAACTTCAGGGCAGACTCAAAAAGCAGGGCAAAAACCCCAAACTGGTTGTATGCTCTATAATTAGATTTCACCAACCCAATAACAAGATGAACTCAATTTGCTCAATATAGCAGTCTTACTATGGAGTCTCAGACATTTCCTTGGGCATTCCAGTCTATCTTGCCATGCACGCAAGTTGGACTGTGTGATAGGTGGTCACTTTACACCAAAAAGCACAACCATATTCAGGTTACTCCCAGTCCCAAAGGACCAGTCACTTATCCCAGGTCATTTGTACTCAGGTCTCAAACCAAATGCAGCACCTGTAGCCAATCCTGTAATAAATTAACTAAAGATTTATAAACTAAGAAAATAAGAGTTATTTACAAGGTTAAAACAGGAAATGCATGCACACACAAATTAGTTAGTCTTAGATTTAAAAAGGTGATACAAGCGTCTATAGGAAGCATATCTATATGTCTTTTAGGGCTGACCCATGCTAAACTGTATGGGGATCTTTTGTTTATATTTAGGAGTCTTTTCCCCTCAGAGTCCAGACACCACAAAAATCCAGTTTCTCCTTGTCAGAGATTTTTATCTGCTTCACCCCAGAATCCAAGCTGAATGGGATAAATTCATGTGTAGGTCTTCCCTTCAGGGAGGGAGTAAGGAATGCAATCAACAAGGTCTTTGTCTTTTGATGCTACACAATGCCTCACTTGCCTTCAGTGGACCATCACTTTACCTTAATTAATGCTTCTTTTCCTGTTTGGTGAGTTACACAATTACAGAGGTTTACAATGCAAATACTCAGTGTAACTTTATACTATGGGATACAGATATTATAAGTAGGATTAATACATGAAACATCCTACAAACATTCCATAAAGTCTAAACACTAAATACATTCATATAACACTAATATCTGTTTTAACTATACTAACCACAGGTAAGCCAGACTGATTTCCACCTATGCATTTATCAGTGTACTCTGAGGCACTGTGCCTTTGGCATGAGCTGGCATCTGGTCTGCCAGCATCACAATGATCAGATCCCGTTTCCTGACAGAACTGAAAATAAATGTGCATTAAGTGGCCATGCTTTTATAAAATTGATTATCCTACACGGCTTGCTGCATAACTGACTTCAAGGCTGAGGCATTTTCTTAGCAGCCGAAGCTTCTCCGTATATAATGCAGTGTGTCCATTTGGCAGTGGTGGCTACTTACTGAATGCGGGTGATAAAACTACTGAGCTTTCCCATCATGGATCAAGCACCATCACTGCAAATCCCAAGGCATCAAATGAATATTATCTAGCACAGTGGCTCTCAACCTTTCCAAACTACTGTATCCCTTATAAGAGTCTGAATTGTCTTGCAGCCACCCAAATTACACCTCACTTAAAAACTACTTGCTTACAAAATCAGACTTATAAACACAAAAGCGTCACAGCACATTTTACTGAAAAATTGCTTACTTTCTCATTTTTACCATACAATTGTAAAATAAATCAGTTGGAATATAAATATTGTATTTACATTTCAGTGTATAGTATAGAGAGCAATACATACAAATGATTGTATGAAATTATAGATTGTACTGACTTGGCTTGGGCTTTTTATGTAGCCTGTTGTAAAACTAGGCAAATATCAAGATGAGTTGATGTACCTCCTGGAAGACCTCTGCGTACCCCCAGGGGTACGTGTACCCCTGGTTGAGAACTACTGATCTAGCATTTCAGATTTCTGTTGCCCAGTGTGTGTTGAAAGAGAGTGACAAAAAAGAAATTCTTCAGAGGTGACTCAGTGCACAAAACTGACATAAACAAGCAGTTGTACAGTTCTAGCAATATCTGTTGTTTTCTCAAGTTGGATTACATTGTATTGACTCATCTTAATATATTTCAACACTTCATGGTTCACACCACTGAGTTCTGAAATTCTGCAACTCACTGTGTTGTTTGACAGTGGAATGGCACCATCCTGCACAGCTGAGCTTTCCCCAGACATAATGGAACAAATCTCCTTTGCAACTCGCGCAATCAGTGTGTCTGCTGTGGTGTGAGGCTTATTGGTATGACACGGCACAAGAAGCTTTAAGATGCTTTGCAGGCAGTGTAACATGCTTTAATGCTTTGAGTCTTCCTTTGAAAAAGTCAGGTGACTACCCTTTAGTTCACAATGTCTCATCTCAGTTTGCAAGGTTTCAAGCTGCCATTAGCCAGTACATCACCGCAGACAATGCTTTGTGGATGAGGTTAATCTGCAGGGCCAATAAATGTAAATCCCATTTCAAAGTAACTTTCTTCATATTTCCAAACTTTTTGTTTCTTTGAAGGTGAAGCACTAGTACAATCACCATCTCTTTTCACGCCACAAAAACTGATCCATTTTATGTACTGTACAAGGCTTCTATTTTTAATGACTTGCAGTTCTTCTATTGCTTAAAGTGGACGCTCCGAATGCCTGAAGGAGAGGAAGGGTATAAACCTCAAGTCTCTGGCCCCCAGCTACTTACAATACCAGGTGGCAACCCTAGAAAATAGGCTCCATTATCCGTTTGCAGTTATTTCCCTGAGCTAAATCAAAAAATAGATTGATTAGGTCTGAGTCTTGTGGATACTGTTAAAGTTAGAAATATGGCCTCCAGTTCTGTGGGTGCTGTTATTTACACCTGCAGTTGCATACACTTAGTAATGATCTGATTGCACCTGTAGGTTACTTTAGCCAGGCATCTTAAGGACACAGACTTCAGGTTCCTGGCTCTACTCCTCCAGTTACTTAGAACAGTTGGTGGCAACACCGGAGTTCAGCACATTGCCTCCCTTTTCTTAACCTTAGGTCTAGCAATGCACTGTGCCTCTGGGCTTGGAGAGCTGCAGAGATGCCCATATTGGCAATCCGTGGAATTGGGAGGGGCGAAGGGCGGGCGCAGCTTCTTGTACAATAACGGGCTCTTAATGGAAACTCCAGCCACCCTCTACTCTCTGGGAAGTAGCAACATTAAGGCTATAGGCTGTGGAGGGGAATACCCATAATGCCTAGGGCTCTGGACAGGGATTCTGGGAGGAGGGGGGTTGAGGAAAGGACTCTGGACCTACCCCCCATGCAAGCCACACACGCTTAACCTGCAGGCTCGGTGCTTTGAGCTCTCCTGAGGGATTTCAACCTTTAATGGCGTTGCAACCACATGCGCCAAGTTGCACTGCCATTAACTCAAGTTTGGCCTGGCTGTCCTTCCACATTCCACCTGGTAGCAGTAATCCAAAGGCATGTCATGCTCAGTAGTTACATAGAAACATTTCAGTTGTTTGGGAGAATTGTTAATAAAATAAAAACATTTTGTATCAGAAAGCAGGGGAAAATTACCTTTGGGGGGAAGTGGAGTGGCAGAATTTTATTCAGTTAATGATGGATCTGATCATTTTTCATAGCAAACTTGGAGTTAATTTGTTTGGAACAAGCGCTTAAAATGGTGTTGCTTTGTCATAAGGGTCAGATCAGTATTGCCTAAAATAATGTTAAAAATAATCGCCCGAAAGTGTTTTACTTTGTCAGTAAGTACATCTGCACTTAAATTCTGGATCGTTATCTAGCATGTATCATACATTGCTACTAGAAACAGCCATTTATTATTTACATTCTCCGCCTTTTTTGTAAGAAAAATGTTTTTTGTCACAAATAACTTGGAGGGTACTCTAGCTGAAACAACTAAGGTGGTATTTGCCTTGCTCTCCCTCAGATACCCTCCAGTTTTCTGTTTGAGAGACAAGGTGGAGAAGGATGAGACTACTTTTTTTTAGGCATCCTGCTGTTTTGAGAGACCTGTCCAAAGTATGCACAAATTTACTGAGTACAGTTGTGCTCCATCTTTATTAGAAGACCATCTCCATTAAGGAACCAATTTTTGTCAGACCCCTTTGGTAGCTTTTTAATACAGGTTCCACGGTATGATTAATCTCTAGTTTTCTTTCATTCTAAGTGAAGAGGCCTCTAGTTGACCCCCTTCACAGTGCTAGTGGAAGTAGTTCCTTACCTAGAACAGTTGCCATGAGTAGAGTAGATTCCCACTCTGGAATATCAGAGGTAGCAGGCCATCCCAGTCTGAAAGCATGCATTTGGCAGCTTGCACCGTTGAAGAGCACAGTGAACTCTTAGGCTTGTGGGAGGGAAGCTAGTGAAGGGGGCATTTAAAAGTAGTTGTATTTTGTACAAAATGTCCAAATCAGTTGTAATGTGAAAGCATAACTCTACTGATGCCACTTCTCCCCCAGTATATTACAGATGCATAGCTTAATTCAGCTAATGACAGGTTGCAAGATTGAAAAGTCATAATGGTAAATGCTTGTCTGTTGGCAAAAAAAGAGTAGACCACTTAAAGTTAGTTTGAGTGATAAGGTGTTTCACATATCTAACAATATTTACAAGAATAAAACACCATAAAAGTTGTTAAGGCAACCCTTTACCCTAGCTAGCAAAAGCATATCAACACATCTTTGTGCTTTTCCACGTTGCCCTTGTCTTCTTCCACTTCTGCTGTGTAATCATATTCCACATGGCCTCTTGGATTGAATTAATTTGATTTTAGTCAGATATTTTATATATGAAATCCTTGTTAGCAAATTAAATCTTGTGTGGAGGTTGGATGGTATAGTCAAAAGGCAGGAGGTAAACATCCACAATTTATGATATGGTCTGTTAGATGCTTTTTAACTATGTACCTTGGTCAAGCAGGCAAATCAGTTTACAACTTGATTGGGCAACAAGATATCCATTAACATGAAAAAAAATCCATAGGCAAAGAAGATAGGCAGTGCACAATTTTCTTAAATGTAGCTGTTGTATCTTTATGAGCACAATAATTAAGGAGAAATGGTGTTTCCAAAGTTAACAGCAATTACTTTTTGCTGTTTTGTAAATACAAGCAACTGTCAAAACATAAATAGAAAATGAAGTGTAAAAATTTGTTATATTCAAAATGTATATTGAAAATAGTCACTGAGAGGGTTTTTTGAGCATTTTTATATAATTATATAAAATGTTATTATAGTGGTGTTCTTAAGCATCTTACCTAGTTGAGTTGCAATACTTCAATTTTCAGTGATCATCTTATTACTCAATACATTTCTTTGTATAATAAGAAAATTACCAGCTTGTGTAGAAATTAGGACAGCACTTGTTACGTAAATACTAGGGAAGATTTTTCCTGTTGTAAAACTTATCTTATTAGCTGCTGCTGCTGTCAGAAGTCATTAGTTCATGTTAATAAGGTATGCGGGTTTCTTGGCAACATTGTATGTCTAGTCTGGTTTTTTTGTTTTCGTTTTTTGTTTTTGGAGGCACAAGATGGTCAATTTATAGTAGTAGTTTTAGCATTTTAAAGATGTCTTTTTAATCTGAAAATGAACCAGGTTTGTTTGTAATGAGTAATGTTTTATGGTTCCAGTGTTGTATCTTATGCAGATAGCTTTGCTACTAAATCGTGCTTTTGAACCATTATCTTTGCCAGATACCTTACTTTAAATACTATTTGAAAGTCATATCTCTTGTCCTGCACTCCAACTTTGTGTCCGTATATACAAATTTAGATCTACTCCGCTTACCTGTCACTTTAGAGATCAGAGAATATATTTTGCATAGTCAAGGGATGCTGATTCATGTCTTTGTCTTATAAAGCATTCTTTTAAGAGAAAGGCAATTTAAATTTTCCTAACTTTATACTGTAATCAGTCCTATTGCTTGATATCAGGAATCCTAAACAGTCCATTATAATTTCATTATGACAAAACATAAGGCACAGCCAAGACAATGAGGTTTTTTTTTTTTCCAGGGTAGGTAATAGAAACTTACAGGTTGCCTACAAATATTCATTGGACTAGGAATGTTGGTTATTTTGAAAATGAAATTATTATTTCTGGTTATTTCACAGTGAGTTACCAATTACTTTAAAGTGCTGTTTTACTCTGAAAAGTGACTGAAAAAAGCAACTTCTTACTCAATAGACCAGGTCCATGTTTGCATTCGTAGTCCTAGTTAGTCAGTAACGTAAAGAGATACGTTTTTATCACATTTTACTTTACATTTCTCTCTTCCAGAGCCAGTATAGCTGGGAGAATGAGCTGGATTTTATTTTGATTTGCACATCATTAACAGAATTGGCAACTTAAATTCTGAATGCAGAATCTTTATTTCTGGTGATACATAAGTCAGAAGGAACCCAGCTTGACTTGCAGATTCCAGGTTGAGTTTGCAGAGTTAGCAGACTTAAAAAAAAAATAAAGGAAGAGAAGGAATTTTTAATTAGATTGTTTAAAACTCCTGTACAAACCAATTAGATTTCAAAGGTTAATTGACAAACAATAAACCTGGAGCATCCATGCTATACAACAGTGACTTTTCAGAGTAGAAGTGCACTTTAGTTACTAGCTTATTAAATATAAACAAAATTGTTAATAGTATATTTAATATACTATATTAAAATATGTAAGTATTAAGAGAGGGTTCCAAATGCAGAAAGTAAGGAAATTCAGAGTTGAGATAGTATATATTGAGTTACTCTAGGTTTACTGTGACATACAGTACTAATACAGTAGGTTTTTCCCACAGAATTGATCAATGAATTCTTGCCGATTTAAGCCATTTTCTTCAGAGTTCAGTAGTTAATGTAATAAAGGCAGTAAATTGACTAATTTCTCTCATTTATTCTCAACCACCTTTCTTTTAATATTTGTTTTTGCAGCCACAGTGATGAAATACATTTATTAACTACAGTCTCAAAAAATCTAAACAGATATCAGTTTATTTTCAGCAAGTCAGGATGTTTTCTTAACACCAGAATAGTGAGCAATATAATCCCAACATTTGAAATGTTCCTTAAAGAGACATTTAAGTGTAGGCATACAAAAAGTTAACTGTCATTTAAAAAAATAAAAATCCCACACTTACATATTTTGGAGAAATAGAATTACATAATAGAAAGCCAAAGAAGGCTTCTACTAAAATATTGAGCTTTTATTGCAAAAAAATTGAAAGAATTTTTTGCATCTTTAATATCACCTATAAAACAAAGCTGTTTAATTTTTGTATAAATAACAGAAATGTATGCTAGTTCTTTTTAGATAACATCTTTATAGGGATATTCATTCTTTTAGGTCTCCACAGTCACTTATTACAGACCATTTTTCTTTGCATGCATGAAACTGAGAATTTTGCCCAAGAAATTTATTTTTAATAAATAATCTTAATGTCTGTCTCTGATAGGACACAGAATCAGATAAACTTATGTTGTCCTTAATCAGTAAGGGCTTAGTGCAATACATATTGAAGTCCATTGAAGTTTTTCTGTTCACTTCAGTGGGCATTGGATCAGGTTTCTATTTCTTCTGGCTGTGAGGGGTTGAAAAAATAATATTGGGGGAGGATCCTCTTCATACATGGAAAAAACTTTTAAAAGTAAGTGAATTTGGGAAAATAAAAAACAGAACCTTTAAAAACCGAACAAGGATTGAATAAATGATAAAAATAGGCCTCTGATACTGTAACTAGAGCCATGGGTTCCACACAGGTGCAAAGATGTCTGTGTGGCTCTATTTGCTTTACTGGGGCCTGAGCGACTACACAAAATTACTAATTTGAGGCCTGTTAGCTGCATCCAGTTTCTTACGTAATTTGCTCATGAAAAACACATTAGTAGCTTTTATTTCATCACAGTAGAAACTAGTTTTGATTATGTCTGTCCTACATTTTTATCTTGATGCCATGCTGGCTATACAGTTCACTTCTCAGACAGAATTCGATAGGCTATCTCAAAACTAGACGCATCTTAGCTATCTCTCCAGGAGACAGTGTTTAATAGCAAGTATTTCCCATAGAACTCTTGAAACAGATGATTTTTTTTTACAGTGTGCAGTTTACTATTTGCTGCTGTTCATCCTGTCTTTAGGTACATCAGTTGACAGAAACCATGGCTAATCTGAAGATTTCTTCTTTTGAATTGGCAGCTTCTGGTGAAGGTAGAGTTGAGACACCAAACATGTTAGTCTGTGGATGTTTACCTTTAAACTTGATAGATTAAAAAAATTCTTAGTAGCTGGGTAGTTGCTGTTTAAATGTTTTTTTTACTTGGAGGAAATAGGATGACATTTATTGCACCTATTTGCCATAAATCAAATCCGGTTTTTAAATTATTTTCTAAATTAACTGAAATGTACAAATTCAGACATCTGCAGAAAACTTTGACAAGCCTTCTGCCTAAATTATAGTTGCCAAAAGAAATATTAAGCATCCTGCTGCATCAATATATGGTGTCTTGACTAACCAAGAATCACCTTTGATGTTCTTACAGTAACAGTCACATTTGTGCTGCTTGCTCTGTAAAGGTGCCTGCCAAAAGGAATGGGGTGGGGATTTTGTCGTCTCCCCCCCCCCCCCCCTTTTTTTTTTCTTTTTAACTTCTTTATGATATATGAAGATGGCCTGACTTTAAAAAAAAAAAAAAAAAAAAAAAAACATTGGAAACTCGGGTTCTGGGTTGCTGGAAGACGGTGATAACTGGAGAATTAGTGGAATGGTAGCATCAAACAAGTGGAAGCTTAGCTATATGATTCTCCATACCTTGTCACCAGGCTGGGAATGAGCGTCTTATAAATCCTCCAGTAGAAAAATCAGAAGTCTGCAGTTTACGTTTCTCTGAATCTTAAGGAATTGACATTTGTCTCAGCTTTTTCAAACGAAGTACTGGTTCCTTCCTCTAAGCAGTGGTTATGTTGAATGAAGTCTGATTACTAATCTAGTACATGTGTTCAGGCACATTTACAGAGATGTTATGTTCTGCATTAATACTACAACTGATATATAGTGAAAAGGCGTCTTCTACAGCGTTACTCTTTTGTATGTCACTGCTTTTGCATTTTTTCAGATGCCATATTTCCATTAAGATGCCTTTGTACTTTAAGAATGAATTGACGAATGTCTACAGGTTTAACATTACAGAGCACCAGGGCATGAAGGAAGGAACAAAATTTGTTCCTTTTAAGATTGAAAAGGTGGAAGCTGCCATCTTTAAATAAATAAATAAATAAAGCCCAGATCTTTGCAAAAATGTTGGATTAACCAACAAAATCATAAATATCCCATGCATCCTTGATTCCTAAATTTATTTGTTGCTGTACCCAAAGTATACCAGGAGCTTTATGAACAAGTATAAAGTCATGTGCCTTTCCCAAAGAACTTAGTCTGAGCATCTGATCCTGCAAAGGGATTTACAAGCATGGACCCTTATGCCCGCAGAGTTCCATTGTCTTCAATACTTTGCTTCAGCAGTAGTCTACACATGCATAAGGATCCATGCTTGTAGATCACTTTGCAGGATCAGGACTAAGTCAGTGGTTGAGAGAGCTCAGCATCATGCAGGATCAGGACTCAAATAAGAACTTGCCAACAGGGGTATTCAGTATATATCATGAATAACATTGCACTTTGTACATTTGAAACAACCAGTCAATAAATTCCTGACCCTGCTGCCATGAATTTCAGTAAGAGCAGAATTGGGCCAATAAATTGTAAATTAAAAATGTAGATCTTCAAATATCTACACCTACTTAAATAAACAGGCTTTCTATTAAGTACTGAATGCCCCCACTTAAACAGCTGAATTGGGATGTTTCAGTACATTTCTAAAGCTGACTTTGCATGGCATAATGTGCTGAAAGCCATCTATACTTGTTGATTTTGGGCAGTTAGTTCGCATGTAATACTACATTTTTGTCAGGAGGAGGGGGAGATTGCCCTTAGATAAGAATTTGTTAATGTATGTATATTCATTTGCTTTCCTTTTTTAAATTGAGTAGTCTGTTACTGCCGAGATCAGAATGTTGTATAAGTTTTATGTTTATAATGGCATTGATACTTTAAAAAAAAATATTGTTCAGGATGTGTGTGCCATGCTTTTTCTTAACATTTGATCTGCATCCAAGAATTTAGTGTGTGTATTGCAGTTTTCATCCAAGAGTATCTAATCTTATTGGCCAGGTTTTGAGCCAGGCAACTATCTATTTTCTAATATACAACATCTTAAGGGATGCTAAAACAATATCTTTGCATATTTGCATAAATACTAAAGTGAACAATTTGTGTATACACATCCGTCTTTATCTTTGATAAAAGTTATGATCTAATGACCAAAGAAGCTTCTAACATAATTCTCTCTCAGGCATTTCTGACCTGTGTAACCTCTTCACCAGCCAGGTTGCCACATTGCTAATTACAATTTTAAATAAATGTTAAAAACTCTGATCCCTAATGACCCTCTCATCCTGTCCCTCCTCGACTACTGGAGCCAACCATGGTCACTTGAAGACCAAGCATCCCCAGGGAGGGTTGCATGGAAAAGATGATACAATCTGAGCTATATCATCTTTTGTGTCTTGTTTTTATGGGGCAGGAGCAGGAATGATTTGCATCCATTCCCTCCCTCTCACCACAGGCAGGCCTACACCTTTTCCACCCAAGGAGGCAAAGATGGTGTTGCTGAGGCAATCAAGTGAATCTCTCTTTGGGCTGGTCTACACTGTACAGGTTGACATAGGGCAGCTTATGTTGACCTAATTTTGTCAGTGCCTACACTACAGCCTTCCTCCAACCAATGTAAGTGCCCTACTACACCAACATAATAACTCCACCTCCACGAGTGGCGTAAGGCTTATGTTGGTATAGTTAGGGCAATACAATATCCGTGTAGACACTGCATCCCTTACATTGGCTGTCTTGTCAAGTTCACAGCAGGAGCCATGAAATTGACAAGAAAGCCAGGCAGCTAGAGCCCAGCTGCCCTCTGCTCCCCTGGAAATGGGCGGCTTCAGACCCCACTCCCTTCCAGGAGCCAGGCAGCCTTGTGAATTTCACGGCTTGGTGAGCCCTGGGTGGTGCAGGAGTGAGAAGGCCTGGGCGGCTTCACCTGGGAAATGAGGGGATGAGAACACTCACCACTGACCCAAGGAGACAGCCCCCCCCCCCCCCTTTCCTGTGCAGATCTAAGTGATGCAGTCTGGTGGTCCTTTGGTTGAAACAGTCTAAGGTTCTTCTAGAATAGCTGTTTAATAAGAATTTAATGTGTGTTGAGTGGAAAAGCTCTTTGAAAATGTTTTAAAGTTCCCAAACCGCTAAATGTGCATGTAGACTTAAATGTTCTTTGCTGCCTAGTGGGTTGAGGCCAAGGCTGGGAGGCAGGAATTCTTTGTTCTAATGACAATTCTGCCATTGACCAGCCTCGTGGCCTTGAGCAAGTTACTTTATTGGTCTGTCCTAGGACCAATCCTATTTAACTTATTCATAAATGATCTGGAGAAAGGGGTAAACAGTAAGGTGGCAAAGTTTGCAGACGATACTAAACTGCTCAAGATAGTTAAGACCAAAGCAGACTGTGAAGAACTTCAAAAAGATCTCACAAAACTAAGTGATTGGGCAACAAAATGGCAAATGAAATTTCATATGGATAAATGTAAAGTAATGCACATTGGAAAAAATTATTCCAACTGTACATACAATATGATGGGGCTAATTTAGCTGCAACTAATCAGGAAAAAGATCTTGGAGTCATTGTGGATAGTTCTCTGAAGACATCCACACAGTGTGCAGCGGCAATCAAAAAAGCAAACAGGATGTTAGGAATAATTTAAAAAGGGATAGAGAATAAGACTGAATATTTTATTGCCCTTCTATAAATCCATGGTACGCCCACATTTTGAATACTGCGTACAGATGTAGTCTCATCTCAGAAAAGATAGTCTGGCATTAGAAAAGGTTCAGAGAAGAGCAACTAAAATGATTAGGGGTTTAGAATGGGTCCCATATGAGGAGAGATTAAAGAGGCTAGGACTTTTCAGCTTGGAAAAGAGGGGACTAAGGGGGATATGATAGAGGTATATAAAATCATGAGTGGTGTGGAGAAAGTGAATAAGGAAAAGTTATTTACTTGTTCCCGTAATATAAGAACTAGCAGCAACCAAATGAAATGAATGGGCAGCAGGTTTAAAACAAATAAAAGGAAGTTCTTCTTCACACAGTGCACAGTCAACCTGTGGAACTCCTTGCCTAAGGAGGTTGTGAAGGCTAGGACTATAACAGGGTTTAAAAGAGAACCTCCATGAATTTATCCAGTTAAGTCCGTTAATGGCTATTAGCCAGGATGGGTAAGGAATGTTGTCCCTAGCCTCTGTTTGTCAGAGTGTGGTGATGGATGGCAGGAGAGAGATCACTTGATTATTACCTGTTAGGTTCACTCCCTGTGGGGCACCTGGCATTGGCCACTGTCGGTGCACAGGATACTGGGCTGGATGGACTTTGGTCTGACCCAGTACGGCCATTCTTATGTTCTTCTTATGTTCTTACCACTCTATTCCTGTTTCCACATTTATAAAAAGAAAAGTCGACCTAATGAACTACTTTCATAGGGTTTACATTAAGATTAATTCATGTTTATATAGTACCTTGAAATGTAAAGTGCTATTTATAAGGGATAAATAATCTTTTACAAAAATACTTGACAAGCACTTTTCCATTGTTTACCTGCTCTGTTTTGAGAGTATTGGATTTATTGCAAAACATCTATTCTGAGGTCAGGGTTCCAAATAAGTAAATAATTTGGGATCTTAAATGTTTTTAATTTACTTGATAAAGCTTTTCTGTTCACTTAAGTGTCAGGGTTGGTAGATTCAGTATTATGACAATGGTTTTTCTTAAATACTCTAGAAAAGTTTATGTAATTCTTTGTGTTGATTTAATATTTTGTCTTGAGAAATTTTTGATGGTCTTGTAAAGGAAAAGCAAATGAATGCCATAAGCCAAACACTGATGGACAAACGTTCAATAAAGCCGTGTGTGTATATATAATAGAGAAAAGTCTTTCAGTAAGGAAATAGATTTTCAGTATGACTCTTTTGTGGCGTTATAATGGGAACTTAAAAAATTAAACTACCTCTGCAGTGTCTTTTAATGAAAGGCTTTGTTAAAGATGCAAGTTTGAAAGAAGAAAGAAAGGAAGGTTGATCAGCAAACATAGCAGGGAGCTCCAGACATAGGGAGCAGTGTGAAAAAAGAGAAGACAGAAATAGAGGAAGAGATGAAGAACAATTGAGGAAGCTTGGAAGGAGCATAGGAATTAAGTGAGGGGGAAAGAGAAATTAGGAGAGATCAGAGCAGACATGTATTTTGGATGGATTTACACAGGTCTTTGAAAGTGAGGACAAGGATCCTGAAGCTTGTTGTGAAGAAAGAGGCTGTCAGTGAAGGGATTAGAAGAAGAGAGTGATAGCCATAACATCTTGGATACACTTGAAATGGGTGAAAGGTGTCATCTGGAACCTCTCTTGCATGCACACGTTTCTTGATTTAAAAATCTCTTGACACTAGTTATAACATCTAGTGAAGGATTTAAATCTGTTTATAGATTAAAAGGATTCAGTCCCTAAAGACAATGTTAAATTCCTCAAGTTTGATTTCTATAAATCCTCTCCAGGATTTGGACACAGAAGAGCAGAAATCACCCAGAGGTCTGAATTGCCTTTCCACCACTAATGAGCAAATAAGTTCTACTGAAGAGGAGGAGTCTCCAAATGCAAGAAAGAAGGCTAAAGTGGACATTGATGTAAGAAACAGACTAACAGCCAAAGAATCAGTTATCACAGATGGTATAAATTCACACCTTAACAGAAAAACACAAGATACTGCTGCATTTATGGATGACAGTAAAATAATAGAGACAGAGAGTGAGCCAGAAGAAGGTGAAATTACTGACTCTGAATGTGAGGAGTATAGCACTGAAGATGAAGTAACAAGTGAAGAGAGTGTAAATTCAGAAGACTCTGAAAATGAAGGTGAATTATTATGGCTTTTATATACAGTGTTTTCTGTAGTTTTTTCAAAAGTCCAGTAAATAAATAACAAACTATAAGAAAATGATAGTGACTCATTGCAAAAATAAAACTGAAAAGGGATGACTTGAGGTAGTTTAGCTTTAAAAACTGCAGTCTTCAGTGAAATATAAAAGCTTAAGCCAATATTTATTGTGTTCTTTCCACTCTTTCCTTCCAGTATTGTTATGACTAAAAACAAATATGGATTTTGTTCTTGTAAAAGCTGTCATATGAGTATATCTTTGTTATTTTGTGATGTTAACATGATACTCTTTCTCTGCTTACATAGACTGAATATCGTTTGTATAGAAAAAATTGTAACAGGAGCTTTTAGACAGGGAAGCAATGCCATAATATGTAAACACTAGAGAGTGTAACCTATATATACTAAAATTAAGATTACAGTCCTATGCTTATAGTAATTTCTGGGATCAATTCTGCAATTAGTGCATAGAACTTCTGTTACTAATAAATGTTCTCCATATAAATACCATATAATCCACTAAGGGTGAAGCTCATCTACACTGCAGAGGGTGAGCAAAATCCCTCCAGACCACTTTAAGTCCCACTTTGGACATGTTTGAGTGGCTGTGAATGGAGTAGGTGTACGGGGAGGCCTCCAAACCCCTTTGAAAGGGTATGTCGACACTACCAGCTAGATGAGTGATTCCCAGCTTGCATACACATACTTGCATTAGCTCTCATCAGAGCTAGTGAGCTAAAAATAGTAGTGTAATGGCAGAGGCATGGGCAGCAGCATGGGCTAGTCACCCCAAGTACATACCCAAAGGGTTCAGGTGGGTTTGTGGTTCAGGGCTGCTAGCCCTGACTGCCACTGCCCATGCTACCGTGGCTGCACTATTGTTTTTAGTGTGCTAGTTGAGAGCTGGCATGAGTGTGTATGCAACCTGGGAATCACATCCTGAGCTCATAGTAGTCATTGCCAAAGTGTCTTCATTGTTGGCTCTAGATAGGATAGGATAGAGGTTAGCAGTGGGACTGTACTGTGGAAGAGGTCACAAGATCTGCCTTTATGCAGATCCTCTGACCCATAAACATTACTGGAAAGTGCATGGAGGGGCTGCAGTTGTTTTTCCAACCCACAGATTTGAGTAGTAGCTACAAGGGCCATGTACTGCAACCCCATGACCTGGCTACAGTTAGGAAATTTTATCTGTAACATCCCCTTTCTTCACTCACATAGAGCCAGATTACTCAGGCTTTATGTAGATAAAGTGAACTCCATCCTAACTGGTTTAGAACTCCAGTGTTATTATTTAATAACGAATGCCATGTAATTAGTATGATGATATATTACAGTTGCATTTAAGAGCATTGACTTCAGAGGTAAGTTTTGGGTTTCAGTAAATGTCAGAATTACATGCATGGTAATGACCATCTGGTGCTTTTGATATAAATAAAGCCATCCTTAGAACATACTAGTCTGAAAAGTGATTGCAAAAATAGCATCTTGGTAATTCAGTGGTTCTTACTTTGTGACACCTTGATTAATTTTTCTCCTTTTACTCAGATAGAAAAGCATTTTTTAAATATCAACTCTGTAAACTCAACCTAGGATCTGAAAGTCAAGCTGAGTTCTTTCTGGCTTGTGCATCAACGCCGGAGTAATAAAGAAACTGCAGGCTGATTTCTGTCCTTGCATCTGTGCAACCCAGTATCTTCAAATTGTTCCCTTATTTACACCTGCTCAACTTCGTTAAAGACAATGCTGTTGCACATGTATATCTGAAAACACATAATTTACCCCAGCAACTGGAATTAAGTTAACAATTCTCTTGATGAACAAGAAGGAACAGAATACAATTCATTCTCTCTCAACTATGATGGTTCTGTAGTGCTAAAAAGAAGTCAAAACTAAACTTTAGTTACTAAAGTAATCAGATATGACTCTGAATACCAATAAGGAGCACATTTGTTGAATAGGATTATATTTTAGATGGTTCCTTTTCAGAGTAGAACTACATTTTAAACAAGATGTTAATTTGTTTATCTCTAATCAACTATCCCTAATGATCCATAAATTAATGGCATGTCAATAATGTCTACAAAGTTACTTTTTATGCTGATTGATGTAAATATGCACTTCAATACATACAAGTAATCAAAGTAGCCCATTCCAACACATTGAGAAGAAACATTTCTGACAGTTTGGCCTGGAAATGGACAAATAAGCCTTTTGAAGAATAGCTTAATCAAAGTTGTTCTGTCCAAACTGCTTGTACATTTCATTTGCTGAGATTGACGCAGGATTGTGCCAGACAACACCAATTAATTGCAGTTGAGGTGTGGCTAAATCCTTTCCAAGCATCTGAAAAGTTAGAGGACTGTGATATCACAGTTGTAGGCTTTGCTTTTTACTAATACTTATTTTTTATAAATGTAGATGAAGAGAGAATTTGGCCTCCATGTATCAGAGTAATTGTAATTAGATCACCAGTACTGCAGACTGGATCACTTTATATCATCACAGCTGTGAAAGCTGCTACAATTGGAAGGTAAAATTGACTGGAATCTGTGCAGTCCTGGCTCATGTCTGAATTGAAAATTTGTGTGATGAGTCACTAGGTTTGTGTTCATTTTCTTTTACATTAGTAATTCTGAAGTTTTGGTATAGTAGTAACCAGTAGATTACAAATAAGCGCAGTGTGATTTGTCTGCAGTGAGTTCAGTGAAAGCTATTATCTCCCAAAAGGTGGTGATGACTTTGAGGCCATTAAGTGCCTCTTTCACAAGTAAAAATATATAATTCAGAGTGAAGCATATCACATATATATGATGGAACTCTGGTCTCACATATTCACATTCCAGTAGAGTTGACTCAACTCTTCATCTCTGAAATACGTAAATTGAGTGAGTTTATTTTGCCATGGGTGTCTTTTGGATGAGATCTTCAAAAAGTCCTGTTTGCTCCTTGTGGCTATCAGAAGAGTAGTGATATTATGTAAGAGCAGTGTTGTTTGCCAGAATTTCTCCTCCCTTTCAGCTGTGTAGTATGCTGTGTGCTGGTGGCATTTTGATGGTGGAATATGTATATAGGATTTGATTCCACAAGCTCAGTAAATAGACATTGTAATGTACAACTTTGTGGAGATTGGAATAGATGGAAATTCCCCCTAAATCTCAACCTGCATCCTGAGGTCCTTTACTATCTGTACAGCCACACATCAGTTACTACAGCAGGCTCCTAGATTGTGATGACCGTCCACTACACAGGAATTTTGGCCAAGGGATCCAATTTATAGTTCCACTAGTCATATCCCCTGTCTGATGCTAAAAATGCATACTTGTGTCCTAAACACTGCTCTAGAGATCCACTGAAGAGCACAAAGGATGCAGGATTCCCCCATGTGGTCTCTCCACAACCAAAGCAATTTTCTTACAGGCCTTGTCTGCTTGTGTGGGATCAGCATTTTTCCCTGATAAGTTTACAGATTCAGCTTAATTATATGTTCATTGTCTGCTGCAGGGGTTATTATTTATAGATGTAACAAGGTACATAATTCTCCCCATCATATATTGCATCACAATAACTTTCGGTCTGTAAAGCTTCTTAATAGTTCAGAAAGGAAACTTGATATTGCGATTTGTACAAAGTGTGCTTCTTGTCGCTGATTATATTAAAAACTTTTTATTTAAGAAATTAAAACACAACCAAATAAGTGTGAAGTATCTTAAATCTCTCTGGTACCATGATGTAAGATGCATAATTATGTATGACAGAAATCAAGGTAATTAACTATTTACCTGTTTTTACAGAGAGAAAGATATGGAGCATACCCTCCAGATTCCTGAGGTTGGAGTCAGTAAGGTAATTCTTAAACTGTTGTTTTTGTATTCTGATAATCAAGAAATTTTAAAAGAACACTGTCAGAAATATAGGCCAAAATTTTAGTGTGTGTTTGAGTCTTGCAAGAGTCTTGCTATTAAAAGAAGTAGCTTTTTTTAATGAACTTGTCTTGAAGCAGAGGAATGTTTTTATTAATTTCCCTGCAGTTTTGGAAACAGTGCAGCACTGTCCCATAGATAGGAAACAAAGTAAAACTGACCAAAACCAGCAGTTTAATTTCAGCGTCAAAGTGCAGTGAAGTGAAAAACTTAAAAATTCACAATATAAATGTTGATTTTTTTTCTTTTATTCTATGCGTTTAAATAGCTTGTGGTAGTAACACAGGAAGGAATTTATAAAATAAAATTTTAATCTGGAGTTTCCCAGTTATTCAAAATGTTTAAAACCTATTACAGCAGTGGTAATGGAGTATTCTGGAAAACTAATTAGGACTTTTTGCTGGTCATATCAATATTCAAATCCCCACGGATGAGCTGAGATCACTAGCTTTTTCATATGTTCATCTGATTTATCTTCTAGGTAATTGTTATGTAAAATTAGCTCTCAAGGGGAGAGGAAATTTAGTAGAATTCTCTTCTTTGATACAGGGTAATGGAATTTTTTTTCCAAATAAGAGATTACCAGAGGCTCATATGACTGTTTTGTTTTATACTCATTTTTATTTCACTAACTACTTCAATACAAAAGGACAGACCTTAAATTTAGCAGTCTTCATCAAGAAAAGCAGTATGAAGTGAGGACATTTAGGCTATATAGACACCCTTTACACCTGTAAACTATTGTAAATAGGCTTCAGACAGAACCAGATGAGTAGGGCCCTACCAAATTCACAGCCAGGAAAAATGTGTCCTGGACCATTAAATCTGGTCTTTTGTGTGTGTTTTCCCTTATACTGTACAGATTTCATAGGGCAGTCCAGCATTTCTCAAATTGAGGGTCCTGACTGAAAATGAAGTTGCAGGGAGATCACAGGGTTATTTTAGGGAGGTCACGATATTGCCATCCTCACTTCTGCGCTGCCTTCAGAGCTGGGCAGCTGGAGAGCATTGGCTGTTGGTCGGGCACCCAGCTGTGAAGGCAGCGTCCCACTCCCCTCCCAGCAGTAGCGCAGAAGTGAGGGTGGCAATACCATACCATACCATGCCATCCTTACTTCTGTGCTGCTGTTGGTATTGGCACTGCCTTCAGAGCTGGGCTCCCAGCCAGCAGCTGCCGCCCTCCAGCTGCCCAGCTCTGAAGGCAGTGCTGCCACCAGCAGCAGTGCAGAAATAAGGGTAGCAGCACTACAACCACCTACAATAACCTTGCGATTCCCCCCACAACTCGTTTTTGGGTCACGATCCCTAGAATTACAACACCGTGAAATTTCAGATTCAAATAGCTGAAATAATTAAATTTACAATTTTTAAAATCCTATAACCGTGAAATTTACCAAAATGGACCGTGAATTTGGTAGGGCCCTACAGATAAACTATTTAAACAAACTAGGTCTACCAGTTATCCTTTGCTTCTAGTACCTGAAACACATTTTACTGAATCTGTCCCCTGACCATTACTCCAGTTAATCAGCCATACCATTTATCAGGATGCCAATTCAGTGGTTTCTACTGAAAATAGGGAAATTCCTTTTTCTACTATTAGTATCATAGGGCTGGAAGGGACCTTCTGGGTCATCAAGTCCAATCCCTTACTGTTGCAGGCAATCTCATCATATAATCCTGTTCATGAATGTGTCAATCTCCATCTTAAAACTAGTTGGACTGTTTTCCCTCACTACTCCTATTAGAAGGCAGTTCCAGAACCTCATTCCTCTGATGGTTAAATGATTGGTGACCATTAATGATCTTTTGGGAAGGTATTGTTTGAATCAGGAGTATATAGCAAGTCAATACAGAGATGCTATCCCTCCCTATTTTTTTGTAATCCTAATTTTTTCATGTAATTATGAAATTACTAAATCAGTTTAAATCTACAAATTCTGCAAGTTGAACTATGCACACTTTATTTATATAAAGAAAAGTGTGGGTCAGTCACGCATCGCCACTTGGGTTTGACCAACACAGCAAATAACGCCACAGGATGGCATTCTTCACCACAACCCCAGTGGCACATGTGCAGACTGTGCAGTGAGGGTCTGATAGGAGGCACGCCACAGTGATTTTGAATCGTTTGGGGCACGGCTGGATTCATGGGCCAAGCCACAGGTTGCACTTTTAGCTGCTATATGTGGACCCTGCTGGACCTAGAGCGTGCCAGCAGGCTCCAGATTGGGCAACTGTCTTGCAACATGCAGCTTGTGGTTTGAGCTGTGATTCTTGCAGTGCAAACTCCACTGACAATCACCACAGCTTGCATCCTGTCAGATCCTAGCTGCGTATTCTGCTGGGGAGAGAAGCTGGAGGGGCAGGAGGAGAGGGGGAACATGACAGAGGAGGAGGATCATCTGGGAAGGAGCTCCACCCCAGGACTGGCCAAGGTAATTAAGGGCTTTAGGTGGTATTGGAGGGCAGCTTTCTTAGGGCCAATCCTACCATTCTCCCTGTTTGGGGTTGTGGGGTCGGGGGCACAACAAGGAAGGGCCCAGGGAGCCAGGGCCCCCTTTTGGCCATAGAATGGGAGGGGAGAGGGATCCTGGGTTCAGAGGGGAGGGGGGCAGAGGTTATGGTTTCTCCAGGGAGAGGAGGAGGAGGAGGATAGAAGAAGAGAGGCCCCAATTACTCTAACGTGGACAGAATTGCATCTGAAATTCACTGCAAGTGTTCAAATGCTACCCCAGACCCTCTACGTGTATTTGGCTTTGGTACTTGCTGCTGGTCCAAGCAACCTTCCTGATTTTTTTTCATAAATATCCCTACAATTCTCAGAACAAGGTTGGCATTTCTGTCAAGAGCTTTTATTTCTCTGTAACACTGTAATTTTGTTTTTTAACTCACCTCCTAGTGTGAATAACCAAATTGACCAATTTTTTGTGGGCAGTTGAGTTGTTTTAAAATACCTATCATGCAAGAATCTCAAACCTCTTTATCATTACAACCATGAGGTCAGGGGTTATTCTCATTTTACATGAAAAAACTAAGGCAGGGAGAAGTTAAGTGACTTACTAATGGAACCATAGAAAGTTAGTGGCACTAAGCTGTTTTCCTCTACCTGCAACACTCATGTTTACATCTTTTTTTAAAAAAGATTAAAATAAGATCATGAAAAAGCTCCAGGGTTAGCATCTTTAAAATAAACTTTAGTTGAATTGTGGTTTATCCTATTCATAGAATCTAGAGACAGAAAAGATCTATGAGGTCATCTTCGTCAATCTCTCTGCCATTATAGGATTGCTCCCTATTGTAAATCTGTACAGTCCAATCAACAAATACAGTTGTGCTGATAATATGGAATTGAGTATGCTAAAAATATTGGGTTTTGTTCATGCACTCCTCAATTTGGTCAAGTCAGAAAGCCTGAAACAGTGTGACTTAACTTACAATACCAGAGGTGTGTTAATAGACTACTAAAATACATCCTGGAATATTAAGATAATATGTAAACTAAATGCTATGCAGCAGAAACATTTTATTTTATTTCTATTTTTCTAGTTTCATGCAGAAGTATATTTTGACCATGAATTGCAAAATTATGTTCTTGTGGATCAAGGCAGTCAGAATGGCACAGTTGTTAACGGAAATCAGATTCTACAGGTGAGCATTGCAGCTTACTGTGATTAGGAAACTAGGTCCATATATTGCATTATAGAAAAGCATATCAGTCACATGGTCATTTTAAATGAAATTCTGACTTATAAATCACCACGGATGATTTTGCTGAGTGGTTTTTCTTCCATGCATTGATCATTTATTTGCTTCTGCTCAGTTTTTAGGTGTACTTATGATAAATTTTCGTATTTATTTTGGATTAGGAACTATGAGAAATCTGTTCCAGTTAAAAATGTAGTTAGATTACCGAGATACCAGTTTAAATGTACTGAATGACTCGCATATAAACGGTATTCATGGAATACATGTAATGGTGCATTTTATCAGTTATTCTAATAAATATAGCCGACAAAATTGTGTAATTCTTTTTCTATAGCCTAAAACAAAATGTGACCCCTATGTTCTGGAACATGGGGATGAAATAAAGATTGGAGAAACTGTGCTATCCTTCCACATACACCCTGGTAGTGACACCTGTGATGGATGTGAACCAGGACAGGTCAGAGCACATCTTCGCCTTGATAAGAAAAAGGAATTTTCTGGTAAGTGATGATATTGTTGGATATGGTATTGACAGTAGCTCTTACATTACAAAAGTAATTGAGAATGTAAAATGGTCACCCTTTCCCCTGAACTAGGTAGTTCTATTTCAAATAGTTATAACAAGGGAAATGGTCTGCTCTCAACTGGGTACATTTCTGTACTATGTGGCGTGTGGTGTATTTTCCTCTTATTACATATGTATAAATATGTTAAAAGATTTGGGTTATTTAGTAGCATTGTGTTCTTGTATTTCTGTTACAAGTTAATTTCAACATTCTGATCATATTGCAGCTAGCAATTTTTGTTTAGGATCTAGGAACACACAAAACAGAAAAGAATCTTAAATCTATTACAGTAACTCCTCACTTAAAGCCGTCCCAGTTAACACTGTTTTGTTACGTTGCTGATCAGTTAGGGAACATGATTGTTTAAAGCTGTGCAATGCTCCCTTCTAACGTTGTTTGGCAACTTCCTGCTTTGTCAACTGCTTGCAGGAAGATCAGCCTGTTGCAGTTAGCTGGTGGAGGCTTGGAACCAGGGTGGACCGGCAGCCCCCCTATCCGCTCCCTGCTCCCGTATGTTCCCTGTGAAGCAGCTGCCCAGCAGGCTACCAATTGCCGGCAGTTCAGCTGTCCCTCCCCCCACTGCCATGTGTTGCTCCTGCCCTCTGCCTTGGAGCTACTCCTAGGAGCCTCCTGCTTGCTCTGCAGGGGAGTGGGGAAGAGGGAGACTAATGTCAGGGTGTCCCCCTCCTCTCTACTCCTGCCCCCCGCTTACCCCTTCTCCATATAGAGCGGAGAGGGAGACACAACAGGGCTCAGGACGGAGAGAGCTGGCCGCAGCTGCTGTCTCAACTTCTTGATCTTTTTAAAGGCAATGTACTTAGTGTGGTGTCAGCGTACTTAAAGGGGCAATGCACGTGTCTCTCTCTCTCTCTCACACACAGGGTGTGTGTCTCTGTCTGCCATGCTGTCTCCCCTCCCTCCATTCGTGCTGCCTTGTAGAGTGTGAGGCTACATTAACAACAATGTGTTAACCCTTGAGGGCTCAGCTGAATGCTAGAGAAATATCCCACCCTCTTCCACCCTCTAACTTCAGCACCTCAAACAAGCTTCATAGTCATCATTGCTATGTACAGTATTAAATTGTTTAAAACTTACACTCTGTGTGTGTGTGTGTGTGTGTGTGTGTGTGTGTGTGTGTGTGTGTGAGAGAGAGTTTTTTGTCTTGTGAAAAAAAATTTCCCTGGAACCTAACCCCCCCCATTTACATTAATTCTTATGGGGAAATTGGATTCGCTTAACAATGTTTCTCTTAAAGTCGCATTTTTCAGGAACATAACTACAACATTAAGCGAGGAGTTACTGTATATCCGGTCATTATACTCAGTTGTATTGATCATCATTTTAGCAACTGTAGAACAACACTAGTTAGAACAAAATTTTCTATAATATTAATTCTGTCTATACTTCAAAACAGTATTACTTAATTATCCAACTAAATCTGGGCTTGTGGTCTCCCTTTAGGTCCAGCATTGAGCAAAGAAGAGAGAGAATTAGTCAGAAGAAAAGCATTAAAAAAAATACGGGTAAAATATGGTTTACAGGTAAATTCACAATAAGTGTTTATGAAGTGCTTGAAATCCTGTGAAGTTTATATCTACTCTGATTCCTAGTTTAAATCATAGATTTTAATAGGGAAAGTTTTCAAATATGCAACTTCTTTAAAGTATGCTGGTTTAATGAAAACTTCTAGTCTTACACACACTAATTATAGCTGCTATTTTACAAATATCTTTCAAAGAGGAAGAGAAGTAGGTAGGGGGAGATGGAAGTTCTGTCATAAAGGCTCAGCAAAAAATGACCAATTGTAGCGATTTGAGAATAAAGCCAGATTCCTGTCCCTTTGAAGATAAGATATCCTGTGATTTTCTTACTACAAGCTGAGAAAGGGGCACTGCAGTTCAGCACAAACTAGAATTGGAAGGAGAGAGCCTGAGGAATAAGGAGGGAGAAAAAGCAATGGAGAAGAAATGATGGGAAGAGAGGCAGGATTTAAAAGAAAAGATTAAATGTTTTTCTTATTTCCACCATCCCATATAGAAATACTTGGAGTGTTTTGAAGCTTAATTGAGGGTTCTTTGAGTCTCACTTAGGCTGTTTATTGTAAAAGATGCCATATGTTTTTAATCTATATTTTATTTTTTTCATGCTATAGTACAAAATTGTTGGGAGGGGGCATGATATTGTTTCAATCAATAATGTAGCATATGTATCCATACATATCTATATACTTTAAAATTTGGTGCATATATTCACACATGTATATGTAGAGTGTGTGTGTATATGCACATACTATATTTGTGTGCATGTATTTACATACGCTGGTTGTATTATGTGTATATAATGTGTATATGCATATGTGTCCAATTTTAAGGATATTTTAGAACCCAACCTTAACATGGAGTCACAACCAGCCCCTCTGTAGTGCACATTCATGTAGGGAATACGCTGTCTTCAGGGTCCCTTTACTTTGGTAGCTAATCAAATGTCACCAACACAGAATCTGTATAAGTACAGAATTTCTTGTTCATTCTGTAGTAAGTAACACTAATGGGCAGCAAGTTTCCCGGGACACTACTTAGAGAGATAAAATTGCAATACATGAAAATCCCAATGGTTTGTCAATATGGTTTTGTGCTTAATAGGAGGAAATTGACTCTTAATGTCAGGAGATCGCATGCATTTAATTACGGCAGGAACATGGTACTATAGAGAGATTATATGGTTTTAATTAGACCTGCATAAAACTGATGTACTTGCTAATAACACATTATCATGTGGTAGTGACATGGAACTACTGAAGGAGAATTTTATAGTATTTGGTCATGAGGTTTTGAATTAATAAAATATGGGGAAGCCATTCTAGTTTGGAGGAAAGAAAAACAGGTTTACAAAAAAGGAGCATTTAAAAGCCAGTCACTAATCTCTTTCCCTAATGGAATTTTTGTGTTTGTAAAGAATACAGACTATGAAGACAACAAAGCAGTGAAAAATCCAAATTACAAAGATAGAGCAGGAAAACGCAGGGAGACCATTGGAAGTGAGGGGACATTTCAAAGGGATGATACTCCAGCTTCAGTCCATGTGTAAGTCTGTACAATCTTATTCTGGGCTCTCCTAATGCATAGCAAACCTTTCTTGCACGTTTATAGGTGGTGATAAAGTGAATTTATAATGGTTACCTGATTTGATATCATTTGGGCTGAATGTACAGTGTGTGAGAGCTCAGGTTACTGCACGGACTCCCAAATTCACAGTAGGCCACCATTAACCCCCCCACACACAAACTTTAATCTAGCATTAAGTTTGCTCAAGTGCATTTCTTATCAACACAATAAATTAAAGTCAAGGAAATAACCAGTTACACTACGTTAGTATCCACAGCAACCTCAGTTCCTGTGCCTTATAACTAGGCCCTACCAAATTCACAGTCCATTTTGGGCAATTTCACGGTCATAGGATTTTTAAAATAATTTCATGATTTCAGCTATTTAAATCTGAAATTTCATGGTATTATAATTGTAGGGATCCTGACCCAAAAAGGAGTTGTGGGGGGATCACAAGGTTATTGTAGGGGGTGGTTGCGGTCCTGCTACCCTTACTTCTGTGCTGCTGCCTGCAGAGCTGGGCCCTCAGTCAGCAGCTGCTACTCTCCGGCTGCCCAGCTCTGAAGGCAGCAGTGCAAAGTAAGGGTGGCGTGGTATGGTATTGTCATCCTTCTGTGCTGCTGCTGGCGATGTGCTGCCTTCAGAGCTGGGCGCCCAGCCAACAGCTGCTGCTCTCCAGCCGCTCAGCTCTGAAGGCAGCGTAAAAGTAAGGGTAGCAATACTGCACCCCGCTAAAATAACCGACACTCCTCCCCACCCCACCCCCCGCAACTTCCTTTTGGGTCAGAACCCCCATTTTGAGAAATGTTGGTCTCCCCTGTGAGAGCTGTATAGAATAGGGTAAAAGCACACAAGACCAGATTTCGGGGGGAAGACCAGATTTCACTGTCCACGACGCATTTTTCATGGCCATGAATTTGATAGGGCTCTACTTATAACCCATTGTAATATCCACACTTACTCAGATTCTTCACCTCACACATGTAGTCACTCACAATATATACAACCATTTCTTCTAAATCAGAGGTTCTCAACCTTTTTCTTTGAGGCCCCCCGCAACATGCTATAAAAACTCCACGGCCCACCTGTGCCATAACTGGTTTTCTGTATATAAAAGCCAGGGCTGGCGTTTTGGGGTAGCAAGCAGGGCAGTTGCCTGGGGCCCCATGCCGCAGGGGCCCCCACGAAGCTACATTGGTCAGGCTTCAGCCCTGGATGGTACCTGGGCTTCAGTCCCATGTGGTGGGGCTTGGCTTTTGTCCCTGGGCCTCAGTGAGTCTAATGCTGGCCCTGCCTAGAGGCCCCCTACGGGGTCCGGACCACTGGTTGAGAACCACCGTTCTAAATCACATTCAGTTTCACATGCTTAATTATGACAAGTCATAATCTCGCCAAGATTATCATTAAGAGCGGGTTTTAGAGGAATTGAATTGTATGCATTCGTGGAGGGCGTATGATGGAAATTAAAAAAAGTTTGTTGGGGCAAATAAGCCTTTAAGAATTTTGAAATTTGTGTAGTAAGACAGGTGAATTCACATTGCTGTGGATGTTAATGTAACCTTAACTGGCGACATCTCTGATTTTAGTTATGATTGCACTTGTAGATATACACTTGAACCAACCTTAATTCTGAGGCAACAAAGTTTTTTGTGTGTAGACATTTCCTATTTAAAGAGGAGATTAATGATAAATTTGGGGCATAGGGAAGACAAGGATAGCTTGTCAAATGGGAGAACTTGCAGATAGGGCACTTGGGATTGGTGGGCAGAGAGGGTTTTGATGGTGGTCAGGGTTTGTAGTGATAGTACTGGGTGTCACGCTGCCAGGGACTCAGTGTACAGTGACGCTCTGTGGAGATAATTCATTTGGAGAACAAGAGTTACTACTGATAACTTTTTTACACTTCTGTTCATGAAAATATAGCTAGCCAAGATTGGAACAGTCCCTTCACTTAAAATGGCAGTTTTTGCAAAGGGTGACCAACTCGATTTCACAAAGCTAGTGTATACTAAAAAAAGTCACTTCATTTCTTGACACAGATTTTGTCAATGCCAACAAAAAATCAATGAAGTTTAACATTTGCATTGTGTTCAGCATAGTCTGGAGGCAGACATGAACATGTTCAGCCCCTCATGCTTGCATATCAGGTAATGGCGAGTACAATTGCCTAGTTTGCAGGAGCAGCAGTTGTGCACACATTTGAAAATTTGACCCCAACTACTTGGAATAGAGAGTTAAAATTCTGTTTTGTCCTTCTCATATTAGCTAACTTTACTTTCCTTTAAAGTGAAATCAGTGATAGCAACAAGGGTCGTAAAATGCTGGAGAAGATGGGATGGAAAAAAGGAGAAGGGCTAGGCAAGGATGGTGGTGGAATGAAGAATCCGGTAGGTTTCTGTGACTTTTGCTTTACAAGTTACACAGAAATATAAAAATGCATTTGCATCGAAAATGCTAGTTTTGTTGTAAGTCATGAGGAACTTACAGGATTTCAAGGTACTGGATGTGGGCTATTTCAGCAGGGCAGTTACTCACTTTTAAATTATTAATCCAAGTATTTTAAAATTATATATCAATAGTTGTGCTTCATTGGAAAATGTTAGGGGTGTATACATTGTTGTTTTGTTAGGGAATTGAGGTTGGGGCTGGGGTACAGACAGTGTCTAGATAACTGAACTACTGATTAGCTATCTTAATGCTTCACACGCAGCCTAGAGGAAGACAAATAATTTTCCTTTTTGTTGTCCCTTTTATAAGGAGCATGCAAATATTTTAAAAGACAGACTTTGGGTAAGATCCTCTGCTGTGCCCCACAGTGGCATAGCACAGAACTTGCAACCAATGGAGTAGAAAAGGGCTACGGTAGTTTTGAGCCACCTTTGCACCCTTCCAGTTTTGGGCTGCCATGGAAGCCAGTGTGGCCTCCTCCCCTCACCTCCCACCAAAAAAGTGCAACTTAGAGAGCTGTGGGAGTTCTGTTTAAGTTCTGGTTGCCTAAGGGCAACCGAGCTGCCCAGAATCTACACAGTGCTGTATTGCAGCACTTCCCAATGCACCCCTTCTTCACCCAGCACAGTCACTATGTCAGGGCTTGCGAAGATGAAAGGGTCCTTGTGGGGCAGCAGAATGCAGACTGGGGAATAGATATGGGGTTTGGATTTTAGAGTGGTAGGTGCTATATTATGGAATGAGAATCTGGCACTTGCATGGAAAGGTAGAGGGTGGACTGTGCCTCACAGATTTAAAAAATACGCTAGTTGCATACATGCTAAAACCTCCTTTTATGTTTGTTTAGATTGTTGAGCATCTAAAGTTCAGGGTTTGAGGGTTTTTTGGCAGATCACCTCTAAAAATGAATTGGGTGGGTAGTAGGCTTTTATCAACATGAAATCCGTGTTCATGATTTGGGTATTTTATTGTTAGAACATAGCAGGTTTTTAAATGTTGCAGAGCTTGATAGGTGTACAGTAGTGTTGAAGTATTTGAAATATGGAATCCATAACACTTTTCAATGTGTTTGACAGATCCAGCTTCAGATACACAAGATGCATGCAGGCTTGGGTACAAGTAGACCAGCTTCAGTTGAAGATATTCAGATCATCAAAAGCAAGAACAAAAAGAACTGGGATAAAGCAAGAGAGAGATTTGCTGAAAGCTTCCAGGAAGCTAAAACACAGAAAGATGCACCCAAAGTTATGCCTTGGGTTAGAGGGACTGCAGAATAAAAATACTCAGTCCCAAAGCAGGACAATTCATGTATATAAAGAGTGGGTGAGAGTTTATTTTTATTTTTTGCTAAATTAGAAGTTGGGTGATAAGTAATATACAGCTGTGAAGAATCTCCTCAAGATTTAGAGATGTATATTAAGATTAACTATAGTCTTCTTTGGTTTACACCTTTTTTTAAACACACTTTTAAATAAATAAGCAGTGAATAAATCAGACTGAAGCAGGTTTTGTTTAGAAAGATGTTCAAATGGATGTACTTGAATGTGATGCTCATTAAGGAAGGAATTTTCTTTAAATATTTATTTTTTAACCCAATAGCCCACTGAAATTAAAACTATTTTCTGATTTGCTTTTAAACTTTTTCCAAATTTATGAAGATTATTTTTTTAATGTTCTAACAAGCAAAAAACCCACAAAACAATGCAAGAGATTTTAAAATGTTGCCTTTTCCTCTCTTGTGAACATTTGGTCCAAATTGCTGTGCAACTTAGCAAGAGGCACATTACAATTAAATTCATACAATTCGGTACTGATCACATGCATCTCAGTTTACTCTTCATATATGAAATTAAATTCCTGATATTTTTAACAATCCATGTCTACTTTGTATTTCTAAATACTGTGCTCCATGAAATAAATGACCACTGTTAGTAAAAGAATAATGTTCAGAGGACAGTTTGTAGTAAAGTCTTATTTTCTTCTGTGAAGAATTTGTGTAGTGAATCTGTAACATACCATTTAGAAGGGGTATGCTCAGAAACCCGCTATCTAGGAGTATTCAAGTATTTATTAGCCTCTTTAGGCTGGCTGTTCTGATACACCCATTGCTGGCAATGGAGTTTATGCTGGGGGGGGGGGGCGGGGCAGGGAATCAAACTTTCCATGCACAAGGATTGCAGATCAAACTGAAAACTTGATATTTATTGAATGTTCTTAAACACAATAAATGAACTATTGTCAATTTAAATTGTGTGATTCTTGACATTAACTTATGAGTATGTTGGATGTGGGGGTTCTCTTTAAAATTAGGACACTTTCCTAATCTCTCTTCATTCAGGTTAAAAGGTCCTGATATTGCTATCACAGTAAAGGAGACCAGTAAGCAGACATAACATCCATCTAGTTTACCAGGGCTAAACTGTCCAACTGCAAGCAGACTGCTGAGGCCAGAACAAGTTGCAAGTCAATCTTAGCATTTCTTATCAGAGTTACCAGAGTGTGTAATAAGAAATAACGATGCTTTGATTACTATTTAAACAAAGGCTTTTAAACTACATTAATAATCTGAAAGCAGCTACTGAAAAATGCCTTGCCCAGAGGTAGTATTTTAAACAGTTATGTCTAGAAGTTCTTAGAATGGCTATAGCAACTCTGTATTAAACTATCTTTGAAGAAATCAAAATAACATTAATCTTTGTACACAATGTTATTATATAAATCTACAAGTAAATTGAAGACATCACAATTACCAATATAGTTTAGTGCTAACATTTTCCTGTATAACTATACTCCATAATAACAAATTAACATATTGAGTCATTTCTGAAGGTGTAGCTCCAAAAGTGTGACTTGTATTCCAAGGCATTCTGAAGCTTTTGTTATAGTTAAGGGGGAAGCTTAGTTCTCCAAGTACCTAAAAAAATAAAATAAAATTGCTGGAAAAATGCAACAAGATATTTTGATCTTACATGAGGAAAGTACTTTCCTTACAAATAAAAATGTGTGCTTGCCCATACATATGCAATAAGAACCTGGTGAACCTGCACCACCACGACTAAGAAATTAGACACTATTTCTCTGCTGCTAGCAAATATTTACTTTTCAGATCAATGGTTCAAGCATATAATCATGTTAAATGAGATGTCCACAAACAGGTGTGCTTGTCCACTTCAAAGGCCCCTTGACAATTTTTCCTTCGGTATCTGATCCTACAGTTGTCCTCTGTCAAAGCTGAGGTGAATACAGCACTGCCTTTTATTTGCCTCTTTCTGCTACCCTTAGCCCTTCTGGCATTAGCTAACATTTTCTCTCACCCCTGCCCGCAGGAGATGGGGGAGGAAGGTAGCATATGTGAAGTCTCATAGCTTAGTAAAGGAAAAGGACAAATGAAAGACAATGAAACATTCTTTCAAATCTAGAGTCTTGCTAGAAGTATCTGATTTAATATCAAGTTCTGGTTACCATTTCAAAGACTAGTCAGATTAACTGTGAAATGACAGTAGTGTAATTTTAAGTATTCAGTTACAATAGAAGCATTAGTTTTCCCTCTTGGATTGTCTTTCCAAAAGTTTGTTAGAACCTGAATCTTAAGTATTAATTACTACAGTTTTAAGAATTGCTGCACTGCCACTATTTTGTAGATATTTAATAGGTGTTCCACAGTTTGCTTTGAATGTACAAGTCAAAAATTCTTCAAAGAGGGTTCAAATTGACTAAAAGCTATTTGCGTTAAATGTAATTTTACAGAGTAATAGCTTTCTCTCCACTACTGTTTGGGAGAAGAGTTGTGCGTAAACATACAACAATGTTAGATGTGTTTTCATGGTCATAACTGTCCTTTTTTTTTTTTTTCTGTAAATGATCATCAGTTTCAAGTACTGAATGAACATTCTCAAAAATAAGAATCATATGTGGGTGAACATTTTTTATTAAGTGATCACACCGCATGCAACCTCTGTCCTCAAAGAAAACTTGCACAGTACCTTCAAAAGACAAGCTTGGGAACTTAATTCTGCTAGACATTCATAGAATCATGGAATATCAGGGTTAGAAGGGACCTTAGGGGGTTGGACTAGATGACCTCCTGCTCAAAGCAGGACCAATCCCCAATTTTTGCCCCAGATCCCTAAATGGCCCCCTCAAGGATTGAACTCTCAACCCTGGGTTTAGCAGGCCAATGCTCAAACCACTGAGCTATGCCTCCCTCCCCCATTATCATGGACTAAACAGACACACTGGTTTTATGGCTCATTATGACAATCTAACATCCTATGGCCTGCTAACCCTTAATTGCCCACTCCATGTTAAGTTGTCTCCTACAGCAGGCATGCTCTTCCCTCCTCTCCTGCCCCCTATGCTTAATAGTCCCAACTTGTATTTAGCTCAGACACTCTAGTTACCTTCCCCAGACCTGAAGAAGAGCACTGTGAAGCTCAAAAGGTTGTTCCTTCCACCAGCAGAAGCTGGTCTAATTAAAGTGATGGAGACAAGGTAGATGTACCCCCGGGGATACACAGTAGGGTACAGTACATCACGTCATCTAGATATTTGCCGAGTTTTACAACAGGCTACATAAAAAGCATTAGCGAAATTAGTCCAAACAAATTTCATGTAGAAATTACTTGTTTAATTAACAGCTCATACAGAGCAGTATAATCAGTTAACTCACATGATTAACTCAATCATTAAATTAGTCTTGATTAATCAGTTTAATTTAATGGTTAAACAATAGAATACCAATTGAAACGTAGAAACATCCACAAATACTTAATACATTTTCAAATGTATTCTGTGTTGTAATTGAAATCAATATAAAGTGTACAGTACTCACTTTAACCAAAAATACAAATATTGCACTGTAAAAATGACACTAGTATTTTTCAATTTACCTCATACAGGTACTGTAGTGCAATCTCTTATGAAAGTGCAATTTACAAATACAGATTTTTTTTGTTGCATAGCTGCACTTAAAAACAAAACAATATAAAACTTTAGAGCCTACAAGTCCACTCAGTCCTACTTCTTGTTCAGCCAATCCCTCAGACAAACAAGTCTGTTTACATTTGTAGGAGATAACACTGCCCACTTGTTTACAGTGTCATCTGAAAGTGAGAACAGATGTTCTCACGGCACTGTCGTAGCCAGCGTCGCAAGATATTTGTGCCAGGTGCGCTAAAGATTCATGTGTCCCTTCATGTTTCAAACAATATTCTAGAGGACGTGTCCATGCTGATGACAAGTTCTGCTCAATAACAATCCAAAGCAGTGCAGACCAACGCATGTTCATTTTCAACATCTGAGTCAGATGCCACCAGCAGAAGGTTGATTCTCTTTTTTGGTGGTTCAGTCCTGTAGTTTTCGCATCAGAGTGTTGCTCTTTTAAGACTTCTGAAAGCATGCTCCACACCTCATCCCTCTCAGACTTTGGATTGAGTGCTGTAGCTATCTTTAGAAATCTCACATTGGTACCTTACATTTTCATTGCAGATTTGACAAAACAAAATTTTAAAACAAACGTGCTGGGTCATCATCCAAGACTCCTATAACATGAAATATATGGCAGAATGTGGGTAAAACAGAGCAGGAGACATACAATCTCCCTCAAGGAGTTCAATCACAAATTTAATAAACGCGTTATTTTTTTAACAATCATCATCAGCATGGAAGCATGTCATCCGGAATGGTGGCCGAAGCATGAAGGGGCATATGAATGTTTAGCATATCTGGCATGTAAATACCTTACAGTGGCAACTACAACAGTGCAATGCGAACACCTGTTCTCACTTTCAGGTGACATTGTAAATAAGAAGCTGAGCCCTCTTTGATCCCTGCACTGGGGCACAGATTGAGAGACTCAAGACATACCTTGCTGGTGGAGGAGTTCCGAGCGATCCTCAATGAGGGCACGACTGGGGCCAGGATGGCCCTCCAGGTGGCATCAGACGCTGCTGCTGCCCGCACCATGGCATCCGCTATTTCTATGCAGCAAGTCTCTTGGCTGCTCCTCTGGGTTGTCCGCTGAGGCCCAGAAGTCATTGCAGGACCTGCCCTTCAACGGTGGGGCCCTATTTGCAGAGTAAACAGACAGCAAGTTGCATGGCCTCAAGGACTCCCGCACAACCCTGAAAATCCTGGGTCTCTATGTCCCAGCCCCAACGCATAAGCGGTTCAAACCGCAGCAACCTCAGGGCCAGGGGAGCCAGTCTCAGCAGGACCAGGCCAATAAATGAGCCAACGGCTACAAGCGCCGCCTGACCCACCCGCCTCCACCCTTTGCCCAGTCAGGCTCAACCCGTAATAAGCAGAGGGCCAAACGGCCATTTTGAGGGTGCGCCCAAGGGTGACCTACCAGACTATTCCCCAGATCCATCTTTCCCAGTGTTTTCTGACCACCTTTCCCCCCAGCTTGGACCGCTATAACTTTGGACCGCTGGGTCCTCACCACAGTGGAATGGGGTTATACCCTCCAGTTCCTTTCTACCCCCCTTCCCTCTTCAGGGACCCCTCATGAGAGTCTCCTCATGCAGGAGGTAAAGGGGTTACTACAGCTGGGTGCGGTGGAAGAAGATCCTCGAGTACAGGAACAAGGGGTTTTATTGCTGGTACTTTTTAATCCCAAAGGCAGTCTACAGCCCATCCTGGACCTGCGAGATCTCAACAAGTACCTACAGAAGCTAAAGTTCCGCATGGTCTCTCTGGCTTCTATCACCTCGTCCCTGGATCCGGGAGATCAGTATGCTGCCCTCGACTTGAAGGATGCATACTTCTACATAGCGATCTTTCAAGGACACAGACACTTCCTCTGGTTTATGATGGGGCCCCACCACTACCAGTTTATGGTCCTCCCGTTCGGCTTGGCGACAGAACCAAGGGTGTTTATCAAATGCATGTTGGTGGTAGTGGCTTACCTCAGGCGCCAGGGTATCCAGATCTACCCATACCTCAATGACTGGCTCATCAAGGGCGCTTCCAGGTCTCAAGTCTGAAGGGATGTTGCAGTGCTTCAAGCCACTAGCCGCTCGCTGGGCCTACTGGTGAATGACAAAAAGTCGACATTAGTGCTAGTGCATAGGACAGAGTTCATCGGCGCGGTCCTTGACTCTACCTGCACCAGAGCGTTCCTGCCGCTGGAAAGGTTCCACATGATGACAAACCTCGTCACAGAAGTCTCTGCGTTCCCTCTGACTACAGCCAGGGTCTGTCAGCGCCTGCTGGGCCATATGGCAGCGTGCACTTGTGTGGTCCGCCATAGCAGGCTCCAGATGTGGCCCCTGCAACAATGGCTGGTGACGGTCTATTCCAAGTCCTAGACCCCCTGGAGAAGATTGTTACCATTCCCCAGGTAATACTTACCTCGCTGATGGTGGACTGACAGCAGGAGAGTCCTGGAAGGGGTTCCGTTCGACAGCCCTCCTCACTCCATCGAGTTGGTGTTGGACGCCTCAGACCTCGGCAACCTCCAGACACGGGATGTGGTCCCCAGAGGAGGTGCGGTTACACATAAACCTCAAAGAGCTCTGAGCAGTCTGGCTGGCATGCGGAGTCTTTTTGCCCCACCTGTCGGGCAAGATGGTACGAGTCCTGATGAACAATACAGCCTCAATGTTCTACATCAACAGGCAAGAGGGAGCGTGCTCGTCGGCTCTCTGGCAGGAGATGCTCCGTCTGTGGGACTTCTGCATCAGCCACGAAATCCACCTGGAAGCTTGTCACCTTCCTGGAGTCAGGAATACACTGGCAGACCAGCTCAGCAGAGACTTCTCCCACCACAAGTGGTCACTTCAGAGGTAGCCTGCATGATCTTCCAAAGGTGGGGAACTCCCCAAGTGGACCTGTTCACTACCAGACAGAACAGGAAATGCCACCGGTTTTGTTCTCAACAGGGTCTGAGCAAGGGCTCCCTCTCCGATGTCTTCCTCCTTTCATGGTCATGGAGCCTGATGTATGCGTTTCCTCCGATTCCACTCATCGGCAGAGCCCTGGCAAAGATCAAGAGAGACCAGGCGCAGGTTATCATGATCGCCACAGCAAGGCCTTGCCAGCATTGGTTCATGAGCCTGTCAGCAGCCCCTCCCTGGCCCTGCCCCAACCTACCGGACCTGCTATCACAGGACCACAGTCAGCTCTTACACCCCAACCTCGGGTCCCTCCGCCTCTCGGCATGGAGAGTCTACAACTAGACTGACTTACCTGGCCAAGTGGACGAGGTTTTCCTGCTGGGCGTCCGAACGGGGCATCTTTCCCTCATGTTCCTCCATACAGGCTGTCCTGGACTACCTGCTCCATTTGAGGAACCAGGGCCTGGCACACACTTCCATTAGAGTGAATCTTGCGGCCATCTCTGCTTTTCACCCGTCGATCCAAGGACAGACAGTATTCTTCCATGACATGACGGTCAGATTCTTGAGAGGGCTGGGGAGACTCTTCCCGCAGATGCGGGCTCCCATCCCGCAGTGGGATCTTAACTTGGTCCTCTCTAGGCTCACTGGCTCACCCTTTGAACAACTGGGTTCCTGCTCCCTTTCCCATCTGTCATGGAAGGTCGCGTTCCTGGTGGCGGTGATGTCAGAGAGACGGGTCTCGGAAATTAAAGCCTTGACTTCAGAACCGCCGTACACGGTCTTCTACGAAGATAAGGTTCAGTTGTGGCCCCACCCAGCCTTCCTGCCAAAGGTGGTCTCCACCTTCCATATGAACCAGGACATCTTCCTCCCGGTGTTCAGTCCCAAACCACACAAAACCAGTGAAAGGCATCTTCATGCACTGGGCGTCCGGAGGGCTTTGGCTTTTAACTTAGAAAGTACCAAGCCTTTCCGTAAATCGACTCAACTCTTCATTGCTACAGCGGATAGGATGATGGGTCGTCCAGTGTCCTCGCAGAGGATTTCTAGTTGGATCACTTCAGGCATAAGGACCTGTTACGACCTGGCGGGGGTTCCGCTGCCGCAGATTGTCAGAGTCCCCTCAATGAGAGATCAGGCATCTTTGGCGGCCTTCCTGGCACACATCCCTGTAGAGCCACAACATGGTCCTCTGTCCACACATTTACCACTCATTATGCCATCATTCAGTAGTCCAGGGACGACGCTGGGTTTGGCAGAGCTGTGTTGCAATCGACACATCAGTGAACTCCTACCCACCGTCATGGGTACTGCTTTGGAATCACCTAATATGAAATGGACATGAGCAAGCACTTGAAGAAGAAAAGACAGTTACTTTTTCCGTAACTGGTGTTCTTTGAGACATGTTGCTCATGTCCATTCCATGACCCGCCCTCCTTCCCCACTGTCAGAGTTTCCTGCAAGAAGGAACTGAGGGTGGGGGGAGCCGGCGGCGCCCCTTCTACTGCGTCATGTGGGCACCACTCCAGGAGATGCCAGAGCCAGTCCCCTATGGATACTGCTGAGGGAAAAATGTCCGGCACCAGTGCATGTGGCGAGCTAGGGTGACCAGACAGCAAATGTGAAAAATCGTGACGGGATGGGGGGGTAATAGGAGCCTATACAAGAAAAAGACCCCAAAATCGGGACTGTCCCTGTAAAATCGGGACGTCTGGTCACCCTATGGTGAGCACAAACACCTAATATGGAATGGACATAAGCAACTCATCTCGAAGAACACTATTTACAGAAAAGGTAAATATACTGTCTTATCTCCTGCAAATATAAACAAACTTGTCTGTCTGAGCAATTGGCTGAAGAAGAAGTAGGACTGAGTGGACTTGTAGGCTCTAAAGTTTTACATTGTTTTATTGTTGAGTGCAGTTATTTTTTGTACATAATTCTTAAGTTCAACTTTCATGATAAAGAGGTTGCACTACAATACTTGTATTAGGTGAATTGAAAAATACTATTTCTTCTGTTTTTTACAGTGCAAATATTTGTAATCAAAATATAAAGTGAGCACTGTACACTTTGTATTCTGTATTGTAATTGAAATCAATGTTTGAAAATGTAGAAAACATCAAAAAAATTGTGATCAATCGAGCTGTTAAACAATAATAGAGTACCATTTACTTAATCACTTGACAGCCCTACTCTCTATACTATACACTGAAATGTAAGTACAATATTTATATTCCAATTTATTTTATAACTATATGGTGAAAATGAGTCAGCAATTTTTCAGTACTAGTGTGCTGTGACACTTTTCTATTTGTCTTATTTTGTAAGCAGGTAGTTTAAGTGAGGTGAAACTTGGGGTACACAAGACAAATCAGACTCCTGAAAGGGGGTCAGGGTCTGGAAAAGTTGAGCCACTGGTTTAAACAGGCTACTGTATCAAGTTCCCTATTCAGCGCTTATTGAGTCATAACTCACTGAATTGAATGGGAGCGTGGCTTAAATAGAGTGCTAAATAGGGCTCTGGGCTAGAGAATCTACTCCCTTAAACTTATCGCTATAAAGAACTTTCCAAACAAATTACGTTCAAGTAAAACAGTCATCCGGCTATGCAAGCCATATATGCAAAGGCAGTATTGTTTCCCCTCAAGTTAGGAGAGGAACATGGGTTGCTTTTGCACCATTTTAATCTTGGAGGCTATAACCAGTAAGAACCAGTACAGGATATAACTGCCTTACCTTCTCAGTCCTCCATAAATATTGATGGTCTTTCTCATGTTAACAAGTCCCATACCATTTTACCATCACCAGTTACATAAAAGTTATTTTTTCCCAGCACCAGGCATGAAAACTGCCGAGTAAGAATACCGAGCACCAATAAATTTCACTGGAAGCATTACGTTGCACATCAATCAGAATGCTCTTTCTAAAGCCTACCACAAAATAGTGAAAGAGTAAGACTGAAGAATATGGAAATATCTGAAGACGGCTATTAGACAAAACTAGGATGGGGGAAATTAACAGCACTTCCATTATTCACTGAAACTCAGGACAACCCCCCGCTCTGTGTATTTTTGGATCCACATTAGTATTTCAGAAAAGGCTCAGCAGTGTCATATACTTGCAAAGCATTTTTCCAAGACACATACACAATACTGAATACACAGGGATTTGTATTCTGGCAGCTGCCCCAATCAGCTGTATCACATATACATTACCGACTGACCTTAATGGCTGAAAAGTAGAGAGAATGCCACCAGGATGAGATGTGGGAGTAGAGCATCTGTTTAAAAGAGGATGAACTGTGATTGCAGAAAGTTGCAGACCAATATATTTTCTATTATAAGAGTGTGTATACATGATATCCTCACGTTGCCAAACAGACAGGATCATGCAATCAAAATTTCTGCACTTTTGCTTCCCTATGGTTAACATTTTTGGTGCAAATACATGCTGAGACAGACAGAACCTCTCTCTTCAAACAGAGAAGGCTCAGCAAAGCAGCTAGATAGAGGGCTGTGAAGGGTGCTGATTTATAGACTAAATAAAATATTGGTTTAGAACCATTATGTCATGTACATAGATTGTCTATGTAACTACATGTTCTACTGCTCTGTTATCTTCACCTTCCCTCCTATTGTTTGTGAATACTCACTTGTTGCATCTTATTTTCAATAAAGTGTAAGGAGCTAGGACCTGTCATCTAACAACTTTGTACAGCACCTTTGTACCTCAATCCTGATGGACCTTTGGGCATTGCCATAATATAAATAAATAATGAAATGTTAGCAAAAGATACCTTTTTGCCCAGACGTACTGTCTCTTGGGATGTTTCATTTTAATGCAGTACTTGGGGTGCATTTCTTGGCTTTTCTGTAGCTTTTTAGGCTTCTTCAGGCACTGTAAAAAAACAAATTGTATAAGATAAGCAAAGAGCACAAAATGCTATTTAAACAAACAAGAACAATAGAATGCAAGTCTAATAGTGAATAAAAAGGAAGTTTGAAAAAAATATTTAAAAAGTCATCTCAAAACTGTGTTCAATGCTGCACTGATGAAGCCAATTGGAAAACTCCCATCACTTTCCATTGGAGCAGAAACAGACCCTAAATTTTCATTTATTTATTCCAACAAGGCAGCTGTGACTAGTGCTGGCATTCTACAGTTGAGATGATCACACGACCCAAACCAGTTCCAACTGAAACACCAGTATATTTCCAGCAAAGAATTATTAGCCCAAAGGGATAAAGCTGTGGTCAATGGGCATTTATACAGACTGGCCACTTCTCACAATTTTATCACCAGTCCCATGACATTTGGCATTTTTAGAGCTCCAGCTTCTGAGGTCAGGTGAGATTACATTAGAACAGGGGTGGGCAAAATATGGTCCGTGGGCTGGATCCGGCCCATCTAACATTTCTGTGTGGCCCGCCATGACTAACATTTCTGTGCGGCCTCCTCTGCCCCCTTGCGATCTCCAAGTCCGGGCTGCTAAAAGTCCCACGGTGCAGTGAGACGCTTAGGCAGGCTGACTGCATGCCATGGCCCCACGCCGCTCCCGGAAGTGGCCGGCTGCTGCTGGCAGTCTCTGTGCTCCCCTGGTGGAGAGAGGCAGCTCCGTGCACTGCCCCTGCCCCCAGCACCATCCTCACAGCTCCCACTGACTGGAAATCGGCCAATGGGAGATGTGGGGGCAATGCCTGCGGGCATGGGCAGCACATGGAGACCCGCCCTCCCGCTCTCAAGGGGCGCACTGCAGAGATGTGCCAGCAGCAGCTGGCCACAGCCGCTTCCAGGAGCGGCGTGAGGCCATGGCATGACCCTGCTGCGCCGCCAGCCACCAGTTATAAGCGCCTCCTGACCAGAACCTGCACCTCACACCCCCTCCTGCACACCCCAACCCCATGCCTCAGATCAGAACCCCATCCTGCACCCAAACGCCCTCCCAGAGCCCGCACCCCTCACCCTCTCTTGCACCCCAACACTGTGCACCAGCCTAGAGCTCCCTCCTGCACCCAATCTCCCTCCCAGACCCCGCATTCCCTCCATTAATATAGTAGAAATGTGTGGCCAGTGACAACTTACCAAAATTTGTGGAGTGGCCCCCCTGTGAAAATTATTGCCCACCCCTGCATTTAGAATCAAAGCTTTCATTAATATATATATTTCTAGTCTTCACGATGCTGGATAAAAGTTTGAAGATGTGAACCCTAGAGGTCACATACCAAAAGGCACTGGGGGAAAAAACCCTTAATTTTTAAAATCATGATTTTAAGCTAATCATGACTTCTGAATGCTTGGGGTGGCAATGCTGCTCAGTGGCAACAGTTTTCCCAAATCTTGGTTGCAGTTTTCAAAGCTGACTAGGGAATTTAGCTTCACAATTCCCATTAACTTCAAAGAGAACTGTTCAGCAAAATCCCCTAACCTCCTCTTGAAATTGATGAGTTATGTGGCTTTGAAAATTTCAGCTCTTAAATCTAGTCTCTATATTAAGATACACTTGTAAACACCGACTGAGGTTTTTTTTAAATTTTAACTACTAAATTTAGGGGTTTTTGAGGGTTACTGGCACAAGTTGTCAATCCAAAGCTGCTTTCTTGTCCTGAGTTGAACATCTCAGCGCCCCATACCAATTTCATTTTCTCCATTCCCAAATAAAACAGGATCCAGCTGCAATCTGCAAGTCATAATCCCACCAAGCCACAGGTCCCATCTGTTGGCAGTGCACAAGATTCCGGAATAAATGAACTACAGGAAGTACTTCCACTCCCTCTCAGATTGGTTTATGGAATTACAGAACTGCAGCCCCTTGCTTTCTGCACAGCAGATTTCACTTTACATTGTTCAAACTACTTAAGACGTTGGTGCAAACCTCGCTAACAACACTGTCAGTCAAGCAACTCAGAGCAGGCTGCAGCCAGGAATTCAGAACACGCTACAAGCAGCAGCATGACATGGCATTCTGCACATTGTCCCATAGCATTCTCCTGGCCCTCCCCATGGCTCTGCAAACTCCCATCGGCATATCTAGAGAGCTGACCTACCCCAGCAACCTAACAATAGGGGAGAAGGGAAACGCTCTGTGCTCTACAGCTGCCGCATGGAGACATTTTCTTCGGCTTGGTAAACTGACACGTCATGTGCAGTGCTTCTCTTAAAGGCACAATGCTTAATTCCTGATTTGTGCTGACCACACAAGCACGTCTAAAGGGAACTCCCCACGTCATGTAAATACTTTGCAAACAGTGTAAGGTCTCCAAGCCAGCCCCGGCACATGCACAGCAGGCATAGGCTGAAAATCTCAAATACATTTATATTTAAAAATCGCTTCCTCCTTCATCTACCTGACAAGACCTGGGCTTGTGGGTCTCTCGCTGCTTAGTTCTTGGAGTGATATTTGCCAGGCCCCCAACTATTGCAGGAAAATCTGAGCATCATGAGCTTAGGTCTTGGCAGAAAAGTAGAGGAGGGTTTGGTTTTTAAACATGTAAAATTTCCTAAGAAAATGGGTTGGTAGTTTTTAAGTCTACACATCTCAGACGTGTTGGGGTCTGCAGTAGTTCATGCAGCTGTTTTAGATCTGGCATTTGGAATGTTGTACTGATGAAGACAAAGCTCATGAAAGTGCCCTAATTCATTAGCTTTGGTCATTACTGTCACAGCCTATATCAACTATGCATAAAGCAACTCAAAGCCTGGCTTTATGGGGCAGGTGCTGGATTGGGGCTCAAGAGAGCTGGGTTCAATACCTCATTGAAACTGAAGATAGCAGGAGCAGACACAGTAGCAGCCCCAGGAACAGAGGTCCCCTGTGGGGCATGCCACATTGGGGGTGGCTGGAGCCCAGATCAGCCCCCATGGGGGGCAGGGATGGAGCACCACCCAGCTCTGCTCCTGTCCCCAGCACCTCACCCAGGGCCCTGGCTGCTGGCCCTGCGCACAGGGCTCTGCTGTCCCCAGCTGTGGCCCCAACCTCAGCCCCCTTACTCCTCTCTGCGTGTGTGTCTCCCCCCCCCCACCCCCAGATCCATGGCCCCACTCTGGGCCCTGGGAGAGAGGCTAAGGTTGCCAGGTATCCTGTTTTCAACCAGAACGCCTGGTCGAAAAGGGACCCCAGTGGCTCTGGTCAGCACTGCTGACCAGGCAGTTAAAAGTCCAGTCAGAAGTGCAGCAGGTCTAGAATCATAGAATCTCAGGGTTGGAAGGGACCTCAGGAGGTCATCTAGTCCAACCCCCTGCTCAAAGCAGGACCAACCCCAACTAAATCATCCCAGCCAGGGCTTTGTCAAGCCTGACCTTAAAAACCTCTAAGGAAGGAGATTCCACCACCTCCCTAGGTAACCCATTCCAGTGCTTCACCACCCTACTAGTGAAAAAGTTTTTCCTAATATCCAACCTAAACCTCCCCCTCTGCAACTTGAGACCATTACTCCTTGTTCTGTCATCTTCTACCACTGAGAACAGTCTAGATCCATCCTCTTTGGAACCCCCTTTCAGGTAGTTGAAAGCAGCTATCAAATCCCCCCTCATTCTTCTCTTCTGCAAGCTAAACAATCCCAGTTCCCTCAGCCTCTCCTCATAAGTCATGTGCTCCAGCCCCCTAATCATTTTTGTTGCCCTCCGCTGGACTCTTTCCAATTTATCCACATCCTTCTTGTAGTGTGGGGCCCAAAACTGGACACAGTACTCCACATGAGGCCTCACCAGTGCCGAATAGAGGGGAATAATCACGTCCCTCGATCTGCTGGAAATGCCCCTACTTATACAGCCCAAAATGCCGTTAGCCTTCTTGGCAACAAGGGCACACTGTTGACTCATATTCAGCTTTTCGTCCACTGTAACCCCTAGGTCCTTTTCTGCAGAACCGCTGCCCAGCCATTCGGTCCCTAGTCTATAGCAGTGCATGGGATTCTTCCGTCCTAAGTGCAGGACTCTGCACTTGTCCTTGTTGAACCTCATCAGATTTCTTTTGGCCCAATCCTCTAATTTGTCTAGGTCCCTCTGTATCCTATCCCTACCCTCCAGCGTATCAACCACTCCTCCCAGTTTAGTGTCAACTGCAAACTTGCTAAGGGTGCAGTCCACACCATCCTCCAGATCGTTGATGAAGATATTGAACAAAACCGGCCCCAGCACCGACCGTTGGGGCACTCCACTTGATACCGGCTGCCAACTAGACATGGAGCCATTGATCACTACCCATTGAGCGTGACCATCCAGCCAGTTTTCTATCCACCTTACCGTCCATTCATCCAGCCCATACTTCTTTAACTTGCTGGCAAGAACACTGTGGGAGACTGTATCAAAAGCTTTGCTAAAGTCAAGAAATAGCACATCCACTGCTTTCCCCTCATCCACAGAGCCAGTTATCTCATCATAGAAGGCAATTAGGTTAGTCAGGCATGACTTGCCCTTGGTGAATCCATGCTGACTGTTCCTGATCACTTTCCCCTCCTTTAAGTGGTTCAGAATTGATTCCTTGAGGACCTGTTCCATAATTTTTCCAGGGACTGAGGTGAGACTGACTGGCCTGTAGTTCCCCGGATCTTCCTTCTTCCCTTTTTTAAAGATTGGCACTACATTAGCTTTTTTCCAGTCATCCTGCCCTAGCTCTGCATGTCTCCCAGAAGTGGCCAGTATGTCCCTGTGGTCCCTAGATGCAGGGACGGCCAGGGAGGCTCAGCGCCCTGCCCCCGCCCTGAGCACCAGCTCCGCAGCTCCCATTGGCCAGGAACCGTGGCCAGTGGGAGCTGCGGGAGTGGTGCCTGCGGGCCAGGGCAGCGTGTGGAGCCCAGGGCCGGCCTTACCTTTTTGGCCGCCCCAAGCAAAAAAAACAAAAAAAACCCCCACAAGCGCCGCCCCGCCCCCGACGCTGGCCAAAACACACACCACCCCAACAACGCCGCCCCGCCAAAACACCGGGAGGGGGGGGCGGCGGGGAGGGCGGCATGCCTGCTGCCCCGCTCCCCCTGCCGGTGGGGAGCACGGAACGGATGCCGCCCCGCTGCCCCGGCCAGGGCGGGGAGCGGAGCACGCCTGCCGCCCCGCTGCCCCAGCTGGGGCGCCGGCGCACCGGCGCGGAGCGTGGCACTGTGCACGTCCGCTGCCTCGCTGCCCCGGCCGGCGGGGAGCGCGGCACGCCAGCGGCCCTGCTCCCCCGGTAGGGGCACCAGACAAAGATTGGTTTTTTTTGTAAATTTAAAAAAACAACAACAAAAAAAACCTTTGAGTGCTGCCCCGCTCCAGGTGCCGCCCCAAGCATGTGCTTGGTAGGCTGGTGCCTGGAGCCGACTCTGGTGGAGCCCCCTAACCCCTCCGCCTAGGAGCCACAGGGACATACTAACCACTTCCTGGAGCCACCTGCGGTAAGCACCACCTAGCCAGAGCCCGCACCCCTGCCCCAGCCCTGAGTCCCCTCCCATACCCAAACTCCCTCCCAGAGTCTGCACCCCACTCCCACACTCCAAACCCCTCGGCCCCAGCCCAGAGCCCCCTCCTATACCCAAACTCCTCATCCCTGGCCCCACCCCAGAGCCCGCACCCCCAGCCAGAGCCCTCACCCCACCCCCTGCCCCAGCCTGGAGCCCCCTCCTGCACTCCAAGCCCCTGCCCCAGTCTGGAGCCCCATCCCAGACTCTGAACCCCTCTGCCCCAGCCTGGAGCCCCCTCCTGCTCCCCAACCCCTTCATCCCTGGCCCCAACCTAGAGACTGCACCCCCAGCCGGAGCCCTCACCTCCCTGCACCCTAACCCCCTGCCCCAGCCCTGAGCTCCTCCCACACTCTAAACCCCTCATCCCTGGCCCCAGCTGGAGCCCTCAGCCCCTCTCACACCCCAGCCCTCTGTCCCAGCCTGGTGAAAATGAACAAGGGTGGAGGAAAGAGAGTGATGGAGGGAGGGGGGATTGAGTGAGTGAGGATGGGGCCTCAGGGCAGGGCAAGGGTGTTTGATTTTCTGCAATTAGAAAGTTGGCAACCCTAGGGGAGGTGCGGACAGGAGTAAGGGGGGGTTCGACCCTGAAAAGTTTGGGGACCACTGCTCAGGAGGTACTGTAGCATTTGTGGGGGGTGGGAGAAAGGTAGGGTGAACTGTTCCAGCTCTCTCCAGACCTACAACTGCGTGGGATGCCCTCCCTCACTTCCTCTATAGGAGCACTAGGATCCATGCAGTACCAGTGGCATCGAAACAATTTTTATAGTGGGGGTGCTGACAGCCATTGAACAAAACTGTAAGCCCTGTATATGATGGAAACTGCTTCAAGCCAGGGGGTGCTGCCACACAGCATCCCTCATTCTAGCAGCCCTGTGCAGTACTCCCTGGTGTTTTGTGGACTGGGAGACGAAAGCAGTGTTCCCAACTCACAATTTTATCACAAATCTTGCCATATTCGACGTTTTTCTAACACCCATCTCCTGGATGCTTGTAATTAGGCCAGCGTCTCCGCTTTAGTGAAAAAGAAAGTTTTTAGCCCTCATGATTGAAAAGCTTCAAAGTGTGACACAAGTGCATCCTGAAGGCTTGGAAACCAAAAGACAAATAAAATGAGCCACAGATTTTTTTTTATCTCATGATTTTTGAGACCTGATCCATGATTTCTGAACACTTGGTGTTGTCAATACTGACTGAGAAAAATTCCAGGGAGTAGCCAGCCCAAAGAACAGAAGCAGCTTCACCAGGTGCTGCAGCAGGGACTGGCGATAGGCTGTTTTCCACAGCTTTCACTCTGGACGTTCTTTCCCCCAGCTGCCTACTCCAAACCCCTTGCAGTCTCTTCACCTCGCCTCACCCCACTTGCCCTCCATGCTTATGCTCTTACCAAGAGAAATGGTGGATTCTCTATTTCTTGATGTCTTCAGCTCAAGACAGGATGCCTTTATGGAAGACATGTTTCAGTGATACCTAAGTTACTGGGCTCATTACAGGAGTAATAGGGTGAAATGTAATGGCCTGTGATAAACAGGAGGTAAAATTAGATGATCTAATGGTGTGTTATGGATTTGAAATCTATTAATCCCCTACCCTGATCTTTCATCCCCTCACTTCAACAACCCCTCTCCGTTCCTTTGTCTTTCAGTTTAACTAATCTCTTCCCCCCTAAAAGGTGTTTTAAAAAAAATAAAATTATAGCACTAACCTGACATTTGCCACCTTCACATTGTTCTGCTTGTGTGTTATAAACTTTCCCCCTATCCCTTGTCTGTCTTGTCTCTTTAGATTGTAAATTCAACAGAACAGTTTAGCATTTGTATGGTCTCTAACACAATGGAGCCCCATTCTCGGTGAGTCTCTAGGCACTACCATAATACAAATAAAAGTAATAATAACAGTAATAATTTTCTGCCCCATGACATTGGGCAAATCACCTAATCTTGCTGCCTTATGAAGATGTTTTATTTTGGCGGGGGGAGTGTATGTTTGTTTCTGTCGAGGCTCTTGAGATCCAGGTTCTCTGCAGAGTTTCTTGATAGAATTGTTGTGTGAAAATGGAGATTATGGTTGCGTGCACTGTTTGATTATTAGGAATTTTTATTGTGTGGGCCTTTACGATGTAATAATAAATTATCTTAGGGAAGGAAACGGTATGTGCAGTGGATTTGGTTTTGTGTGTTTTTTTCCGGGGCACAGATAGTTGTGTGAGCCAGTTCCCTTCCCATCCCTTTAGGGTTTAGGATTTGAGGAATTTATTAGGGAATGGAATGTACAGCTGATAGGTAGATGTTTTCTGAGAGGGTTGTTATTTAGTTGTATAAATACTTTTTTTGAGAGCTTTCAACTGTCTTTATATGGCAACGATTTGGTTTTGGAATTTATCAATTTTTGAGTTGTACAATATGCTTCATGAGGCAATTGTAGATTCTTTAGAATAGCTTTAGTTAGTCCATTTAGGTAGTGTTACAATATTTTTCTTTGTTTTATTTTTATTTTATCAAGTGTTTGGTATCTTTTTAGCCTTTTCTAGACAACTTGAAGACCTTGGGGAGCATTATGGGTTAATATATTCCACCGGTGTCATGGATTAACAAATTCCGCAATGGGCTTTGGTAGCCCTTCAGCTGTATCTAAGTATTCTCTATATGGAGCATTCCTTCGGGACTCTGCCACAGCCTCAAATCCTAACTCATTTTTATCTCAGACCTCAGGCCAAATTCCCATTAATCTTGAATTGGAATTTGGCCTAAGTACTGAGTAAAAACTGAACAAGGATTTCAGAATTTGGTTTAAGGATTGTAATCATTCTCTGCTGTGGGAACTGCTTTTTTCCTCCAATATTTTAGCTGGTCTCAAAACTAAGGTTAGCCATTTTGTATCTGAGAGAGATTTTGCTTTCTCCCTAGATGTGTATAACTGCGCAGGAGACTGAGGGAAGATTCTCAAAAGATTTACACTTTAAAAATTGTGCTGAGATTTGATCTGTATGCGATTTTCTTCAGCAGTCCCATATAGGGTGACCAGACAGCAAGTGTGAAAAATCGGGACGGGGGTGGGGGGTAATAGGAGCCTATATAAGAAAAAGACCCAAAAATCGGGACTGTCCCTATAAAATCGGGACATCTGGTCACCCTAGTCCCATAGCTTGTGCTCAAAGTACTGGCTTTCCTCTAGTCGCTATCTGTGGAAAATTCTAAATCCCAATAGTCACCATTTAAAATTACATTTTAGATTTGAAGCTTAGTGAAATTGTTTTCACCATCAGAAATAATGATTAGAAGGCTTGATTCAATGTCATATATTGTAAGGTTTGGAAAATGATGAAGAGTGCGCATATTTAGGAACACTGTCAGTTTCAATTCTCAACACTCTTTCAGCCTTCTGTAATTGTTGACATAGTATTATTATTAGCTGCCACAACTAATTTAGGTAAGCCGCTGTGAAGTGTACCTTTCTTTGTAAGGATGTGTTCTCCTTGGGACTTTAACTGTTGTGTTATGTAATTTTGCTCTCTTTTTTAGTTTTTATTTGTTTTGTTTCGGGAGGGAAAAGATTATGCCACGTGAATGTGGCAAAATGGGTCACATATATGGGATTTGAAATTCTGGAAGCTAAAACAGCTTGCACATTGGGTGCTTCAAAAAATAGGAGCCAGCTCCTCAGCTGGTATAATCAGCTCCAATGACTTCCATGAATACATGCTGATTTACACCTGTTGAGGATCTGGCCCCAAATGTCCATAGACCAATATTAGTAAATAAATAATAAACAGAGCAGACGTTGAAATACACACACCTGCTAATTCTTCATACCACTGAAGAAATTACGATATTTATTCCTGGCATCAGAAGAACAACATGACCACAGGCAAGAAAATCACCCCATCTCCTCACCACCCCACACCTCCTTGATTGTCTAAATCACTGTAATTAGCTAGGAAGAACATTTTATTCTTACGTATTTAAAAGCCATGAAATGTTTGTGCACCTAAATGAAGCGTTTGCCCCCTGCTTGGATTCAGAGATTTTGGAATGTCAGCTGAGAGCTGTGATAATCATAATGATTTACCCAGTCACAGTCCAATTACAGAAATGTTTACAAGAGTCAGTATAGTGTCTTGATTTTCAAAACACTACTAGTCTAAGATTTGTAACAGGATGCTGGCCAGGAGGTCCTGAGCCAGGCCCCTGTTAGCCCAGCTCCAATTAAGAAGCATTAATTGGGGCTGGCTGAGTATGCCACACCTAATTGCTAGAAGCGAAGCACCTGAAGGCCTTATTAGCCGGGGGGCTATATAAGGCTGTCAGGAAGGAAGTGGGCAGGGAGAGAAAGGAGGAAGTAAAAGCTGTGCAGCCTTGCTGGCGGGAGAAGCTAGCTTTCCCCTGGGTTGTTGGTCTGGAGCAGACTGTAAATAGAAGATGGTGGGAGCTGATACTGAAAATAAAAAGCATTGGTGATTGCACTCAGAAGAGGTTTCTGGCTGATTTGTTGCAAGGGTAAGCAAAGGCCTCATTACACGTGGGGGCTTGTCTGGAATCCAAGAGCCAGCAAACGTGGTTGGCGGCCTGGCTATGGAGGAGACCCTGCAATGGCTGGTCAAATAGCAGGAGCAGATGCAGCAGGCCCTGCAAAGGTTTCAGCAGTCCTGCCAGGCTGAGAGACAGGCCTTACTGGCCTGGCAAGCAGAGCAACAGTAGAGTCTGTGAGAATTCATACAGGAGCAGACTGGTGTGCAACAGAAGCTCCTGCAACAAGTGGTGAGTCCTGTGGGAGAGGATGGCTGCTGGGCTGGGGACTTTGTAAAATGAGCCCAGTGGATGGTCCGGATGCCTTTCTCGGGACCTTTGAGTGGGTAGCCACGGGCGCCGGGTAGGAGAGGGCAACCTGGGCTTTTGACTAGCTCCATAGCTGATGGGAGAGGCTCAAGCGACCTATATGGCCTTGAGCGACAAGCAATCCCAGAACTCTGAGGCGGTGAGAGTGGCCATTCTAGACCTGGTGGGCCTGTCGACAGAGTACGCCCAGAGACTAATGGACTGGGCCACATGCTGGCTGAGGCTGGAGATGTGCATGGTGGGAAAAATGATGGACACATTGGTCCTAGAAAAATTGCTGCAGAGCCTCCCAGAGAACATGCGTGTCTGGGTGAAGCATCACCAGCCTGTCACCATCGAGGCAGCTGTCAGGTTGACTGAGGACTATATCGAGGCAGAGGTTCCCTGGAGGGAAGACCGACCCCAGAAAGACAAGAAGTTGGGGAAGAAACTGTCGGAACCTTTTATGGGAAAGGCCCGTAGAGAAAGGGGAGTGCCTGAAAAAAACTTTTTTGCTGTTAGTTTGTGTCTTTTGCTAGTTGCTCTTCAGATTGTTTTGGGGTTTTTTTGACCTCCATAATTATACTTTTGCACTTGACTTGCCAGAATTTATGCTCCTTTCTATTTTCCTTGGTAGAATTTGACTTCCAATTTTTGAAAAATGCCTTTTTGTCTCTAACTGCCTCTTTCACTGTTTAGCCATGGTGACATTATTTTGGTCTTCTGACTATTATTTATTTATATATATATATTGTTTGAGCCTCCTATTATGGTGTTTTTTAAAAGTTTCCATGCAGCCTGCAGGCATTTCACTCTTGTAAAAAATAATTTTACGCCATCTAGTTGCTCTTTTAGGTTTCCAATAGTTATATAAATCTAGTGTCAGAGTTTCCTCTCCTGTACATCAGTTTTTCATCAGTGTGGTTCAGGGGAGTTACTTCTGACTTACACTAGTGTAAGAGAGGAGAAACAGAACTCTAGCTATTTTGTGTGTGTGTAATATAAGAGAACAGTTAAAGTGTAAAGTCAAGCACTCGAAAGATTGGAAATGTCAGAATTAAGGTTGCCTGTGCTTCCTTGCCCAACTAGTCCATCTCCCACCTCTAGCTTCCAAGCACAGTTTCTTCTCCCCTACAGTTCCAGTCTCACCAGAGTCCTTGTTCCAGTTTACTCCTTTCCCTCCTCCTGGTCCAGCTTTTGTCTCCCCTGCATTCAAATCAGGTGGATTCCGACTCCATGCTGCCTGGATGCCAACAGGAATCATTTAGTGCACAAGGTAGACAGACTCTCTGCTCTAGGTTACAGTGCTCAGCCCGACCTTGGCCTGGAGCAGTCATTACAGGGAAAGTCCCACTTCACCCCTGTAGTCCCGCTTCACCCCTGGGCTGAAGCATGCTCAGTAGCTCTATGGGGACAGCACATATGCAATCTTGTCAGTATTAGCAGCTGTGAGAGACTCAAGCATGCTTTGTGAAGACAGAATCTTTGGAGATTTTAGCTGTTAAAGTCTAACAAGTCTCTGCTGATCATGTGCAGCCTGTGTTTCTCAAAGGCTTAAAACTTGGCTAAACTTTGGTGGATTTTCTTAGGAATGGCAAAAGGTATGTCCCTGACACAAAGGTCACTCCCCGCCCATTTCAAATTCCTGCTCCAAAGCATAGGGTAGTAGAGCATTGCAAAGAAAAGGTCTCTTTTTTTTTTTTTTTCTTTTTTTTTTTTTTTTTTTTTTTTTACATGGGACACAATGTATTTTTCTCTAGCCTTGTTCTCCGAAATAGCTGAACCATTTTGCCAACATTTTCCCCAAGAAATTCAGTCTGAGGCAAACATGAGGCATGGAAAATTTCAGCTCAAAGGGTTAGAGTTTTTTGCAAAGTTTTATAAGCAACTGAAAGCAGATGCTTATGATTAAGTGTCAGGGAACCTTAATAAAAGGTAGTGCTACAAGCCCCATCTATAATAAATTCTTCAGCGCTACGATTTAATTTTCTTTCTTTTAATGGATTTTGGCTTTATTACTGTACCAGCTCCAGATTTATGCCAAAAGCTATAGCAAGGACTTTGGTGTTTTGGGCCTCTCATTTGGGATTTAATAACCTACAAGACTTAGATACCAGGGTAATAGTACCTTTATATGTGTCATAGGTGCTGACTCTGTGGGTGCACCAGGGCTGGAGCACCCATGGGGAAAAATTGGTGGATGTTCTGCACACACCAGCAGCCAAGCTCCCCGCCCCAGCTCATCTCACCTCTGCCTCCTCCCCTCACCACGCCGCATTCCCGCTTCTCCTCCCAGTGCTTGCTGCTGCAAAACAGCTGTTTTGCAGCGTGACAAGCTGTGGGAGGGAAGGGGGAGGAGCGGGACTGTGGCATGCTCAGGGGAAGAGGCAGGACCGGGGCGGGGATTTGGGGTGGAGTCCAATATGGGGCAGGGAGGGGGTGGAGTTGGGGGTGGGGACTTTGGGGAAGGGGTTGGAATGGGGGCAGGGGTGGAGTTGGGGCAGGGCCAGGGGCGGGGAGGTCAAGCGCCCACTGCCACTAGGAGAAGTTGGTGCCTATTTTATTATTTTATTATTATAAAAAACATATAACTCATTGTTTTATAAAGCACTTGAGTCTGAAAGTCACTATGAACTATGGTTGCTAACTGGGTAACTATTAACTAATAACATTAAATCACTGGAAGTATCTTCAGGAATCAAAGGGCCTGATTCTTCCCTCACTTACACTATTTTTACACTAGTGTAAACCCATCCATTTCAGAAAGTGGAGGACGTTACCAGTGGACAGCCATTTTAGATTTGATTCTGACCAACAGGGAGGGATTGGTTGTGAATCTGGAGGTGGAAAGCTATTTGGGTGAAATGATTTCATGATTCTAAGGAAAGGAAGGAGTGAGAGCAGCAGCATAAGGACAATGCACTTTAAAAAGGCAGACATTAACAAGCTCAGAACTGGTAGGTAAGGTTCCTTGGCAAGAAGATCTAAGGTACACAGGAGTTCAGAAGAGATGGCAGTTTCTAAAGCAGACAATATTGAAGGCACAGCTGAAAATTATCCCAATGCAAAGGAAAGATAGGAAGAATGTAAGAGGCCAATATGGCTCCATCAGGAGCTCTTTAATGACCTGGAAATCAAAAAGGAATCTTACAAAAAGTGGGCTCATGGACAAATTACTAAGGAGTACAAAAGTACAGTATAAACTTGCAGGGACAAAATCAGAAAAGCTAGGGCACATAAAAGGCAGTAAGAAGAGCTTCTTTAAATATATTAGGAGCAGGAGACAGATGAAGGAAAGTTTAGGTCCTCAACTTAGTGGGGAAAGAGCAAATAACTGATGACGTCAAGAATGCTGAGGTGTTTAATATCTACAATAGAACCTCAGTTACGAACACCTCGGGAATGGAGGTTGTTCATAACTGAAATGTTTAACTCTGAACAAAACATTATGGTTTCAAAAGTTTACAGCTAAACATTGACTTAATACAGCTTTGAAACTTTACTATGCAGAAGAAAAATGCTGCTTTCCCTTTACTTTTTAGTAGTTTAACACTGTACTGTATGTGTTTTGTTTTTGTCTCTGCTGCTGCCTGATTGTGTACTTCCAGTTACATATGATGTGTGTGGTTGACTGGTCGGTTTGTAACTCTGGTATTCATAACTCTTCAGTCTTCACTAAAAACGTTAATGGTGACCAGATACTCAACACAATTAATATTAACAAGAAAGGGGAATAAATGCAGGCCAAAATAGGGAAATCACAGGTTAAAAATATTTAGATAAATTGGATATCTTCGAGTCAGCAGGACCTGACTACATTCATCCTATGGTACTTAAGGAACTAACTGAAGCAGTCTCGGAAGCATTAACAATTATCTTTTGAGAACTCCTAGAAGACAGGTGAGGTCCCAGAGGACTGAAGAAGGGCAAACATAGTACTTACCTTTAAAACAAAGAGAAACTGGGGAATTATAGACCAGTCAGCCTGACTTTGATACCTAGAAGAAATCATTAAACAATCAAATTGTAAGCACCTAGAGGATAAAGAGTGACAGAATAGCCAGCATGGTGCTGGTGATTCGATAAATGGTACTCTTCCCTGATTGCTTTAACTCAAAGTATGTGAGCAGTCCTGTTAACTTGAAGTCCCATTTATTACCCACATGCTTTTAAGATAAGCTCATGATTTTGATACTTTTTTGTACTAGAGCCAGAGTGCTCAGCACATCATAGGATCAGCACCTAAGTCAGTACTCGGACAATGTCCCAGTACTGCTGGAAGTGCCCTCTTTCAGAGGAGATGTATAACCAAGCCCCTTGTCAAGTGGTGGTGGTTAAAGATACTATGACACTCTTTGCAAGAGTAGAATATATTGGCCAAATCCCATCTGAGAGTTCAATTTCCCCTACCCTTTCAACTGTATATAGTGTTCTTCCCTTCCTGTCTTAGCTGTGCACAGGAAAACTGCTGCTGCATTCCATCATGGAGATGGCTGCATTTCAGTTTGCCATCTATTCCTTATCTACCTCACAGGGGTGTTGTGCAACTTAGGGCAGGTCTACACTACTGCTTAAGTCAATCTAACTTGTCACTAAGGGATGTGAAAAAGCCACACACACCATGAGCAACGCAAGTTAGTGACCTAAGCACTGTCCACACCGGGCCTATGTCAGTGGGAGACACTGTCCCGCCGATGTAGCTTCTGCCTCTCATGGAGATAGAGTAATTTTGCTGATGGGGAGAGCGCTGTCCCATTAGCATAGATCATCTTCTGCAGACACACTATACTTGCGTAGCTGTATCGGTGCAGCTATGCCATTGTAATGCTTCTAGTGTAGACCTGCCCTTGGTTAATATTTGTTTGTAAGGCAGTTTGAAACCCTGGGATGTTAAAGTGCTATATACCTGCAAAGAATTAAGTGCTAAGTATTTCACCTTTTATCTTGAGTGCTTCATAGCTGTTTTCAGAAAAGCACTGAACACCAGTGGAAGGGGAATAAGAGGAAGGAGAATAATAGGCTGCACTCACACTGCAAATGCTCAGTACTTATCCCACAGCTAGCTTAGTCCTATAGCACTCAACAAGAATCGATGTCATGATGGTAAAAATGCCTGCATCCTGTCTTCACTAGCACTTCTGTCATTGCTACTACTGGTGCTAGACCAACGGCAGGGAAAAGGCTAATATAGATGTAATGCCAGAAGAAGGCACTCTTCTCTGAGTCAGTGCTGAACCAGAGCCCCAGGATGGTTTCAGGATGCACCTTGGCATTCATTCATTATATCTGCTTTAGGCTAAGCTTGCAGCCCACCGCCTCCTCTTGTGCATGTACATCGCTATGCCCACTATTCACTCATGCTGCCATTTCCTTTGCCTATGGTTGAATAATTCTAATGCCTGCACACATGCAAATGTTAGAATTTGTACCTGCAAAACATTCTGGGTAAAAAGTGGGTTTTGTGGGAGCAGGTTGCAGTTTGGGCCCATGTAGATGAATGTGCAACTTTGCATGCACATAGATGGAGACCAGCTAGAAGTCTAGCTAAAAATGTAGTCCACAGTTGTCTGAAGTGCACAGAGTCCATCCAAACACCCATTCCATGCTTACATTGTCATGGTGCAAGTAATCTAGGTATCAGCAGGATTGTTATAAAATCCACTCCAGTGGGTGAATGAGGGGCACGTTTCTAGAACTGCGGTGATGTGGGTCTAGAAAGTATGCAGCTCCAAAAACACCAATGGGGAAGGACTTGGAGAGCTACACTCTCCCTTTTTTCTTTTTTTCTTTAAAATGATTGGCAAATGAGTGAAAAACATTATTTTATCAACCTTAATCACAAGTGTCGGGGAATGGAAACAAAAAATTACAGCATGTAACTGCGCCAGGTGCTACACAGATTCTCTGTACCCGTTTTTGTGTTAAGCAGGAGACTAGGTGGGTGAGGTTTTTTATATATATATAAACCTCACCCACCTTGTTATATATATATATATAGATATAGTCAGATTATAAAATATATATAACGTCTGTTGGTAAGAAACCTGTGTCTACACCACAAATTACTTCGGTATAATATGTCGCTCAGGGATGTGAATAATCCACACCCCTGAATGATGTAAGTTATACTGACCTAAGTGCCAATGTAGACAGTGCTATGTCAGTGGGAGAGCTTCTCCCACCAACATAACTCCTGCCTCTGCAAGAGGTGGTAGCTATTAAGCCAACAGGAGAGCTCTTTCCTGTTGGTAGCGTCGTCACCAGAAGTGGTACAGCCACTGTAAATGTAGTGTAGACATAGCCAGAGACAATGAAGCAACATAGACCATTTCCTCAGGGCTGCGAAAGATATTTTGAAGGGCTGTTGATTAACTGCAGTTAACTCATGCGATTAATTCAAAAAAATTAACTGCGATTAAAAAAATTAATCACAATTAATTGCACTGTTAATAGAATACCAACTGAAATGTATTAAATATTTTTGGATGTTTTTCTACATTTTCAAATATATTGATGTCTACTACAACACAATACAAAGTATACAGTGCTCGCTTTATATTTTTTTACACATTTGTTCTGTAAAAATGATAGTGTTTGTACTACAGTACTTGTATGAGGTGAATTGAAATCTCTTTATCGTGAAAGTGTAACTCACAAATGTAGATTTTTTTTTTGTTTTGATTTTGAGTGCAGTTATGTAACAATGTAAGACTTGTAGGCTCTAAAGTTTATTCAGTCCTACTTCTTGTTCAGCCAATTGCTAAGACAAACAAGTTTGTTAGCAGTATCTCCTGTAAATGAAAACTGCTGCTTATTTACAATGTCACCTGAAAGTGAGAACAGGCGTTCTCATAGCACTTTTGTAGCCAGCGTTGCAAGGTATTTATGTGCCAGATATGCTAAACATTCATATGCCCCTTCATGCTTTGCTTTGGTCACCACTCCAGAGGACATGCTTTCATGCTAATGATGCTTGTTTAAAAAGAATGTGTTAATTAAACTTGTGACTGAACTCTTTGGGGGAGAACTGTATGTCTCCTGTCCTGTTTTACCCTCATTCTGCCATGTATTTCATGTTATAGCTGTCTCGGATGATGACCCAGCACATCTTCGTTTTAAGAACACTTTCATAGCAGATTTGACAATGCATAGCAGGTACCAATGTGAGATTTCTAAGGATAGATACAGCACTCGACCGTAGGTTTAAGAATCTGAAGTGCCTTCCAAAATATGAGGGACGAGGGGTGGAGCATGCTTTCAGAAGTCTTAAAAGAGCAACGCTGTGGTGTGGAAACTACAGAACCCGAACCATCAAAAAAGAAAATCAACCTTCTGCTGGTGGCATCTGACACACATGATGAAAATGAACATGCGTCGGTCCACTCTGCTTTGGATCATTATCGAGCAGAACTTGTCATCAGCATGGACGCATGTATTCTGGAATGGTGGTTGAAGCATGAAGGGACATATGAATCTTTAGCGCATCTGGCACATAAATATCTGGCGATGCCAGCTACAACAGTGCCATGTGATAGCCTCTTCTCACTTTCAGGTGACATTGTAAACAAGACATGGGCAGCATTATCTCCTGCAAATTGTAACCAAACTTGCAATTGGCTGAAGTAGGACTGAGTGGACTTGTAGGTTCTAAAGTTTTACATTGTTTTATTTTTGAATGCAGTTATTTTTTGTACATAATTCTACATTTGTAAGTTCAATTTTCATGATAAAGAGATTGCATTACAGTATTTGTATTAGGCAAATTGAAATAATATTTACAGTGCAAATATTTGTAATAAAAATATAAAGCAAGCACTGTACACTTTGTATTCTGTTTGTAATTGAAATCAATATATCTGAAAATGTAGAAAACATCCACAAATATTTAAATAAATGGTATTCTATTGTTTAACAGTAGGATTAATCACAATTTTTTTAATCGTGTCATTGTGATTAATTTTTTTAAGTGCTTGACAGCCCTAGTATTTAGCAGACACTCTGAATACAAGATCAAACATATACTGTAGCAAGTAGTTAGCATATATTAAGGGACCATTCAAGGTGTAGTGGCCTGTTAACACCGTTGTAGTCACAGGACAAAAAGAGGGGGGTCAGTGGTTAGACTGTTTGTAATAAGCCATAAATCCAGTGTCTTAAAACCATGATTTAGTGTCTAGCAATGTTATGAATTTAAGCTCCTAGGCTCATCTTTTTTGTCAAACATCATCCTTAATACTTTGGTTTATTTAAATTTAAAATACCAAGGGGACAAATTATCCCAGAATGTGCTCAAAGTCACATGGAGATCTGGGCAAGTTAGTGTTGCTGTTGATTTATTGTATTAAATGCAATCTTTGTTGGTGGGCAAGTAACTTCTGAAGCTGTAATTCACCTGTCGTGAAGTGGGGGCCAGTGCAGGTGCCTCCACACCATTTAGGCCCTACATTGGGGCTGTGCAATGGGGGACTGCAATCAGAGCAATGGCATAGGGGAGGATGCCTGTATACTCTGTGTGGCACTGGAAATATCTCCACACTGACCTTGTGTGGTCTGTTGCAGACAGCCATGTTGGAGACAGGTCCAGGAAGGGTCTGCAAATCTGTTTATACAGATCTAGTGACCTCAACATCTTTTGCAACTGGCATAGGTGGAGGGGAGGGTGGAGTGCAGCCACTACTCCAGCGAGTGGGCTGGGCCAGCAGGCATGGTCAGGGAAGAGGGAGCCCTGTGCCCCTTCTGGTTAGAGGGGGGGATTACACATCCCCCTACTCCTCTGCTCTCTACCTGCATAGAGCCAGAGCCCTTTGGCACCATGTAGGGTAGAATGGATTCTACCTGACTGCAAAGATTCTATCATCAAATCACTGGCAATGGAAATAGACTATGTACTCCTCTGCAGTTTCATTTAATAGCCCCCTAATTCATCTCAGTCTGCTGAAATCTTCACCCCACTTCTCAACAATTCTCCCTTGACCAAAGCCAGATAGGTACATTCTATTTACCTCCATTTCTCTTGCTATCATTCTGGAATCTCTCTGATCTGGCACTACTGCAGTCTACAAACTTCAGACTCCTGTGGTGTTCTCAGTAGTACTTCATAGTAAATAAATTAGCACAATTTCACTGACTTCCATACTGTGTAACACTTGCATCTTTTCTTGACTGAGCCAGGCTCCCTGTTTTCTGCCTCACTTCAGTGCATTCTGCAAAACCTAAATAGAACTTACTGTGAAATTGAATTTTTTAAATTTATTTTTCTAATTTAGCCACCGCGATCATGTTTTCCAATTTCACATCTCTCCATGCTCTGTTTCAGGTTTTCCTGCTGAGTGCTACCAACTGCTGTGCAGTATACATTGTCCCTAGGGAAACAGCTAAATGTTTCTCCTACAGTTTTAAGATGTGGCTGGATAGACTATCTTCATATTAATCAAGGGAGAACATGTCCTAAGCAATTCCTCTTCAATCGGAGTCCCACATGGTGGTTGATATAATAATAGTGTTTAACCCATGTTCCTGAGTTAAGTGCTGCATTTATTACTAAGGGGGAAAAACTAAAAGATCCTGGAAAAAAATGTACTTTTTTTTTCAGGATCTGCCTACAACTTCCCAACAAAGAGTTAGATCCTCAGCTGATGTAAAACAGCATAGGTCCACTGACTACAAAAAGCTATGCTGATTTACAGCAGCTGAGGATCTGGCTCAGGCTGTCTCTTACTATGGGCATTTATGGTGCCTAGCAGAATGCAGCCCTGATCTTGGTTGGAGCCTCTAGGCACGACCAGAGCAACCGATCAAAAACTGCGCAACAAGATTTTATTTGTAAATGAATCTCTTGTACTATCTCCTGCTTCAACTTTAAGCGTTGGCAACTAGTCCTCTAACCTTGCTCAGGATGAATTAGTTCACCTCTTATTAGCTGCTAGGATTACTGTTGGTGAGGTCTGGAAGAAATCTAAATACTCCATTGCTGTTCAGATTGCTTAAAAAAATTAGGGAGGGCTTTGTTATGGAAAAAAATTACTAGGATGATTCACATGACAGGTATCGGAACCCCTGGTTTCATCACTTCGGCTGAAGCTAATGGAGCAAAACCCCAGCGCTCTGCCAGAATTCTTCTCTTGACTCAGGTTTGTCTACACCAGCAGTTCTCAAACTGGGGGTCAGGACCTCAGTGTGTTGCGACCCATTTTAATGGGGTAGCCAGGGATGGTGTTAGACACGCTGGGGCCCAGGGCCAAAGCTTGAAGCCCTAGCCCCACGGCTCGGGGCTGAAGCCCTGGGCAGTGGGGCTCAGGTTACAGGCTCCTTGCCTGGAGTTGAAGCCCTTGGGCTAAGGCTTCCCCTCTCTCCCCCACACAGGGTGGTGGGGCTCAAGCTTTGCTGCCCCCTTTCCCCCATCTGGGGTGGTAGAGCTCAGGCAGGCTCAGACTTTGGTCCTCCTTCCTGGGGTTGTCTAGTAATTTTTGTTGTCAGAAGGGCGTTGCAGTGCAGTGAAGTTTGAGAACCACTGCTCTAGTCATTCCACCCAGACAGTGACATGTCTGTCTCTCTCACACTCACACACGCATCTACTGGGTAGCAATGCAATATACAGAAGTTAACTGAACCATGTCTAGGATTCATAAAAATATTCAACAATTCCCACTTTGTCACAGGGCTCGAACTAGTTTTCTCTTGTATTAAGAGGAACCCCTAAATATTGAGCCTGGCCCTTGTACCTGCTGACCCCACTTGGCAGATGGACAATCTCTTAAGCTTTATTTCTCCATTTTAACCTAAGGACTCCTGATGCTGTGTGCCAGTTGACTCATCCTGGTTTTTGAAAAGGGGGGAACAATACACACAGCACATACTGTCTCCAACATTCCCCCAAGACCGGGAAGATTGTCAGGGAGGAAAAGCCAGAAATACCTGTAAAAGAGATCCTATCCCAACTTCCCCAGAATATAAACAATAACCACTAGTCATGCTTTGAATAATAAAGCATCACACCTTTTTTTTGCTCCTTTGCTCTCCTGTGCAGGGACAGGCACAATCAGGACCATAAGGAAGCCAGCCACAATACATTTTCTTGAAACTCTATCTTATGTGAGGGAAATCCCACATTAACCCACTAGTATATAGAAATTGTGAGATGCATAAAACATCACAACCCTATTATGCCTTGATCATATCCAGGTGCCAGTCCTTTCCAATTGTAGGCTGCTTCCTTCCAGTTCCTCTTGCACAAAGATATTCACAACTATTCCATAAATGTCTCCTGGGCAGCTGGGTTATTCATCACTTCCCTTTCCCAAGGTGAGATGTAGTATTGGCCTCCTAAACCCAGGGTTGTGAGTTCAATCCTTGAGGGGGCCATTTAGGGAATCTGGGGCAAAAATCTGGGGACAGTACTTGGTCCTGCTAGTGAAGGCAGGGGACTGGACTCGATGACCTTTCAAGGTCCTTCCAGTTCTATGAGAGAGACATCTCTCTCTCTCTCTCTCTCTCGATATGCCTATTTTTTTTCTTCATTTCCTACTCATTTGTCAAACAAAATAGAAGAATGTCTGGTGCATACCCTAATATAGAGTAATAAAGAGCTTGCATTATACCTGTGCCTTCAAATATTTTCCACAGTATGTGACTGCAATTCACATAATTAGCAGTGTCTAGCTTAAATCTAATTAAGAGTCAGTTGAATTAATCTTCTCTCTGTTTATGGTGGTCTGTGATGTTAGTTTGACTAAAAAAACAAAAGAGAATTACTTTACAATACCATGGTAGAGTACTTCAGAGCCACCAGACTTTAACCAAAAAGCCATCATTAAAATCAAGAAAATGTTGGAAACACAATACCAAAACAAAAGTTTAAAAAAATATGTTCACTAAATGTTAATTGCTTCACTGTGCCTTTCATAATGCATAATTCACATGCAGTGATTAAATGTCTAAACAAAACCAACCAGAGATACATATCCCACAATAATACATCTGTTGCTTATGTTTGTAGTGGCATAATGTTTTAGGCAATGGAGTTGTTTGCTTAAAAATGTTACCACTAGAGGGTGCCCATATAGCAGTATTGCCAGACTTTCATAGATTGCTCTTCTTATCTTGGCTAGAGTTATCTGCTCTTATGCAGTTATTAGTGGCCTTAGGTTTTGCGTTCCTAGTTCTATTTTTTCCCCTCCCATCTCTTTATTTAGAGCTTCTGTATGCTAAGACGGTCCTGCTGAATCAGCTACAAGTGGATCATTTATGTAAAAAACATCCCACTGCTATTTTAATGGTGTTTGTCAACCCTGTGCAAATGGCACGTCCCCATTGCACCTCACCCCACGTCAGCACCACATATTGCTCACCGCTTCCGGAAATGAAATCTGCATTAAATCAAAGAATGAAAATAGTTGTGGTGCACTACTGGGAAGAAGATTATTTCCAAGGGATCCTATATGAACAAAACTGTAGTACTATCCCCTATATGGGAAAGCAAACACACTTTTTTTTCAAATCAACATATTTTCTTTGCTATGGTATATTCCAGGTCACAGAGCTGCTTCATCAGCCTAGGTAAAAGTGCTAAGCACCTACATCTCATGCATGTCACAATTATTACAATAGAAACACTGCACTACACAACACTATACAACATCCCCATGCTGTGTTAAGATCTACAAAGGTGATTGAATATCAGTATAACTCTAAGGACCTCTCCTGCATACTGTTGTGTGCCCTGATGGATGAGCAGGGGAAATCCTCCTCAATCTGTGACTACATGGGCAGCAGGTGAAGCTTCCCCTTCAGGAGGCTAGCCCCCTGCCCTGCCTCTTCTGGCTGAGGCCACACCCCTGCTTGCTGCTCTCAGCCCTCCACCCCCACCCCTGTGGCACTGACTGGGGTGAGGGGGCTGAGTGCTTGGCTTCTCTCCCCCATGGCCCCAGCTGGGGCAGAGGGGGGAGCGGAGAGCTCGGTTGTGGTCGTGGTCATGGTCATGAGAGCGGGGGCTGAGAGCTAGGTCCCAACCGGGGTTGAGCGCTCAACCTTGGCTGGGATCATGGTGGAGTTCTTGGCCCTGGCTGGAGCTTTGAGCCCGGAGCCCCTCCCCTGTTCTGCCCCTTCTGCCTGTGCCCCGCCCATGTCCACACCCTGTTCCACCCCTTCCCCCATGGCCCTGCCCCCATTCCACCCCTGCTTTGCCTCTTCCACCCCAAGGCCTCACTCCCCAGTCGCCCCTCCCCCCACACTGTGTGGGCCCTGAGACTGGAAAAGCTCTGTCCCCGCTGCAGCCCCGGGGTCATGGCGGGAGGAGATTTTTCCAGGGCTCCAAATCTGCCACTGACCCCGTCACACCACCCCCAGTGGCACAAGGTTTGGGAGGCTTAGCCTCCCCCAGCCTCCATTATGCACTGCAAATGTGTAAATATATTAACATCTAAGAACCAACATTTTACTGACGCTGTCAATGAGATAAGGAGATTTCTAGAATAAATGGCTTTCAAGAAGAAATTTGAAAGCGGGGAGAAAAGAATACTTGGTAGACAAGAACTAAAACATGTGACAGCATGAAAGAGGATTCACAGACAAGTGGGAGAAGATGAAAGGAAATATGAGAAGAGAGGACTGAGATGAATGTAAGCAACAAGAGGGAGAGTAGGACAAGGTTATGTAGGACCATGAACATGAGCATCTGGAGCTTGAAACTGACATGGTAAAACAGGATGTCAATGAAGAGACTGAAGAAGATGGAGTTTGGAGCAGCAGGATGGGAAGATGACTTTAGCACCAGCATTTTCTAGGGGTTTTCTATGTATTTTTAGGCTCAATGGGGTTCCCTGATTGGTTGGGGGATGATTGAAGGATGAGATTTGTGACTAATGGTGACTGGTTATCTGAGCAATGAGATGCTGTCATCTTAGTCTAGATAATTTTGTGCTGATTTTCCATCCATGTCAGTAACTGGGAGGGAACGGGTAATTCCACCTGGATCCTGAGAGTGAGATGCTCAGGGAGCATACAAAGTTACCGTGGAAAGATCTGCTTAGCAAGGTAATTAATTCTGGGGAATGGAGGGACCCGGGGACTGGATAGGCAGTGGTGGAATAGATGTGTGTGGGACCGGGGAAAGTGAATATATAGTCTGTGCTTTGGTTACATTCCGGTGCTTATCTGGTTAGTATTTAATGTCCTCACCTCAGTGGCAGTAAGGATGATGTAAGCAAGTGCCTGATAAAGCTGGGACTGTTTGGATATCAGAACATGTCTAGACCGGCTGCCACCACTGTGATTATTAAAGAACTTGTTCCCACTCCTCCTCCTGCCTTGCTCTAGTCTGCTCCTGTCCTTCTCCCCTTCTTGGGGCTTGACTCCAGCTCTGACCACTAGGCTTGGCTGACTGCCTGCTCTTCCGACCACAGGGACTGGTCTCCTGCTGCTCTGAGCACTGGGCCTGACCACCTACACCCCTGTCAGTGACACTAGTAATGGACAAGAATTATGTACATGCATGTACTGATTTTTATCAGCTGCATTTGCCACTATTGGCTAGAGATGGTGTAGGTATTTCTGTGGTCACTGACAGAAATAGGTAGAATCGCTTTAGTTTGCCGGCTTCACTCCTTTTTCTTTGTTCCTAGATGTTTCACGTTCTGTTTGGCTGGATTAGGAACATACTGTTTGATTGCACTCATTTTACCAGAGTGCCTGATATAAGTGAGCAGTCATCATTGTTATTTACCACTCCACCAGTCTTTGGCATTTAGTTAGGACAGAGGTCCCCAAATTGTGGGACACCGAGGAACTTCTGGGGGCGAGGGGTGCAGCAGGCCCGGGCCAGCTCCCACAGGGGGTGGGGAGGGAGCACCACCCAGCCCCTCCCTGCCCCCAGCTCTGCTCCAGTCCCGCTCCCAGCCCAGAGGCGATGCTGGAGGTGAGGCTGGGAGCAGAGCCGCACCTGGCCTTGGGCCCAGCTATCAGGCCCCACCACAGCCCGGCTGCGACTCCACTTTCACCTTCAGCCCCAGGCCACGGCTATGGCTCCCAGCCCCAGCCTCACTCCCAGCTGCAGCCCCAGCCTCAGTCCCCTTATCCCCTCCACATCCCCCCACCTGGAACCACGGCCCCACCTCCAGCCCTGGCTCTGGGGTATACAGGGGGGCATGTACAGGGGTAAGGAGGGTGTGACCCTCAAAAGTTTGGAGACCACTGAGTTAGGAGGATGTCATTGGCCATCTTGATGAGCACAATTTTGATGGAGCAGAGAGGGTGGATCCAGATTAGAGCGATCTAAGTAGACAGTTGGGTTGGAGGAGTAAATCGCATGCTCAAGGATCTTGGAGGTGAAGGGGAGGAGAGATGAGGAAGTAGTTTGAGAATCAGCCTGGGCTCAGGGAAGGTTTTTCAGGACAGGAGATCCAGTAGCTTGCTTATAGGCAGACTAGTAAAGAGCCAAGAGCTAGAGGAGAGAGGTTAGTAAGGGAGTTTGTTTGACATAAGGAAGAGGGACACATGAGGGGATGGAGTTGCAGGTTTGAGGCAGACAAACAGGGTGACCGCAGAGTCCTGAAAGTTGCAAATACACAAATATCATGGAAAAATTCTCTAAAAAATATGTATATATTTCTTAATTAAAATTAACCAGGGGCACCATAAATCCAAACTGGTGTGATTTCTCTGGGAATTTGTTTCCTTCTTTAGCTTTATATTTATTAAACATTAACATTTTCTGTAGCAGGAGGTTTCAGATAATAATTTCGTCCTATGCATAAGAAACACATTGCCATTTACAGGTCAAATTTTAAAATGGGCTCAATCCCGGCTTCTAGATTTGAGCCTGTGGACTTTGTGTACACAATACTTTGTGCCAGCAGATAACAGAATGTAAACATCTAGCTTCCTGATGTGTGAGCAAAAATGGTTTGTATCTGCTAATAAGGTACAAATAGTAACTTGTGGTCTCAAATAATATTGCACACAGAATTACAGATGAAATTTAGAAGCCATTTTTGAATATTGGAAGCTAAATTACACTTGCTAGAGAGAGTTTTCAAGAAGTCTGTAAGATGGTCCTGGTGGGCCCCACAGATTTTGCATGATCACTCCACTACCAATTAAGATGTTCCTGAAGGAGATGCAGCTCTTGTTCCTTCTCTTCTTCATGCCGCCTCTTCTTCCCCTTCTGTAGGTCAAAAGCCCTTAGCTGGTTGGCCATTGATTTGCTTCTGTCTCTATCATTTCCCAAATTTTCATGGGAAAATTAGCTGATCTTACAGCCTGTGCAAGATAAACGTATGATGTTGCTACTTGACATTTAGAACTGCCTGTGTTCCAGTGGTATATCACTGATTGGAATTTCTCAAATTGACTCTCAGGTTAGCTTTCAAAGTGTAATGAATTGACTAATTGTGCATTACAACCATGCCTCTTTGTTGCTATAGATCTAGTATTGTTTCTTGTCCCAGCTTCGGCCTTTTACAATCTGCCACGGTTTATTTGGTTTGAAGGTCTGCTCTGTGTCTCTGACTCATCACCATGGTATCTGAGCACCTTACAAAATTACATAAGTCCACTGTGTAGTCTGATCGGTGCTGATCTTTGCTTTACTCCCCTCTTCCCATAGATAGGAGGGGAGACAAATATTGTTAGTTGTATTGTTACAATAAATCAATAGTGAAGAGGCTTAAATGTTGTCCGGAAGACAGTGAGAGGCATACTCATCTCAATCTGTTGTGGAAGGGGGTGGATTGGAGTTGTTGGGCTTGTTTGCCATCTAAACAATAAGAAATGTGCAGTTCAGAAAAAATATACACAGTGCCTCTCATATATCCCCTCAGAAACTGTTCTATTCCCCTATGGTTCCTATTAAAAGGATTTTGCTCCTTTCTTTTTTATTTCTGCTCCACATATTATTTCTGTTCAGACCTTGGCTTACAATTTTACATTACAATTTCATGTGATTTCCTTCCCCATCCCCATCACATAATGATCCAGATGGTCCTCCGAATAAGCTTTTCTAAAATCAAAGAGCTCTGGTCACTCCAAGAGCGATGGAATGTTATAGTCTCATGATTGTTTGTACCTTCTTATACATAACTCCTAAATATGGGAACACAAAGAAAAGATCTCAAGTATCAGAGGGGTAGCCGTGTTAGTCTGGATTTGTAGAAGCGACAAAGGGTCCTGTGGCACCTTATAGACTAACAGAGGTATTGGAGCATAAGCTTTCGTGGGTGAATACCCACTTCATCGGATGTGCCTCTGGACATTTCCACTGCTTGCATCCGAAGAAGTGGGTATTCACCCACGAAAGCTTATGCTCCAATACCTCTGTTAGTCTATAAGGTGCCACAGGACCCTTTGTCGCTTCAAAGAAAAGATCTGTGCTGTCTGAACTGAGGCCATCAGTGGATAGTTGGGATCTGCAGATTTGAATATCACTCTCTTGACACAGCGCACCAGGATTAGACACCGGAGCACATAAAGAAAGGGATTCTCTTTGCCTCACAGTCCCTTCATGTTAGTTTCACTCCACACCTGTTCCTCCTTTCCCCTGCCCCGCTCACCTCCCTCCCTCCCCTTTTTCTTTCCATTTAACTGATCCCCTTCTAAGTAACCCCTCCCCAATCATGGAACTAACATGACATTTGCCACCATCACATTGTTCACTCTGCTTCTGGGGTCTACCCCTTGCCCCACCCTGTGTATGTCTTGTCTATTGTTTCCTTGTACTCCATCTGTCTGTATCCATCCATTGTCTCTTGTCTTATTCTTAGATTATAAACTGTCTGGGGCAGGGACCATCTTTTAATTCAATGTTTGTACAGCACCTAGCACAATGGGATCCTGATCCATCATTGGGGCTCTTAGGTGGTACGGGTAATACAAATAATAACAATGACAACTCAGGTACATTACATGATTACAAAAAACTGAAAGAACTCAGATTGAGATTCTATGTATTGAGGTAGAGAGCTGTGTGGTAGTTTCTCAGCTATAGCATTGGAGAGATTTCAAACACAATTGTTAAACGTGCATCGCAGGCAGTCTATATTTCTTATCTCCACATGGGTTTCAGTTGTAAGCATAGTAATAACGCTGCTTTGTACTTGTATAGCACAGTTTGTCCAATGATCTCAATGAGCTTCACAAATATTAATGACTTACACACACACAGCTTTTATCAATCAGGGCTGCACTACACCGAGTCCTGTACTGTTCAGTCATGCATAGTTACGCACAGGCACAAACGACATGCAATCTGAATTTACTAACGTAGATTAAGCAGTGTTAAATAATTTCATTGCAAATTGTTTTACCATGTGAGTATGAATGTTTAGTGCTTTGTTTGAGAGTTAATGGAGACAGTGATTAATCTTAATTCTTCCTTTTCTACAATAGCCAAGGACCCTTGTCCTTCTAAGTACTGTAGCCCACTGCTTCTCAATCAGGGGTAGGTGTACCCTTGGGGGTACTCCGAGGTCTTCCAGGGGGTACTCAATCTAGATCAGTGTTTCTCAATCTGGGGGTTGCAGCCCCCTGGGGGCTCACGGGACAGGTTTAGGGGGGGTGCAAGTGAAGGGCCGGCATTGAGGTGGCAAGCAAGCTCCAGGCATCAGGGCTTGGGCTTTGGACAAGGCTCACAAATGAAAGAGGCTCAAGTGTCACACTGAAATATAAGTACAATATTTATATTCCAATCACTTTATTTTATAATATATGGTAAAAATGAGAAAGCAAGCAATTTTCCAGTACTAGTGTGCTGTGACTCTTTTTTTTGTATTTTTGTCTGATTTTATAAAGAAGTCGCTTTTAAGTGAGGTGAAACTTGGGGTACGCAAGACAAATCAGACCCCTGAAAGGGGGACAGTAGTCTGGAAAGGTTGAGAACCACTGTGATAGCCTGACCAGTAGCGTAGCCGGGGGGGAGCAGGGGGAGCAGCCGCTCCCCCTGTGATCAGAAGCGGTGCCTTAAAAAGGAAGTGGTGCCTTTTTTTAGCAGAGCTAAAAGCAGAGCTAAAAGATTTTAGCAGAGCTAAAAAAAAGGTGCCGCTTCTTTTTAAGCACCGCTTCTTGCATTCACCTGGCAGCACTCCGGGTCTTCTGTGGCATTTCGGTGGCGGGTACCACCGAAGACCCGGAGCGGTGAGGACCTGCCGCCGAAGACCCGGAGCACCGCAGGAGGTGCTGCCGGGTAAGTACAGGGGGAGGCGCCTTTTTATAGCGCCGCTCTCCCTGTGCTCCGGACCTGCCTACGCTACTGAGCCCGACCTGTATATACAACAGGGATGTTCATATCTTTCTGTTGGAACTGATACCTTTGAGCAGTGTCTAACCTCCCAAAAGAAGTAGAATTTTTGAAAAGGGGTCTTCCTGCCCTCTAAATAAAGAGATGAAAATTCCTGCTCATATGCTATAGTGAAGTGTACTTTGTTCATCGTTCAGTGGGAGATTCCCCACAAGACATAACTTGGAATTTTTTAAAAGAGGTAGGGGGCACTGAATTGTTGGGGATGGAGGATTTCTCATTTCATGTTGCTTTAATATCTGAGTCTACTTCAGAATGGTGAAATACATTTAATTTTTGAAAGATGTCTTCTGAAGATGCAACAATATAAAGTTAGAGTTATTTGGGATTTCTAAGCATCACCTTTTAGCATCAGAATGTATCTTGCCTCAAAGGGGGGATTTTCTGTTTTTATTAGAAGCACAGGGGTCTTCCAGGGTCAGGAGATCATATGATCCAAGAAATCTGTGTGTTATGCAACAATGAGAAAGATAAGATAACATTCATCGTGTTAACGTCAATGGCTGTAGGATAGGTGCTCAGATAATTTGGTAATGGATGTCCTGAAAATACCCTAGCTAGACTACATTAAATTCCTTTCTTCTCCAAAAAATGTGTACAGCACACACCCTTGCTCTCTCCTCTAATTGTTTTATAAAGGTCTGTTAATTGGTTCTGTATTCCAACCATCCAGGGTTTACAGGAATTCTGTCAGAATTGCTCATAGGTCGATCATTTATTTAACTTCAGTCAATGAGCTCTTGTTTTGTTACTGCATACATTACTCGTCAGATGCACATTAATCTGTGTAGAAGTGAGACCTTTCATTGATGTTTGTGTTAGCAATAAAATACATCATTTTTGTTAAAAAGTTTTCCTGATTTTAATCGAGTATTTATACACTGCATTATTTTTTATTGATTTGCTTCACAAGAACATAAAGGAACTCAATCACATTTTCAGATTAACAGAACATAATATAAGTAAAAATAAAGTGATTGACTAATAACGAAATGAACCACTCAAGGCAAAGCAAGAAACTACTGTACATGTCATCAGATTCAATTTATATTTGAGTTAAAATAACATGACATTGACTGCACACAAAGCTTACACTGTCAAAGATTAACTAGGGCAAATTAAAAGTGAATTTAACAACTGGTACACTCTGAAGCCTATAGATAACAGAATTGATGCCGGATCCTATGGTCCTTACTCATACTAGTAGTCCTAACAAAATCAATGAGCCAGATGACCTGGACTATACAAAGCTCACAGGAGGTCCTTTGAACATGGATCTCCATTTCCCATGTGGATGGGAGGTCAGTTGTCTCTTTAGTACCATCCCTTTTCCTCTGCAGGGTCAGAGATCTGCAGCTGCAGAGGGGGTGAGCTAGGGCATCCAAGAGCAGGGGCTGTGGATGACACAACCCTCTTCTGTGCACTACCAAAAAGCCAGTGCAGACATAATGTAATCTGGGGCTTCATGAATTCTTCTTTTTCCTCTCCATGCTGAGGGAATATCTCATAAGGGCACTATGGAACAACTGCAGTTGGGAAAACCTTGGCAGGATGGCTTTTTAGACCTGTGCTGAGAGCTGGGAAGAGCTGCAGAGTATCCATGGAGCTAAGGGAAGGAACTGTCTATTCTCCAAGGGAAAGGGGAGAAATAACAAAGCTCTCCATGATGAAATGATCCAAGAAAGTCTCTGCAAGGGAAGGGGTTTCCAGCCTCTATGTCCCAGGATTATTTCTGTATGGGGATAGGAGGGGAAAACCGAGCCAACGACCACTGAAATCCGTATGACTACGGGCATGGATATGTGTTGCAGGATCAGGAGCCTAGACTGCACCATAAGACAAACAGCTTTTTCAGGCTTATATATGCCTTTATAACAACTATAGCTGCATGTTTGGGAGTGCAAATATATTGTTATAGAAAGCCACACTCCCTTCTCTGAAGAATGGCCCTTTTTATGTGTTAATGACAACAGCAAGTAGTATTTTGAGCAAATATTTTACACAGCATGTTTTTGTAGGACATCTTCATGAATAACACCTTTCTCTAGTCATCCAGCTGTATGCTACCATTAGCTCATCTTATGATATATTACCATCAAATCATGATCTCATGGTTAGACAAAAGAAATAAAATAAAATAAATGGAGATATGCCAATCTCCTAGAACTGGAAGGACCTTGAAAGGTCATCAAGTTCAGTCCCCTGCCTTCACTAGCAGGACCAAGTACTGTCCCCTGACAGATTTTTTTTGCCCCAGATCCCTAAGTGGCCCCCTCAAGGATTGAACTCACAACCCTGGGTTTAGCAGGCCAATGCTGAAACCACTGAGCTATCCCTCCCCCCCAGGTGCCCCCACTTGTCCTTGGCAAGACCTTCAAACCTTTAGGGACTAGGTTCTAATAAAAAATAACGATCATAATGAATAATATGTGCTTCCTCACTTATGAATGGATATTCTAATATATGGAATACTGTGTGCAGTTCTGGTCTCCCATGTTTAAGAAGGATGAATTCAAACTGGAACAGGTACAAAGAAGGGCCACTAGGATGATCCGAGGAATGGAAAACCTGTCATATGAAAGGAGACTCAAGGAGCTTGGTTTGTTTACCTTAACCAAAAGAAGGCTGAGGGGAGATATGATTGCTCTCTTTAAATATATCAGAGGGATAAATACCAGGGAGGGAGAGGAATTATTTCAGCTCAGTACCAATGTGGACACAAGACCAAATGGATATAAACTGGCCATCAGGAAGTTTAGACTTGAAATTAGACAAAGGTTTCTAACCATCAGAGGAGTGAAGTTCTGGAACAGCCTTCCAAGGGAAGCAGTGGGGGCAAAAGACCTATTTGGCTTCAAGATTAAGCTAGATAAGTTTATAGAGGGGATGGTTTGATGGGATAACATGATCTTAGTCAAAGGTCAATTAATTGCCATCAGTGGTAAATAGGACCAATGGTCAATGATGGGATGTTAGTAGTTACTACAGAGAACTTTTTCCTGGGTGTCTGGCTGGTGAGTCTTGCCCACATGCTCGGGGTTCAGCTGATCGCCATATTTGGGGTCGGGAAGGAATTTTCCTCCAGGGTAGATTGGCAGAGGCCCTGGAGGTTTTTTGCCTTCCTCTGCAGCATGGGGCACGGGTCACTTACTGGAGGATTCTCTGCATCTTGAAGTCTTTAAACCATGATTTGAGGACTTCAATAGCTGAGACATAGGTGAGAGGATTATTCCAGGAGTGGGTGGGTGAGATTCTGTGGCCTGCATTGTGCAGGAGGTCAGACTAGATGATCATAATGGTCCCTTCTGACCTTAAAGTCTATGAGTCTATATGAATCCACACTTTGTGGTCTGCCTCAACATTCCACTGGAAGCTGGTTTTGAAGCCTGCATATAAGGCTAGATTATGCCTTCCACTTGTAAGGATACATGGGGGGTGGGGAAGGGTCTTGTGCTAAGGTTAGTCACAGGCACAGTCCTTACTCTCATGGAGCTTCCTTCTAGAGCCCCAGGAATGCAGGCTATCCTAAAACCCAACCCTGCACCTCTGAAATCCATGGCAAAACTCCCATTCATTTCAGTGGTGTGGAATCAGGGTCCTTAAGAGAGTGGAAATGAGGTGGTGCCCCTTTACACCAGCCATTGGAGATGGCTAAAAAGAGGACAACATGCTGCATCCTCCTCAAGGATGTTGCCGGAGATGCACTCCCTGTGCATGCCAAAGAGCTCTGGGAGGAACCGTTTCTCCTGATTGTGTTTCTTCTCAGAGCTCTCCCTGGAGCACTGCAGCACCTCACAGCCTTCAGCATGGACCTCTGTCTATCAGGCACAACGTATTGATCCATATTGTTTTGCTTTTCCTATTTATAACTTAATTTCTAGCGACTTGCAATGATATGGTGGTGGTGTGGGGATTTTGGTCAGGCAGCTGTTGTGTTCTGAGCACCACTTTATCTTGCAGTTCATAATCTTCTCACTGTTGAATTTGCCTTTGTTGTGTCCACCTGCTGTGTCTCATCCTGTATTCAGATCGTAGGCTTTTCAGGGCAGGGACTGTCTTTTAGTCCTATGTTTGTACAGTGCTTAGCACAATGGGGCCCTGATCCCTATTTGGAGTCCCTCATTGCTACATAAAAATAATAGTACAAATAATAAATAATAAATACATGTATTGTGGGAGTTCTAAGCCAGTTATTAAATCAATTTGAATACTATGCTATACTTCCAATATATTTTCAGTCTATTTTCAGAAAAAATAACATTTGTAAGAGGTGTATTTAAAATATGACTGAGAGCGATTTCAGTGAATTCAGTGGACTCCAATGAAATCATCCTCAGGAAATGTTATTTAAAATACCTGACACTTGTTGCAAACTGGCATATTTCAGATTTGCTCCTGAGAGTATTTCTATGATCCCTGGGGATCAAAGTCATCTCTGGCAGTCATGATTTACCCAGGGAGTAGAGCGCTCACCATCAGACACAGGGAAATCTCCTTCTTCCTTCATCTTGATGGAATTTTAACACACAGGTCCTGACAACTGCTTTCAGTGCATCACTATAATGACTATGGGTTATTTTAGGTATATCAATATATATTTGTGTGTTTATCATTTTCAAAAGACTACCACTTGTAATGGATTGTAACAAGACCTGGTACAGAGCACTTATTTGTTTTACTAGCACCTTGGCATTTGTAAGCCTTTTTCTTTACGTTATTTTCCCTACAATATAGTTTTTCTACTCAGGGACTACTCCAAGTTGAGCAAAGGGTGTGTGTGTGGGGGGGGGGGAGTGGAGGAGAGGATGGCACAGTAAGAGACAAGGGTGAAGAGCTTTGAGGGGAGTACAAGAAGCTTGAATTTGACGCAAGAGGGAAACGGAGAGGGAGTGGAGGGCGCTGAAGAGGGAGGCGTGAGAAGTTATGGCCAGGAAGATTCTCTCAGCAGCTTTATTTTGAATGGGCTGGGGGTGGGAGAGTGGGGGTGTCAGGAAGTCCCTCCCCTGTCCCTTTAAAGCACGGGGGCTAAGCCCATCCCTGCCCCTGTTCTGCGCGTGCATTGTCTGGAACGTCTGTCTGAGCGCGGCAGGGTCCCATTGCGTGTGGCTCTGCGGTGCGTTATTGGCTGGGCAGTGCCCAGCGGTGCTGCTGCACCTGTTGTAGGCTGCGTGCTGCGGGAGGGAGGCGGAGGAAACCAGTGATTGTACGAACGGGCAAGAGCAAGAGCAGGAGGGGCGCTGGGAGCCAGCCGTCCTATGGGGGAGCCGGAGGCAGGGGGAGAGTGAAAGCTGAACTTGGAGAGTGTTGGGTTTTTTTTTTTTTTGTTTTTTTTTTTTAGTCCTTCACCTGGGATCAGCCGACGGGACGACGCCCGCTGGCCGCCCCGGCCGGGGCCAGCTCCCGGACTGACCCCCTGTTAGAGGCAACAAAGCCGCCTACTTCTCTCTGACTTGAACAGGTTCCTTCAGCCTGGGAGCCCTTCTCGGCTCTCGGCCACGGGAATCCCTTTAAAATGAATGGGATCCGCTGCACGGAAGCGCCGCTGAACGGACCAAAGGAGAAGGTAACAGGGCTGTGTGGGGCAGGCGAGCTCCTGGGGAGCTGATAAGCAGGACAGAGGCACTGCACAATAAGGGCAGCTCCGTTGCTGTGTTGGCGAATCGGGTCCCTTTAGACTTAACACAAGGCATGTCCACACGCAGGATGCACTACCACCCAGGATGCTTCGGTGCAGGCGCAGTGGCTACACGTGTTATCCGTTCCTGCCAGAGCGTTTGAGGGCCAAAATTTAGATGGATCCACCGGGATCCAGGTGCCAGAGTCAGAATTTTGCAGTGCTCATGCACTGAGATGTGTCTAGGTCTGGAATATTTTGGTGCAGTAGAAGTGGCTACATTTGTTCTCCATTCACGCAGGGAATTCCGAGGGGTTGAAGGCCAAGAATTGGATGGATTCAAATAGGAGGATCCACCTACTAGATCCTGGGGTTTATGGTGCTGGTGCACTAGGGTGCATCGGGGTCCAGATTTTTTGTGTGCAGTTGCAGCAACTAGATTTGTTCTCTATTTAGGTATCAGAAATTGGCGGGGGGGGGGGGTGTCAAAGTTTGGCTGGGTCCAGAGGCTGGTTTTGGGACACTCATGATCCAGGATGAATCAAGATCCAGATATTTTTGGTACAGTCTGAGCAGCTAGACTTGTTCTCTATTTGATTGGGAACTTGGGGGGGGGGGCGCAAAAATCAGGCAGGATCCAAGTATATCCAGCCTTTACCCTTGTCTCACTCTGAGCTTTGGTTTTGGGATTTTCCACAAAATTTCTGCCTAAATCTTGCTGTCATGTAGGTTAGAAGTTCTTGACCTTTTTCTTTCTGAGCCCGCCCCCCTCCACACATGCTCTAAAAACTTCATTGTCCACCTGTGCTACAACCACTGTTTTTCTGCGTATAAAAGCCAAGGCTGGTGTTAGGGGGTAGCAAGCCAGGCAATTGCCTGGGGCCCCACGCCACAGGGGGCCCTGGAAGCTAAGTTGCTTCAGCCCCAGGTGGCAGGGCTTGGAGCCCCAGCAAGTTTAATGCTGGCTGTGCTTGGTGGACCCTCTTAAAACCTGTTCACGGCCCCCCAGTGGGCCCCAGACCCCTGTTGAGAACCACTGATGTAGGTCATTCTTCCATAAAATTCCATATCTTCCTTCACAAAGTTTTAGGGTTACAAAGGGTATGTCCTTCAAAGTCTTTAGACAAACATTGTATGAAGTGCGTGCATCCAGCCAATGAGAGAATTCCATTCCCAGCTTCTATCCCCTGCTTCCCACCGGGGAGTCACTGGGGGAGACTTTTACACACTCACTTGCTCTGACTCTGCTGCCCTGTCCTGGGAGTCCCAGGTAACACAGCACACAAGCAGACTTGCAAGCCCCATGTAATTTACACTGCAGACCCTACTCGACCTTGTTTAACCTAATAACGTGCAGATTGCTGGCAAAAATCAACTTAGATATTTGGAGCCAAAAGTTTCTTTCAAATGCGGTAACCACCTAGGCAGTATTTACTGTGCAAATAAAAAAAGAACATGTTGATTTAACAATTAATCAATGGGAAACAAACAAATAAGTTTGTTATGAGGAAATGACCATCCTTTTCCCCCAAGGAGAGTAGAGAAGGAGAAGTAGCTGCTCTCCTGTGAATGCAGGGGCTGCACTTCTTCCTTGCCCTTATTCAAGGGCAGGGAGGAAAGGTCGAAGCTCCTTTCAGCCTCCCCTTCACTGCACACCCACATCAGGACCACCCAAAATCTGTCCAGTTCTGCCACCCTTAGCAATATTGAGTAGTATTTTCCCAGCAAACAGACTGGGTTTAATGGGACTACACACCTGAGTAAGTACCACTCAAACCTGAGTGGCAGTAGTAGTACCTTACTATGCAAGTGTTCCTCTAACTCAGGATAATCTCCCAGTGGGATCAGGCCGCTAAGCTATGTTTGTTTATTGTGGCAATTTACCATTTTTGCAGTGACAAGGTGAAAGTGACCCTGGGCAGAATAAAGTTTATAGGTCTGAATTCTGATTTCAGTTAGAGAGAGAGTTCACTGACCAGAATGAAGTTCCTCCAAGTTTACATTGATATAAACAGGAGCACAATCTGACTCATGGAGTGCAAAGTATGGTCTAGTCTTCCTGAGGTAAAGATTGAAAAAACAACCCTCTGTGTTACAATATTTGGAAAGGAGAAGCAAGGTGAATGCAATTTCCTTTGCATTGTGTTTGTGAGTAAGAGCATGAAATTAATGCTCGATAATTTATCATTACAGAGATTACAAAAACAAAAGCACACATAAAAGGCTTCTTGTGGTATTCTACTTAATCGTGGCTACTATATCAAAATTGATATATGGAAGATTAAAAACCACAGCACTTAATTTAATTTAAATTATCCAGACTAATTTAAGTATGTATTTTGCTTTAGTCTAGATATGCATCACATTAGTTTGCACTGTCGTTTTTAAATCTCCCCTGGTTTGATATGAATGGGGCTGAGGAATTGCCACGCTGTATGGGAGCTCCCACACTAGTCTAAGGAACTTTTTCATACTCAGGATTATTTATACATTTTTAAACTGGTTTTATGGCAAATTAACATAAATAGAGGTAATTGTCTTCAGAAGAAATTTGTCAGAGACCAGATTTTTAGATACCTATAAAATGTGACCAGTAAAGTAGTATATTCTCTCACTGTGTTGAGCTGGAATTTACAGATGTAATTTACAATAATACTAATATAAACGTTGAAATTTACCAAACTACCAATACCATAAACTCTTAATATTGAGGGAAAAGTGAAGTCTATGACTGGCTTTGGAAGGGATCTGAAGTTTGGAGGAGTATATTCTCCTCTTGTTGTGAGGGGATTTACAAGTTTAATTCCCTTTAATATTAAAGGAAAGATGTATTGCCATTGCTTTGCAATGAGAGAAGAATAGCCCCTTCCACGTTTCAGAGATCTCTTCCAGAGCCATTCATGTACGTAAGTTCATCTCACTGAAATGCACAGGAAAGCAGTTTCTTGTACGTGCAAAGTTTGTTAGAGGGTGCACAGTTTCATGGCACTTGCCCTAAAAGCCTTTATCGGTGAACGCTTCTTTTTAGTGGGAAAGCAAATAAAACAAAACAGCCCTTTTATGCTCACTGCATGTGTTTTTCAGAGGTGGGATATAATGGGCCAAATTTTGGAGGTGCACAAAGTGTGTATAAGTGAAGTCAGAGTTTGGCTGACTACATTAAGCAAGTTCTGTTTTTGGTCCCCTGCTCTCCTGTATGTCCCTGGCTGAATATACACGTTCCAATTACTACTAGTTTGCCACCTCAGTTTTGTCTTCAATTCCTCTTTCTTCTCACATCCAAACTCTTGCCATATCCTATCTCTTCTTCCTCTAAAAATCCATCCTTAACTCTTCACCCCAACACCCCCCACTGCTAAAACCCTTGTCCATGCCTAGGTCATTTCTCATGTCTGTTACTCCTCTCTGGCTACCTGGCATCTCGCTCTGCTCTGCTCCTCCAGTCTATGTTGCTGCCAAACTCCTCCATCTCTCTTGCTATTCTGACCAAATGCCTTCTTTTCACTTTCTGCATCAAATTCAAGACTTACCTTCAAGGACCTGCTCTACTCCTCTGCCTACTACATCTCCGTTGACATCTTCTTCCGTTCCCCATCCTGTAGCCTATATTCTTGTCAAGCCTGTCTTAAGTGCTCCAGTACCTCTCAGCCTCAGGCCTCTACACCATGAGACAGCCAAGGGCATGTATTAATTTAATATGAATCATTTCCATTTTTTCAAGTTAATATTCTCTGCATTTAAAAATCATATGTTGAGTGGGCATTTTTAAAAGGCAAGAACCTCCTTATTATAAAGGAAATGGAAAATTAATCACAATTTAAGAAGGATATTGATAAATTGGAGAGGATTCAAAGAAGAGCCAATAGAATGATTATCACGAGCCATGTGTTTCAATCCTGTAAACTCAAATAGCTCAACAAAGAGAAGGTTAAGGGGTAACACAATTTATAAGTATCTACATGGGGAACAAATATTTAATAATGGGCTCTTCAATCTAGCACAAAGGTATAACATGACCCAATGGCTGGAAATTGAAGCTAGATACAATCAGACTGGAAAAAGGTATACATTTTTAAGTGAGAATAATTAGCCATTACAACAACTTACCAAGTTTAGTGGTGGATTCTCCATCACTGACCATTTTTAAATCAAGATTGGACATTTTTACAAAGGACCTGCTCTAGGTATTTTTGGGAGAAGTTAAATGGCCTGTGCTATACAGGAGGTCTGATTAGATTATCACAATGATCCCTTCTGGCCCTGGAGTCTATGAATCTATGAAACTTCCTCGTTAGGCAGAAATCAATAGCATCCTCAGAATCACACCTAGAAAAAGGGTCAGTCCTGCAACTTTGACTCCTATGAAATATCCTGTGACATCAGCTGGGAGTAATCATACAAGTAAGGGATATTCATGTAAGAAAATTGCAGAAGCAGATTCAAAATAAAGGTGTGTTCCTTCTTTCACTAACGTCAATGGCAAAAGCTCTGATGGACTTTGATTGTAGCAGGGTCTACTTCAGAATGTTGAGGAAATCTAGATACTGACTGGTGAAATAAAGATGCAATAATTTATGCTGATTTATAAAAGCCAACTGTGAACAGCTGAACAACATAAACCCAGGTTTGATGTGACATATTTTAATCAAACTGAAGATTCAAAATACTATATTTACTTGCAAAGCATACATTAAAATTCTAAATACTGTAAAATATTTGTTGAATATATGAGACAGTTCCATTATTATGTAATAGGGATTAAATCCAAGACACAATAGCCATCAAAAAGCCTTTGTAGCTAATCTTATTAGGAATATAGCTTGCTGAAGGGGAATGATGATCTTGTGGCTAAACCATAGGACTCTGAGTCAGGCCATTTGGGCTCTATTCCTGGCTTTGCCACAGTGTAAGCTTGGGCAAGTCACTAAAACTCCCAACTCTCCCCATCACAAAATGTAGCCACACTGTTTATTAGAGATGAAACTAAAGTCAAAATAGGTTTCAAAGAAATGTAGTTCTAAGGAACAAATAAAATGTCATTTTTAAATGTCCTATGAACTTTATTAATTATTCAGTGTAATATATTAATTAATTTTGTACTAGGTGGTTATAGGCAGGTATGAAGGCAAGGTGTCTGCCCCGAAGAGCTTGTGTAACCCACACACCTCCTGGGTGTGATGTTCTGTCCCATCTAGTGGCACGGAGACCACTTAGAGATTACTGAGTCTGCTGCAGCCTTAGCTAAGGGCCATGTGACTTTTAGCTCATGCAGTAGAGCAGGGGTAGGTAAACTATGGGCCATGTCCAGGCCATCAGACACACAGTTTTAATCTGGCCTTCAAGCTCCTGCTGGAGAGCAGGGTCTGGGGCTTGCCGCGCTCCAGCTGGGGAGTGGGGTCAGGGACTTGCCCCACTCCACGCATGCCGTGGCTACTCTACGCAGCTTCCGGAAGCAGCAGCCTGTCCTACCTCTGGCTCCTACATGTAGGGATGGCCGGTGGCTCCACATGCTGGCCCTACCCCAAGCGTAGATCCCATTAGCTGGGAACCATGGCCAATGGGAGCTGAAGGGGCAGCACCTATGGACGGGACAGTGTGCAGAGCCGCCTGGCTGTGCCTCTGCATAGGAGCTGGGACATGCTGCTGCTTCCAGGAGCTGCTTGAGGTAAGTGCCACTCAGAGCCTGCACGCCTGACCACCTCCCACGCCCCAATCCCCTGCCCCAGCCCTGATCCCCCTCCACACCCCTCAGCCCCACCCCAGAGCCTGCACCCCCAACCAGAGCCCTTGCACCACAACCCCCTGCCCCAACCTGGAGCCCTCTCCCACACCCTGAACTCATTTCTGGCCCACCTCAGAGCCTGCACCCCCAGATGGAACCCTTACCCCCTCCCACACCCCAACCCCAATTTTGTGAGCATTCATGGCCCGCCATACAATTTCCATACCCAGATGTGTCCCTCAGGCCAAAATGTTTGCCCACCCCTACAGTAGAGGCTCATGCATTTAGTTCCAGAGGTCCCAGATTCAATCCCACCCACCAACCACTGGGATCTGTCCGTGTCACACTTGCAATCTGCATACCATCACAAAAGTGAGGATAGGAAACAACAAAAGCAGTGTGCTTTGATAGTGAAGTGTGGGCCACTTCATTAGTTCCACAGTCTAGTTTGTCTTCATGCCTTTTCCCAGAGTGAATCATCAGAATATGGTGGCACAGTGCAAAAACCAGACAAAAACCAGCATATAAGCTAAGACCCAGTTTGTGAAGTTTATGTAGGTCTATGGAAAAATTGCCAAATCCAACATAGGTCAATAGTAACCAGAAATGGTCTACAGCAGTTTTAGTGGCCTTTGTGAAATCAGTTGGTGGCCTCAGTCCTATTCTTAGTGAACAAGTGTCTTTATAGCCACAAATTCCCACAATCATCCTCACATGTTGGCAGTCTCAGCAGCAACAGAGGCCTAAGACTGAGTGAATCTGCATACAGATCAACCCTTTAGGTGAAAGCATCTTTGTTGGGAAGCTCCCACTGCTGCTGCTCACACATGCTTTACTGGTTGTGAATAAACAGCAGAATTCAGTCTCCAAAACTATCCATATACACACTTTATTAATATTACATTCTACTGTTGAAATAAAAAGGGGCTTTTTCAGTACAATCAAACCAGTTGTCTCCAGCATTCTGTACCATAATTCTTGCACTAATAATACTTCATTGTTTCTAGAATTATAACACGTAAAAAAAGTCAGATTTGGGAAAACTTAGCATCATTCTAAGGAGAACTAAACAGAGGACTCTTGAGTAGGAGTGGAGCGATTATATCACCTCTGTATTTGGTACCACTGTAACTAGTGCTAGAATACTGTGTCCAATATTCAAAAGATATTGATAAATTGAAGAAGGTTAAGAAAAGAGTCACAAGAATGCTTAAAGCAACAGTGTCCAATACGTTCGCCACTAGCCACATGTGGCTAATAGGCTACTGAATTGTGGCTAACGCATGTGGCTTTTTTAATAATGTGGCTAATAAGAAAAATTCAAAACCACAAGTGTGGCTAGCAGTGGGGCTAGCATCGAATTTCTATTTGACACTGCTGAAGGATTGGAAAAAGTATTGGAATGCTTAAAGGATTGGAAAACTATTTTAACTTAACAAAGAGTAGGTTAAGGGGTGATTTGATCTCAATCTGTAAATTCCTACACAGGGAATCAAAATTTGATAATCGTCTCTTCAATCTAGCAAAGATATAACAAGATCCCATGGCTGGAAGCATAGCCGGCGCGAGTCTTCCATTTGGGGAGGCTTAGATGTGAGTGCCAGAAGCTCCCTCGAAGTGTGGGACGCCACTGGCGCGTGGACTGTGGACCTGCCCTGAGGCTCTACCCCCACTTTTCCTCTTCCCCCAAGGCCTCACCCCACCTGCTGCTTGCTCCTCTCTGCCTCTTTCCCCAAGGCCCTGCCTGCCCTTCGCTCCTTTCTGGGGCAGAGAGGAGCAAGCAGCGGTGGGAGGAGGCCTTGGGAGAAGAGGCAGAGAAAGAGTGGGGCCTTGGGGGAAGAGACAGAGGCGGGGTGGGTGGGGCCTTGGGGCAGAGTGTGGGTGGGGTCATGGTTCAGGCACTGGTGGCTCCCCCACTTCTAGGAATCTTCCGGTGCTCCAAAGGTGGCTGGCAGGCAGGGCCGGCGCTACCACTAGGCAACCCTAGGCGGTTGCCTAGGGCGCCAGGATTTGGGGGGTGGCATTTCTTACCTTCAGCCGCTGGGGACCTCGGCAGCATTTTGGCGGCAGCTTCTTCGGCCGCTGGGGACCTCGGCGGCTGAAGAAGGCAAGAAATGCCACCCCCCGAATCCTGGCGCCTAGGGCGGCAGAGAAGCTGGCGCTGCTACTGCTGACAGGTGTGCCTCCAAAGGGAGGTGACCTGCGCCACATCCACAGCATTTGCCCACCTTCATGGCCAGCCTTTTTTGTGGGGAGGCTTAGCCTTCTCAAGCCTCTTATACACACCTCCCAGGGCTGGAAGTTGAAGCTAGACAAATTCAGACGGGAAATGAGGTGTAAATTTTTAACAATGAGGGTAATTAACCATTGACAAAATTTACCAAGGGTTATGGTGCATTCTCCATCACTGGCAATTTTAAAATCAAGATTAGATATGTTGTTGTTTTTTTTCTCCCCAAAAGATCTGCTCTAGTTCTAACAGGAATTATTTTGGGGAAATTTTATGGTTTGTGTTATATTGGGAGGTCAGATTAGATGAGTACATTAGTCCCTTCTGACTTTATCTATGAATGAAAAGGTCTTGAGAAGTCTGTCAATTTTTGATTAGTGGCAGATTAAAGCTTTTATTAGGCAGCTAATCACATGAGATTTAAAACTTGCCATTCAAAATCAAGTGATTTAAACCTCAGTCCTACAAAGATTTGCACAGGTCATTGACCTTACTTGAGGTTAAGGAAATTACTCTCAGTGCATAAGGTTAATCATTTCTACAAATCTTTCTTCACAGGATTAGGGCCTTAATTTGGTTGTTATACCATGGATGGGGGAGGAGGTGGTAGATGCATAGGCCAAGATATCAGAGTTAAAAAAATGAATTCCAAACATTTTAATGAACAGAAATAGCCTTTGTTTTTAAAAAAGAACTTATTTGCCAAAAAAATCAAAAACCTGTTGTTCTTCTAGATTCTTCATGTTTATGCCTTTTATTATTTGAAATTTGTACTCAAATTTTAATGAATTATAGGATTTTTTTTTGCTTACCACAATGATTTTGGTTAATATTATTAATGAGAAATGGGTCCATTTTGAATTCTGCAAACTACTTTAATCTTTTTATGAATATTCTGACCAGTACAGTACCCCAAGATCTATTTTCTTAGAGCAGGGGTTCTCAAACTGGGGGTCAGGACCCCACAGGGGGTTACAAGGTTATTACCTGGGGGGGGTCAGTGAGCTGTCAGCCTCCACCCCAAGCCCCGCTTTGCCTCTAGCATTTATAATGGTGTTAAATATATATTAAAAAGTTTTTTCTTTATTAGGGGGGATCGCACTCAGGGGCTTGCTATGTGAAAGGGGTCACCAGTACAAAAGTCTGAGAACCACTGTTTTAGAGAATCAGGACTTTCCTTTGGCCCATTTTAGAACAAATCTTTAAGGTAAGGTGACCTACAGAGGGGTGAAAAGGTTTATATACATAACGTTCCTAGGAAACAAATCGCTCTCTGCCTTGATTGAGGAGCTTTTTGCCTGTATCTAGTCCAGAGAAACCATACTAACAGCGTTAATAAGATGATGCTGGAGAGGGGCAGAGAGGTCTAAAGTACATTCCTGCTCCCTACTATCTTATTTGTAGCAGCTCTGAGGACAGTCCGAGCGCACGAATGCTGCCAAGGGCACTAGTAGCAGCAGGTGTAGTAACAGCAGAGGTGGTAAAAGAAAGAATACAAAAAGTGAGGAGGGAGATCTGTCAAGGAGACAACGCCTTCTTGTTTTGCATCACCACCACGATGCCGTGGTTGGGCAGCAGTAGGGAGCAGGAGTTCAAATGCCCGGTGCTTCTCTTGGGCATGTTAAAGTCCTCACGGTAGTGCGGGCTGGGGAGCAGAGCCCAGGGGCGAGGGGGCTGTCACAGCTGCAGAAGAAGGGTTAGGACTAGAGGAGACCCTAGGTGACATGGGGGAGGGGGAGATTAGAAGGGAAACCGAAATCGAGGAGCAGAAGAGAGACGCCGGAAAGCCGGTTGTTCTGTAGTGTGGTGCACTGGGCATACTAACCTGCCGTTGAAGGGGTAGCCTGACCCGTGGCTGCAGACTCTGGGCCGGTGCACTGGGGGGATTGGGAGACACCGGATTGACTCAGAGCCCGGTTTAGATGAAAGGGGCGGGAGGGGCGCGCCGAGGAGCTAGACCGGCCCCTCCAGCCGCCGCCACCACAAGTGACCCCAGGCTCGCAGCGCGGGAGCAGAGGCTGGCGGGCTCCTGGTAGCGGCGGGGAGGGGGGGATGCCCCTCCGGGGGAAGCGGCCGCCTCGCTCCCCTGTGGCTGTGCGGAGAAGAGGGCCCGCCGCGAGCCCCGCAGGAGGGGGCCGGGGAGGCAGCGGCGGGCGAGCGAGGAGATAAATGGGAGGGAGCGGCACGGCGAGCGCCACAGGCAGCGAGCGGCGGCTCGGCGGCGGGTGGTGCCCGAGGCACAGCTGCACAGGGGCGGCGGCGGCCCCCTAGCCGGCCGGGGCCGAGCGGGCTGCGGCTGGGCTGGGCGCGGAGCGCGCCGCGCTGGTGGCTCGGGGAGCGGGATGGGCTGCGCGCCCAGCATCCACGTCTCGCAGAGCGGCGTGATCTACTGCCGGGACTCGGACGAGTCCACCTCCCCCCACCAGACCGCCGCCCTCTCGCAGGGCACCGCCGCCACCCTGCACGGCCTCTTCGTCAAGACCGACGCGGCCGACTCCATCCCCTCGGTGCTCGCCTACCAGAGCCGCCCGCCACCGCCCGGCCCCGGCCCGCGCCGCCAGGAGCGCAGGGAGCCCGCCACCCCTGCGGCCGGCGGCCGGGCTGGGGCGCGCCGCTGCTGCAGCAGCACCGAGGCGGAGACCCAGACCAGCCACACCAGTGTCAAGGTAAAGGCGGGGGGCGGGCCGAGGTGCCAGGTGCGGCGCGCTCACTGGGCGGGGGCCGAGTGTGGAGGGGGGGGTCTGTCCCCTCCTCCCTTTGCCCCGGAGGGGGCTCGGCTGGCAGGGCGAGCCGAGGAAGCGCCGCCTGGCGCTGCGGAGAGATGCGCCTGGGAGGATGCGGCCGCAGGTAGCCGTTGCCTTGGTGCCCACGGCCTCGCTCCAGCATCAGATGATCCCAACCCCTCCGGCCGGGCACCGAGTCCGCGCAGATTTTCCGGTTTTCTCGGCACATGAAGCGCAGCGGGGAGAAGCGGAACGCGCCCCGAAGGCACGTGGGCCGCGCGTGCGGGCAGTAGCTTTCCAGCGGACAGCGGGGAGGTGATGGGTGTATGTCAAGTTGACCTTGCGATCCTTCCAAAAACGTCTGGATGCATAGCGGTGGGGGCGGGGGGCGAGATGTAATAAATCCAGGCTTCGCTGGTTTCCAGGCAGAGTCACAGCGGGGAATCTCGTTCTAAAAGCATGTTTCCACATCCCTCTGCTGAATTATTTTACTAGGACTAATAATACTCAGTTTTAACACTCCATGGGGGGTGCTGGAACAATTTCTACAGTGGGGGTGCTGAGAACCATTTAACCAAACTGTAAACCCTGTATATAATGGAAACTACTTCAAGCCAGGGGGTGCCGCAGCACCCTTAGTTCTAGCACCTATGTACTCCACTCCAAACAAGCAAAAAATCACCCATATAGACATGAATGCACAAGTAAGTACATCCTGGACAAACATAGCTGTAGTATGGCTAGTAGTAGTTGGTGAAGTGGTTCAACAGATGGCTTTAGTCTGTAGGATTCATTGGCTGGAAGTCTGTGGCTTGATTCCAGCCATCAGTGGTTAAGGTGTGCATTGCAGCAATGTGCATGTGAAGTGTTACAAGTTAGATGTAGTAGCTACGAGCCTTATTATATAATGTGGTTTTACTGGGTTTTTTCCTTTTGTATTTTGTTTGGTTTGATTTTTAGGAATAGCCTTTGATTTACTAATATTAAAGTGGCCTGGCATTTTCTCTTCATAGCCATGGAGGGTCTGTAGGAATTACTTGTTCATGGTGTCATCACACTGGAAAGGTTGTGATTGGAGACTGTCGTGATTGTGATACAGTTTAAGTTTAGTTATCTTCTCATGCTGTAATGATGTGACAGTACACGATAACTTAGAAATTAAAAGGACACCATCAACTTAAAAATCACACTTCTGTCTGAAATCTTTTCACTTGAAACACATAGAATTCATATAAGTGAAAGAGATTACAGGGAAAATAATTTCCATGGTATATTTGCTTGCTGTATACATTTCATAGCATTCTGTGTATATTTAGTTTTATTGTTTCCATCATAGAGGAATCCTGCACCCTTAAAATGAATGGGAGTTTGTTGTTGACTTCAATGGGAGCAGGACTGGGGCAATAGCTAGTTAGTCAGTTTTTCCTGTTGTTTGTAAGGGTGTTTCACACAGCAACATGGGAGAAAAACATTTTAAAGGATAAGAAAATGTGATTGTAAAACCTGTGTCCCTTTAAAGGGACAATATTGATTTAAAAATGTTATAAACAAATACATTCCTTTACCTATGTTACCAATAACACCCTTGGCTATTACAGATAAATGTATTTTAAATATGCAATTTAATTGTCATAACTTATATTCTGCTTGTTTTTTACATTTCTCTCAGCGTGAACAATGAAAATCAATGAAGTCAGTTTGACTTTTAGGTTCTTGGTTCTGCAATGTTTTGGATTCAGACACTGCAGATGAATGTTCATTTACTTGAAAATAACTGTTTTCATTGAAATGTTTAAAAAGTGAGAATATTTCTGTTTTTAGATTTTATAAAATCTTGTTTTTACAGCATTTAAATTTTGGGCCAAATTCAGATTTCCCTTTAACTTCTGTCACTATGTTCTAGAAAAGTATACCAGAGGAATAATGCCCACATTTTTATATATTTTACATTCTATGACTAAAGTGAGGGTGGATATTACAGAATTATTACCCATACAAAACACTGTTCAGTTCCGACCTGGTTACAGAGAAAAATTAAAAGCATGATACTGTAGTTCTGTGGTGGTAGATGCAGGCAAAACAAATTTAAAGAAAAGATATTCAGAATTTTGTCAAATCGTCAGTTTATATTCAGCCTCCCATTGTTTTAACTATTATAATTCTTGGTTCTATATATCATCAGGAATGCAGCATCTCCATTTTGGTCTGAGTTATCTTTAGGGAAAGAAAATAGATTCATTCATATATAGCATTAGTAGGCATGTTAACCCTGATGTCTTCATCAAATTCCAGTTTGGATAACTATGTACTATGTAGTTCTACATACGTTTCCATTGCTGTTTCCTCTGTCTTTACTAGGGTGACCAGACAGCAAGTGGAAAAATCGGGATGGGGTGGGTGGTAATAGGAGCCTATATAAGAAAAAGACCCAAAACTTTACTTTCTGTCCTAAACAGCTCCTGGTTAATGCATTGCCTGAGGTGGCTACACGTTAGTGGTGGATCGTTTTATAAACAAACTGATATGCAAACACTTTCAAGTTGATCAATGTAATTGCATCGTCACAATATACAACTGGCATTAAAAGAGAAGTTTACCCACAATATGTTTTCAGCCCAAAGTAATTCAAACGAAAGGTAACAAAGACTGATAGTTATTGTTTAAATTTATTGTCTTGCATAAACTTGATTTAAGTCCAAATAATCTGTAGTTCATTATGAGTGAGACAATGATTATAAAAATACATTTCCCCACTTATTTTTTAACAAAATGTTCTAGTCTTCATCAGCCTCAAGCATTCTAGTCTGTTAGTCAACATTCCGGGTCAGTTCCTGCTCACCTTGGTCACGTGAGCTATAATGAGACTTTACACTTATATTCTGCTCTTTTCTCTGTAGATCTTAAATGCTTAACAATGGTGGATAAGCATTTTCCAGATAAGTTAACTGAGATGGAGTTTGACTTACCCATTGTCACATAGTGAGTCTGTAGCACAGTTGGAACTAGAACCTAGAGCTCCTGACTCCTAGCCTAATGTTCACTCTGGTGGGCCATAGCCGCAAGGAGAATACTTCACTAAGGTCTGGTGTACACTACAAAGTTACGTTGACATATGTTGCCTTGTGTTGTACGCTCAACTTTGTCTCCTGCCAATGTAATCACCCCATTTCAACAATGCAGTAACACTACCTCTCTGAATAGCGCTGAGTCATGGTCAATGTACTGTGGTTGATGCAGTGTGAGTGTAGACACCATGTGACCTACATCAACCCTCAGAGTCCTCCAGCAACTGTTCCCCAATGCCTGACAGTGACCAATCTGGTCACAACGGTGAACTCCACTGTCCAGGGGTCACGGATACTGGAAGCCACCCCCCTCCTCTTTTTTAAAGCCCCCACATATTTTTGAAATGCTTGTTCCTGATTGTCCAGCTTGATGAGCACACCTTGCGGCTCTCCCTTGTTTGCAACTTACCGATCATGCAGGCTACATGGGATGACCAGATAGCAAGTGTAAAAAATCGGGACTGGAGGTGGGGGGTAATAGGTGCCTATATAAGAAAAAGCCCCCAAAATCGGGACATATGGTCACCCTAAGACTACATGCTCCAGATGTGCTCTGGCCTGTAGACAGGAGGTATTGGCTCTCTTGGGCCTGTGGGGAGAAGAGGCTGTGTAGGCACAGCTATGAAGCAGTCATAGAAACATGGACATCTACTAGCAGATTGCACGGAGGATGCAGGTGAAGGGATACAACAGGGATCAGCAGCAGTGCCGCATGAAAGTGAAGGAACTGCAGCAAACACACCAGAAGGCCAGGGAGACCAATAATCAATCTGGTGCGGGTGTCGAGCCACAGACCTGCCACTTTTTTACAATGAGATATATACTTGGCAGAGACCCCGCCAGAATCCCGCAGAGCACCATGGATACCTCTGAGGAACCTGAGTCACAGACCCCCTACCACAAATGGCAAGGAGGAGGATGGGAATATACAACCAGGGGGTCGAGCATTTCTGCAATCCAGAATCTGTTTGAGACTCACCTGCAGTCTAGTCAGTCCCACCAGCCAACCATGGGCGAGCCCAATGCAGGGGGAGGAAACTCAGGTAAGTGTGTGAATGCATTTCCCATTACAGTGTTTAAATGTACGCGTGGTGCATGACCCCCATGTAGCAGGACACAGGTAATGAATTTTCATTAATTTGCTCGTACTAGAAGAAGTAGCGGTACAACAAACAGAGGTATTGTTATCTGCTTTTCGTTCCCCTGTACAGTTTGGCGGGGCCATGCAGAGTAGTTTTTTTTTATGTACACAGGGATCTCCCTTGAATTGTCCTGAGAGATCCCAATGAAACTTTAATGGAGATACACTGCAGTCCTCTCCCAAAAGTTTCTAGAGATGGCAGCCTTATTTCTTCCTCTGCAGTAAGACACTTTCCCACATCACTCTGCGATTTCTTCAGCTGGCACCATTGCAGTAAACAGGTGCCTATGGGCCCATGTGGCTTTGGGATGCCAACATGGGCTGTACTCTCTGTGCCCTTGTTACCCTCAGAGTGCGGGTATCAGCCAAAATCACCACAGCCTGTGGAAAATAGTGCCAATGCTCAGGGCCATTGCCCTGCACTGATACACATGGAAATAGGGGCTGAAATTTTGTTTCATGCAAGCCAACGATTCCCTCCTCATTCCAACCCATGACCCTGGTGGCAGTGGCGTAGCCAGGTTTAGAGCACGGGGGAGAAGAGCTAAAAAAAAAGGCGCCGGGAGCAAAAAGCGTCGGGAGCAACAACAAAAAATGCTCCGCTCTGGCTGCAGCGTAGGAGCAAAAGGCGTCGGGAGCAAAAAAAGGTGCCGCTTCTGCTTAGTGGGGGAGCGGCCGCTCCCCCTGCTCTCCCCCGGCTACGCTACTGCCTGCTGGGCCATTGTCACCATGGCTGGAGCTGTGAGTAGCGGTGTGCACAGGCTCTCCAAAAGCTGAAATGTCAATAAGCAATAAACATTAGGGGAGCTAGGGAAGGGAGATCTGAACCTTTTCTTTCTCTTCTGACTATACATACAATGATACTTTGGTGTGTTTTATCTGTGGCTGCTGCCATTGTGGCCTGGAGGGGTTCCCCCTCCAAACCCACTGAGCACCTTAGCCAGATAAGGAGGAAAAAAAAGAGGACTCAGGAAGAAGTTCTTTGAGATCCTTCAAGCCAGTATTGCATTGGACTGTGAACAGAAGGCCTGGAGGGTGAATATTTCAGACAGGATGAAGAAGGAAAGAGTGGACAGGAGACAGGCTGAGGAGTCAGAGAGGGAGATGCATCAGGACATAATGGGGCTTTTCTGACAGTGAACAAAAATGGCTGAAGAGTCTTGTTGACCTACAGGTTCAACAATCATAGGCTCGCCTCCTTTTGCAGTCAGTAGAGAACTCCATTTTAGCACTTCCCTACACCCCCAACTTTCCATATGACACTGGGGGGCCGCATCCCTTGTCCTCCAACTCAGGGAACATTGAGGACAACCACATCTTCACACGCCCTGCCCTCGAGAAACTTGTTGCTTTGTGTAGCCAAAATTAACTGAAATGGACAAGACTGTTCTTTCCCCTTGTTAGAATCTGTTCCCTTAATTTATTATGGAAGTTTTAATTGTATTTGCTTTTACTTGCACATTGTTTTGTGTTGGGTTTTTTTGCGCAATGGTTTTGATATGCAATGAAAATCTATTTTTTGGAAAATAATTCCTCTTTATTACTTCACAGCATATGCTGCAGAATGTCTAGCACTAATTAAAAAACACCCACTACTTGTTATTGTTCAGGGTGACAGAACTCATAGAATCAGCAACAAACACAGTTTAATAATTATAAATGTACAGCAAGCACTGCAAAATTAATACGTGCATTAACAGATAGTGTTATGTTCATAAATGTATACTAGGCACCACACAATTCCTAAGAGCACCCAAAACTGCAGTGCTAGGTAGAACACAATCCACCACACCATGTTAAAGTGCTCTTTCAAGGCCTCCCTCTCCCATATAGCTCCTTGTTGAGCTCTTCTAATAGCCCTTGTGTTTGGTTGGTCGAACTCAGCAGACAGGTGCTCCACCTCCACCCCAGCAACAATTTTTCCCCTTTTGCCTCACAGATAAGCAGGACACAACAGGCAACTCTAAGCTTTGGGATATTTTTCTCACTGAGATCCAATCTAGTGAGTCTCTTGAGTCTACCAAAAGCACGTTCAGCTGTCATGTTGCACCTGCTGAGACATTAGTTGAATCTTTCCTTGGTGCTGTTGAGGTGGCTGGTGCACGGCTTCATGAGCCAGGGTAGCTAGAAGTAGACTGGGCCCCTCAGGATGACTGTTGGCATTTCAGCATTGCCAGTGGTAATCTGCTGATTGGAAAAAAAAAAAAGTCCCTGCTTGCAGCTTTCTGAACAGTCCTGTGTTCTTAAAGATGCAAGCATCATGCATAGGCACTGACTCCGTGGGTGCTCCAGATTTCCTACTGACTGGTAGCAATCCAGCATTGCAAGCTTCCACAGTGCAATCACTTGCTTCTCAACTGTCAGTGCAGCTCTCATTCTGGTGTCCCTGTGCTGGAGATTTGGGGCGAGCTTGGCACACAGATCCAGGAATGTTTCTTTTCACATCCAAATGTTCTGCAGCCACTGCTTGTCATCCCAAACCTGCATTACGATGCAATCCCACAAGTCAGTGCTCATTTCTCAGGCCCAGAAGCAGCGCTCCACCATCTGCAGCTGCTCGGTGAATGCCCCCAACAATCTTGAATTGGTTTTCACTATGTCCCACAGCAGTCTGTTCTCTACAAAATTGTCATGTCCCCTGCTGCTGCGGTTCTTCCTGCAGCTGTGCAAATACTGGAGGATAGTTCGTCCTGTATTTGCAATGCTCATGACAGTGGTGCAGAGCTGTGCAGGCTCCATGCTTTTGTCAGAGATAGCAGACAGCGACAAGTGCCATGTGGGTTTGTGGGATTTTTTTTAAAAAGGCGTGAAAATAATGTGATTTGGATGGTATATGGGGATGGAGAAAGTTGCATGATGGGAACTTGACCCATGCTTCCCGTCACCCTGCATGATTTGTTTCTGCCTCACCATGCATTGCCAAAATTTTCCAGAAGACAGTGCACTGGATGAGGGCGAGTTGCACAGCCAAGGGATACTTGCCCTTGGTGCACCACCCTGTGTACCAACATAAACACTCCTGTTGAGTACACACAGCAGCTACACAAGGAGACAACAGTCAGGGGCATGAGTGATATACCAACTGCGGGGGCTTTACGCTGATGTAACTTTCGTCAACCAAAGTTTGTAGTGTACTAGACATGGCTTAAGTAAGCATGCATTCTGTTCCTTAAAGATTAGTGTTACATTTCAAAATTCCCACTGCTTAAGTGAAGCTTCTGCTTGACACATATTCATATTGATAATAATACTGCGCAAATCTATAGCACCTATCATTTGAGGATATCCAAGCATTTTACAAATATTAAATAATGACACCAACATCCTGTACATAGGTGAAGTGATCCCTTCTCCATCCTATCACTCAGATGCAGCCAGTTCTGGGTTGTGCACAGCAACATTCCACAGCACTTTATTAAAGAATATCTTAGAAGTAAATAATATCAGATCCAGAGGAAAGTTGGCCTTGAGTTAACAACTCAATTCTTATGCAAAGTTCTATGGAAACTTCAGTTACAAGAAGTGGTCAGGTCTTCTATTTTACACCTCATCATAAAGATATCTCTACTAAGAGATGGCAATATTGTTAAAAAAAATTCTGTACAAAAGATAATGCAAAAAACTGCCCAGTGAAAACTCTCTTGTTCAAACATTCATTAAAACAATTCTTTAAGCTGAAGAAAATAACAAAAGTAGAAGTTTAAAAAAATTATTTTTGTCAGAAACTCATGTCTATTAGATGTCTAAGAGATTATTACCATACTTGTAAAAGAACTGTTTATCTATATTTGCTAATTAGGACTTAATTGTAAAGAAGTTAAAAATACAGTTACAAATTGCAGATGTTATAGCAATGTATTTACTTAATGTTAGTTTAGAAATACAGTATTTTTAAAGTATCAAGTGGTTAAATCTATTAATTTTGCAGATTTTAAATTGTTATTTTTAAACCTAACATTGCTGGCCTAAGGATCGAAAGGTTCTGCTGTCCACTAGTTTTCTACTGATGCCTTGGTCCTCCTTTCTTTTCCATCTGACAGGAAGGAGAGCCAGAAGGATTTCCTTTTCTCCTGCCATTTGTCTTTGTTGTAAACTTTACTCCAGGTTTTTCTTTGCTTCCTTGAGGACAATCGCAGCAGAAGCAGATCTTGATGGAGTCTTCAAATTCTTTGTTAAAAACCTAGAAGATTTACTTTTATGAAGACAGCTCATTTGAAGCATGGCCCAGAAAGGGAAAGAAATACATACTTTCCTGTTTTATCAGACCAGTGACTGTTAACTCTGCTGAGGAAGTTGATTCTCACTGAGCTCCTCAGTGCTCTATGGTCTGCCTTTCCTGTTCACAAAGAAAAAGGAATGTATGAAAAAGTATGACTATGAGGAGGAGAGGGCTATGGAGAGCCTTGAAAAACCTGAGCACTGAGAGAGGTGCGAGGTCCACCAGCCCATGGGGAGGTGCATTTCTTCAGGCTTCCTCTTCCTTCATGGTTCTTCTAAATGGATATGGTATTCTTTGATTCTGAGACATTCTAGCAGGCTCTAACTTGGAGCACTGCCTTGCACCAAGAGAAATATTCAACTCTATAAAGCAACATCTTGCCTGAGACAATTTGAACAAAGAGATTGATAGAGCTCTTAGAAAAGTCTCTCTTCTTTTTCACTATACTGCTGTTCTGATGTATCCAGCTAGAGTTCTCATAGCACAGAGAGGGCAGATACAGGGGAAAGCTCCTTGAAGGTGAAATCTGAGTCACTCAAGACAGCCATTTGTAGAAGCAACCTCCTTCTTCCATGATGTAATGCAACATGGAATCATGGTTTCACCACTAAGTATGGTTTGTAATGGCCTGACAGTCCTCTTGACTGTGCCCTTGGATAGCAAAGGTATCAGCAACATTCTTGGAATAAACTGAAAAATGATGGTAACGCAAGCAGTATTACAATCCTGAGCCTGGGGGACATGGGATAGCAATCTTCTTAGAGGTGCTCTAGGCTTGACCTGGACAATTCTAAGCATGTAGGGGACACCAAATAGTCCAGGGAAAACAGTCTTGTCATAAGCCCAGGCTTCAAATTTGTAACCATCTTCTATAAATGAGTACAATAAGAGAGGCTCTGCACAGATTTTGCTCTCGTATACCAGACTTCATGTGATATAGGTGAATTCCAAAAAATACTATAGTTACTGTGAGAAGCAACACTAGACAGGGAAGTCTGTGGCTGGAATCCCTGTTATGGAATGGATGAAACAGTATCTCAAGGCAATACAAGCCAGACACTTAACAAGAAAACAAAACATCCTAGAAGACAGACTTAATTAGTATCCAGTCATTTCGAAGGACGTACTGCGTTTTCAGAAATGGTCTGCATGATCACAGACTCCTGGGTTGCTCTAGACATTAACTTGTTGACCTAAGTAGATAGCAGTAACTATCAAGGCCCAGGACAGATTTCTTTGGCATGCTTTTCCTCTGGTGCACCTACTTCACAGTATCACTAGAATAGTGTGAAAGGTCACCATGATAGTAGTAGCCTCAGACTGATCTAAATGATGGGGATTTTCTTCTCATTCTGCTTCTCCTACACAACCTTCTGTCTCATCGGAGACAGTCTAGCACCTAGACATCTAAGAAGGGTTCAAAAGGGATGACTAGCTGCCATGAACTATGTTTGAAATCCAAAATAGATATTTTACTTCAGCCACTAGCTACTGCATTTTAGACTGGCTTTAGTTTTTGGTACAGTCAAGGCAGAAGTGGCTTCTCTCCCCAATAGCCTAGTATTTTTACTAGGGAAATTAAACAAAGACCTTTCCTCCTGATCCCTTGAAGTTCTGGGAGCCGTTGGGGGAAGAGTGCAGGGTGTACAGATTAAATATTGCTCCACGGCAAGCAGAGTGTGCAGAGTCTCTTTGCATGTTCTCTCTGTAGTATGCTGTGCTGCGCAGTTATGCAAGGTTCAAACTGCAGCAGATCTGCAAAATGAAGAACCATTATTTCTCCCTATGGGAATAATAGTTGAGTTTCATCAGTCACAAAATTATGTACTAAGAATGCAGAAATAGATATTCTTATTCTTAAACCATGACTGGCTGTACTGCCTGTCAGTTGAAGATGAAAGGAGAAGCATCTCAGTAGTCACATAATGATAGATTAGGATGTAGAAGGTTTATTAACAGGTAAGCATTGTCAATGGGAGTTTGGGATTGATTCTGAGCGCTAAAAAATGAAATCATCTACATGTTCAGTTTTGCATTTTCTGAATATAAAATTGAAAAACCTTTCTTTTAACAATGCCTTTTTGGTTTACAGTACTGTATTGCATTTGATATAACAGTATTGCTGGTGGTGAAAGTGGTAAGTATCTGGTTTGCTTTTCTGTCTGCAAGAAAGGTGCTAAGAACAATATGTGAAAGAAATGGGGAGGGAGACAATAGAGGTAACTTGTAGGAAGGGCGTCACTGTTCCCTCTAAGCTGTGCACGCGCACACAGATCCTAAACCCCGCGCACACAGCGAAACACTGCGTGCACAACAATTTGCACAGAAGCACAATTTGCACAGAGGAAATTTTTTGCACACACGGCCTGTCAAAAATTTGCACAGAAGAAATTTTTTTGTGCACACGGCCTGTCAAAAATTAGAGGGAATACTGAAGGGCTTAGAGAAATGTTCTGAAAAAGCCTGATCCAAAGACCACTGGAGTCAATAGCTTCACTTCGGCCAGTCAAATCTAGCCCTGTTTTCTTTGTTACAGTTTTCTCATAACAAAATACTTCTGGAACATGTTAAACCTGTACAATTTTATTGGATTTCTCTTTAATATGTGTCATTTTTCCTAAATAATTTTTAGTGAAGAGTAGATTAAAGGTCTTTTTACCTCTGTGTACCAGTGTGGTTGCTAAGAAATAGTATTTGAAGTGTTTCATAGTGCAGCAGAATTAACTCTTTTTCTGAAGTGTTGTCATGGTGACTAAAAGCAATATTTTCTGGACTTTAAAAAATAAAATAAGCCAAGGATAGCAGAATTATTATTTAAAAAAATCCTATAGCAACCTTACTGGATGTTAAAATAGATGCATTATAATTGTGCGAAGATCTGATGTCCAGTTTAACGTGTATTGAAAAAACACGTTTGTGGGGAGAGGAATGACTTTGTAATGAGGAAAACTAGGGATATGTTGACACTTTGATCTGGAGGGTGTGCTTCCCATCTTGAAGTGACATACTCATGTTATCCAGCTAATGTGCTAAAAGTAGATTGTAGCCACAATAGTGCGCATACACACTTAGGATCTCTGGCACGCACTCAGGGCAGCTAGCGCCTCCTGCCAGTTGCGCTGCCATCATTATGTTCTATTTTTAGCACGCTAGCTTGAAGAGAGCTAGCACGAGTATGTCTCCTTGATCTAGGAATCACACCCCCAGCTTGACATGTAGACATACCTAAGTGTTTGACCCTGTGGTATATTGTTGTCTTCCATTCAGACAGAGTTTAGTAGTCACCTTGCTACCCCAAAAACTCATTGGTTTTGCAATCTAATAATAGCTTCAATTGTCCTCTGGTGGAAACATCATCTTTATGCATAGAGGTAACTAAAGTTGGGTGATTTGTTAAGGGGATTTTTAGTTTTCCATCTCAAGGTGACTAGTTCAAATGTGGCCCAAACTGATAGTGACTGCCTGTAATTAAGGCCCTGTAATGTTCAGTTTTTTACCAATTTTTACTAAATAATTCCCAGGATTTACAAAAGGTATTATTCAGTTTTTACTGATTTTTCACCTGAACTTTGGAAGTGCTGGAACTTCCCAGACCCAACTTCCTGCTACAAAAGGAGAGATGGCAGCTCGGTAATCTGGGCCACCCAGGTTACTGAGCCACCATCTCTCCTTCCCAAGCAGGGAACCAGGTCAGAAGTACTGGAATGCTGTGGTTGCTGGTGTGCATACTGTTGGCAATTCCATGCCCACCACATATACATTACCTGCTTTGCAGATAGCAGAGATAGATATCAGCTTTCAAAGCAAATATAAGATAGTGAACTACTTCTCATGCTAAAATGGGTCAGAAATGAAAAACTATCTGACTCTGTTTCAAAACGTGTTTGGTTTTTTTAATGAAAACAGGAGATGAGTGATATTTACTGAGAAACTTGTGAAGTTAATTTTTTCACTGATTTTGTTCATTCATTTTTAAACTTTTGTAATAAACATTGATAAATTCCTGGGAAATTTTAAACAAAATAAAAACTGAAAATGAAGGGTCTTACATGTGATTATTACATTTGATAGTTATTTAATAGGCCTATCAGCCAGAGAAGAAGTTTCAGGCTGACAGATCTGTTATGAAGCTTAGTCTTGGGAGTAATGAAAGATTTCCCTCCCCCTGTTGCCTCTCACAGATCTGCTGCAAATACTGTTTCTCCTGAACTGCCTGTTACTACTTGCCCCAGAAGGCTATGTGTGTACAGGAGGTTATGACTGAAGTATCTTGTAGCTGAGTCCATCTATTATAGTGATGGGGTATGCAGGTCTTACACATCTCCAGAGATGAAGACTGGACACTATCACCATCACGTTAGGGTTATGGAAGTGCGGGGGGTTTTGTTTTTGTTTACAATCCACAGGCTGCTAAAGATCCATCCCTCTCCTCTTAGGGCTTCTCATTGGGGTAATGGGCTGTGCAAACTGAGGTGCTTATTTACATGAACTATCACCACACCTTAAAATATTCTGTTACTCTGGGCATGTAAAGTTTGGGTAGTTTTTTTTAAATATTTGTGGTGGGAGGAAGGGAGCTCTGTACAGCAGGATATCATTTCTCCTGAATAGGCTGATGTGCTGCACAGCCTTCTGGAGTCTAGGTAGCCTGTAAAGCCATAACTGTTTTTTGCAGGATAGAGCTATTAGTCCATGGTGTACAAGCATTTTCTCCTTGCAGTTCAACTGTTATCTATCTGGCCTATTCACTGATCCAGTCTTTAGCACCCAAATATTTATAGACCATTTTCTCACCCACATGATCAATTACAACAGAACACAATGTACTAGAGTTGTACTATTTCTTTAGACTCCCATCTTCATTTACATCCCTGTGAATAGGGAGTTATTTTGAAGAATCATTCAAAATACATCAGTACATATCTGCCCACCCAGTCGCTGCCAAGTATTTTATATACTGAATGCAGGAAAGGCAGAGCTTCAACTGTTTCCAAAAAACATTTCAGTTTAATGATGACTGTGCTCATTAATAGTGCCTCAGTGCAGAGCTCTTAAATATTAAATTACTTCGCTCTTTAAACACACACAATCCATTTTTAATGGAATTGTAATTAATTGATGCATTCCATGACTTCCCAAAACTAATTCCCTGGGTTCATGGCCACTGAGGGGCAACTGCTTCCCCCTTCTCCTGTGGGCACAAAACGTCCTGATGACACTGGAACCAGCATGATTCCACAGCATGGGCGGAAAAGTACAGGATTCCAGGAGGAGCATACCATCTGTGCTGCACAGTGCAGAGTTCTGTGTTAGATCATTGGGATTGAGTGTGTAGAGTATTTGTGTGTGCCAGGCAAGCCGGAGGAGGGGATAGCAGATCCACTATACTCCAATTGCCACCATGGAGCTGCTCTACAGCTAGTTTGTGGCCTGTTGGGAGCAATTATTTCCTGTCTCTGGCTTTCATGGAGCTACCCAGTGCACAGCCCAAAATATGTACAGAAGCCAGCATTTGACTCCAAATACTTAGAAATTGTGGTGATTTTAGTCAGTCACTTGGCTCTGCACTGACAGAGTATTAATGTTTTTTTTCCCCCGGGACAACAAAAATAGCATAGCTTACTCCTACTCATTCATGACAGGCTTATGTATTTCTTAGGACAAACTGTGCTCTCAGCCAGTGTGCACACATCAGTGTGATTCATTCCTGTTCAACTACAATTTGTTTGTAACTTGTTTTTTCAGACCTGATTCTCCTCTCACACTGGTTTAAGCCTGAAGGGGCTCCATTGAAGTCATTGCAGTTATACCAGTGTAAAAATCATGTAAGTGAATGTAGAATCAAGCCCTTGGTTTCAAAAAGATCATTTTGAATCCCTTTTCCCTGTTGTTAGCTCAGCCAGTTGGGAATTATGTAGGAGACTTTTTCCCCTCTCTTTGTTGATCTAGGAGCCTCTCTGTCTGGGATTGCTATACAAAGGGAAGCCATTTGAACTCAAGTGTTAATCATCTTCATTCTATTGCAACTTTATTTTATAATAATTATTGTTAGGTGCATTTGTAAAGGGCACATCACAACGCTGTCTAGGCCCCAAGGGCTAGATCCACAGAGGGAGTTAGGCATTGCAACCTCATTGTTACCATGCCTAACTTTTAGGTAGCCTGTTTTTAGGTAGCCACAGGAATTCACAACCCTGAAATAGGAGCCCAGGCTCCCTATACAATGCGTGGAGGGAGGGAGGTGCCTAAGAATGGAATCCACAGAAGCCAGCAGGCTGAGTGGGGAGCTTCCTAAACTAACCAATAGGAAATGCTGAGGAGAGAAGTGTGGCCTAAGCCCTGCCCCTCAAAGAGATTTAGGCACCTAAGTCCAGGCAGGAAGGAGACTCCTATCTCTGTTTGGTATTTCCAGCCATGAACCCTCTCCAGGAATTAGGCACCTGTGACTGAATGTACCTTTGCAGTCACACTTTACACACCATTGTAATAATTTTTGTACAAAGTATCAGAGGGGTAGCTGTGTTAGCCTGTATCCACAAAAACAACAAGGAGTCTGGTGGCACCGTAAAGACTAATGGATTTATTTGGGCATAAACTTTCGTGGGTAAAAAACCCACTTCTTCAGATGCATGGAGTGAAAATTACAGATACAGGCATAAATATATATTGGCACATGAAGCGAAGGGAGTTACCTTACAAGTGGAGAACCAATGTTGAAGGCCAATTTAGTCAGGGTGGATGTTGTCCACTCCCAATAATTGATGAGGAGGTCTCAATACCAAGAGAGGGAAAATTGCTTTTGTAGTGAGCCAGCCACTCCCATTCCCTATTCAAGCCCAAATTGATGGTGTTAAGTTTGCAAATGAATTGTAGCTCAGCAGTTCCTCTTTGAAGTCTGTTTTTGAAGGTTTTTTTGTTGTTGAAGAATGGGTATTTTTAAATCTGTTATTAAGTGTCCAGGGAGATTGAAGCGTTCTCCTACTGGCTTTTGTATGTTACCATTCCTGATGTCTGATTTGTGTTGATTTATCCTTTTACATAGAAACTGTCTGGTTTGGCCAGTGTACATGGTAGAGGGGCATAGCTGGCAGAATATCCCATGTGAGGTACCATTTGAAAACTAGTAACTCACTGGTCAGTAATATCACGATGAAATGTGTGTATCAACATTATATGTAAAGTTATGAACATATGCTGAAATTATGACTGAAATGTGTTTGCCAGACACATCTGGGGAGAGAGTAAACCTGTTTCTCAAAGCCAAAAGACAAACTGATGCCTCTAGCCAAGTGTCAAAGTTGATTGGCAATCACCAGTCAAGTGGCCATTCTTTGGCAGCGAAGGAGAACAGGAACAGATCAATTTGCATTTTACCAATCAACAGCATGGAACCTTTTTCACCACAAGACTCCTGCCTCACACTTCACAGCCGGAAGAAACTGTATCTAGGGCAGGGGTGAGAGAACTTTTTGGCCTGAGGGCCACATCTGGGTATGGAAATTGTATGGCAGGCCATGAATGCCTGGTGGAGGAGGGGCACTCTATGGAGTGTAGTATGGGGGCTCTATAAGGGATGATGCCAAGGTAGGGGGAGAGGGCACTCGTGAGATATGGTGCGGGGTGGGGCTCTACAGGGGCGGTACTGGGGACTCCTAGAGGCCCTGTCAGCAGTGACACCAAGGCGCCTGTACCAGATGGGATGGGTGCAGCCCCTGGGCATTTTCGAGGCTCTCGAGGATGGGGCCGTAGGAGACCGGGAGGGGATTGGGTGCGCTGCTGCATGTCGGGAAGGGTGGGGGGAAACGGGGACGGGGGACTGCCGCGTAGGGGTGGGGTTCCGATCCCAGAAACAGTACGGTGAAGTCATGCCTGTGCAGTGTGGCTCTGTGTGCCAGAAGATGGTGCTCATCAAGGGAATTGAGAGTGGGGGGCTGGGGAGCGCCCGGGAGCGGGGCAAGCCCCTGACTCTGCACCCTGGCAGGAGCTTGAGGGCCAGATAAAAACATCTGATGGGCCAGAAGCGGCTTGTGGGCCATAGTTTGCCCACCCCTGATCTAGGGCACAGAGTTGCCAACTTTCTAATTGCACAAAACCCAACCCCCTGCCCCTTGCCCAGCCCCTTCCCTGAGGCCCTGCCCCCACTCACTCCATCCCCCCTCCCTCTGTTGCTTGCTCTCCCCCACCGTCACTCACTTTCACTGGGCTGGGGCATGAGGTTGGGATGCGTGAGGGGGTGAGAGCTCCAGCTGGGGGTGCGGGCTCCAGGGTGGGGCCGGAAATGAGGGGTTTAGGGTGTGGGAGGGGGCTCCAGGCTGGGGTGGGGGTGGGGGTTGTGGTGCGGGAGGAGGTTTTTGGGGTGTGGGCTCCGGGATGGAGTTTGGGTGTGGGAGGAGGTTCCGACCTGGGGCAGGGGATTGGGATGCTGGTGGAGGTGCGGGGTCTGGCAGGGAGTTAGGGTGCAGGAGAGAGTTCCAACCTGGGGCAGGCAGAGGGTTCGGGGTGGGGGCTCCTGCTAGGCAGCACTTTGCTCAGGCAGCTCCCGGTCGGTGGTGCAGCGGGGTTAAGGCAGGCTCCCCGCCTGCCCTGGCTCCGCTCTGCTCCCGGAAGTGGCCGCCATGTCTGGCCCCTAGGCAGAGGTGTAGCTCTACGCGGTGCATGCTGCCAGCGCTTGCAGGCGCTGCCCCTGCAGCTTCCATTGGCTGCGGTTTCTGGCCAATGGGAGCTGCGGAGGCGGCACTCGGGGCGGGGGCAGAACCTGGAGTTTCCCTGATCGCACCCATGCCTAGGGGCCACAGGTACATGCCGGTCACTTCTGGGAGACGTGTGGAGCCAGGGCAGGCAGGGAGCCTGCCTTAGCCCTGCAGTGCTGTTGACCGGACTTTTAACAGCCCGTTCAGCGGTGCTGACCGGAGCCGCCAGGTCCCTTTTCAACCAGGCCTTCTGGTTGAAAACTGGATGCCTGGCAACCCTACTAGGACAGCGTTTCTCAAATGTGGCCACGAGGGGTTTTTCTTGTGGCCACAGCCTGCTGGGCAAAGCAGTGGCCCCTCCCCTGGGACTGCCAGCAGGGGTTGGAGCCTGACCCCCTCTAGAGCCACAAACGCCAGAGGAGCAGGCAGCCACTGTGAGTTCCCACCTTCCCAGAGGTGATGGGGCTCAGGCTTCTGGCTTCAGCCCTGGGGTGGTAGGTAGTAGCCTCTGGTTGTGGGGCTTTGGACTCTGGTCCTGGGCTCACCACTCCCACCATTTCCCCTGGCCCCTGCTGCCTCCTCCAGCCCCAGTTGCTGACCACAGGGCTGTCTGGCTGCACGGTGGTGGGCTCTGGCCCCTGGCTGCAGGGCTCTGGGCTCCGACTGCAGGGCCATGGAATCCAGCCCCGGGCTCACCCACCCCCCACATCAGCCCTTGCTCCTGCTGCACCCCCCCCAATCAACCATGGCCCCCGCTGCCTCCTTACCCACCTCTCCATCCAGGGTTTAATTTGTCCTCCGGCTTGCCAGGGCTGAGTGAGTCTGCTGTGAAAAGTGATATTAAAAAACATACAAGTATCACTTTTCACAGTAGCAGATTTACTAGCTAGCAAGTCTTTTTAAAAAAGCAAAAGCAACAACAACAAAGACAAGAACGTGCAAAGCACCGTATTTTGTTTCTATTCTGTTTAGGTCCAGTAAAGAATAAAGACACCTGTACATAATTTTTAATTTTATCATTATAATAATATTTATTGAGTCTGAAAAAACCCCTACATAAATAAATTATCATCTGGACATGTATATGTGCATATTTATTTGTTTTTCCTAAAGCTAATTAAGTATTTTAGGAAAAATTGTCAGAGTGGCCACCAGCAAGATTTGGTAGCCGCACTCTGAAGCTATCAACATTTTTCTTGTGCGAACCCTGATCTAGGGGTAACCCTCAGGAAAATGCATTTCAAAGGATGACAAGACTATAAAAGTGAGAGGCAAAAACACCCCAGGGATTCTCTTTTTCTATCTATCTCTGTCTCTCTCTCTCTGTCTTACCTCACATGACAAAGGAAACAGCCCTTTGGACTTTGAGGACAGATTCTGACTTGAGAATTTGATTTGTCATGTTGCTGGAAATATGTAGAAAGAATTTTACCTTGAACCAGGTTTAGTTTAAGTTTTCATTACTAGAATGTATTTTATCTTTATTTCTCTCTAAACCATTTAGACTTTAATGCTTTGTACTTGTACTCACTTAAAAGTGTGTGTGTGTGGTTAAGCAAACTTGTTTTATTCTTTAGTCAAAACTGTTTAATCCAGTGCTGTGTTTAAACTGAATTGCTTGGTAAATCCAGTTAAAGTAGCAAACTGCTGTATGTTGACCTCTTACAGGGGCAACAGATCTCTAATATCCGAATTGTCCAGGAGAGGGCTGGACACTGCAGAACACACGTTTTGGAAAAATTCAGGACAGGGCATGCCTTGAGGTTACCCTTCAAGTAATAGCCAGGTGGTAATACTAATCTGGTTTGCACCCTGGAATGTGATAGCACCTAAGCCATTTTTGCAAGAAATGTAGGAGGAAAAGGTAGAAGAGGCCCTTATAACCTTCAATCCAGGATGTGGGAGATCCAACTTCAATTTGAACTTGGATCTTCCACCTCTCAGGAGGGTGCCCTAATCACTGGACTAAGCAGTGGTTTTGTGAGTGTCAGTGGTGCCTAAATGTTGGACTTTGGTGCTTAAAGTACCAGTCAGGCACGTAAATCTGTTTGTGAATCAAGCCTCAATTATATAACTTTATTAGAAAAGCAGCACTCTCTCTTCCCTCCCAGATTAAAGGCACTTGCCTATGAAACATAGCTGGGGCTGTATCACAGTTTGTTGGGTCACATCAGGTCATGTTGTGACCTTGAGGAAAAGGTAAAAACCGCATGCAGAGCAACCCACAGCTAATTTATGCTAGGCCACTTCCTGCTGTAGCAGAGAATTCAGTGGGAGGAGCCAGGTTGACAGGAAAGGAGTGGTCCCATGGACGTGGAATACCCATTCCTCCCCAAGCCCTGAAATCATATCACAGCATCAAGTCTTGATCTGTGAGTGACTTGAAGGGGAAAGGGGAGAGAGACTGGCTATAGTTGCTGGGCAATCCATGTGCATATCAGCAACTCTCTCATGATGGATTCAATGTGCTGCACACATTACAAGACTATTTTGAGGAGGACTGAGGGAGTGGGGACTAGTTAACATCTGATTGTGAAGGAGGATACAACTAAATCAGCACCAGAGAGAGAGGCAAGAATGCCAACAGCAGTTTAAAAATATCAGTATGTAGTGGCTGACCAGAGAAGAAAGATCTGGAAATACAACCTAGATGGGAGTTACTCTAAGGTGGGTGCATGACTGGTTGTAAAACCATTCCCAGAGAGTAGTTATCAGTGGTTCACAGTCAAACTGGAAGAACATATCAAGTGGGGTCCCGCAGGGATCAGTTCTGGGTCTGGTTCTGTTCAATATCTTCATCAATGACTTAGTTCACGGCATAGAGAGTACACTTATAAAGTTTGTTAACGATACCCAGCCAGGAGGGATTGCAATTGCTTTGGGTGGGGATAGGATTAAAATTCAAAATGATCTGGACTAACTGAAGAAATGGTTTGAATTACTCCATTTCTCCAGTTAGTCCAGATCATTAGGAAGGAACAATCAGTTGCACACATACAAAATGGGAAATGACTGCCTATGCAGGAGTACTGTGGAAAAGGATCTGGGGGGGTCATAGTGGATCACAAGGTAAATTGTGAGTCAACTGTGTAACACTGATGCAAAAAAAAGCAAACATAATTCTGGGATGCATTAGCAGGAGTGTTGTAAGCAAGACATGAGAAGTAATTCTGCTGCTCTACTCTGTGCTGATTTGACTCAAGTGGACTATTGTGTCCAGTTCTGGGCGTCACATTTCAGGAAAGATGTGGACAAATTGGAGAAAGTCCAGAGAAGAGCAACAAAAATAATTAAAGGTCTAGAAAACATGATCTATGAGAGAAAATTGAAAAAACTGGGTTTGTTTAGTCTGGAGAAGTGAAGACTGAGGGAGGACATAATAACCTTTGATGTACTTGAAAACTGTTACAAGGAGGAGGGAGAAAAATCGTTCTTGTTAACCTCTGAGGATAGGACAAGAAGCAATGGGCTTAAATTGCAGCAAGGGTGGTTTAGGTTGGACATTAGGATAAACTTCCTAATTGCCAGGGTAGTTAAGCACTGGGATAAATTGCCTAGGGATGTTGTGGAATCTCCGTCATTGGAGATTTTTAAGAGCAGGTTAAACAAACACCTGTGAGGGATGCTCCAGATAATACTTAGTCCTGTCTTGAGTGCAGGGGACTGGACAAGAAGACCTCTCAAGGTCCCTTCCAGTCCTATGATTCTATGACACTAGTTGGTCCAGGGTGGGCTGAACAGAATGGGAGAAAAGTGCCTGGGTGGAAGGCATTGCCAAGCCAAGTGTGTTCTGAGCCCTATTCAAAGACTCAAATCCAGGGACGCCTCCTCCCTACTGCAAAAAACCCTGGAATCACCACTAAGTACTTTTACAAAGGGGCCTTCATGGCCTTCTCTAAAGCAATCTCATTGACCTTGCTTCTGAGTTCTCTATAGAAATAACTGCCAGAGCACTTAACCTTTGCTGCCTCAGGGACGTTCTTAGATAGGTCTTGATTAATTTTAGCTTGCTGAAACTCCTTTCATTAGCAGACCTGATTAAAGGAAGACAGCAAAAATAGACAGTGCGGTTTCTATGTTAGGGCAACTCCCATCTAAGGACTTTTTCTGAATGTAGCTAAGGAGATCAATGGGTGCCTTTGTTTCCAAGTCAGCCTTAAAGATTCACTTGCAAAAACTGGTGAAAAGATCAATCTCATTCTCAAAACTGAGTTTAAATCTTCAAGGTAGCTGCCTCAACATTTCAGTTTCCTGCCTGTTACAAAAAGCAAACCTTTCTCTGTGTCCATCATGCTTGCACATCCTATCATCTAATTGTATTAGTAATGGGTCTAAAATGGACTTGAAAATCTCCCAGCTCACTTACACATACTTGCGCTAACTCTCCGCAAGTCAGAAGGAGTACAAATAGTATTGTAGCTGCCATACCACAGGCGGCAGCTGTAGAGGCACGGCTTAGCGATGCTGAGTATGTACCCACTATTTTAAGGCACGTTTGTACTCAGCCTGGCTAAACCATGCCACTGCTGTCCATGCTGCTGGGTCTACACTACTATTATACTTGTGCTAGCTTGATGAGAGAGTGTGAGTATGCATAGTCAAACTGGGAATCATACCCCTACCCTGTAGTGTAGACATAGCCTATATTGATCACTTGCATGAGTACCACCCTCAGGGCAGACAGTTAAAAACTAGGACTCATATTTGATTGTGAGTTCTAACCTTAGATTTACCAACCAACTGCACCAAGTACAAATTCCTCAGGCACATTAACAGCCTTAACATGGAGTTACAGACTGTTTCTTGGGTACTCCTGTTTGTCTTGCCACCCAGGTGAGTGCATCTCTGTGATAGATGGCCCCTTACATCAAGAATCAGAGCAATATTCAGGTTACTCCTGATCCCAAAGGACCAATCATTTACCCATGTCAATTGTGTTTTAGGTCTCACACGAAAGACAACCCTTGTAGCCTGTGCTATGGTAAATTATATGAAGATTTATTAAATAGGAAAAGGAAATTAGAGGGTTATTTACAAGGTTAAAGCAACTAAACGGACATACAAACGAGTTAGTCTTCGGTTTCAAAAGGTAATATAGGCTTCTGTGATCAGCAAGCTCTGGTGTTTAGGGCTAGCCGAGGCTAAGCAGCTGGAGATCTCTTGTTACACCTTAACACACCTTTCCGCCTCCTCCCCCAAGTCCAGGCAGCATAGACATACCTACTTTCTCTTTTTTGGGGGGGGGCGGGGGGGGGATGGGTCGGTTATCCCCCACCTGCCATGTGCTCTGAGCTACAAACTCAGCAGATAGGAGGAGTCCACTTGAATGGCTCATCTTTGAAGGAAGGAGAGCAGAACAATTATAAGAACCTTTAATTCAGGGGTAAGCAACCTATGGCATGGGTGCCAAAGGCAGCACGTGAGCTGATTTTCAGTGACACTCACACTACCTGAGTCCTGGCCACCAATCTGGGGGGGGGCTTTCCATTTTAATTTAATTTTAAGTGAAGCTTCTTAAACATTTAAAAAACCTTATTTAATTTACATACAACAATAGTTTAGTTATATATTAAAGACTTATAGAAAGAGACCTTCTAAAAACGCCAAAATGTATTACTGGCACGCGAAACCTTAAATTAGAGTGAATAAATGAAGACTCGGCACACCACTTCTGAAAGGTTGCCGACCCCTGCTTTAATTCTTTTGTTGATGATTCCTCAATCCAGATGTGGGGAGTTTCCAGTTGTAAAATCCACCCTGAGCCTGTCTAATATCAATTGGTTTGCTCTTTCAGGAGGGGCGTAACAATTTCTGTAGAAGAGCAGTTCTTCATGCCAAATGTCCCTCCCCTGTATGGTGATTCATAATCAGAGGCTCATAATAGAACCACTCAAATATTACATTACAATGTAGAACACAGATATTACAAGTAAGATTAATGCATGCAGCCATTCAAAGCATTCAATAAAGTCCAAACACTACCCACTTTCTTATAGTTCTAATATCTTTATCAATCTTGAAGCCAGTTAGGGGGCAAAAGACCTAACTGGCTTCAAGATTAAGCTAGATAAGTTTATGGAGGGGATGGTTTGATGGGATAACATGATCTTAGTCAAAGGTCAATTAATTGCCATCAGTGGTAAATAGGACCAATGGTCAATGATGGGATGTTAGAAGTTACTACAGAGAACTTTTTCCTGGGTGTCTGGCTGGTGAGTCTTGCCCACATGCTCGGGGTTCAGCTGATCGCCATATTTGGGGTCGGGAAGGAATTTTCCTCCAGGGTAGATTGGCAGAGGCCCTGGAGGTTTTTTGCCTTCCTCTGCAGCATGGGGCACGGGTCACTTACCGGAGGATTCTCTGCATCTTGAAGTCTTTAAACCATGATTTGAGGACTTCAATAGCTGAGACATAGGTGAGAGGATTATTCCAGGAGTGGGTGGGTGAGATTCTGTGGCCTGCATTGTGCAGGAGGTCAGACTAGATGATCATAATGGTCCCTTCTGACCTTAAAGTCTATGAGTCTATGAGTCTATTAACGCACAAGTGAGCCAGACAGATTCCAGATGTGTATCTGTTAGTATCCAGTTGAGACATGGGGACCTGGGCATGATCTGTCACCTAGCCTGCCAGTATCACAGTTTTTCCAGGTATTCCTGAGGTGAGTTTAAATAAGGTCTTTTTCACACATTGCTTCCTATTGGCTGAACTGTGTAATACAGTTTAGCATTCCATTACATCTCCACCTTGAAGTTCTACATTCCTAATGTTTACAAAATATACAGTATCATGTTATCTTTGAAGTTAAGTGTCTCTGAATCATACTGGTTTTCTAATGACATGACCTGAGTGCATAACAACTTGGTCATCTGGCTGTCCATTAGTTGCAATGACTGCCTGTATTTGGTTTGGAATCTTTGAGTCGTCGTCTTGTTCTGCATCCACCATCTGTAGAGTTTGCTCTGCTCATTGTTCTTTCTGGAGGAACAAACTGTAGATTTCGACAGTTTTGGTTGAACTCTCCACAGTCCGTCTCAATTACATATGATGTGGGCTCTGAAGTCCTTTTCTTTCTGACAGCTGGGGTTCATCTTTTTTCCTCCATCCAATTTGAGACAAACATGGTCTCCACATTCTCGACCTGGCAGTTCTTTGAGTGATGTCTGTTGTAAAGTATTTGTAGGCTCTTTTTGCCTTTTTATTTTATTTGGTTACTCTCTTCATGTCTGGCCACTTTGGAGATAGATACTTCTCCAGAGTCGAAAGAGTTGTTCTGAGTTGTCTTCCCATCATGATTTTTGCTGGACTATATCCAGTAGCTACTACGCAGCTGCTACTAGTATAGATCTGTAATGCAGAAAAGCAAGGAATGGATCTTCCTAGACTGGTGGGACCGCATCGTGATGCAGGTCTGGGATGAGGAGCAGTGGCTGCAGAACTTTCAAATGCGTAAGGCCACTTTCATGGAACTTTGCAAATTGCTTTCCCCAGCCCTGAGGTGCAGAAATACCAAAATGAGAGCTGCTCTGACAGTTGAGAAGCGAGTGGCAATAGCCCTATGGAAGCCTGCAACGCCAGATTGCTACCAGTCAGTCAGGAATCAGTTTGTAGTGGGTAAATCTACTGTGGGGGTTGCTGTGATCCAAGTAGCCAGGGCAGGGGTGGGCAAACTATGGCCCACAGACCACATCCGGCCTGTGGGCCTGCCTTGTCCGGCCCCATAGCTCCCAGCTGGGGAGGCTAGCCCTCAGCCCCTCCCCTACTGTTCCCCTCCCCTGCAGCTACACCACCACGTGGGCAGCGCTCTGGGGGGGGAGGGGCTGTGCGCTCCGACTGGGCCGCACGGCTGCTAGACATGCTGCTCTGAGCAGTGTGGTAAGGGGGCCGGGGGGTTGGATAAGGGGCAAAGGGTCCCGGGGGGCAGTCAGGGGACAGGGAATGGGGGGTTGGATAAGCATGGGAGTCCCGGGGGGCCTGTCAGGGGGTGGGGATGTGGATAGGGGTTGGGGCAGTCGGGACAGGGAGCAGAGGGGTTGGGTAGGGGGTGGGGTCCTGGGGGTGATTAGGGTCAGGGGGGTCTCAAGAGGGGGCAGTCAGGGGACAAGGACCAGGGGGGTTGGAGATTCTGAGGGGGGCAGTTAGGGAGTAGGAAGTGGGAGGGGGCAGATAGGGGGCGGGGCCAGGCTGTTTGGGGAGGCACAGCCTTCCCTACCCGGCCCTCCATACAGTTTTTCAACCCCATCCCCGATGTGGCCCTTGGGTCAAAATGTTTGCCCACCCCTGAGCCAGGGCAATCAATTCACTTCTGCTGAGAAGAGTAGTGACTTGGGGAAACGTGCAGTACAGAATGGATGGCTTTGCTGTGATGGAGTTCCCTAACTGTGGTGGGGTGATAGACAGAACGCACATCCCTGTCTTGGCACCAGACCACCTCACCAAAGAGTACATAAACCACAAGGGTACTTTTTCTCAATGGTGTTGCAGGCACTAGTGGATCACAAGGGCTGTTTCACTGACATCAACATGGCATGGTCAGGAAAGGTATATGACACGTGCATCTTTAGGAACTCCGGTCTCTTCAGAAAGCTGCAAAGAGGAACTTTCTTCCCAGTTCAGAAAATTACCTTTGGTGACGTTCAAATGCCAATAGTTATCCTTGGAGACCCAGCCTACCTCTTGCTCCCATGGCTCATGAAGCTGTACCCAGGCAGCCTGGACAGCAGTAAGGAGCCGTTCAGCCATACGCTGAGCAAGTGCAGAATGGTGGTAGAATGTGCCTTTGGATATTTAAAGGGGTGCTGGTGCAGTTTACTCACTAGGTTCAATCTCAGTGAAAGCAATATTCCCATTGTTGTTGCTGCTTGCTGTGTGAAAGTAAGGGGAGGAAAGTTTCTGGTGGGGTAGGGGGTTGAGGCAGATCACCTGGCTGCCAATTATGAGCAGCCAGACACCAGGGCAATAAGAAGAGCACATCAAGGCACATTGGTCTCCGAGAGGCTTTGAAAACCAGTTTCATGAATGACGCAACACTGATGTGACAGTTCTATGTGTTGTTCCTTACCAACTTGCCCCCTTTTTTGTATGTACTGCCCTGTAAACTAAACCCCCACTAACCACAGTGTGCACAGTGAATAAAGAGCCTCTTGTCCTCAATCCATGCATTTTTATTATGCTAACAAACACTGAACAGAGACAGCAATGAATAGCAAAGATAACCTTGGTCTAAGGGCCTGATAACACAGGGTGGGAGGGACAAGGACACGTAGCTTATTACAGTTGCACTGTGTAGCAGTCAAAGCTGTGAGAATGAGAGCCTTCTGCTCCATGAACCATCCCCTGGAGTTGAGTTCAGGGGTAACAGAGCTTCCCCCACCCCACACACACGTATTCTAGAATGGCTGGGAGACGATGATATGGAACTTGGTGAGAACGGCAGCTAGTTCATCATTGTGTGCAGCGGGACTCTAAGGTCTAGCTGCCTTTCCTGCACCTCAACATGTCTGTGTGCTCCCCCATAAGCCGCAACATCTCCTCTTGCTTGTTACGCTCTTGTTCCCTGCATTCTTTCCTGCCCTCTTGGTCGGTGCGCATGCTCTCCGACAGTGTAAGCCTCTATGACTGGGCCCTGTCAGTCTCGGAGGAACACATCAAATCACAGAACAGGTCTTCCCTTGTCGGCTTTTTTTCACCTTCTAATCTGGGGCAGCCTTTGTGCTGGTGTGGAGGAAGCACCCACAGACATGGTTGCAGCTGCAAGGAAAAAAACCCCAAAAGGGGAGCCTTACAGAACATACATCGTTGAAAACAGAAGGTTCACTCTTGCAATGAATGAAACATTTCACAGCAGTAAATACATTCCCTGAGGTACAAGGCTACATTTTGTCTTTTAAAAGAAGCGCCTACCAGTAAGGTACAACCCACAGCAGAGCGCTAGGCAGCAGATTTCAGTTTGCAGGCAGGCTTGGTAAGCACACAAGAAAGGGTAGGAGGTGTCAAGGCATAACCAGAGACATTTTTTGGTGGGTGTCAGGAAATAGTGGCGGATTACTTCAGGGCAATCACTTATCAAACTTCCCCCATTTCACCCAGGTAACCATGTGAGATATCAGTCTCCTGAGGTTAACAGAGCTGGAAAGGGAGTGGTTGCTTCAGGAATCTGGGCAGAGACCAGGACCTTTTCCTGCCATCTATGTGCTGCAATGATGCCAGATCACTTAATACTGGGGTGGGGTGGGAAAGTGTCCTACTGTGGTGCATGGAATAAGGCAGCCCTCCCCAGAAACCTTCTGCAAAGGATTGCAGAGTACCTCCAGGAGAGCTTCCTAGAGATATCCATGGAGGATTCCTGGTAACATCCCCAGGCACATAAACAGGCTTTTCCGGGGAGCACCCTTTGCCTAGCTGGACTGGCAGCCACTGTATCCCATTTATTTACCTCAGATTAAACATTAAACACATTTGGATTTAACCCCTGCAGTGTGATTACAAGTGTGTACTCACCAGTGGTGCCTTCCCTGCCATCATGGTCCCGCAACAATAGGTCCTGGGAGGGGATTGGCTCCAGAGTTAGGAAAAGGTCATGGCTGTTGGGGAGAATGGATCCTCCGCTTGCCTGCTGTGAATTCTCCTCGTCCTCTTCCATAGTGTCCTCCTTATTGTTGCCCAAGGCCACTTGGAGCCCCCTGGGAGGTATCCACGGAGAGTGTTGGGGTACTGGTGGGTTCCCCGCCTAGAGTCACATGCAGCTACTCATAGAAGCGGCATGTCTGTGGCTCAGAACCAGAGCGACTGTTCAGCTCCCTTGTCTTCTAATACGCTTGCCTGAGCTACTTTATTTTCACACAGCATTGCTGTGTGTCCCTGGGGTAGCCTTTGTCCCTGTGCAATTTTGGCACAGCTGTCAGTGATTCTTCTGCTGGTTCAGAGCTCTGCCTGCACAGACTCTTCTCCCCACACAGCAATCAGATCCAGTATCTCCATGCTTGTTTGCAGCTCTGGGCAGGCATGGTCTGTGGGGAGGGGTAGCTCAGTGGTTTGAGCATTGGCCTGCTAAACCCAGGGTTGTGAGTTCAGTCCTTGAGGGGGCCATTTAGGGATCTGGGGCAAAAAATCTGTCAGGGGACAGTACTTGGTCCTGCTAGTGAAGGCAGGGGACTGGACTCGATGACCTTTCAAGGTCCTTCCAGTTCTATGAGATAAGGCATATCTCCATTTATTATTATTATGGTCAGTTGTGCTGATGAGCTCTCCACACTGATCAAACAGGAAATGAAATTCAAAAGTCCCCAGTGCTTTTCCTGTGTACCTGGATGAAGTGCAGTGGAGTTGAAAGTGCTGTCCAGAACGATCACAGTGGAGCACTATGGGACACCTCCCAGAGGCCAATCCCGTCGAATTTGCACTACCCCTAATTCGACTCTAGCGCTACACCTCTTGCCGAGGTGGAGTACAGGCATCGATTTTACAAGCCCTTTAGGTCGGTGGAAAGGGCTCGGTAGTGTAGACATGCACATTATAAATTCGACCAAACGCAGCGTATGTCAACCTAACGCCATAGTGTAGACCAGGCCTCAGATAGCCGTGATGCTGCCCGCCACACATTTTGGGTCTCCATGCATGTTAGTGGAAGGAAATCCCATGAACCCTCCCTCCACCCCCAACGAAACAGTTCAATTGAACACTATTTAGAACTCTTTGGGCTTAAAACTCTTGATTTCCTCCCTCTCCTTACTAACTTAATTAATGGCAAACTACTTTATTTCTTCTCACAGATCCTCTCTGTGGGACTCAGTTAAATAAAATAGCAGATCCACATACACATCTCTCCTGACCTTCTGGCATCTTAGTGACATCCATAAAGTTCAAAGAACTCACTTATGAGTCATTTTCAAAGAGGGAAACCTTTTCATGGGGTTCACCTGCTTTGTAAGTGATGTTATTTTTAGATCAAATACTTTTTCTAAGGACATTAAGAAGTCTGCAGCCTCATTTTAAATTTGGAAAAGCCCCCGTACTGAAAGTGACAGCGTCACAGCCATCCTCTTGCCTCCCCATCATTTTTCATAAGGGTTTTAAGAAGTCTGCAGTCTATGGCTGTGGACATCTTAAATTTGGAGATGCTGTACTTCTACAGTTTGCAGGCAGAGTATCCAAAATGCACTACAGTACATTCCCTTGATATTTGGTTTCATACATTGATAATGATGCTTAGTCAGACCACTGACTGTTGATCTTTTTATGTCAGTACTGTAATGTCTTGATTTTCAAAAAGACATTCGACTGGCTGCATAGGCATATATTATGGAATATTTTTCAGTCTTACGAAATTCCAGATAAAGTCATCATCAAGGCTATGAACAGCACTGTAAAATGAACTTTAAGGGTGAACAACCTGACAGTGGTTCAGCATGGACAATAGCATGAAACAAGGCTGCGTTCTATTTCTGCTGTTTGGCATTAGCAAAGACTGGGTAATGAAGAAGTGTATTAGCAACACAAACACTGGCATAGCGTGGGCAGGTAGCAAATGCTAAAAAAAATCAAGACTTTGCTGATATTGCACTATTAAAGCAACACCCCAACAAGCTACAACCAAAGACAGATTTAGCAAAACCAGCAGGCCAGGCAGTGCTCAGGATCAGTTATGCCAAAACAAATATCCTTAAAACCCAGACATCAAGCAGTAACATCACATGAGATGGCAAACACATCCAGAAAGTGGAACAGCTCATTTACCTGGTGTGATGGGGTCCCACCTGGACTGTGGGACTGCTGAACCCTCCATCCCACCAACCTGGGCTGCCCCTCACACGGTGAGGCTGATGTCAAGCTAGAAGCCTCTGACAGGCTCTGCACTTAAACAGCCATCCACAGGCAGGGACATACCCAACTGAGTTACATTAATGATCTCCCAGCCACTCGTGAACCATCAATAGGGAGGCTTTAGCTAATCCCCCCTCAGCTCCCCAGTCTTGCACCCCAGAACTGTGCCATCTTACACTGCTCAAGACTCATTTGTGCGGTGCAAGTTCATTAAATAAGTTTGCCACTTCTTCATAGGAAAGTGGACAGTAGCCTTTGTAACCTGAGCGGAGGTTTCCCAAGCACTTCAACCAAAACACACTGTTTTAGGTAAAATATAAAACAGATTTATTGACTGCAGAAAGATAGATTTTAAATGATTATAAGTCGCAGGCATAGAGATCAAAGTTGGTTACTTTAGAAATGCAGTCTAAATTCTAACTTTAGCAGATTAAGCAAGATTTGAATCAAGCAATGTCTCTCTCTAACATGTGGAAATCAAAGTTATACACTAGCCAGACAAAACAGAGAATTTTCAACTGAAGTATACTGATCAAGAGAGCTTTAAACTAGGAATTTGGGGGAGATGGTTGGGAGATGTCCAGGTAATCTCCACGCTGGATTTTAACATTGAGAGGGAAGACAACCAAGTAAGAGAGGATATAGCCGGGGGTAGGAGCATGGACATAAGGAGGAAGGGCAGAGTGGATACTAGTCAAATAGGTCATACTGGCAGTACAATGTCCATACCAAATTGGGTAAGGAATGTGAGTGAGGCCAAACAGCAAAAATTAAGATGTTTGTACACCAATGCGAGGAGCCTAGGTAACAAAATGGAGCTACTGGTCCAGGAAGTGAAACCAGATATCATAGGAATAACCAAAACATGGTGGAATAGTAGTCATGACTGGAGTACAGGTATTGAAGGGTATGTGCTGTTTAGGAAAGATAGAAATAAAGGTAAAGGTGGGGGAGTAGCATTGTATATCAATGATGAGGTAGACTGTAAAGAAATAAAAAGTGATGGAATGGATAAGACAGAGTCTGTCTGGGCAAAAATCACATTGGGGAAGAAAACTACTAGAGCCTCCCCTGGGATAGTGCTTGGGGTGTGCTATAGACCACCGGGATCTAATTTGGATATGGATAGAGACCTCTTTAATGTTTTTAAGGAAGTAAATACTAATGGGAACTGTGTGATCATGGGAGACTTCAACTTCCCAGATATAGATTGGAGAACAAGTGCTAGTAATAATAATAGGGCTCAGATTTTCCTAGATGTGATAGCTGATGAATTCCTTCATCAGGTAGTTGCTGAACCAACAAGGGGGGATGCCATTTTAGATTTGGTTTTGGTGAGTAGTGAGGACCTCATTGAAGAAATGGTTGTAGGGGACAACCTTGGCTCGAGTGATCATGAGCTAATTCAGTTCAAACTAAATGGAAGGATAAACAAAAATAAATCTGAGACTAGGGTTTTTGATTTCAAAAGGGCTAACTTTAATAAATTAAGGAAATTAGTTAGGGAAGTGGATTGGACTAAAGAATTTATGGACCTAAAGGCGGAGGAGGCCTGGGATTATTTCAAGTTAAAGTTGCAGAAGCTATCAGAAGCCTGTATCCCAAGAAAGGGGAAACAATTCATAGGCAGGGGTTTTAGACCAAGTTGGATGAGCAAGCATCTCAGAGAGGTGATTAAGAAAAAACAGAAAGCATACAAGAAGTGGAAGATAGGAGGGATCAGCAAAGAAACCTACCTTATTGAGGTCAGAGCATGAAGGGATAAAGTGAGACAGGCTAAAAGGCATGTAGAATTGGACCTTGCAAAGGGAATTAAAACCAATAGTAAAAGGTTTTATAGCCATATAAATAGGAAGAAAACAAAGAAAGAAGAAGTGGGACCGCTAAACATGAGGATGGAGTGGAGGTTAAGGATAATCTAGGCATGGCTCAATATCTAAACAAATACTTTGCCTCAGTCTTTAATGAGGAGCTTAGGAATAGTGGCAGCATGACAAATGGGAATAAGGATGTGGGGGTAGATATTACCATATCCGAGGTAGAAGCCAAACTTGAACAGCTTAATGAGAGTAAATCAGGCGGCCCAGATAATCTTCATCCAAGAATATTAAAGGAACTGGCACATGAAATTGCAAGCCCATTAGCAAAAATTTTTAATGAATCTCTAAACTCAGGGGTTGTACCGTTTGACTGGAGAATAGCTAATATAGTTCCTATTTTTAAGAAAGGGAAAAAAAAGTGACCCGGGTAACTACAGGCCTGTTAGTTTGACATCTGTAGTATGCAAGGTCTTGGAAAAAATTTTGAAGGAGAAAGTAGTTAAGGACCTTGAGGTCAATGGCAATTGGGACAAATTACAACATGGTTTTACAAAAGGTAGATCGTGCCAAACCAACTTGATCTCCTTCTTTGAGAAAGTAACAGATTTTTTAGATAAAGGAAACGCAGTGGATCTAATCTACCTCGATCTCAGTAAGGCATTTGATACAGTACCACATGAGGAATTATCGGTTAAATTGGAAAAGATGGGGATCAATATGAAAATTGAGAGGTGGATAAGGAACTGGTTAAAGGGGAGACTACAGCAGGTCATACTGAAAGGTGAACTGTCAGGTTGGAGGGAGGTTACTAGTGGAGTTCCTCAAGGTTCAGTTTTGGGACCAATTTTATTTAATCTTTTTATTACTGACCTCGGCACCAAAAGTGGGAGTGTGCTAATAAAGTTTGCAGATGACACAAAGTTGGGAGGTATTGCCAATTCAGAAAAGGATCGGGATATCCTACAGGAAGATCTGGATGACCTTGTAAACTGGAGTAATAGTAATAGGATGAAATTTAATAGTGAGAAGTGTAAGGTTATGCATTTAGGGATTAATAACAAGAATTTTAGTTATAAGCTGGTGACGCATCAGTTGGAAGTAACGGAAGAGGAGAAGGACCTCGGAGTCCTGGTTGATCACAGGATGACTATGAGTCGCCAATGTGATGTGGCCGTGAAAAAAGCTAATGCGGTCTTGGGATGCATTAGGCGAGGTATTTCTAGTAGAGATAAGGAGGTGTTAGTACCGTTATACAAGGCATTGGTAAGACCTCATTTGGAATACTGTGTGCAGTTCTGGTCTCCCATGTTTAAGAAGGATGAATTCAAACTGGAACAGGTACAAAGAAGGGCCACTAGGATGATCCGAGAAATGGAAAATCTGTCGTATGAAAGGAGACTCAAGGAGCTTGGGTTGTTTACCTTAACCAAAAGAAGGCTGAGGGGAGATATGATTGCTCTCTTTAAATATATCAGCGGGATAAATACCAGGGAGGGAGAGGAATTATTTCAGCTCAGTACCAATGTGGACACAAGAACAAATGGATATAAACTGGCCATCAGGAAGTTTAGACTTGAAATTAGACGAAGGTTTCTAACCATCAGAGGAGTGAAGTTCTGGAACAGCCTTCCAAGGGGAGCAGTGGGGGCAAAAGACCTAACTGGCTTCAAGATTAAGCTAGATAAGTTTATGGAGGGGATGGTTTGATGGGATAACATGATCTTAGTCAAAGGTCAATTAATTGCCATCAGTGGTAAATAGGACCAATGGTCAATGATGGGATGTTAGAAGTTACTACAGAGAACTTTTTCCTGGGTGTCTGGCTGGTGAGTCTTGCCCACATGCTCGGGGTTCAGCTGATCGCCATATTTGGGGTCGGGAAGGAATTTTCCTCCAGGGTAGATTGGCAGAGGCCCTGGAGGTTTTTTGCCTTCCTCTGCAGCATGGGGCACGGGTCACTTACCGGAGGATTCTCTGCATCTTGAAGTCTTTAAACCATGATTTGAGGACTTCAATAGCTGAGACATAGGTGAGAGGATTATTCCAGGAGTGGGTGGGTGAGATTCTGTGGCCTGCATTGTGCAGGAGGTCAGACTAGATGATCATAATGGTCCCTTCTGACCTTAAAGTCTATGAGTCTATATGGATGCAAGAGTTGGACCTCTATTAACATGTTAGAGAACTAGATGCCTGTGCAGCAGGGTCATGTATTTAAGTGTACAAAAGCATTTTCAACATAATTAGTTACTTAGTTGGGTATCTAAAATAAGCACTGTATTTAAAAGTGTAATTAACTTTGATTTATTGAGAAGCACTCTAATACTTTGTTCTTGATTTCATATAAATAACGAGATCCAGTACAATATTTTATTTTAAAGGATGTCTGTTTTTTAGACTAAAATTTTCAGGCAAAGTTGAAAATGGAAACAAACCGTGAAAGACAGCAGGACAGCATAGAACTATGTAAATTCTACCTTAAAGTATGGTTACAGTAAACGTTCTTTGTCTGATCTACTAGCACATACGTACATTTAACAAATGTATTGTTAGAGAAAGCAGACAAATTCAAATTACCATCTCACATACATAGGTCCAGATCCTGCTCCTATTCAAGACACTAGCAATATGCCCATTGACTTCACTGGGACTAGGATTTGGCCCTTAGTAAATATGAAATGAAACAAATCAATTTTTTTCTGTATAAATCTCAAGAATTTTATTTTTAATAGAACTGAAAAACTGGCCATATGCTCAATCCTCAGCTGCAACAAGTTTACTCAGTTGTTGTGCACTCTTTCCCATCCAGGAACTAAGGACCATGACAAACCTCATCCCCTTCCACTCCAAGTTCAAGGTGCATTTCTTTGCCTTCGCCTTCTCTAACAAACAAACATGTAGCAACGGGTACATCTGTTAAAAAAAAAAAAAATCTTAAAACAAAGCCCCTATCAAAACAAGATACTCCACTGCACATGCTTCTCCCAGTGGGGAGAGGATGAAAGAACAAACAATATGTGACAGATTTGCAGTCCTGGTGCTTAATGCACTACAGGAAGATGCTTAGGTATTGTGGTGATGAGCACAGTATGAAAACCCAAATAGAATAGAATAAAGATATTTTCTGCAGTTTCCATGCTGAGAAATGGATAATAATTGGATACTTTAAGCTGTGTGGAATTCCTCCTGGTCCTCTTCTCTTTGGTGGTCACAGCCTGTCCTTCCTCATCTGCCTTCAACGGTGCAGAATGCTGCATGATTCTCTTACCTCTGGTGGTTACAAACTGTCACTCCTTCTGGTTTCCATACTCAGTGGCCCCTTGATCACCAGTTCCTTTATTTCTTGAATCTGGGATGGTGATGCTTCTTGAATCTGGTTGTTTAGGAACTCCTCTGTTTTGTGGGAAATTTTGTATTTTTTTTCTGTTCCAAAATGGAATGAAAACAGAAAAGTTTGAAATTTCACATGAAACTATTGCTGGGTGAACAACCAATTTTTTTGATTGGCTGGCAATTAAAAAAATTGAATTTTTAAATTTTGTTCATTGAATCAGAAAAATAAAGAATATTTTATTGAATAAATTATGAAATTGCCACTGTGAATTACAATGAATCATCATTGAGCCAGGGAAAGAGAGTGAGAATGACTCTCCAGTCTGGTAGTTAGTAGACTCATGTATGATGTGGGAGACAAGTTCAAGTCCCTCTTCCAATGACTAATTAGCTATAAAAATTGGAACAGCTTCAATAGAAGAGACTGAGGAAAACTTATACCAGAATATCACATAACACAGCAACTCGTGCATGCTCCTGCAATGTGGAAGACCCAAGTTCAAATCCCTTCTGCACATCAGGCAGAGGGGGGAATTAAACTAGGGAGAGTACCCTAAACACTGGGCTAAATGACATAAGGTAATGTCACAGAGTGCTCTACTCACAGCTGGGTGGCACCTTCTTCTGGGGATTAGCTCTGCCCAGTTCAGCACCCCCTTTCTTCTATTTCACCATAGCAGTTCTCCTCCCACCCACAGAGTCACACTATAGCTGCTTCATGACTTGGCCCTCTGGCCAGGTCCCACTGTGATTCCCCTTCTGGGAGAGTCCTTGCTAGTATCTCACCACAAAGCAGTGTCAGGTAGTCCATAGGTAGACTCCATGGGTGCTCCAGGCCTGGAGCACCCACAGAAGCCCCAATATCAGCTCCCCCCATCCACCTCAACTCACCCGCTGGCAGCCACCACAGATCTGTGCCTCCCCGCACCTCCCACCCACCACAAACAGCTGTTCCGTGGCATGCAGGAGGCTGAGGGGAGGAGCAAGGACATGGCACAATCAGGGAGCCGGCAAAACTGGGTGGGGAGAGGCAGGGCTTTAGGGGAAGGGGTAGAGTAGGGACAGAGCCAGGGGTCAAGCGGGGCCCCCCCTTGGAAAGTCAGCACCTATGAGGCAGTCCTCATACCTGCTACCCTGACTATGTCACTCCTGCAGTGACTCAGGTAGTCTTCCCATTCACTACCCAATGCAGTATCATTCAGTAGTGGATGATAGGGGATTCTAGGCCCTGTAGTAAACAATTAAAGGCTACATCTACCTTACTGCTCTAACCACCCCCATGTTACCTGCCTCATGGCTTTATAGAAGCCCCACCTGTTCCCTCACAGGTGAGCTTTATTCTAATTAACACCCTCTACACAGCCTAAATCTTCCCTGTTTGCAGCTTAATTGGCTGATTGGGCCTGCCTTGCTTAATTCAGCTCTCTTAGGGCCGGTATGGAGAGTACACCCCTTCAGAGGGAGATAATCATCCTCTTCCCTCAGCATTTTGTGAGCCTATGCTTTTGCTTTTCTGAAAAAGCCTGAAATTGAAACAAAAAAAATTTCAGGTTGGGTTGAAATGAAAATGTTTCATTCTGACATTATCAAAATGTATCAAGTTTTTTGTTTCACTCAAAACTATTTGGAAAACTCAACAAGAATTTGCAAATAACTTCAGGTTGAATGAAACTGCCTTTTTGCTGAATAAACTTCTGAAAAAATGTGACCCAGTTCTATACAAAATTAAATTCCCATAATAATTTGTTTTGCATTGACCAAGACATTTTGTTCCAGTTTCAACCTTTTCAAATTTGCATATTAGATAATATAAAATAAAAACATTGAGACAAAAAGTTGCTTTGACCTTATTGAAATGTTTGAGTATTTTTCCTAACAAAATTTAGTCCAAATCAACACCCTTCCGTTAAATGTTTCATTTTTTACCAATTGGCATTTTCTTATGGGAAAAACATTCTGTTGGAAAATTTCCAACCAACTCTAATATTAACTCTGGCTGCTTAGCTTCACCTCATTAACAGGAAGGGATTGACCACTCAGAGATTTCAAACACACAGCCTTCCCCAAGACACAAACAGACCTGTCTTGCCTGGCCTGTTCAGTGGCCCAAAGAGCCAAGCTACATGACTCTCAAAGACAATAAACAAACAAACCAGACCAAATACACAACTCACCAAGTCCCTTTATTTTCAAGCACAGGATCTCCTGCTGCTGTGCCTTCTAAAATTCCACTGTTTGCCTCTCCTGTTCGCTTGCTCAGGAGTTTGCTTGGCAGCTGACTTGATTTTAACCTTTTGTGGAGATGTATCTTGTATCTTTGATAGTTGTGCAGTATGTGACTTAGATGTTGGATTTAAATTCAGAGCAAAGAATGAAATGCATGGTTTATTTACCCTTTTTACATTCTGCCATATCATCATTTGTGTGCTCATTGATTTGGCTTAGACATCGAGGTTTAATGGTTGCAAATATATTCAGTGAACCATCTGGGCATGAAAAATCTTACCCTTTGAAGGCAAATATCAAGCAAAGCACCAAGGTGAAGAATTTAGCAAGCCATCTGTAAATAAATATAGTTCTTGACCTTGGTTTGGCTGGGACATAAACTATCAAAAGCAGCAAAGCAAATGTTTGATTTGGCCTCATGGTGTAGTATGGTGCCATTACCCAATTCATTGTTGTTATGGTTCTAGGCATGAAGAACCCAGTCACACAAGAAAGCACATGAGTGAGATGCTCATTTGATGTTGCTGTCAGTAATGGCAATGTGAGGTGACGTACAATCAATGTTATGTGTTTTACAGTACATAAAAATTCATTGAGACTCTCGTACCACTTCATGCCATACACATTTCAGTGATAAGTAATAACCTCAGAAAGAAATGTCTTTAGTGTACCTTTTGGCAGTAACAAAGACAATCATTAAACCAAACCATCTTAAAGAAGATAGAAGTTCTTGCAGCTGTTTCATTTTCTAAGAATGAGTCTTTTCACTATGGATCATTTATATATCCCCACCTAGTATATTTATTCTGTTTCTATATAGTGCCAAGGCATTTTCATCAGCCTTGCAAGGATAATAAAATAATTTGTGCTGGGTACTAATGGAATTATTTCACTTACACTATAATTTAGCTGCTTGAACCTGTCTACGATTGCATTGCAATTTATAGCAAGTGTCTTATGCAGCATAACCAAGCTGAACTAAAAATAACTGGCACATGTCAAAATGCGGGAACAGTTGTCGTGTTATAGCTGTAGTTAAGGTTGCATACAAATTTCCATTCTAACCTTTTTGTTTTGAGTCTTTCATAACTTTCTAAAGCTTTCAATATTCACAAAGCTATAGTCATCATAATGTACAGGAATAGGGTGGCATCCTTTTAAATAGTTTGGGAGTTGTGCTAAGTTTAGAGAATTGTATGTGCTTTCTACTCTAGGGTATACTTGAAAGCTTTTCAACTAAGTTTCTGAAATATTATGATACCCCTAATGTTGTTATGTGGTTCCTATGAGATAGAACAGGGGTTCTCATTGTAAACAGGTGTCAGGGGTCACAACTACCTTGCCTTTCCCATATTGCTAATTGGAAGGGGGGATCCTGTCTAAATCCCAGCTAGATGGGAGGACAGGTCCAGGTATGGAAAAGGATAAGAACCACTAAGATAAAACTGGCTAGGACCAGTGTTTAGCACTGTTCAGATGCCCATTTTTCTTCCCAACCATACATCCCTTCATTGACTGATGACAGTGTGCTGATGCCATAGTATTTCTAATGTATATGGTTTAGAGCAGGCCTGCACAGCATGTGGCCTGGGGGCCGCATGCGGCCCGCGTGGGCTCACTGTGTGGCCCGCAGGGGGCTGAGTAGGTGGGCTCATTGTGTGGCCCACGGGGGGGTGAGTAGGCAAATGGCGGGGTGGGGCAAGCCAACGGCCGGCTGGCCGGCCGGTGGGCGGGCTGGTGAAGAGGCCAGTGGCAGGCTGGGGAGTGAGGATGAGCCAGCGGCAGGGGGCGGGGGCAGCGGCAGAAGGTAAGAAGCCAGCAGCGGGCAGGCAGGTGACCTGGCGGTGGGGGGAGCCGGCGAGCTGGCGGTGGGGGGAGCTGGCGAGCCGCCGCCGGCGGGGCTGAGGAGGCGAGCAGGCGGCGGGGGGTGAGTAGGCGAGCCAGGCGGGGTGGGGGATGACGAGCCGAGTGGGCGGGCAGTGGCAGGGCTGCAGGTGAGCCAGCGGTGGGGGGGAGGGCTGAGGAGGCGAGCCGGGGACGGTGGGGGGATGATAAGTCGTATAAAAGTTGTACAAAAATGCATAATGCAGAGAGATTTATCTACAACTGCATTGATTGACTGTTGTGTGCAGTAATATAGTGACCCTGGTGGGGTGAAGAGGGGTGTGATGGTGGGGCCGAGCGGGGAGGGGGCGGGTCCTATTTTACTGCTGTGATCTGGTCACCCTATGCGCGCTGTTTCTTTCCCCCTCTACAGGCTTCCACACCCCAGCGCTGGGGAAGGAGGGGTTGTTTCCGCGGGGTGGGCAGCACTCGAGGGGGAGGTGTTTCCGCAGGGCTGGGGGGTTTCGGCCCTCAGCTATTTTCTTTGGAGTAATATGGCCCTCGCCGCTTTACGAGTTGTGCAGGCCTGGTTTAGAGCTTTACAGTTATTCAAAAAAATAGCTCAGTTTCAGTTAGTGGAATTGACCAAGTAACATTGGGGAATGGAATTAAAGTTTTTACTTTCGTGATAAAGTAGATCAGGGGATATATTTGAAGTCTCACTTCATTACTAAAATACAAAAATATTAGTCAGTAAGGCTGTACCTGTTCTCTCACTGGAACAATCTAAGCAAGAACCATGTCTGGAAACGCATGCATCCGAGGATTGCAAACCCAGCAAGTTAAAAATTATGAGATAGATGACTTTCCCCAGGCCTCCTCCCTAAACAAGAGAATTACAAACAATACAGTCTCATGTATTATGATTATAACTCTTTGGGTAAGTGGCCCCTTCCTTCGCCCTGTGTGTTTGCCTATTTCAGATTTTAAAAAATTAACTCAACATTTATACAAAATGCGCTCACAAAAACTGCAGGAAGTTCAGTGCTCACAGATGAGAGAGAGGCTCATGCTAGCATTCTCACCTGATCCTGGGCCTGATTGACAGCTCCTTCTCTTGAATACTGGTCAGTTGCTTCTCAGGCTCTCAAAGCTATTGTTTCTGGCTGGTTAAAGATTTGCATTGTTGCACTGAGTCCCACTTAATTCATATTTTCCAAGGTATCTTTATAACCATCAGGGCTAGAAACTAATTGTTTAAAATGAAAGGTTAGATTCTCGAGCACAATTTTACCCTAATGGGTGGATTCTGTGGAAAATTGCTTGGTCACAAAATTATGGAACAAACCAGCCCCAGGCTATATATAGTTATATAGGTATTTTTTATATTGATTTGTAAACATAAAGGACTAGATCCTGGCTTCGATTAAGGCCCTGATTCAGCAAAGCATTTGAGCAATACTTAGTTTTAAGTCTCTTGGGGAACATTGCAGTTGGGTGCAATTTAAAGCAGCCCTGAGGCTGCTGTAACCTGTGTCAGGGTCTGATCCAGGCCCTGGCTGGCCTAAGGATTGGGCAGCAGAGAGAAGATATAAAGCCATCTTTGGCTCCATGCTCAGAAGAACTGAGCGCTGTTCTAGTGTGGCTACAGATCAAACCTAAAGGTGCCTTGTGTTGTCATTTGCACAGTGAGTGTGAAAAAACATAACCCCAGGCAAGAAAGGATTTACTGATTTGGATGTACTGTATTTTACACCCACTTTGCGTTCAGCCCAGGTGTAAATGACTACACAGGCACAAATCAGTGAAGAATCTGCCACTCTATATGTAGCTGTCTAACAAATTACAGCAATTTTACTTTGTGTGACTGAAAAAACCCCGTAACTTTTCACTACCTTTCTTTTCAGAAGTATGTTGCAGGGCTACAAAATGAAAATGATTCCATACACTAATATTAGTGTTGCATTTATTTGTTTTATCATTAGTTGGCACTGTGTAAAATACAAATAGTCTTTTTATTAATTTTAGTATTGGTTTGTAGGCAGAAATAATGCACATATTCTGAAGATTTAGGGTCTGATTCTCCTCAGACCTACACAAGTGTATATTTGGAGTAAATCAGCTAAAGGCAGAGAAGTTAGCCTAGGGTAACAGAGAGGTGAATCAGGCCATGAGTACTAACAATTTGCATTGAATCATGATATACAGTATTTTGTTCTGGTGAGAAAAACTATTCTAAGTTACCAACTATATGCTTCTTAAGAAAAGCATGTAATCCACAAATGCAATGTGTAAGGCTCAAGTCAATTAAAAATATTTCTCACCTTTTATGCAAACTAGCTCTGGCTCTAGTTCAGCAACAAATTATAGAAGTACTTTTAAAAAACCAAAATGTTTTCTTTATTTTAGAGTGTGCTTTGTTGAATCAATAAAATATGAAAAGAAAAAAACAAGAGAAGGATGCTTTTACTCAGCTCATCCAAAGACTTGTAAAATGACTTAAGACTAGAGAAGTCATGTAATAAATTCTCCTCTTCCTGAGGTTTGTAGTGCCTAATTAAGAATAATTTAGGATGGACTAATTCTCTAGTGATGCTGCAGATGGGGCATAGGCTCACGTATTTAAATGAACAAAGGCTTTACCTGAGTGTTTTGTTATGGAGGACTTTGTCTATCCATTGGAGCTCGGTGTTCTCTTGCATGCTTTCTCTAGAGAGCTATACATAGTGGAGCAGTAGAACATGTTGTGCTTTGTGTGTAGCTGCTCAGTTTCTAATCAGTCACAGAAGAGATGAATATTCCCTTCATTTTAGTTAGTTTCGTCAGCTCCTTGGGGCAGGGGCCATCTTTTTGTTCTGTGTACAGCGCCTAACACAGTGAGGTCTGAGTCTGTGACTGGGGCCCTAGGCACTACTGTAATACAAATAATAATAATAATAATATATATCCTGGAGATACAATACAATTTTAGAGGAGGCAAGGGTGGATTTCCAAGGTAGAAGACTCATTCTGGTCAATGTCAGGAACGTACAACCTGTCATCAACTCATTTGGGGCTTGATCTTGCAAGATGCTGAACTCTCTGGTCCTGGTTCTGATCCAGCAAAGCACTTAAGCACATGAGTAGTCCCATTGATTTCAGTAGCTCACAGGCTTGAAGGTAAGCACATGCTTAAGAATTTAGTTTGATTGGTGCTGAAGTGCACACAATCGAGTCCTATGATCTTCTTGCACTGCAAGGCTAGACAGTCGTAAGAGCCTTACAGAACGCTTCAGGGGCAGAAAGCATAATGGCAGATATAGCATTCTGCAGCCACCAATGAGTTTGCACTTTTCATGCTCGTGCATAGAAGTTCACATATTGTAGCATGTGCAGAATCAGGAGAGGGCTTCAGCTGCTGAGACATTTTGTTGGAGAATAATGTTTTATTGTCTGTGAATAATGTAATGGTGCCATTTTTATTTTCTCAGTGTTGCCTTGGGAGTAGGTTGAATAATATATTTTAATAGTGGACTATAGTTCTGATGGAATATATTTCAGTAAATATAAAATCTTGGGGTAGTATTTAAGGACTGTCTCTGGAACATTGGTATTACTATATGCGGCTGATTCTGGGAAACAGGTTTTCTGAAGTCAGGTTTGATTTACTTGTCCTTGTAAGCACAGAGAACATTACAAAAAATCACTATCCATATAGATGTATTAAAAAGTGGCATTTTTAACTGTAGCATGTGAAAAAGAAGACTGTAATGCAGTAATTAGCAACTGCCACTTTGGAGTGTTTACGTAAAGCCCAGCAAATTCATTCCTGTGCCCAAGGACTGTGCAATGTTTAAGTCCCACCCTAGGGTGACCAGATGTCCCGATTTTATAGGGACAGTCCCGATATTTGGAGCTCTCTCTTATATAGGCTTCTATTAGTGCCCCATCCAGTGTCCCAATTTTTCACACTTGCTGTCTCGTCACCCTAGTCCCACACAAGCCCTCATAATGACTCTTAAGTAGTGCATAGGCAGAGAACTAAACTGCATGCAAGAATTAACAGTTCTAAAGTTAGATCCTGCTCCTCCAAACACTTACATGCAGGAGTAGTTCTAGTAAAATCACAGGAGTAAGGCTTGCAGGACTAGGGCCTTACATTTTAAGCTCTTCATGGCAGAGACCTCCCTTCAGCAAGCTGGCATAACTACAGGTGTCTGTAACATGCAGCTGCTTTGGCCCAGATCCACAACGGGACATAGGTGTCTAAATCCCAGATTGAGGTACCTAAATCCCAGTTTTAGGCTCTACTGATCCACAAAACCCCTGTTCGGCTGCCACCTAACCCTGTAGGTGTGTAAACTCACTCAGCACCTGAATTTTTGCTGTAAAAGTTCCCTAGGCACCTGAATTGCTGCTTGTGGGCATGCACGCTGCTACCTCACTCTAGGAAGCTGGACCCCTATCTCACACTAAAGCCCCACTGCAATCCACAAACCAGTGGAGGATAGGTGTTCCTTCACCCAGCTTGCCTGTGGGGCCTGATCATGATACTTAAATAGTCATTGGGACAGAGAGAAAACCTGAGAGAATGACTAGAGCCTGGTAGAGCACCTGCACGGGAGATTGGAGACCTAGGGTCCAGCCCCCCTCTTACAATGACTATTTAATTATTTATCCAAAGTGGAACAGCTTTAGCAGGAGAAACTGAGGATAACCCACATCCAAATATCCCATGGTCCAGTGGTTAGGGCACTGTCCTGAAAGGTGAGAGAGCTGGTTAAATCCTTTCTTCCCCACCAGGCAGAGAGGGGAACTGAACCTGGATCTCCCCCATACTGGGTGAGTGGTCTAACTACTGACCTAAAAATAATAAGGGAACTACCATCTCCTCCTGTGTGTTTTTTCAAAGAAACAGCTTAGGTACCTGAGCTCCCTGACTCCAGGAGCAAGGTTCTCAGCTGTGGATGGCAAACAGAGATAGGAACCTCCCTTCAGCTGGGTTAGGTGCCTAGCTCTGTGGAAAGGGCGGAGCTCAGGACCCACCTCTGTCATCTGTATCTCCCATTAACTAGCCTAGGGGGCTGTCTGCCTAGCATGTTGGCTTTTGCGGATAGCATTCTTAAGTGTTTCTGGTTGTGCCATCCCACATTTTCAGTTTTTAATGTGATACAGACTTTTATGTTGACCATGCATAACTGTACCATAAAAGATGTAAGGGGAAGCTGGAGGCTTTGGTATCAGGGTGGGAGAAACTGGGAGTTTTGGCATCTAAGAAGGCATGGGAGGCAGTTTGGGATTAGCACATTAGCTATATGTTTTTGGTGAAATGATCAGCAGAGAAGTAGGTAACAATGTTTAGGTTTTAGAGTTAACACTTCATTGTGATGAATGGGGAAGTTCACACTTCTCAGATCTATCATTTCATGCCACCTGAAGACTCAGGAAAATAGTGCTGATTGCTTTATATGCAGTTCATATTTTTCTTTGCAACTCTGAGAGCTAGAAGCATAATTTTTTTAAAAAGTTTAGATTCTGGAGCAAAGGGTGCATTCTGCAGCAAAGCCCATGGCCGCTGAAGCACGGATTACGCAGGCCCTGTTAATCTGCCTCAATTGCCTTTCTTCAGACCCAGACCATCTGAAGAGAGAACTCCCAAGAAATCACAATTCAGAAGTACCTGAAAATGGGGGAAAGCCAGGGAGAAAAACTAGTTTTTTTTCTCCTTCTTCTGTTACAGCTTCCACTTGTAGGGCTGATCCACAAAATCGGAATCAGGATCCACAACAAACTCATCCAGATAAATAAGTTTCTCATGTATATTCCAGCCTTCCTCTTTGCCTTTTCTCTTTGCTGTTTGTCTTCCAATAAGTATAGTGTAGAGTGGTGTTTGGATTGAGATAAGGCATACATGCCCTATGATTGCTGGCACAGGAAGGGGTTAAAGGACTTCATTAGACTAGCATCATCCTGCAGACACTGCAGCTCCTAGGTAGAATGCCCTCCAGCTGTGAACACCTAGGAATAAGAAATAAAAGGAGAAGGCAGGGGTCAGTAAAGACTTTTTGTTGTTGCTGCTATAGGAGGGACAGACTGAGTGGCTCTGGAAGAGGCTTCAGGCTGTTAAACCCCAAAGTTTAAAGGTCAGTAGCAGCAGCTACATATTCCTGGGTAAACTGTCATGGGGAAAGGGTCTATATGGATTTAAATAGCTCCCAGATCAAAAATGAACCTTTCTGTTTTTGCCTTGGAGTAGAGGGAGCCTCATTATTTTGGGATGTGCTTACAAACTAATTTTTTAGGTGTCTGATTCTGGCCAGTGTTGGCATATAACAAGGAGAAGAACTGGGGCAGGGAGAACTCTTGAGCACTGCTCAGTCTTAATGGACCCATTTTATATGAAAAGCCTGGACCTTGGCAAGCAAGGGGCCCGTAGTCTCTGGGGAATTACAATGGAGCACATCATGAGGACCCAGTGAAGTAAATAATTAGAATTGTTTCCCTTTTAGAGATGGGGAAATTAAGGCAGAAAGGTTACTTGGTGATGGGCCCAAGGCCATAGAGGGAGTTGTTGTCAGAGCTGGGTTTGGAGTGTTGTGGTAAAACTTTCAAAAGCACCTAAGTGACTCAGCCAGTCTCCGTTATCAAAAGTTGCTTAAATGATTTAAATTTAAATGATGCTTAGGCTCCTGAGTCACTTAGACACCTCTGAAAATGCTGCCTTTAGTCTCTAGTCTAGACTCTGTCTTGCAATGCTGAACCACTCTGATTGTAGCAAGAGGCCACAAAGGTACCTTAGCAAAGGAGGCTGTTATAGTTTATCAGTACCAGCTTAAGCAGCCCTGTGCACCACAGTCAAGAACTGCTCTGAGTTCCTGCCAAAATAGAAAGATAAGTTTTATGAGTATTCAACACCAAAGGTGGGTGGCTGTAGGAGTCATGAATCAACCATGAACATCAGAAAAAATTGCACTATGGCAAACTTGCAACCCGAGCAATGAGCTTTGCTGTTCAAGGTCATGTCTGCTAAGGAAGAAGGCTAGAAACTTAATTTTCACTTTCAAATGAAAGCTGAGCTTTTCTTTGACATTTACAGGGCTCCCAAACTGAGGGGGAAGGAGTCAGGGGCAAGAGCATGACTGACAGGCCCCAGAGGCCAGCTTGGGGGGCCTGTGGTAAGGGCCTGATTCTTTGTCTTTTCTATCTGACTGTAACAGTATACACTATAACTGTGCCAGAAGTGAAGGACTCTCCTCACAACTAAGAACATCCAAGGTTGCCTCCCTGAGGCTCGGTTATTTACTATTGTGGCAGTGGAGCTTGGGCTATTCCAGGATGGGATGTACACAGCCATTTGGTCTAATCTCTCTTTACCTGAGAAATATCCAGTAAGCAATCACCAAATGCAGTTGAGAGAGAGGGGAAAACTGCCCTTTTCTGATTAAGGTTAGACTTGTGGAAAGCTCCTGAACAGTAGTTGTCATTAAATATTTAATTGCTTCTTTTCCTAACTTCCGGCAGCAATTTCAAATATGATAATTCTGTCCCAGTAAACTCCTAGTGATGTCATACAGCCCTACAATTATGCCTCTCCCCACTGTAACAGCACAAAAGGGAGACTAAACTTCCATTGGCTGCATCTGCAGCCATGGGTGGTGAGTCCTATGAGCCCGTGGTGCCTGGGCACCAGGAGTATTCCTGGCCCGGGGCCCAGCTCCAGCAATATTTGGGGCCAGGTTTCTCCCTTGGTCCCGCCTTCCCGGGCCATTTAAAGCAGCCTGGGGCCCCTACTCACGACTGGCAGCACAGAGGAGCTGAGCGGCTTCCTACCTGCTCACTCCACGTGGCTGCCGGACCCTCCCTGCAGCCCCTGGGCGGGGTGGGTCTCTGTCCCGCTCCAAGCACACCTGCGGCCAATGGGAAGCTGCAGGGGCAGTGCCTGGGGGTAGCAGCACATGGAGATTCCCGGCCTGCCCTGCCTAGGAGCCCCAGGTAAGTGCTGCACCCTTCCCCCTTTGGCCCCCAAACTTCCTCCCAGAGCCTGCACCCCCTCCCTCCACACCCCCTCCCATCCCCAAACTCCCAGAGCCTGCACCCCCTCCCTCTGCACCTCTCCCATCCCCAAACTCCCTCCCAGAGCCTGCACTCAGAGCCAGCACCCAAACTCTGGCCTAGAGCCTGCACCCCCACCCCTTGCCCAAGCCCAGAGCTTACACCCAAACTCCATCCCAGAGCCTGCACCTGACCCTCTCCCCCACCCAAATTCCCTCCCAGAGCCCAACCTCTCACCTGTCCTGCACCCCAATCCCCAGCCCAGGGCCTGCACCCCAGACCTCTTCCCCCCCACCCAAACTCCCTCCCAGATCCTTAGGCAGGTGGGGGAGCAGGTTCTGGGCACCACCAAAATTCTACAAACCTGCCACCCATGATTGCAGCATGAGACAAGACATTGGATGGCACCTGATGCAAATGTTGAGCTGGCGGTCTCTGGGACACACACAATCTCCTGTTTCACTCATTCACTTTTTGGAGGAGGATGAGTTTCCGTTAAAATTAGATAACTGATTATTTTTCAGTCCAATAGTCTTTCATAAGCCGTGCACACGTAGCCATCTTAGGAGCTGGTGGAAGGTCATTAGAGCTATTTCGTTCACTGTAACACTGGGTTTTCTTTCTTATTGCTGCAATTACTGCTTTAGCTGTAGTTACTCACTGACATTTATTAGATCACATTGCTCTCTCGAGGCTCTCATGCTGTCCATATTTACTTTATACCCATGTACCAATTACAAGGTGATGACAAGACCCTTTACAAAATTCTGGTGTCTAATCATATTTTTAGCATTTTCTCTCTTCTCTCCCTCCTCCCCTCCCTCAGTGTCTGCATCACTGATGTGGTTCAGAGTTAGTTATAATAGCCTTTCGTAAGAGTGACGTAACCAGATCTGACCTGATTCACCAGTGCGAAGTGACTCATCCTGCTACTGAAATGAGAATGGACAATAATGACAAATGGTTGTACAGAATGAAATCTCAGGCACACTGAGAAGACCCATCCTGGACAGATTATACTTACCTTCGACAGATACTGAAGGGATTTGTCTTTTTTCTAATATTTTGGTGACACTAATAAAGCTTGTTGTGCCAATAAGTATTTAACAAAGTGAACCGATGTGCTAGGGAACTACATAGTAGATCTTCAGAGAGAACTGCATTTAAAAAGACAATATTCAAAAATAAGCTCATGGCCATTCTGTATTTTGTTACAATTCCTTTTCTGCCCTCCCCCTGCCAAACCCCCAATTTATAAAACTCGCTGCTTGTGAAAAGACTTGGGCTGTGTGTTTACTGCCTAACTCTATCTCTTGCTGGATTAAAATATAGGGATGTAAAGTCTATTGTTTACCTGTTAGTAGTTCACTACCATTATACTTGGAGTTAGAAGACTCCTAGTTTTGGAAGAGTACTGAAGGGCCCGTTGTGCCTTTCTGTATTTGTAACACAGTTTAAACGCTAGTTAATGTATGCATAGCATCAGGTGCAGAACAGACTCTTCAGTGTGTCACCAAATCATAATCAAACTGCTGTTGGAAACAGATGGATTCAACCGTCTATGTATGTGTCGTGATTTATTTTTCCTGTTCAGGAAAAAATATTGCCTTTTTTTCAAATCAACAGGCGGGCCATGTATAAACGTAGCTGTGATCTTGAAATGAGATACCATTGATACATTACTTTGTCACAGCCAATCGCTTGCACTTAATGATTTGCGCAGCCATAGCACCATCCATTTACATTTCTCAAGTATCGTGTTGCTCTGGCACAGCAATCTTCCTACCACTGCTAAGTAAATGTCCCTTTAAAATGCCACTTAAGACAATAGAATAAGAATCCTGCAGTATTTTGAAAAGCAATAACTGCTTAGTTTTTCAGTGGTCTCCATCCTGAATGGATAACTGTGTATTAATGCATGCAGTGTTGTAGCCATGTTGGTCCTAGGATATTAGAGACAAGGTGGGTGAGGCAATATCTTTTATTGGATCAACTTCTGTTGGTGAGAGAGACAAGCTTTTGAGTTACACAGAGTTCTTCTGAAGATATTACCGTTCCCACCTTGCCTCTATATTAATGCAGTCTGTAACAGAGTGGCTTGCGTCTTAAGGGCTAGAGGCCTGAGGCTGGCCAAACCCTAGTTACTAAGGGCAGGTCTACACTATCACTTAAGTTGATTTAACTTACTTCACTCAGGGGTGTGAAAAAGACACTCCCCTGAGCGACACAAATTCCAGGGACCTAAGCACTGTCCACGCCAGCGCTGTGTCGGCAGGAGAGGTTTTGCAAAGATGGAGTAACTGTGCCGACGAGAAAGCACTCTCCCGTCGGCATAGAGTGTCTTCACCAGACATGCTGCAGTGGCGCAGCTGCATCAGTGCAACTGTGCCAATGTAGCGCTTCTAGGGTAGACCTGCCCTTCAGTAAGCACCCCTGAGCTGGGATCAGATCATTCCCCTATAAGAGTAGCAGGAAGCTGCAGAAAAGGGGTGGAGGGAGGGGTGGAGCAGCTCTGTTCCACCCTGCTTCTAGCCCCTGATGTAGAGGGGAGATAGCTGAGGACAAGGGAATGTGACTGGAGATCACCCCTTTGGTCTGGCTGTTTCCAAGTGCTAGAATGGCCCCCTTTGGGCTGTGTTCAGCTAAGCATAAACTAGAGTGGCCCCCAAGCTGCCCTAGCTTAAAAAGAGGACCAAACCCTTCTCTGCTAGCCATAGATCCAGGGGCCACAAACTTAGCTGTACTGAAATCATGGCTCAGAATCTGGGCCTTGATGTGTATGTGTAAGAAAAAAGTGTGGGAGGAGAGATTGTCTGCATAGTGTAGAAAGGTTTCCAGCTTCTAGAGTACAGCCTCAGTTATCCAAGTGTCTGGGGGAGGCTGAATAAATCCAGATCTCCTCAGAGTTTTTGATGTACTGCCATAGAAGTCAAGAGACTCATCCCCGTTTTGGATCATTTTAATTTTACTGGCATAGCAAGTTGTCTGTTGCTCACAAAATATTGTGTATTAACTAGATAGTTATATGGCTAATAACATCCACAGTCACAGAGATAATAGAAATGTATATAAGGTGAACCCTCATGGTATAAACCAACAATTGACTACCGAGGGCTAAGAAGACACTTCCCATAAGGGCAAGTTATTGCATGATTATTCATTATGGGTGAAATCCTAGCCCTATAGAAGTCCATTGACCTCAGTAGGGCCAGGATTTTACTATATGGAGATTTTTACTTTTATATTTTTATTGTGTTTTGCACCTTCCTTTGATGCTTCTGGTAACAACCACTGTCTGAGACAAGATATTCGTCTGATCTGATCCAGTAGGGACAATTTAGGTACATAGGAATTAACAACAGAAATGTCACTCACATTGGTGACTTTTTTCCTATGAGAGGTCTAATTCCTATAATGATGATGTATTTCCAGACAAGCTCCTATTTCTGTGTGAATATGATTTAAAAAACAAACAAACCCAACTACCCTGGTACAATGCAATATTCTTATTGCCGTCATTTTTATACCAGACCTACATCTGTTCCATTAGCACTCAAGGAACTATTCTACAAATGTCAGCTTGATGTTTCAGGAGGTTGGTCTAAAATTGCTAGCAATTTGGTGTCTGCCTTTTACCTTTCTGAATTGCTTTCTTCTTAAGGTAGGCCCAGGTTTTTTATGTACCCTTTTCATGCTGGCTGACTTCTGCCTTTTTTCTTCTTTTGAGGCTTTACCTATGTACAGCTGGCTTAGTTGTCTTTTCTTATCATTGTGATTTTACAACATATAGGGCCAGATTTTGCATCTGCAGTTATTTAGCACTGTGATCACTGTCACTTTAGTTTATAGTGCATACAATTGTACAGAAAATTAATAGGAAAACAGTTTCTGCCCCAAATACCTTATGTTCTAAACTTTTAATTTGACACATAAGCAAGGATACAACATTTGCCAAGAATGGGGACAGAGAAAGGAGGATCCATGTCATAGGGCTGGCTCCTGCAAGTGATTCTGTGCAGTTGAAGAGGTCTGCCTGCACTGAGTAAGCTGCAGGAGCAGGGTTGTAGAGTGTACAGTTACTCAGTTTAGGCATATGGTACAAAAGGCATAGTGACTCGGATCTAAATATCTGATTTGTGGCATTGTGGGCTGAAAATGTGGTCCATATTGTATAATCTTTAAGGTTTTTCTCTTCTTAGTAGTGTTCTGTGGGTGATTGGAAAATTAAGCCTTTTCATTGTCTGCTTAAGTGATTTCTGTTAACTAGTTATCAACATGTAATATGTAGCAGCTGTAAGCCCCGAGTTCATTCTGGGTCATGAATGTTGCTTATACATGTGAAAAGGAGGCGCTCTGAACTATGTGGTAAAATGTTCCATCCCTGATTTGCAGAATGACTTAGTAAACCATTGGAGCAGGAAAGTGCTCTGCTGTAAGAGATAAAATTGAGGTGCATAGATAGTAGATACTGAGGATTCCTTAGCTGAGCACCAGGCTAATCCATTAGAAAAGGTCTCCTCTTTTTGTAGTGACAAAGCTTGTTGAAGTTTTCCATAGTGTAGGCTGTAGAAAAGACAAGTTTTCGTGACTCACAAATCTCACAAAAAAGTTGTTTTAAAATAGAGTAGCCTAAAATAAAACATCTTCTTAAAAACAGAAGTTATTCTAAAATCAGTCTGAATCTTTTGCAGACCAAAAATATCTTCAGGGACACTGGTAAAAATTGCAAACAGCAAGATGATCCAATTTATAAAAATCTTCTAGACTGAGGCAATCATGAAGAAAGGGGATAATCTTCAAATAGTTATCAATCCCCGGTTTCCTTTCTGAAAGATTCTAGTTCTGCAAGGAATAAGGCTAATAATGAAAGAGCAAGACTGATACCTCACAATGTAGAAAACCTCATTTTTCTAAATGCTAATCTGCCAATTTTGGATTACTGTTCCTATGCCAGTATTTTGGAAAAGGATGATGATTAACCTACAGTTCTCTCTCCTACACAATGCTGCCATTTTAATACTTACACAAAGTGTATAAGGGATTTTTCCAGAGGGGGGCACTCAAGTATGCTGAGGCCCAAAAAATTGGTATAAATTCAAATAAACTTTGTTTTAAAAATCCAAACCTTTGGTTCTTATAAAAAACAAACTGCTGAAACGCGGACAAAAAATTAGTGGTCGCATGTGCTGGCTGTAGGTATGATCACTTTGCAGTATGTTCTGGCTGGTACGGGGGGAGGAAGGGGAAATGGATGCTGAAAAAAATGAATAAGGAGAGGTAGGTTGTATGAATTCAGGATAGGGTGACCAGATGTCCCGATTTTATAGGGACAGTCCCGATTTTGGGGTCTTTTTCTTATATAGGCTCCTATTACCCCCTACCCCGTCCTGATTTTTCACATTTGCTGTCTGGTCACCCTAATTCAGGAAGACTGAGACCACACATCCATTTTCCCCAAGCTTATGATCTGTATCTACCTGGATGCTGACACCAAAGAAACCATCCATAAATATTTATTATTTGTATTCCTGTAGCATCTAGGAGCCCTACCTATGGACCAGGGCCCCACTGTGCTAAAGGCTGTACAAATACAGAACAAAAAGACAGTTCCTGACAGTCTGAGTAAAAGACAAGGTAAACAGATGGATACAGGCAGACAAATGGGTAGTACAATGAATAGTATTGCTCAGCATGCTGGGCAGTGGTATCAGTGCACTGCAGACTGACCATTGTCTTTTTTTTTTTTTTTTTTAAATTTTTGTAAACATCGTGATAGAGAAGAGTTTTTTATGGAAGGATTTGAAGGATGGTAATGAGTTAGTTTTGTGGATGTTTATGGGGAGCTCCTCCCAAGCATAAGGGGCAGCAAGGGAGAAAACACAAAGGGGCTTATTTGGAAATTTAACAAGTGGGCAATGGAGACTGGCTTCCTGGGATGATCAGAGGTGGTAGCTGACCTCTTGATAATGAATGAGCCAGGATAAGTAGGAGGCAGATAGGCCATGAAGGGCCACAAAAGTGAAGGCAGCCAGCTTATGTTTGATATGATACAGAAGGGGGAGCCATGGGAGCAGGGCAAGCCTACGTTTTTCGCCCAGGGCTGAGAATATTTTTGGTTCCCTTCCCCGCAGACCATCTAGCCAGCTGAGCAAACAACAACCAGCAAGCAAACAAATAAAACAATCAAAAACCCCACAACAAAGCACAGCTAGGTGCAGAGCATTGTATCACCCCCTAGAAGTTGGCATCCAGAGAGGCTGCCCTGCTCACTCACCCCTAAGGCTGGCTCTGCAATGAAGGGATTCAAAACAATGGACTAAGAAAATTATCTTTTCAGTATCTTACCGAATGGATACGAGCTGGCCAAAGATTGCATTTGTCAAGACCAGAAAGAAGGATGTTGCAGTAATCAAGGTGCAAGATGAGTGCCTGGATGAGAGGTTTTGCTGTGTGGATGGATAGGAAAAGCTGTATCTTAGAGATGTTATGTAGAAAGAATCAGCAAGATTAAGACATAATCTGTATATGAGGACTGAGAGAGGTCCCGGTTAAAGAGGACACCCAGGTTATGGGCCTCAGTGACAGCAAGGGGGGGGGGGGTGGTGTCCACAGTGATCAAGAAAGGAGATAGTGGGGAGGGCTTGGGGGGTGAAAGATTAAGAGCTCTGTTTTATCCATATTGAGTTGAGCTGATGACTAGACATCCACAAGGAGATGTCAGAGAGAGAGGCTGTAGCAGACAGCATGAGTTTACATAGAATTTTGGTAGAAAAATTTCTGAATAGTCCATGAATGCCAGGTAGTTAAATTCCCAATGTCTTGCGTGGCTGCAATATGTAACTAGGTTCTTCTATCACACCCATTGTTGTACTATCTGAGCAGGGTACTACTGCTAGAGGATCTGGGTATTCAAATATAGAAGCATGACTATGGCGGGGGCGGGAGGGGTCTTATAGTTCTTCAGTAGCATGAGACGTTTAATGAAGACATTGCCCATCAGAGATTTTTATTAGTTTGGTTAATATTAGATACAGTCTGGTATTCACTGTATAAACTGTTTTGTTCGGCACTCTTTAGAGCATTCCAGATCTCTAAACTGGTTCCACAATCAAGTGCTTTAACTGTAACATATCTGGCAGACTTTGCTGGAGATTAGGGTATTTAAAAAAAAATTAAGGCGAGTAAATCAGAATGTAGATTTTTTCGGTGAGTCTCAACTCAGCCCTCTCTTCTGTGCATGTATCTTTGTGTAGGCACACCTGCATGAGTATTGCTATGCATTAATATCTGTGCAAGAGACTTTTTCACATGAAAGGTGTATCATGTGATCATGCCTCTAATAGTTTGAGCTACACAAAGTGGTGGGTTTTTTTTACTGCAAGTAGCAGTTTTCACCATAAAAAAATTGTCCTGAAAATGTAAGTTCTGCTGTTTTTGTAAAACTAAGTATAAACACAGCTTTACTTTCTGAACTCTTGCAAGAATGAATAAGAATCAGAATTTGAAAGCTTAACAACAACAACAACCAAAGACTTACTTGGAAAGTTCTTTTAAATGTGGCCTCAATTCAATTGACTCCACATAGGCAGACTCCTCAGCCTGCACAGAGCTGCAGTGATTTCATTGGGGCCCTGAATGAAAGCCAGTTCCAGGACTGGGATCTGTATTTGTAAATCACAGAAAACTGCCTTCACACAGGCAGTTGCTTGTGGTATGCTTCTCCTGAGCTACCTGTGCTGTCAGAGTTGGTATAGCAGCTTCACAGCTCCAGCTTTAGCTGTGCAGAATAGAGCCAGAAGCAAGAAAACAAAAATCAAGAACTCTGAGAGGTCAAAGGATATGCCAGTTAATACCTTTCATCAGGGAATTAACCCTGCTGATGAACTACTTCTGCTTTCCCAGTTTTTTGTATTTTATATCACTGAGGACACCCTACCTTGTTTTGTCCGAGACAAAACAATTGAATCAGAAACGTAGATGTGTGTGGTGATCAATCAGTTTGCCACTCTCATTGGTTTGGATATCAACAAAAGAACTGTGACTGAGACACCTCTTTCTGGTGCCTCTGTGTTGGCTGTATCAATAAACCAAAGTACACGCGAACAAATAATATGCCTTGTCTGTACTAGGGAAATATTTCAAAACAATCCCACAACTACTAACAGCCTGATTTACCCCAGGGGAAACTAAGAGCCCTAGTATAGATGGACTGCTAGATACCACATGCGTTATAAACTCTGAACAATCTAATCCTGCTCAGCGCAGATCTAATTCACATAGAGTGCTTTAAAATGGCAGTGGTCACCTATGCTAACAGAGATGGAGCATAAGCTGGTGTTAAGTGAAACTTTTTTTTGACAAAGGTTAGCTTAGACAGCGCTTTGCAGTGTATGGGCTTGATTTTTAAGAGTTGCCTGAGCTGATACCCTGACAGTCTAGAGAAATTGAGATCAGTTCCCCTTCCCCTAGAAACTGCCCTATTTTTATAGACCCCATGATTAGTAATGAAGTGTAGCTGCCTTTTGCCTATCAGGTTCCAAAGGGATCTCACTGTCTTTTTAAATCTGGAATTGACAGAAGAGCTCTTTTGGCTCCTAACTTCCCCTTTAGTCCTCTTGTTGCACTGTTGAGGCTGATGCGGTTTCTCTTGATTAGATAAAATGTGTATGATTACCACAAGAACCATTTTGGGGAGCTCCAAAGGGTCTGTGCCATCTGTCACTGGGACACTGTAGTTAGGAGGCTTTGGAAGGAGAACTCAGGTTTGATCATTAGTGTGCCTCTATGGTGTGCTCTGGTTGTCACAAATCTTCATATACAATTTAATTTCTTTTATATGTTTAGTTTGTTCAAATGAATCTCAGGAGTCTGTCTGTCTGTACAACTGTTTTGTTGCCACATAACATCACCATTGACTTTCAGTACAAGATCTCCTTAAAAGCTATCCCTCTGTAACTAGCCTTATTATATGCTCATAATTTCACAGAACATTTAATTATTAATTTCCATTTCCATTCTGATAACCTAACGCATGCAATGTTGTGACATTCTGTACCTTGGGGGAGCACCCTGTAACTCCCTCATATTCCTCATCTGTATATAATTGTGATATTACCTTACTAGGCATGCTTTATATATATCAGGGGAAAGGTTATGACCTGCTGAAAGTCATTTCTCTATCCATATATGTATATCATTAATGCATGTGAATTTATGAGAATTATGTTGTGTTGTCACTAAAACATGTTGTAAATTGGGGAATCAGCCAGATATTAGCTCCCCAGAGGCAACAGTAAGAAAAGTAACCAATGCCCGGGCATGGTGTCAAACAACCCATCAACAGCCATTGTCCAGCGCAAGGGAACTACAATTCACTGACTCACCGGCATGAGGCCACACCAGGGAATTGCTTAACCTTACCTGGAGACCAGCAATGCCCTCCAGACATGCCTGGACTTGTGTTTTCCAAGCACATGGACTGAGGGTATAAAACTGAACACAGGGGGGCCATGTGGGGCCTTCTGCCCCTACCTACGCTGCAAGCAACTAAAGGCATGTCTTCACTAGCAACATTAAAGTGCTGCCGTGGCTAGTGGTCGTGGCACCAGCGCTGGGAGGTGAATAGCTACTCCCAGCGCTGGTGCACTGTCTACACTGGCACTTTACAGCGCTGAAACTTGCAGCGCTCAGGGGTGTGGTTTTTTTCACACCCCTGAGCGAGAAATTTGCAGCGCTGTAAAGTGTCAGTGTAGACAAGTCCTAAGACACTGAGAAGAATACAAGACTCCAGCAGAGGAGATTGGCCCAGGTTTAAGGAACAAACCTGTATATTAAGGACTGCAATATCCAGTGGGGTGAGAAAAACTGCTTAGTCTAGATCAGGGGTCTCAAACTCAAATTACCACGAGGGCCGCATGAGGACTAGTGCATTGGCCCGAGGGCTGCATCACTGACCCCGACCCCTCACTGCCCCCAGCCCCTCCCCCACTCCACTCCTTCCATTAGGCTCCTCCCCTTTTCCCCCTCCTCCCCTGTGTGTGCGCTTCCCGCTCCTCCCTCCCAGAAACCACGAAGCCGCCAGACAGCTGTTCTGGCGGCGGGAACTGCCTGGGGGTAAAAATAGAACCTTGGAGCGGAGGGAACGGGGATTTTAGCGGCCACAGAACGTAACTTGGGGGGGGGGGGCGCGGGGGTGAGGGGAGTTGGCGGCCATAGGACGTAAGTGGGGGTGGGGGAGGAGTGGGAAGCCGCGCACACCGTCCATAGGATGTAAGTGGGGGTGGGGGGAGGAGCTGGAAGCCGCGCACACGGGAGGAGGGGGGGAGAAGAGGTGGGGCGCTGGGCTCCCCCTGGCCCCCCTCCTAGTTACGTCCTATGGTTGCCAACTCCCCTCACCCCTGCCCCCCCCCCCCCCAGTTACGTTCTGTGGCTGCTAAGATCCCCGTTCCCTCCGCGCTGCTCCAAGTTTCTATTTTTACCCCCAGGCAGTTCCCGCAGCCAGAACAGCTGTCTGTCTGCTTCGCGGTTTCTGGGAGGGAGGGGGGACTTCAGGGTAGTCACTGAACAGGAGAGTGGAGATTGTCACTCTCTGAGAAGTGACAATTTTAAATTAAGTGCCCATTGATTAGAAGTAGCTTGAGGGTATTCTGACTTTCCACTGCAGTTAGATGTTGGTGTGGGAGGACCTGTGCATTGTTTAGTCCGTGCGACAATATTCTATAACTCTGTGAATTTAAGAAGATCTCAAAGGAAATGAATCATTAGTATAAAGGAAAAGTGTATATATATTAAGTATCAGAGGGGTAGCCGTGTTAGTCTGGATTTGTAGAAATGACAAAGGGTCCTGTGGCACCTTATAGACTAACAGAGGTATTGGAGCATAAGCTTTCATGGGTGAATTCACCCACGAAAGCTTATGCTCCAATACCTCTGTTAGTCTATAAGGTGCCACAGGACCCTTTGTCGCTTCTATATATATTAAGTTGCATCAGACTGCACAAGGAATGAGTCTAAAGCAACAGTCCAACTTCTTTGTAATATAGCAACTGACCAGCCATAAATGTTGTCAGTTTTATTGTGTTTGCACTTATCATAATGAATTAATACGGATGTTTCCTGATTGTATTCTGCCAGGCATAGCAGTGATGCATTTTCCTGGAAATTCTATAGGCCAGGGTTCAAAAAAACAGCCCTAAACCCAAAGCTTTCAAATAAGTGTTCTAAAAAGAAATTCACTTATTTAAGCAAACCCATAAAACCAATTTTTTAAGACTGTTAGTCGTGTGCTTTTCTTCCCTTCAGAGTGTTTTATAGAATTAAATTTTTATTGTTCTGTTTGATCTTTCTTGCTAAATCCTATCTGTTAATGTGATGTGAAACTGAAAACATCTTTTGCATTTCTCTCATTTAGCAGGCTTCAACTACAGAGGTACAAATTGGGCCCATGAGACTGACACAAGATCCTGTTCAGGTAGGACTTTGTTTCAATTTGATGGTACTGTAAGTTCTGTGTGAAAGTGCAAAGGAATTAAAGGCTCAATCCATGTATAACTATTAAAAAGTAATTGCCCAACAGACCACTTGTATTAGAATGCACATCAATATTGCTAAATTACACATCTCCTTCTTGAAGCTGTGTTGCAGCTCAAGAGTTACTTATAGTAACATGGTGCAGGCAGTATCCAGCAGGAGTATTGTAGGATTCTGGATACTTCTGCTTTTTCTTCAGTTTGGAATGCAGCTATTGAACTATGCAAAAAATTCTTCAGAAAAATATCTTGGCCTGTTACGAGAGTGAAGAAGCTTGATGTGGAAAGGCAGCATAAATTCTGCTGCATATAAAGTCTTTCAAGAGCTGGAAAGTAGGGTCCTTCTGTTCCTGAAGCCAAAACCACACAAGCCGATCTGGAGCTAGATATTTGAAAACAATTCCCACAAAATTTAGGGAAGGTTTGGACTTGAGCTTTTCCGATTTTCGACCATTTTTAGGAAGAAAATGTGAATAGTAAAGTTTTTAACATGGTGGTTCTCAGCATTTTATAGAGGTGAGAAACCATTCTGCCTGGCTAGTGTCTTTGTTACTAATAATGTCACTTTTATATGAGAAAAGCATGGAATAGGATCCTGAAAACTGTTCTGCTCAATGATCTTCATGAAACTTACTGTGCCCATATGTTAAATGTAGTAGCTGAAATTTGAAGAAAGCTGTTGCATTCCGCTAATTGTCTGGTAACATGTATAAAACCATTATTTTCTAATTTATGCAGCTAGGAAGGAATAATACATAACTTTTATGGATAGTAGGAGCAAATCAACATTCTTGCTACTTGTACCTGTTACCCACTAGAACAGTTGGGTTAATGCTGCAACATTTCACAGTACCTGCTTAGATATCTATAGAAAGTTCCTCACTAATGACAGTTGCTCAGGCAACTTTCAATTAAACGAGCAGTTTAATTCAAATGGCAATTGAGCTTTGTGACTGTAATGTGCTCAGGACTGAACTACAATGCTAGAATGAATATGCACTTAAAGTAATGAACTCTTTGACCACTTCAGAGAGCACATTCCCTAAAGCACACAATTTCTTTGGTTTACCTACATGCCTGGGAAGAAACCAATGCACAAAGCATGTGAATATGCAGTGACAAGCAAAGCGCTCAGAGAAGCCACTAAAATAGAACCATTCCTGTCACTAGCTTCTGCCAACCAGAAACTCTTTTCTAATTACAGAATTTTGTCCTGATACAGTACTGTAAAACACTCCATTACTGAGTTAAAAGGTACCATTGAGTCACTCCCTTTGCTGGAGGATGGCAGAACAGGACTAAGGGTACGTCTTCACTACCCGCCGGATCAGTGGGTAGTGATCGATCTTTCAGGGATCGTTTCTTTTTTTGCATCTCGTGTAGACGCGAATAAATCGATCCCCCGATCGCTTTACTGTCGACTCCGGCAACCCACCGCAGCAAGAAGTTGCGTACCTTACATTGACCCCCCCACCCCCTACTGCTCCTGCCCCACACTGCGCCCCACCTGCATGGTCACCTCCCCAGTCCCTGACACCTCACCTCTCTCCTTGCTGCCAGTACTTGAGAGTTCTGCCCCTCCTGGGCCTCCCAGGGGGCAGCAGCCTCCGCACAGGAGCCCCCCAGGAAGCCAAGGGGCCAGGGCCGGTGCAAGGAAGTTTCGTGCCCTAGGTGAAACTTCCTTGCACCAGCCCTGCACGCCTCCCCTGCCCCACCCCCGGCCCAGCCAACTCTCTCCCCCCCCCCCCCCCGCTCGCGGGCCGCGGCAGCCTCCCCCCCGCTTGCGGCGCCTCCCCAGCTCCTGGCTCCACGCTCAGCGGCTGAGCGTGGAGGCAGGAGGCAGCTGCCCGCTGCCCCCCAAATCCTGGCGCCCTAGGCGACCGCCTAGGGTCGCCCACTGAAAGTGCTGGCCCTGCAAGGGGGCACTGGCAGATGCAGTGCTGGAGGGTGCCATCCCTGGCCCCGAAGGACTCTCCGCCCAGGATACAGGAGCTCAGCTCGCATTGATTTAACCACAGCTGCACCCACTGGGTGTTGGACAGGCTCAGCATGGGGGATGGGGTGGAAACTGGAGCCTGTGCGTGAAGCAGCTGCAGCCCCAGTGCAGAAAGGATGCTCTGTGGCCAGCATGAGTCTCCGGCTGCCTGTGCTGGGACTGGAAACTGACCTGCCAAACCCAGAGGTATCCGGGCTCAACCCTGGCACAAATTAAGCACTGGATGGATGTCAAATGTTAGTCCTTGGTTTATAATTTGTGCATTTAGGGCTCCCAGATGACAGAGAATGTAAGTTAAAAGTTTACAAAACAAAATATATTTACTGTTGAAACACAGTAACCTTTTTATTCTCATTCAGTAACACTGCTTTAATGATACAAAGTTCGGTTTTATTTTTGTCTCATTTATCTATACATTTTACACACACAGCTATGTGGCAGAATTTTAAATTGCTGTGAGAACAAAGCATAAACAGTGATGCAAGAAATAAAGCTTTTGTGGGAATGATACAAGAAACAAAGCATTTCTATCCTCTGTGCACGTGTAATTAAATTTAAGTTTATAATTACCATAAAATGTTGAAGCTTTTTCTGTACTAAATACTGGTCTAAATAATGATGTGATCAAATGAAATAGTTCCTTCATGTTATCTTATGCTTGTATAACTATAACTAGCTTCAGTAGTAGAACAGTGTCTTTGTTTTTCATGGAATTTTAACATAAATGTGTGGAACTTTTCGAAGAACATTTTTTTCCTGAACTTTGATAGTTTGCATTAGGATGGGCAAGAAAATATTTAACAAGTAAAACTGTACTCTCCACATTTATGTGAAAGTTCTCTTCAGTGTCCTTAGCAGAAATCATGTTTCTCTAAATACTGTCGTGCTAGTGTTAGCTGTTGTGATGTATTTTAAATTAACATTCATCATGTAGGAAGGGAGAGCAAAAAACAAATGCTTTAGGGTTGTTTTTTTAAAACTACTTAGTTGCTTGTAGAAGGTCTTTTGTCCATAGTTCTTTTAAAGAGATAAGAATCTGCAGTATTGCATAAAAACCGAAATAAGGTTAAAAACATTATATAAGTTAGTTTCTATAGAAGAGAGGCATTATTATACAGTATTCTTTTTACTGGGTGGGTGGGGGGACATTGTACCTAAACACATTTGTGGAATAAATTGTGTTGCTCTACACTTGGCTAATCTGGCAACATATTGCTAACAAGTCCATTAATTTAATAAATCTGCATGTTAGTCTTTTGTTCCATCTTAACCCTGTACATGACCTATTCTTTTATACAGTATAAAATCTGCTGTCATCCAATTTAAAATCCCCATTTGCTGCAACATCATCCCATGTAAAATTACCAGAAATTAGTCTACATGTCTGATAAATTCAAATAGCTTGCTAAAACAAGTCCTTGTCAGGCCTTCTTTAACCGCTAGGTCTGTTTTACTTGGTGTACTTCTTTAAGGTTTATTATCCAAAGCAGTGAATGTTGCTTGTTTCATTTGGAGCGAACTGACCCACAGAGCTACGAATGCTGAGAACATTCAGACCTGCCTGGAATACTGCTTGTATTTTTGCCTGGTATGTGACATTATTTGTGATTTGTGCCCTGCCACAGGCCATTTAACAGATGGGTGAAGCTTCCAGTGGGGAATCTACAGTGGGAAGGAGAAATGTCTGTTCTGGAATGTGTTTGTGGCATAGTATGCTGGACTGTGACCTGGACAGTCTACTCCTGGCCTTATGTTCCTGACCCTGCAAATGGGTGAGGGATCCTGACTGTGCCAACCATGTGATTCTAACATGTCAGCCCCTGGTCTCTAAGCGCCCTTATGGTAGTCTCTCTCAGAGCTTATATCGCTGCCAAAACCCTGTACTCTTGCCTCTTGGGACCCCAGAAGTGACACGAGGTAATGCACATGAAAGGTCTCTCCTCACCCCCACTGGAAGCCAGTGGAGCAGTTTATCTATGTAGGGACTTGCAAGTTCTGTATCCCCCCCCCCAAAAAAAACTGTACTGGCAGGCATCTCTGAAACTGAACAAAAACTTAGTTCTGCCTGCCACAGGCCCTGGATTGGGTCCTGTATGTCTGTTGCTTTGAGCCATACCACACGTGACTCGGATGTAGAGCCAAACTGCCTCCTACCTTACAATGGGAAAAGAAGCAGAAAAGGGAAACAGGACAGACAATAAATGAAGGGAGAATCAACAGGATAGTCAGTGCTCAGAGCCTCGCTGGATTTGGCCCTTGGTAGATGAACATCCTTGTCAATTAAAGGGATGTCTTGGTATAAAGCCTTACTCGTACAAATACGTACACTGATTTCAGTGAGACCATTTGTGCAATTATTTATGTGAGTGGCTTGCAGGATCAGCCCATAAAACAGAATCTCTTTTTCTGTGGAGAGCTTTAGTAAAGAACAAATCAATCTGCATTTGAGGCCATTAGTAACTGTTAAAATAACATTAGGGAGTTAGTTAAGGGTGATGGAGTAACTTTATAAAAAATTTGGATTCTTTAAAGAAGATGGCCAGTGGAAACATTAACAATCATTTTAATTCTAAATGATATATGGTGGTAATTTCACTAATAGCGTAGGAGTTTCATATGCAGTTGCCTGCTCTGTACAGAATATGATGATGGTCTCTCTCCATAGAGGGTATATGGTAGAAGGTATGCTGTTCAGTAGGAAGCCAGTCTAAATCAACGTGATGGAGATGTAGTAATTAAAAAGGTAAACTTCAATATTACAGTGATGGCAGAACTGTCACTTCTAGCGAACTTCAAATATTATGGTGAGTGATCCTGGTTATGTGCCACTGTTATGGTGGTTTATGAATACAGATACAATGAGGAAAATGATGTACTATCTAGTCTCTTGTCCTGGCCCTCTTCATCTCATGTATCCATTACTGCCATCTCCCCTACTCTGGCCTTGACAAATGCCACTTCTGTCCTTTCGAAACGTTGCTGCAAAAACCTTTTTCCTGGTTCATCACTTCAACGATTTCCTCATTTGCGTTCTTCGATGGTTCCCCCTTCTGTGTTTCTTTTTTTAAAAAAATTAAAAAATAAAACCCTTACTCATTTTCCCATTTTAAGGCTCTTCATCTGTCAACTCTTGTACAATGTCAAGATGTCAACATCTAATTCTGCCCCACCAATAATGCCAGCCTTCATTGCCCATCTCTCAAATTTTCTACTAAGCATTTTTGTCTTGTCTCATGTCCCTCTCCTTATGCATGGGAAGAAGCTCCCTGTGAACCTTCTCAAAGCCAGTGTCCTTCAAAACCCTTCCTTAAAACTCTTTTGCTGTGATGCCTTTAAGTACCACGCCAATAGTTAGGCAACTGATGTGTTGTGACTGCTGCTTATCATACTGATCATAATTTTATCATTGTTTCCTTATTGCACCTGTGTCTGTTTCCACTTGTTGTCTCTCATCTTATCCTTAAATTATACTTATACTTTGAGGCAGGGCAGGGCCGGCTCTTTCAGTAGGCGACCCTAGGCAGTCACATAGGGCACCAGGATTTGGGGGGCAGCATTTCACCGCCCTTGGTGGTGGGCGGCTGCCTCCTGCCTCCCGGCTCCACGCTCGAGTATGCATGTGATCGCAATAGCCAAAACTTGCTAGCGAGTTCCAGCAAAAGTGTGGAGTGTGCAGCCACCTCCCAAGGGCAAGGCTGTGTGCAGACAATGACCTCAGAGAACCCCAGGTACAGGTGAGTAGTACTGCAAAGCAAAACACACACATCTTACTCTTTCTAGTTAATTGTGATTGAGACACTTTCTAGTAACTATAAATATCTAAAGTTCTAAAACATTAAAATATACAACTACTAGTGTGTCACTTTCTTACCAGATTAATCCAATATTGAATTATACTGCTTCCACCATAACATTAATCACTTCACTTATTGTTTAGAATTCAGCAATCTAGACAGCTTGAGATAAGACAAAAGTAGGGTCACCTTGGCTAGCCTCTAGGCTGGGTGTGTTGAATTTCACATGGTGAAACCATGGCTACACAGTAACACAGATAAAAGACTGTTGATCTTTCTCATAGACATTTTGGGCCAAATCTGGCTTACTTTAGGCAGAAAAGTTGTCCCAGTGAAGTCAATGGGATGACTCGTGTGGGCGAAACGAGCAGTACTTTGCTCTATATCTCACTTTTCATGTTACTGAATAGTTTGAACAATTTTTGGTAAACTTTAGAATCCTTGAGCCCTTTCTTTTTCAGCATGTTTATTTTAAAGTAACTTTTTTCATCTGCAGCACAGTATGCCATAGTTAGTGACTGATTGCTATGGTAAATATGTGCAAATTGTAGAGGAGAGTGGCTAGATGACCTATGTTACTGGCTGGCTATATAATCTTTAAACTGATAAGCAGTATAAGGTAACACTGAATTTCTTTCCTTTCCTATAAATTAATTAAAAATTAATTATTTAATGTAAGAAGTATTCATTAAGTTCCGCCTATATTGACTCTGGGGTGTGTCATATAGCAAATATATACGTTTTCTAGGATATCAATTTAGTTTTTATATTACCATCTAACAATGACCTCAAACCTATAACTCTTTTCATGTGAGTAGTTCTAACACAGGCTATTGACCCTGTTGAAATCGGTAAATATACTTGCATGACTTAGGATAACTCACATGAGTAAGAATTGCAGCATTGGACCCAAATTTTATTTCTTTTGTCATATATTATCTAATTGCTTGCCGCATATTATTATTGTTCCTGATGAAAGAATCAGGCTTAGCTATGTTTGGCTGTACACTTAAAGGAGAAGTAATGGATAAAGACATATTTGTATTCCTTGTGTTTGTCCCTGGTACTAATAACTTATAAAGCTACATCTTAGACAATGTTTCCTTATTAAAAATATTTAAGCTGGGGACTGGATGACCTAAAGGACTTGGTAATAAAATATGGAACCTTTCACTTAGACACGAGATGAAATCTAGCCCAATTTAGTAGTGAGCCGAAGTTGTCATTTGGTGGCTATTTTCATAGCTTTTGTTACAGGAGTTTATGGTCTCCCTCCAGTTCCTAATGGACAAACATCTGCAACACAGAGTCACTGTCAAATTTGTTGTTGACTCTTGCTGGCAAGTTCAGCACAGAAACCCAGGGCTGAATGAGACTGAAACCATTGCCTTATAGAGGGTGAGGGGGACCAATTCTAGAAGAGGGGTGAAACTAGAGAGGTTGGGAGAACTGAGAAACTATAGGAAGTATTGAAGCAGGAAGAAGAGGGACAAAATGTAAGGGTGATAGGACTAGAGAATGTGCCCAGGTCCAGGTGGTTGCCTGGGTGGTGGTAACAGTGAATTTGTCTTGACTGTTTGTTACAAAGTGAAAACATTTTTTAAAAAGAAAGGGAGCATTTTTAAATAATGTTTTTGCTGACCTTGACATCCTACAGGCTAAACATGGCATAACAGATTCTGGCTAATGCATTATTTAATTATACCACTTGAAGCCATTGTAGCTGTCCTCCTTTTACTGCTCCTCACTGTGCCTTTAAAGGTAAAGAATTTGCACGGGCCTCTGGAGCAGTGCATGAGCATGTTCTATTCCCCCACACTCCTGTACAGTATTTCCATGGGGACAAATCATGAGCTAGGTTATTGCAGCATGTTGGTCAAGAGCACTGGAAATGTGTTTCTGCCACACTGGTGTGAGTGCAGCAGGCCGTCGATGTGACTCAGTCTTTCCTTTCACGTGTTCATTTGACCCCACATTGAAGTAGGAGTCAAGCAGCAAGCCACAGTTAGTTCTTTCTTAATGTAACAGTAGTGTCTAAGGGGCCCAGTAAAGCGATTGGGGGTCCCATAGAGCTAGGTGCCATACACGAACACATAACAAAAGGATTCTCCCTGTCCCAAAGATCTTACAGTGTAGGTATAAGATGAGACAGCTGGCAGTGAGGAGATTAGAAGTGTAATAAGTAGCAGTCACACCAAACCAGCTCTTTAACCATTAGAGCTGGTTGGAAAATAGTTACTTTTTCCATGGAAAGTTTTGACAACTAAAGTATTTCCCTCAGACTTTTGTGCAGTCAATTTTGCTTTATTGTTGGAATATTGAAAACCTGAACCATTTCAGTTCAAAATAGTGCTGCTGTGGCTCATTGGGACGGTAGTTTGCTTTATGCTCCCATTCTCTTCTGTGGACTGGGCTCTCACTACATCTCCCATAATATGCCACTTTTTTCCACTCTTGGTGAGGGGAAGAATTGCACATAGGAGTCCCTGGCTATGGAAAGTATAGCCCAGTCCAGAGAGGAGAATGGAAGCTTAAGGCACCCAAACTGTAACACCCATAAGGAACAGTGAAGCCATTTTAAATTTTGGCTTAAATATTTCAATTTCCCATTAAAAGCGAACACTTTTCACAAAAAATTGAGTTCAGTCAAAAATCCAATTTTCTGTTGGAAAAACAGTTTCAGCAGAAAAATTTTCAACTAGCCCAGCTAGCTGCTGTCAAATGTCTTAGGTATTTTGGCAGCAGTGAATTTTGAAGGTGAGATTTCAGGTAATCTCCCCTCCTCTGTTGCCATGCTTAGCAGTAGCTGACTCTGAGTGTGTGCACGCATGGCCTAGGCCTTCACCCTGTTGGAGATAAGATTCCATCCTTTGCTCAGTGTATTGCTTAAAACTTTCACACAAGAACATCCCTTGTATCCAGGCTCTTGCTTTTTCAGAATTTGAGCTATGGTGAGTAGAACCAGAATGTTAACAGCGTACATGTTTACAATTTCAGGCAAAAGGATTTGCATATAGAGAATTAAAAAAAAAAATAGACCCAGATTCTGGGGGGAAGTAAATGGCAGTGTTAATTACAGGTTGGTGAATCACTAAGTCTATATAGCTTCTATAAGGAGAGATTGAAGGGTGTGGTTGTGGTGGTGGTGGTTGGTGAACAGGGCCGGCTTTAGCGGGTGCGGGGCCCCATGCAAAGAACAATGGTGGGGCCCCGCCGACTTTGACGGAGAAAAAAACCCCCAAAAACCCCCAGAGCGGGGCCCGATTCCGGGGAATCAGAGGAATCTTAAAGCTGGCCTTGTTGGTGAAGTACCCTGCGTGAGACTGTAAGATTAAGCAGACCTCATTTTATAATTTTTTTTTTTAATCCTTTCTTCCACTACGTGGCTGTTGAGAAACTGAGGACAAAATTCGTAACTGATGTAAAGTTTTATTGTTAGTAACAGACAAGCATTGTCAGCACTTAACAAATTTAAAAATGGGTTTTTATGATTGACATTTTCCATTTTATGACAAACAGAACAAATAATTCACGTATATTTCCATTCACATTTTGAAAAATTATTAAATCTTCTGGGAAAAGTGTGTGTATGGGTGGGAACCCAAGGAAATGTTGGAACTGTATCAATAGGCTTTTAGTACTTACCAGTTTAAATTATTCAGTGAAGTGGTTTAGCAAAATAAAGAGATGACAGTGGACTAGCTAAAATACTTTTCTAACAGAATACCCCTTATTGCATTCATATTAACTAGAGTTTCCTAATGTGAATGTCTACTATGTCAGATTAGAGCATGTATTTTAGCTGTGTTTTTTGGTTGTTTCACAGCTGTATTAACCATATTGTGTGCATTTGAAGTACAGTCTAAATTGAGTTCAGCCTCAGTGGGCAGGAGTAATGGCAATGAACCATGATCTCCCATTCACATGCATGGTCTGGTGGATCTGAACAGTTGGTTGGTCCATTGGCAAAGCACACAACCTGCTTCAACCATATCCCCTTCACCATCTGTGCTCCAGCCAAGCTGGGCTGTCATGGAGCTTTGCTGCAAGGCATGCAGCATTCTAAGGAGTCATCTTGCCTGGCCTCATTGCTTCCTGGTCTCTCCAGGCCATGGGTTCATTGTGTAAGGGGACTGTTATCCCCTTACTAACATTCAGAGTTCCCAGGGGCAATGGGGAGAGGCCAATGCTCCAGGTCAGCTCTGATTGACAGGGCGGGCAGGCGAATCAGGGAGTCAGGAGGTCAGGGTGGATCCCGTCCTCCGTGTGAGCTGAAGTTGCCTGAGTCAGAGTGAGTGGGGCTGAGCTGAGGAGAGGGCACAGGCCAGAGCTGAGCTGGGCCATATCCAGAGGGGCCAGAAAAGCAGCCCAGTGAGACAGACCTGCCCTGGGAGCAGAGGTGCAGCCCCAGATCCAGAGCACAGGCCAGAGACACAGACCTGCCCTGGGAGCAGAGCTGCAGCCCAGGGAGACAGACCTGCCCTGGGGGGAGAAGCTGCAGCAGCCAGAGCCAGAGGGGCCAGGGCAGCAGCCCAGGGAGCTGGAGGCAGAGCAGCAGCAGCCATGCTGGGGCAGAGGAGCTGGAGCTGAGGCAGAGCAGCAGCAGCCGTGCTGAGGCAGAGGAGCTGGAGCTGAGGCAGAGCGGTGGAGCTGGGGCTGGAGCAGTCCGGAGCCGGGTGTGGTGAGCAGCTGCGGAGAGCGAGGGGGACCCTGGGCAGTGGGCCCAGCACAGGGAGATGCCTCAGCCAAGAGGCCCTGCAGGCCAGACTTGCAGGGGGATCTGAACCCCGACAGGGCGGGGGCGACGCTGGGAAGAAGGGTCCTGCCACCCAGAGCCTGCGAGCGTGTGGCCACCGCCAGAACAAGTGTCCAAGCCACAGCGTCCCTGCAGCACAGCCAGGGCCTGAGAAGGGGCCTGGGACTTACAAAGGAACAGACTGAGCTGCCCTGACATTTCAGAGACACTGTTGTGATGTTCCCTGCCACAGAGCGGGGTGATGTGTTTTCATTAGCCTTTCCCATTTTTCCTTATTCCTGTTAAAAAAATTAATTGTTAATTAAATAATTTGCATTTGCTTTGAATTGTATGCAGTGATCAGTGGGTCAGGGAAGCATCCTGTTCAGAGAGAGTACCCTGGAGTGGGGACACCCTAGCCCCTGACCTAGGTGACCACAGCAAGGTTGGGGGTCGAGCCCCCCAGGAATCCTGGGCCCAGCCTTGTTGGGGTTACGAGGACTCTGCCAGACAGCAGAGTGCAAGGGGAGTCCTCGAGGGCAGGGAGGCCTCTGGGGTAAAGGAGGTGGGAGCGAGGACTGAGATCCTTCCGCTAGCCCATTTCACCGGGGTAGTGCAGAGACGAGGAAAGTTCCCCACAATAGCGGGACTATTCCCCCGCTTACAATTGCATATCTACTGCATTTTGTACTTCGCTCTGTCACAGCAACTAGGGAAGAGAAAGGTACAGGATTTTGCCCTCTGTATTTCTGTGGCTTAGCTATAGGTTGTGTAATGTACCTGCAAGTATGATTAATAGTTGACAAAAGTAATCTGAACTGATTACGAATTATATCTACTGTAGCTGTAATGCATTTACATTCTTCTTGATCTAATGAATAGTACCTTGTGATTATAAGTGACAATGTTCATTATCGTCAACATGTATAACTTCTCAATGAACTTCTTCCTGGTGACCTGTTTTCCTTGAATTCTGAGCCAGATTCTCTGTTTTAGCTGAGCGGTGTTCAGCAAAGGAACGGGGAGGGTGTGCACCAAAGCTGACTTTCAGATACATTTTTGTGTCTTCCAGGAGTCAGTTCAGCCCCCAGCATAAATTAATCTTGAGACTGCTCTAACTCATGCTAAGATGCAACAGCCAGGAATAGCTGAAATGCAGCACAGTCCAGCCAAACCCTTGCTTTGCCTAAAGTTTAAACCAAGGTCTGCTATCCTGGCAGCTCTTTGTTGACTGGGGCACCATTTTATGTAATGGATAATCCTGTGGGATTTATGTCTATCCTTGTGTTGCGAAAGCAGAACAGAGAATCTGCCTTTCTGTATGTGAAGAATGAACAACTTTCTGCCTGCAGCATAATTTTGTTTTCAGTCATGGGAAATTAACTTTCTCTCATTCTTCTGTGTTTACATAACAAAAATGAAATCATGCTGGACAATAAGAATCTATTTCTAATCTCTTATTCTGGGTTTGTCTCGTGTAATTGAGTGCACACTTAGACACTAATGGTGAGCACATTGAAGTCAATGGCAAAACTATCGATTTCAGTGGGGCCAGGATGTCACCCTAAATATTTGATTCTCAATCCCATTGAGAGAGTGATGTTGCACCACTGTAAAACTGGTGTAACAGAGTGGAGACTCAGGCCTGCCATGTTGTATACAACACCAATTCTTTCTTGTAGCAACCTCGAGATGATGACACCAGTTGTTGGAACACCTGCTTATTGGCTATTGATGTTTATGGCTTGGAGCAATAGTCACCTTCAATCATGGAACCTCCATGTGGGTGCTGTTAAATTCATTCCTGCGTTTGCTGCTGATGCTCATCTAGTTTTCATGGTGGATTTCATTGAATCTTTATTGTTTTGCCATGTGATACTTAGTGACCTGCATTCTAAGTGCACATTATTTCTCAAAGCACTTTGACTCGTTTTTTTTTCTTTCCAAAGTAGCAAAATTTTTCTTGCAGTACTTTGAATTGAAACTATGTAGAATGCACCCCTAGAGGCCTGTGCCTTTCACAAACCTCTGATTGACGATCATTTGGAAATTAGAGTGTATATAAAATATTTTTGAAGGAGCTAGTCAGTTCACTTTCTTGTGGTAAGTAAGCCCAGGTGCACACACAGGAATAAGTTTAAGATTATTTTATTCCAAGCTCCAGTAAACTCTGCTTCACACAGTGTTAGTTTTTTCCCTACTTTTGATCCTATTCACAGCACTGGGATTCACTGGCAATAGCTATATGGTGGCTTAAAGGGATAAGTGTTGCATCAAGATTTTTTTCAGGGCTGAGGTCCTGTCTTCCTGGTGCAATTTTTTGCTCCTGGTTAATGGCAGGTGCAAATCCTATTACAGATCAAATACTTAAATATTTTAGTGGTAGGATTTTTATCCAAAACTAATTGTGGACACATCTGCATTTACACAAAAAGTGTCAGGGTGGAAGCTGTATAAAAATAAAGTGCTTAATATACATTAGCCTTAAAATTATATTTAATAATAATAATGTAGTAATGGGTCTGTTTTAAATTGTAGAGTCTGATGCTGTTTTTGAAAGCACGAAGACTAATCTTTTAAATTCTAGTAGTTTGTACAATGAAGAGAATTATGTTGTATATTTAATATGGGCTAATGACTTCCCTGTTTTGCAGGTTTTGCTGATCTTTGCAAAAGAAGACAACCAAAGTGATGGGTTCTGGTGGGCTTGTGATAGAGCTGGATACAGGTGCAATTTTGCCAGAACACCAGAGTCAGCGCTTGAATGTTTTCTTGATAAGCACCATGAAATAATTGTCATAGATCACAGGCACTCCAGATACTTTGATGCAGAAGCAATCTGCAGGTAACTTAATGGACATTGTGCTTTTATTGAATGTCACAATGCAGTGCAGAATACCACATTGAATGGGCATAACAAAATCAAGACACGATGACATACAGAAAACAAGTTTGGAGACTGAGAACAGGGATTATAGTGCTCCATCACAAAGGAAAAAATAAAAACTGCTTTGGCGGCTAAGACAGCAATAGAAATAATTACATTTAGTATATGAAGACACCTATTGTCAATAGGGCTGACGTGATCAATAATGCCATCATTTTTGGTTCACAGCTTCTGTAGGATCTTGTGTTATACCAATAAAATAAAAACCAGCAGGATCTTATTAAAGGGGATAAGACAAAGTGTTACATTTATTGTGAATACAAAAAGAATTATAGTAAGCAGTTAGTTATAGCTATAACATTTTATTTAGTTTTACATTTATTTATACACACACACACGTTCTGCATAGATGTCATAGTTACCAGCCTAGAAGTTGCTCATGCCAAGTTACTGGCCAGGTAACCTGGGCATGAGAGTGGAGTCGAGTCCTTGTTAGATTTATTTGATGCTTTTGGAGGTTGGCAGCAGAACCAGAGACTCAGTCCTTAGTTTTTAGAGGCCATTTTTATAGGGATTTATTCCTATGTCAGTCTATGGGAATTGCTTCATCATGCTGTTGCTGAATCAATCAGTAGATGGCACATTCCTGATGGCTCCGTGCTGTCAGATGTTATCTTGTTTTTCCCATCCTTTTGAGATGATTGGGTGGATCCCAGTTTACCCTCCGGGGGTTGTTTGGTTATTTCCACTTGATGCCGCCTTTAGCCGATGGTCACTGAATTCCTAGGCTGGCACCTCCCTGATTATTTATTTATTATTTACACCAAGCATCCATCCATATGCATACTGTCTTCACCACTTTTGAGGTGTGTACTAATTTATTTGAGACTCCCATCAGATAGTTGTGGTTTTTTTGTGTTTTTTTTGTGTGTTTTTTTTTTTTTTTTTTTTGCTTGGATTATTTACAGACATTCCTTTGGAAAAGGGCCCATTTTTCCTTTAGAATGACTGCAAAGGAACCAAGAATTTTCCTTCTCTTTAATATTTTTACAACATTTAACTGCTCAGTTTCCTTCAGCAACGACAGAGTTAACTTCTTACTTTTTTTTCTCAAATCACTTGCTTATTTTTTAAAATGACACCTTCATCAACTTAGATTTTACCATTCCAAGTATTGTCCCAGGGATCTGAAATCCCCATGCCTGTTCTTACTCTTCCCTTATTTTTGCCACTATGCCCTCAGTGTTGCCTGCCTGCTTGTCTGATTCCAATCCTGCTTTCTCACTGAATTGTCCTTTTTTATGGACACAGGCTTTGTAATTATGCCTGGGGGTGCTGTACATATGTCCTTTCCCCCCTTCACCTGCAGTAATGGCTGCTGCCTGTTTAGTGGCAAAGCCCAAAATTTTTTTTTCTTTTAGATTTTTAATTAGTGCCTCACAGCGACTATGATTTGCAGGTGCCCTGTCCTGCTTCAAGGTTAATTTCTTTACCATACCTTGGAGCATATGATTCTCTTTCAATTTTCTCAGAGGCTTTAGCTTAAGTCTGCCAGGAATTTTTCTCTTTCTGTATTCCTGGAGTGCCTTTTTTTACTAGTTTCAGCTGACTCTGGGTATTTGTAGCCAGCACCTTCCAATTATCTGCTCCCTTTTCTGTTTGGTTTAGCTTTCCCTGTAAAGATGCTTTTTCCTCTTTACATGAAGCCAAGTGGAGGTAAGAATTTTTACATGCTTCCCAAAACAAAACAACCAAATTGCTGCTGCATTTCTTTTGGCAGCACTAGAAAGTTTGTATATGAGGATATACTGAGCCAATCTATCCTCTAGGTCCGAAATAGTGCAAGCATCTACAAGGGCTTGTTCAGTCGAAGGACTGTGCCCATATCTTTGAAGGATTTGTTTAAAAGATGTTATTTCTTTTACAAAAGGTGAGGTTGGAGCGCCTTCAAACTCCATTCCTCCTTCTGTCACTGATCTACCCTGTCTTTTTTTAAACATGTCTGGAGTAGTACAGCACAGATTTACTTTGTACCCTTTTTCTCTGTTACCTCCTTGGAGGCCAGCAGATTCATTTACATCTCTTTCCTTATTACCTCCCTGGAGGTTAGCAGAATATATTCAAAATCTTTATTTATTTATTTATTTTAAAACCTGGTACCTCCCTGGAGGCCAGCAGTTTTAGCTATTTTCCTTGCTTCCTCCCTGGAGGCCAGCAGGTTTGTTTAAAAAAAGAAAAATAAAATAAAGAAATGCTAAGCTCAATAGAGCTAGCGGTGTGCACACCAGTTTTCACAATAACCATGACATAAGCCAATACTCCCCCTTTTGCAATTCTCCACCAAAATGTTATACCAATAAAAACCTGCAGGATCTTATTAAAGGAGATAAGACAAAGTGTCACATTTATTGTGAATACAAAAAGAATTATAGTAAGCAGTCAGTTAGCTATACCATTTTATTTAGTTTTACATTTATTTATACACACACATACACGTTCTGCATAGATGTCATAGTTACCAGCCTAGAAGTTGCTCATGCCAAGTTACTGGCCAGGTAACCTGGGCATGAGAGTGGAGTCGAGTCCTTGTTAGATTCATCTGATGCTTCTGGAGGTTGGCAGCAGAACCAGAGATTCAAAGTCCTCAGTTTTTAGAGGCCATTTTTATAGGGATTTATTCCTATGTCAGTCTATGGGAATTGCTTCATCATGCTGTTGCTGAATCAATCAGTAGATGGCACATTCCTGATGGCTCCGTGCTGTCAGATGTTATCTTGTTTTTCCCATCCTTTGAGATGATTGGGTGGATCCCAGTTTACCCTCCGGGGGTTGTTTGGTTATTCCCACTTGATGCCGCCTTTAGCCGATGGTCACTGAATTCCTAGGCTGGCACCTCCCTGATTATTTATTTACACCAAGCATCCATCCACATACATACTGTCTCCACCACTTTTGGGGTGTGTACTAATTTATTTGAGACTCCCTGCCCTTTAATCAAAGAGGGTGGGGGTCTTTCTATGCTGTTTTTAGGTACAAAGCATGCATAAAGAACAAAGTAAAATAACTTGTTTGCAAGTTTCTCATAGCAATACAGTATCTTTCTGAGAATAGATACAATCAATGGTTTACACAGACAGTAGCTTGTAAATTTAACACGGAATCCAAGAGATCTTTTACTTGGTAATGCGATGAGGTTTAAATTGTGGGGGACAAGTTATGGGGAGTTACTTTCACTTTCAGTACCTTCTTTAATATCCCTACACTTGAACCAGAGCTGCCATGAAATCCTTCCTCACAGTGTGTGGTCATCATTTTTAGACTTACTCCTCTGATAAATGAATCCTCCATCAACAGTTGACGCAGCAGGGTCTAAAGGAACACTGTCATGTGTCCCCTGGGTCTGCCACACTTCACTGATGGCACTTTAGTGAAGTTCATGTCATTCTTTGCATGTGTGTGGTACTCTGTGTCAAAGCAGCTGCGTCTAAGTTTACAACAATTTATCATTAGGCTTCTGGGAAAGGTGACTTTTCAACTTTCACATTTATTTTACACACCATGTCATGCTCTGCGCTTTTTCATCAGACCATAATGGGCAATTTTTGGCATGCTTATCCTGAATAGTATTGTACCATTCGGACAGTTTTACTTTGAGTAGTTCCACTGAAATAAATAAGTGATTACCTGGTGGAAATAAGGCATGGGTGGTGTAAGGCTGGCCCCCAACCCTGCCCCTTCTATGCCCCCCCCCACCAGAGACCAGAGCCCTCTACTGCAGTAGCTGGCCCTACCCCAGGCTAGTGCCCCCAACCCCTGGAGCGCCGGGAGGGTGGGCAGCGTGGCCCCAGCCCCCAGAGGGCCGGAACCACTGCACAGGGGGAACTGCAGTGTGTGAAGCAGGACGGAGTCTGGGGGTAGAGCGTGGGTGGGGCCATGCCTGGCTGTTTGGGGAGGCACAGCCTCCCCCAGCCTATGATACCCGCTGCCCATGAAGTAAGGGTTTCTGAATCTGGTCTAATGTTAGTGTATTAAAAAATAAATAAAAGGAGGACCTTTTATTACTCGCATGTGAAGGGAAAGCCATTCCATATTTGACAATCAGTCATATAATTCCAGTGTCTCAACAAGATGCACCTAATAGTGGTTAGACCAGTAGCAAAAGGCCTATTTATTTAATGGTTCAGATATGGTACATGTCCCTGCCAGCAGGTAGGGGATCTTGGGGGACAATTACTGCACTGGTGGGGTGCAAAATAAACTTTATTAAGAAAATATAAAAACGGGAAAATTCAATAGTGAGGGGTATGGGGTTTATTAAGGTAGACAATTGGGGAGGGGTTTCTTTTAGTAAACAGGATAGGGGGTTTCAATAGTGGGGTACAATACAGTGGGGTACAATACGGTTGGTAACCAAACACTGAAGTATAAATGTAACAGGTAGCTAACAATTTCTATGTAAAGGGTGTGTCATAGCAGCATATAACCAACTAACAGTTATGGGTAAAATGCGTTAAATAACCAACAACTCTAGGTAAAAATGTGTCACAGTGGTGTAACTGTAAAATGTGAGGTGTGTTAGAGAGAAAAAAGGTAACCAATGGGGTTTTTATGCTAGACTTTAGTAATGCAATTGAGGTTTGGCAGCTATGGGGTGGGCGGTGAGCACGTGGTGGAAGGGATTAAAAGAGAGAGAGAGAGAGGCACTGGTAGAGGAATGAGGTTGGGGGGTTTATACAGAACACAGCAAAATCTTATCTATGACTTACAGAGCACAATACAAACAATTCTTTTACAGAGCACAATACAAACAATTCTTTAAAGCTAACTTAACCACAGCTATGCAAAATGAAATTACAATTTATCTAGACTAAAGACTAAACCTAATGAGTGCACCTTATACTAGGGGTAGTTCCAGAGGGCAGAGTGGTGTGTGCCCAGGATACAGCTCCAAGGGGTGGGGGGGGGTTAACTAGTGGTGGCTGCAGCAGTTTTATTTCTAGCAGCATAGGCGCTGCTGTGGAGCTAAAAGCAGATTACAGATACAGACCAAGGAGTTAGCTTGGGTCTGCCTGCTGGGGAAAGAAAGCCAGCAGTTGAAACAAGGGGAGTGTGCAAGAGGTTTTTCCTTACCAATCCCCAAAGCAGCAGGAACAGTTTCAGCATCAGAGGATGCAGAGAAGACTCGATTCGCTTACAATAATCAGGAGATCTCCAGGCACAAATTCGTTGTTCGTGGGAGGGGAGTTTAAAACGGGGGTACGCTCAAAAGCAAACGAGAGCAGGGAGAGGGACCCTCAAAGACCCCTAGCTGATCAGACCAGGTGGCAAAGCAAGGACCTTCTCCGGGGGTCTGATCGGAAAATGTCTGGTTTTAAAGGCAAACTTAGGCAGTCTCCCGCCAGTAACTCTGATTGGTTCCCCTTAATACGGGGGAGGAGAGAAGGGAGGGAAAACTATAGGTAAGCATAGGCATGCCTGGGCATGTTCTGAGCCACAGGTATGACTCATATGCTTAGCTATGTGGCCACTTTAGGTCTTGCATACCTGGGCAGAGCACCCCTACACCGAGCCGGGTCCGAACAAAGGAGTGAAAAGCCCCCCCCCCCCCCCCCCCCTGCTTTCTGAGTAGAGCAATGGCTCCAGTTAGTCTGCATAAGCCATTTCCATGAGCAGGGCCAGGCTGTGACTTTGGTCAGTTCCATGGCCAGGGGGGCGGCCACTCAGCACAAACAGAACGGAAGGGGGAAAAAGAATCCAGCAGGGGGATAGCTGTAACAGACAGTACAATGTATGGAAAGTAGAGCTGGTCTAACAGATTATCCTGTACCTATCCCTGTAAAAACAGGCTTGTTCCCATAAGCACATTTTCTAGTGTTTAGTCTACTTTCTGAAGTCCTAAGCAATAGGCTTCCACTACTTTCCTTCTGAAACTATTTCACAGACTAACATCACAATTTTCCTAATATTCAGCCTACACTTTTTCCCCTTTTTACCATTACTCCTAGTTTCTGCCATTACTTTCTTACCATCATTCCTAATTGTACCACCTCATGCCATGTTAAATAATTGCTCTCTCTGGTGTTTAACCCTTCAGGTATTTGTAAACTGTGATTGTCCACCCTTCTAGTTGTTGCTTAACCAAGCTATGTGTGCAGTTTCAGCTTTCCTCACAATTTAGTTGCCATATTTTTTGTGTGTGCTCTTCTCTGAACAACATCCAATTCGTCAATGTGTCCCTGATACCTTGATGTCCACGGTAGACATCATGGTCATGATAGATGGGTTTGAGGATTTCCAGAAGGGGCAGGTACTAGAGATTCCATGAATTTTTGTCTGTGAGGAGAAAAGCATGCTCTGTCTGCAGGGATCCAGGGCCGTGGCAGTGGAGGGCTGGCCTCTTTTAGTGCTCTGTACTTTCCTCCCCCCACACAGAACAGCTCCTTGTAGGAGCTGTGCTGCATTGACCATACCTTTCACACCTCTGGCCTATATCACCGATAAGAGTAGGAGATGAGAGTTAGTGCTTCATTTTCTAATCTTCCACCAAGATCTCTTTTGGCAGTCAACTAATGGAAGTGGGGAGCATGCCATATAGACTGACTGCTCCCCCTTCAAGCCCACCATACAATCCACACATCCATGGAATCCAAACCAAATGAAATTGGTGAGAAAGGGCTTCTCCAGTTTCCCTTGGTTTGGACAGATGCAGCTTCCTGCTCTCCCAAGCTTTGGGGCCTTCGGCCCAGAATTGAGAGAATGTGAACCTAGTATCCTTAAACACCCACAAAGGAAATGGATAAAGTGCAAAAAATGTTTTTTGGGTGTCTCTACCATTTTCCAGACTTGACCTTCTAGACTCTTCTCTCTCTAAGGCTTTGTTCATTTTCTGTTGCATAGAAGATGAAGAAATTCAAAGTGGTCAATAAAGCATGGCGCCATATAGTGTGACACAGGGACTTTTCTCCTTTCAGGTCAATCCGTGCTACAAAGCCATCGGAACACACTGTGATACTCGCTGTTGTTCCCCGCATGTAGGTATTTCTTTATATTTTTGTGAAAGTTTTGTTCTGTTCAAGAAAATGCTTATTATCTACAACCGGTAATACTGTTTTGCATGATGATGGGTGACCTCATAGGCCACAAGTTACTATTTGTAGCTTGCGTGGAATATATTATCACTAGGAGTATTTGTTTTTACATAAAGAGGAAAAGATCAGTGATGTCGTCTTGTGGTAAGTTCATTTATTCTATCTCATTGCAGACAAAACTATAACTTATTGCATTGTCTCACTGAAGAGGGTCATAACATAATGGCCTAAATATGAGAAAAATATAGAAAGCTACGATGGCAGTGTTAGAATGTTGTAGCCAATAACATGTTGGGGTTATGTGGAATTGGGAGAGACTAATATAAGAAATACAAATATAAGAAAACTTAACAGAAGCTTGATAGAAGGCAGGTCCCACATTCACTGGAACATTTCCTGAAGTCTTTACTCTGCTTTTACTCTTTTTTCTGTTTTTTACACAGTTTACTCAGACAAAATTCCCATTGACTTCAATTGAGAGTGTTGCTTTTGTAAGGACTGAGTGTCTCTTCCTGTAAGGCAGTGGTTCTCAACCAGGGGGTTGCGAGCAGGTTTCAGGGGGTCCACCAAAGCATGGCTGGCATCAGGCTTTCTAGGGCCCAGGGCAGAAAGCCCAAGCCCCGCCGCATGGGACTGCAGCTGGGGACCCCAAGCCCCACCATCAGGGGCTGAAGCCTGAGCAACTTAGCTTTGTGCTGCCCCCTGTGGCATGGGGGCCCAGGCAGTTGCCCTCCTTGCTACCCCCTAATGGCGGCCCTGGCTTTTATATGCAGAAAACAGTTGTGGCACAGGTGGGCCATGGAGTTTTTATAGCATGTTGAGGGGGGAAGAGGGACTCAGAAAGAAAAAGGTCGAGAATCCCTGCTGTAAGGCATTTGATTAACTCCTGTAAGGTGCCGAACAAGCTCAGCTGTCACTGAAATCAGAAAGCTCATGGGGAATTAAGGGCATACAGCACCTCACAGAATTCTTTCCTAAGTATTGGATTTAGGATTTGACTTGTTATGAGGAACACAACTAATATTAGTTATTAGCTTGAAGGGAAAAAGAGAGAGAGAGAGTACTAACAAAGATAAGGAACAGAACAATAATGAAGAGCCCATGAAATTTTTAAGAGCTCAATGAAAAATTCTAGAGATGCATATAAATTATATCCCATTATTATTCCAAGGCAGTCTTGTCAAATCTAATCATGGCTCCACATATTGAATAACTAAAGGAAATAGCGAGGTCATTTTTCCCCACCTAGTTTTGTTTTTCTAGTTGTGTGACCAGGTAATTGTAACAAAATAAAATATTAAAGATTTATTGTTCATTTCCACTCTTTAATGAATAATTAACTTTAGTTTTATTCCCCCTCTGTGTATACTTCTGTCCTCTTTATATTAGCTTTTTTTTGGTAAAATTCCCTTCTCTTTATCTGAAAAGAGCCAGTACTTCTCTTGAATATCTAGCAGGTTTGTTGCAATAGTGATGAAAAAATATAGTAACTGCCCCCAACATCTGTCATGATATCCTACAGTTAATACGTTGCTGTAGGTATCTAAACATACACATCAGGAAGAGCTATATCTGCAAATGGATTACATGATATATACTGTGATTATATTTTGTGCCACGTTATTCTTCCTACAATCTGTTTAGATAACTGTCAAGTTATCCTAGTTTTCATTTTGGATTATATGTTCTGCTTTGCTGTAGATCTGCTGACCAAGAAGAGACCTCTGTTCTTCCCCTTCTCCATGCGGGCTTTGATAGGGTATGTAATTTACTAAAGAATCGGGGTAATTTTTACAAACACTTCAATTTTTTATAACTACAAATGAGTTTATGAATTATTCATGTAAAGCACAAGTTTGCTTGTATCACATGTTAACTACACTGTGTTGATGAGAAAATAACGTCATCAAACACTGCTCCTTTTAGTGTAACTGGAAATGTCTAAGTATACACCATAAGTAAAACGTATTGATCTACCCTGTGCTTTCACAAGGAGCAGGAATGTTGGTAGATGAATTCCTGTTGGCCTGGGCACAATTCCCTGTGGCAGGATAAATATTGTGCAGTTGGGTGTCTTTTGGATCCCTGGTTTGTGTGTTGCATATCACAGCATGCACTCTAGCCATCAGGAGAGCTGTTCATCCCTCTAGCTGGCAGCCCATACCTACCTGGGGCAAATGTGGCCTAATCCAACTGCAACTGAAATCCATTGTTTTCAGTAGAGGTTGAATAAGGTTGGTTGTGTGATATTGACACATTGGCTTGCAAACTCTCCTGGTGCTCTGGGTATTAGACTCTGCCATGCTGCTTGCACAAACGGAGGATGAAAGAGGTGTCTGTGCCTTCTTGCTCTCCATTGCACCTGTGTAGCTGAGAACTGAGAAAGTAGCCCTGTAAAGAAAGAAACGATAATCCAATAGCTAGGATGCTAGTTTAGGACTCTGGAGACCCAGGTTCAATTCTCTGCTCTCCCACAGACTTCCTGTGGGACTTGAACAAGAGTCTAAGTCTTTTTCTACCTCCGTTCCCATCTGTAAAATCAACGAGGAGTACTTGTGGCACCTTAGAGGCGAACAAATTGATTTAGTTTCTGTAGTGACCCATCCACTCCCAGTCTCTATTCAGGCCTAATTTGATGGTGTCCAGTTTGCAAATTAGTTCCAGTTCTGCAGTTTCTCGTTGGAGTCTGTTTTTGAAGTTTTTTTGTTGAAGAACTGCCACTTTTAAGTCTGTTATTAAGTGACCAGGGAGATTGAAGTGTTCTTCTACTGATTTTTGAATGTTATAATTCCTGATGTCAGATTTGTGTCCATTTATTCTTTTTTGTAAAGACTGTCCGGTTTGGCAATGTACGTTGCAGAGGGGTATTGCTGGCACATGATGGCATATATCACATTGGTAGATGTGCAGGTGAATGAGCCCCTGATGGCGTGGCTGATGTGGTTAGGTCCTATGATGGTGTCCCTTGAATAGATATGTGGACATAGTTGACACTGGGGTTTGTTGCAGGGTTTGATTCCTGGGTTAGTGTTTTTGTTGTGTGGTGTGTAGTTGCTGGTGAGTATTTGCTTCAGGTTGGGGGGCTGTCTGTAAGCGACTGGCCTGTCTCTCAAGTGAGTGAGGGATCGTCCTTCAGGATAGGTTGTAGATCCTTGATGATATGCTGGAGAGGTTTTAGTTGGGGGCTGTAGATGATGGCTAGTAGCATTCTGTTACTTTCTTTGTTGGACCTCTCTCGTAGTAGGTGACTTCTGGGTACCTTTCTGGCTCTGTTAGTCTGTTTCTCCACTTCCCCAGGTGGGTATTGTAGTTTTAAGAATGCTTGATAGAGATCCTGTAGGTGTTTTGTCTCTGTCTGAGGGATTGGAGCAAATTTGGTTGTATCTTAGAGCTTGGCTGTAGACAATGGATCGTGCAATGTGGTCTGAATGAAAGCTGGAGGCATGTAGGTAAGTATAGCGGTCAGTAGGTTTCCGGTATAGGGTGGTGTTTATGTGACTATCGTTTATTAACACTGTAGTGTCTAGGAAGTGGATCTCTTGTGTGGACTGGTCCAGGCTGAGATTGATGGTGGGGTGGAAATTGTTGAACAGTACTTCCCTATCTCACAGGAGTGTTGTGAGGCTAAATGCATTAAACACTGAGGTGCTCAGATGCTGTGGTAATGGGAGAGGGCATATAAGTACCCAAGACAGATAGATGTCAGCCCATAAGTCTGCAACTTTAATTTTCTTTAGTTTTCCTTTTCTCCTAATGCCTATAATTTTGTCCAAAGATTTCAGGGCCATATGCTCTGTAGGCTAGATTGTGACTTAATGTGCAGTCCTGAGCAAGGGTGGTGCATAACCACCCTAGAAGTAGCTGCATGAGGCACTCTGTGTGACTCTGACACATAGCTCTGAGTCATCGTTCCGTGCCTGTGCTGGCCTTATACCAGCAGCAATCTGACCCTCCCTGCACTAGTTCAGCTGTGCTGGATAGTGAAAAGAGAGGATTGATCCAGAGTCTTACCTGTTCTCTCCCACCTGCCCCAGGCAGGAGAGCAAGTGGGTGCATTCACTTTCTCTTACATGGCCAGATCAAAGGTAGGGGGGTTCAGGAAGGCTTCTTAAAACAGATAGGAAGGAGAATTTGAAATGAAGCAAGGAATGATTTCCTTTGACTAATTTCCTGAAAGATTATTGTCGTCATAAGTGTTTCATGATCCTCTGCCTTTTAGAAATGAATTAGATACTTCTTCATGATCATTTAACATAATCCATTAGCCTTTTGTCATCACCATTGAATGCTGAACATCATTTTCTCCCTATCACCCTAATTATTTGTAATGCTGTAATCAGTACGTCAGCATGATTTTGTTGATTAGTACCAACTTCCAGAATTAACTTAAGACTGGATCCCACTGAGTATCTTCCTGACATAGTTTATGTTGCCGTTATGACCTTTCTTATCAGCACTGTTTTCAAGCTCTAGAACATGTCAGATATCGGTGTCTACTTCCGCCCATCACAAGCAGAGTGGGGGGGAGCATAGCATTTTTTCATGCTTGAATGGGTATCCACAGGCTCCAAATCCATTCAAGGGAGAAAAGATCAGTGTTGTGCACATTCACAGACTACGATTTTTATCAGCAACCGAATGAAATCAATTTTTGGAAAAACAGACTCATTTTGTTCAAATTATATGTATCTCATTTTACTATTTCCCTTTTTTGATAGCTTTATTTTATCATTTCACTATTCATTATAATGTTGGCGTGTAGCATCTGCCTTTTACCTACCCTTCCTTAATTTTTTTTTCTTGGAAAATCACTATTTGACAGTTTTGTGTACCTTACCGCTAGTTCTGGAGGTTGTGTCTGGATGTTTTGCACATGTGTAAGTTTTAAAAAACTAATGAAGGTTTTAATCCTTCACCCAGTAAAGCTATTGATAATGATACAGAAGTCCTTTATAAAATGCTTTGAGATCTACTATTGAAAAGCTCCATATAAGAGGTAGGTGTTTGTTGTATTATTATAATTTACTGGAGTTTTGTTGTTGACTTCCTTGGGTTCTGGACTGGGCTCAAAGGCTTGTTGAAAGCTAATTTAATCTCTTCTTGGAATAGTTTTGTCAGCTAATCAATAGGTTTTCTACAGTACAGTATATTAGATCTATGTCCTGTAGCGATGAATATTTCTGGACTTTTGCTTTAGAGTTTTTCTGTATCTTTGTCATTTAAGTGACCTTTTAAATTATCTTTATTGATCCTATGAAATTCCTGAATCACTGCCTTTTGGGGTTTTGTTTTGTTTTTGATAGATTCTGTGATCAGTTCCTATAAGATGAGTAATTTTGTTAGTCATCTAGTGCATAGCTGCTACAGTGACAGAAAATCTTTTGGACTGTATGTAGGGACAGTCATGTTTTAGGAGTTATTTCTGTTCATTGTTTCATAAAGTGGCCGTGAACCTTTTTCATATGCCATAGACTGATTGAAACCAAGTCACCTAAACCTGTTGCTTTCCAATTCTTGCTTCTTGGGGTGAAACACTTCCAGAATATCTTCCGAAGTCTTTTTTTTTTTTTCCCCTGTATATTTTTGCTATTTTTAAAATTTTTAATGAAGTGGCTTTCATATGTTCATGTTGGTATAATAAATGTTTGTGCTGGTTCCCTTTTATACTCAAAAGTATTGAGTATATTAATTAATTAATTGCATAAATCTACTACATATCCATAAGAGAACAGAATATATCTTTCTCCGCATGGGTTCCCCTTTCTGGTTCTGTCAGTTGTTTTCATCAGTACTGATCTGATTTTCTTCTGCAGCATTGTATCCTCAAGTGATAATACTGCACAGGCTGAGTCTTAACTTCTGCAAAGTGTAAATTGTTCTTTTGGTTGCACTGTGTAGGTATTCAATAGTGTATTAAAATATTCATACATCTCTCAACATGGTGCCATTTAACGTGTTTTTAAAACACTGTGAAATGAACACAGCTGTACCAACAGCAGATTTTTAAAGCCCAAAATCTGCGAGAGGAAACTGACTTTATTGCCGGCAGCTTGAGATGAACATTCATATGGTGACACATCACTGTTTTTGTAGAGAAAAAGAGGGTATGTGGCATAGTACTGATGCTGTACAGCTTCCTCTAAAAAGGACCTTTGATGTTCTTCAAAGGATTGGCTGCTGGCTCTCAATCCAGCTGTCCTTCCACAAAGCTAACAGCATTAGAGAGGTGTTCTTTGTGGAAAACACAATTAAATCTGTGCAGACATTTATAAAATGGTTGTTTCAGAGCTTCTCCAACAGTTTTACTAGTCAGCAGTTCACTATAACTGAAGTCAAAGAGCCAGATTCTTCTCCCCTTCTAGTCCATGGCAAAACTCTCTAGATTTCAGTGGAAGCGGAACTGGATGCTATATTTGCCAGAAAGGAGGAGCGGGGGAAGAAACTAAACCATTCTCACTTCTAGAGTGTACAGATATTACCCTTCACTGTCCTCTTTTTCTTGACCACTGTCAGTGTGCTCAGTACTTCAAGCATCCTCTATAAGCCAGGTTCTACCATCTGTACTCGTGCTTGGATATTACCCTTGGACTTCAGTGAGGCCAGACATAGACTAAGCTTCCTACTCCTTGTCAGTTTTGGACCATTGTGAGTTTACCTGGAATAAAGTGGAAGGCCAGAGCTCATCATAGATGAATTTGGTATTAATGTGAATGTTGTACATGTTTCTCAGGAATTCCATTTCTTTTCAGAATTAAGTGATGGACATGCAATATGAAAAGTCCTTGAAATATAGGTTCTGGGTCAGGTTTTTATTTTTTATAATTATCTATTTAGCTGGCTTCCTAAAACCAAACAAGAAAATATGCAGTTACTTAACCTATTACCTCACTTGCTTTGTACATTACTGGGCAATGTTGTCTTGACAATTAGAAAATCAATACAGTGGAAAAGATTGTTATAGCATTAGCCACAAAGGGTACAAATAAGGGTTTGAAAGATTAGTGCTTTAGGCACAGAAGTATAAATAAAGGTTTAAAAGTAATCAGACCTATTTCATGTACTGTCTCTGATTCTTTTCCAGAGATTTATGGAGAATAGCAGCATAATTGCTTGTTACAATGAATTGATTCAAATAGAACATGGGGAGGTGCGGTCACAGTTCAAACTACGGTATGTAGAAGCACAAAAAAATGAACATAAACTTTTATTGTCTAATTACTTGTTTGTGCATCTGCCTCCTTGTGGGTTCCATATACTGCAGTCTGTGTTAAGAAAACCTGTCAGAGGTGATTATCTGTCATCATCAGTTCTGATAGGTTTTTGTGCCCCACTTGCCCTGATATGGCTTATCGTGAATTTAGGCCACAATGCAGCTCTCCTTGCTAAAGTCCCCCCCATAGATCAGAATGAGGCCAGTTTGTATATTTATCATTCTAGTTGAAATAGTGTGAAAGAGCAATGCACAGTTCAGCTGGTGGGATGGAGTTTGATATGAAATTTGTCTGGTCTTGTATACATGGTGCATACACTATAATTTTAAATGACATCATAAAATTTAATGAAGGTAATTTAGGTTATTATTCATCTAGTATTTACTTACTGTGTGTGACTTCCTGTCATAAACTTGATCTCGAACCAAATCCTGATGCCTTTTTACTCCGTTTTTACTCATTCTTCATTTGAGCAAACCTTGTATTGATCTTGGTGAGAGTTTGGCCTCTGTAAGGAATTGGAGATTTTGTCCCACAGTGATGGTATTCCATTATAGCCTTTGTTTACTATAACTAGTTTAATAAAGAGGAGGGGAGTGTAAAATATATAGTCAATCATCTACGTATATAAAAACTCATTGAAATTCATAAATAAACTGTAGCAGAAAAGAAACCATATTTACTCCTCTTCCATATTGTTGGAAAGATTAATCTACAATGGTGACTTCTGGAAAAGAACTCTATAGGAATGCTGTAAACGTCTTTCATTAATTAGCCAGATCCTTCACCAAGTCAAGGGAAGCAGGAGCAGGCCCTCTTTGCAGAATCTACTTTTGCTGTTTAGATGGAGGTCTTATAGCGCCTTGATTTCAAATGGATCTTGAGATGGCCTTGAAATTTGCAAAGACTGCTTTGTGCATACAATAATTTGCACATGCTAATACAGAAAAGTATTTGCAAAACAGGATTTCTGTGTACAGTAAATCGTACAAAATTGCCCAGAGGAATTTTGAAGTCAGAAGTCCCCTTTTAAAAAATTTTGTCATTTGATATTTGTGTAATTACTAATTTATGAATTGATGAGACATTCTGAATTAACAGAATAGTCTAGAACAGTGAGTTAATTACTGGATAAAACTGTTTAAACTAGTGTTTTCAGCTAGCTACAGAATGAGAAATTGTCTAATGGCATTACTTATCAAGTGCATTTACTCAGTGAAAAGCATTTAATTAGCGCTAGTCCAGAAAATTTGAAAAATATTGTTGGTTAAGACACTTTGTGGCCAATATCAGCTCTGATGTAAGCAGGCTCATCAAGAAAATAAAGCACTTGTGAACTTTTTAATGTTGCATGCTATTGGATGGTGCTTGGAAGGGCACACCAGTTACTACATTGTGAAAGTAGAGGAATGCAGAATTCAAAATAAGTGCAATACAAAACTTACCTTTTACCAAAAGCTTAATATAGCCTATATACAGTATCTGTAGTCTGCAATAAGGCTAATGGAATATAATCTGTAATGACAGTGTAAAAGGAAACCTTTCCAGATAATTTGATGTAATTTTCAGACTACAACCTCCAAGCTCAGTATGTACTATGATAATAGAAACCTATTGCCCAGCAATGTGCAAAGTCAGAATCCTGCCAGAAACTCTAAATACATGAAAATAACCTACTTAACTATTCTCAGACAAGAAATTAACCTAATTAGTCTTTTTGCACCCTCTAGGCTTAAAACTTCCTAGGCACTTGCATCTGTCTTCTAGCACTTGTCTGGAATGTACAGGAATAAAGAAACAAAGAATTATTAAAAAGGTCAATAGGCATTAGTTTCATGTCAGCACATTGAACATGCCCTCATACTTCCTGTTCTGTTTTCATTTGTTTCCTTTTCCAATAATCATTACATCCTGCTTGTTTAAAGAGTACAAAAACAGGATGTTTTAATATGTAGAATTATAGCTCCCAAGGACAGAACACTAATACAGCCTGAACACCTCTGCAGGAACAGTATTAATAATTAATATAAGTAATTGAATTCCCAAATCCAGGGAACATGACTCATATTGATTATCACATTTTTCTGCAGCTTTATTGAAAATAAAGCCATCAGCCAAAGAAAGCTTAAAGTCGTCATTACACTTTGAAGTCAATGTGTTAGTCTCTGGGGGTAATTAATCTACCAAATCTACCGATATCCTTTCACCTAGATTATTTAAAGGAACTGAGCTATGCTCTCCCCTTTCTTATTAAGTTTTCCGTAGTTTTACAAGGCATAACAAAAAAATGAATACTAAAGTACTGCTTTTTTGCATCTGCATAACTCTAAAAAATGCCTTCAACTTAAAAAAAAATAATTTGGAAAGCAATTAGTCTTTAATCAAATAGAAACTTTGTTGGTATTTTCATCCACTTAATGTGAGTTACACCTCAATATCCCCTCTGAATTTGGACCACAGAGACTACATTAATGTAGCTCTGTTTCAAACAGACTGGTACCTTTTCACATTCACCAGCCGGGTCTACATGGGACAGTTAGAGCTCAGCAAGTTTTTAAGCTTTACAAATCGCACCCTCCTGTCCCACTATGCTGCACCACGTAGACAAGCTCTAAGTGGCTCTAAGTTGCTGTAACTAACATTGAGGAACCAGAAGATGTGTGCGTAGTAGGCAAGCATGTAACACATGAGGGTGTAAGAAGATGCAAGGTAGAGCAGACTGAACCCGGACTTGAATTTACACTATTTTCTTGAAAAACGAAAATAAGAAAGAAAAACTTGTAGCACCTTAGAGACTCTAAGGTGCTACAAGTTTTTCTTTCTTTCTTATCTTTCTTTCTTATTTTCGTTTTGCTGACACAGACTAACACGGCTACTACACTGAAAACTATTTTCTTGCTTTCTAAGGCATAAGTTACGTAAACTTAGTCCCCCTTAAGCCTATTTCCACCCACTTGAATATTACTGATGTGTATCTTACACCTTTCCCACACCTCTCAATTTTACTCTACCTGGTTTTAAATCCACGACTGTAACTGAGAATGATCTCAAAAAGTACTTAATGCATGGCTGCAACATTTTTTGGTTTGCTACAGCCAATGCAGACATCAGCCTCCAGAGACCGCTTCAGCTAACTCAGTGATACTCAGACCTCAGTGGTTCAGGAGCCAATTAGTGATCACCATTATCCAAGTGTGAATTCATTGTTTCATTTACTTTAGTACTATATATTATAGTACTATAGAGTGAGTGGGTGGGGGAGAAGGGGGGGTTTGTGGGCACCTCACTACCACCTGCCCTTAGTGTGAGGAAGCTTTGTCTGTCTGTGCCTGATGAGGGTCGGCTCCCTGCCTCCACCAGTCTCAGATAACACAAGCCCTGACCTCTAGGCCTATGCAGGCCCTGCGCTCTTTTTATAGGCTAGTGAAAGGAGCACCCCAGACTGCCCAAGCATCTCCCTGGAGTGTCCAGCCCCTCTTCCACTAGACACTTGGAGTATTCACAGAATCGCTGCTTCCAAAGAAGCTGTACAGCCCAGAGTACGTGTTTCTCCTCCGATCACCACTCTGCTAAACACATAGATATGTTTATAGTGAAAACAAGTAAGTTTATTTAACAAGGTAGAGAGATTCAAGTGATTGCAAGTAAAGGTATTAGAAACAGTTGATTATGTATCAAAATCATAACACGCATTCTAGAACCTAGACTTGCTTAACTAGATACTTTCATGTCTTACAGAGCAATACCCACCCAAAGCCCTTGAAGTGTTTTACAGCCAGGCTTGGCTGTGAACTTCCATTCATGAGATAAGTCACGCTGTCAGCTTGCCTCCTCAGTGAAAGATTGAGGATGTAAAATTTCCTCTCTAAGATTTTTCAATTTCTTGATTAGAATTTGGCTCAGTTTGCAAACAGGCATCCATTGTGAGATATTCAATGCCCAATACACACATGACCAGGCAGAGAGAGAAGCATCTGTTACATCCTGCTTGAAAGTAACCTGTCTGAGACATGTCACCTCCTGGTTACCTGCCTCAAGAAAATAATTTTTTGTACAGACACGTAACTCCTTTAATATTGTCTGTACATACATTTTACAGTGATTTATTATGATCAGTAGGCTCTTGGTAGAGACCTCACATATCACCCTTCAGTGAATTACTATGCATGTATCTGACCCAGGGGTCCCTGTAAAACTCTCTGCGCCCCTCCGTGTCCGCTGCCAGTTGACACCAAGAGATTCCTGAGTCTCATAAATGAAGACCCTTTTGTGGCAACATTTATACAGTTATGAAATAGTCACACAAAAGTAAACTATCTATGTGTGCTGACGTCTTTACTGCCAGCTTCTGACTCAGAGATGTGCATATTTCTCAGAGTGGAGGATTTTTTCCAGTAACTTAGTGTTTCTGAAGGAGTTCATCATAAAACACTGAATAACTGTCATTAAAACTCACTTTGGGTAAAAGAACAGGGTCAGACTGTCTAGAGTGGCTCATGAAAGTGAGTACCACCTGAGGGCAGACTGTTACAAACCAGGGTTCAAACCCGAAGCTGGTTGTGTGTTCTATAAGTAGACTCCATCAGCCAAGTATCAAGTGTGAATTCCTCAAGCACTAGAAATGCCTTAACATGGAGTCACAGACAGTCCCCTTGGGCACTCCAATCTAGCTTGCCACCCAGGCAAGCCTGCCTTTGTGATTGATGGTCCCTTACACCAAAAATCACAACAATATTCACATTGCTCCCAGTCCCAAAGGACCAGTCACTTATCCCAGGTCAGTTGTACCTTAGACCTCTCACCAAAGACACCACTTGTAGCCAATCCTATAATTAACTAAAGATTTATTAACTAGGAAAAAGAAATGAGTGTTATTTACAAGTTTAAAGCAGGTAAACATACACACACATTAGTTACAGTCATAGGTTTCAAAAGGTAATAGAAGTTGCTGTAATGTGCAAACTCTGTGTCCTTTACATCTAACCCAAGCTAACCTGCTTGGGGATCCCTTGTTTAAGCTTAGAAATGTTGCCTTCTCTAAATTCCAACAGCGTAGTGATACATATCAGGGATTTTTATTCCCTTCCCCCAGAGTTCAAACTGTGATGGGATGAGGGTTTGTGCTAGGGTGGCCGGTCAGCAAGTGTGAAAAATCGGGACAGGGGGTGGGGGGTAATAAGAGCCTATATAAGCAAAAGACCCAAAAATCGGGACTGTCCCTATAAAATCGGGACATCTGGTCACCCTAGTTTATGCACATCCCCTCCTCTTGTTGGGCAGGAGATGACACCTCTTGTGGTAAACTAGTATTTCATACTAGGTAATGCTTCTCTCCTGACTGTAGGAGGTGTCCAACTTCATAGTTAATACCTTTGTAGTTACAGAGCAAACATTTAAATATTACCTTTATAACATGGGATAGAGATGATATAAGTGAGATTATGAAATGTGTGAGAGTTGCTGCATTAATTAAAGTCCAAATACTAAACACATTCTTATAAACTTAACATCTGATTTAACCATGCTAACACACAGATGAGCCAGACTGGTTTCCAGTTAATCATTTGTCAGTTTTCAGTGAGGCCTAGGGGCCTTGGCATGAGCTGGCACCTGGTCTGCCAGCATCACAAACAGCTTGATGGTGTTTATGTTCACTTTTTTCCTCTTCAATCCAAATGCATTTATCACACATTTCATGGAACTGTTTGTTTCTGGTAAACAAAGAGAAAATTTTGCTTGGTATAGCAATATGTCTTGAACAAACATTTGTAGGCTTATTGGGGTTTTTGGGAAAGTTGACTGCTGAAATAAAAACTGAGACATCTCAGGTGTCCTGAAATAAGCTCCTGGGACCCAGGGGAAGCCATATGAAAGACTAGGACTGGACATATGAACACAGTAAGGGAGGGAGAGCATTGTCTTCCTAGCTAGGAACCTCTCCACACAAAAGAACTTTGCAGGTTCTGCTACCATTGAATCCTTCCAAAGGACCCAGGATTTAGCCCATTGACTTCAGCAGATGTTACATACAAATCAAAGAAAAATTTTGAATTTCTGGTTTAAAGTTATTGAAACCAAATATTTTGGTCTGAATAATAACATGGGAGCAATTAAAACATTCCAATTTGTTTTCTTGCAGGGAGACTTACTTCATATCTCTTTTAGCTACTAGTAGATCAGCAAGGGGCCCCGCAACACTTGAAACGAAATTACAGCAAGGGGCCCCGCAACACTTGAAACTAAATTAGTTGTATTATGTGATACAAAAAAAACCCCATACATAATGAAGCTGTTTTGGTTGCCAGGGCATCCTTTATAAAGTGGCGATCAACTCGGGAGAGACTTTTGTTGAGTTCCCTTGGCAATTTGTGTATTGTTCGCAAGATACACATGCCTGAAAACTGAAATGTTGCTTTCTTAACCTTGGCCCTGACTAAACTATTATCTAAAGGACTATGGTTTGGGTTTCTGCATACTTATTAGTTACATTCATTACAATATTATCTGCCATATAAAAGGTTCAGTTCAACAGAAATGCTGAGTATCTTCTGCATGTGTTAGGCCACTGAAATGGCTTTATGCTTTCAACTTGGTCTGAAACACTGAACAGAAGTTTATCCAGCCTTTTATTAGCAGTGCCACAGGCCTTCTGTAGACACTCAAACTGGAAGGCAGACTTCATTATAAAATTTCACGTCCACTGTTTCCCCAATAATACATCCCCCTCCATACACACTCTGGTTGTTCAGTTTAAAGTGTGTTCAGAAAAGAGAACTTGCTATTAAGAAGAGGTAGTACCCATGGTAACTTTTATATTGTGAATAACAATAAAAACACTTGAATGTCAGAAATATATGAAAACTGAATTTTCAGTTATTATAATAGAGATGATTACATAGTTTTGTCAAAACAGATTTTGTACATGAATCACCCACTGATAAATACAGTGTAATTGCATACTATAGTTACCAGTGACAATTGTAATATCAGTAAAACTAATGTGATTCATTTGCTAATTGCAGGGCTTGTAATTCAGTGTTTACAGCACTAGACCATTGTCATGAGGCTATAGAAATAACCAGTGAAGATCATGTTATTCAGGTATGGAAAATATGTCATTTAGTAGAATATATGCTTGGTAAGGAGGAAAAACTGTCTCCTTTATTCCTTATGCTTTGCTGTATTTTCATGTTTTGATTTCATTGCCTGTTGGAAAGCTTTAATAAGTGAAAGCAAATATGATCTGTTTTTTCTTTGCATATTACTATTTGCTGTATTTGTAAGGTCTTTCCTTCATTGAGCTATCAGAAATATAATTTAAAAGCTGTCCCCAGTATTTTGCATTATGACTTAATACAAAGCCAGAAAAATTGATTGTGAAAAATCCTACATTTACAGTGTATAGTACATAACAGAGTAAGATGGCCTTGACAGTCAAGTATTTATATAATTTTTATTTAATTGTTTTTTTGCCCCTCTTCTCCCTAATTTGAGAACTTTTCTAATTTTTGCCACTTCCATGATACTTGGCTTCAAAAGCATGAGGATGGACACCCCACTACACGAGAGTGTGGTTATGGCTTCATACAGACTCTCTCACTGATGGGCAGGATGACTAGCAAGGCCCTTTCCCCCCTTATTTCTCTTTCACTGTCTTTCCTCATGATTCCGTGATGCTTGTTATTTCTGTTAGCATGGCTAACCATGCAAATCAAAAAGGGGACACTTTGTAATGTGATGTAATACAAGTTCCAGAAAACGCACAAAATTTACAGCAGTTTTGAAATACATAATTTAACTAGTTGCATCAGAACTCAAATTGTTGTTTTCACAGGACATACTGTAGGCCTTCAGCTACAGATCCATTAATGCTGAGCAAATATGGCAATATTTGAGAATATTCTTTGGAATGAAAATCATGTCTTTGCTTTAGCAGTACTGTACTTGCAAGCCTTTTTACTTGTTTGATGCAAATGTTTGTGAGTAAGTTTGATTGTTTAGGAATCTTGTGTCTTTAATACCCACGGGCACTTATTTGTAGGTTTTTTTTTAATTTTATTTTAATGGATAATTGGCAGATAAAATGGCTAAATTAAATTATTTGCTATGAATAACTCACCCAGCTCTAATTCTGACATATTAAATAATAAGATATGTTGGTTTTGTTTTGTTTTTTAATTAAAGAACTTTGGACAAATTCTGCATTAATTTGCAGTCCCTTGTCTTATTTCTGCTTCTTCACATGTTACACATGAATTAGGGCCCATTCAAAACCCTATTGACTTCAGCAGGAGCAAGGTCAGGCCCATCAGTAAGTTCCTTGGTTTGGTAAGAGGAATAGTCTGGGCTATACAATGTGCATTCTTACAGCAAAAATGTATTAGTATAATGTACAGTAGGGCATTTTACTCGGTATCACAGAACATTTTTATATTTAGGTTTGAGTACATCTTTTCACTGAGTACTTTCCTTTTTTGCATGCTGGACTAAAATTTAAGGACCTCTATTTTGACAGTATGTTAACCCAGCCTTTGAACGGATGATGGGCTATCACAAGGGAGAGCTTATGGGAAAGGAGCTTACTGAGCTACCAAAAAGTGATAAAAACCGTGCAGACCTACTAGACACTATCAATACGTGTATCAAAAAAGGAAAGGTAGGTAAATAATGATAAAATTACACAAAATATTCTACTTCTATACTGCCATGTTATGTTCTTCTGGACTGAAAATGTGACATGTCCCAGTTCTTCTGATAAATCACGTATGTGGGGCCAGAACTTGGTCCATGCTCCACAAAGGAGCTGGCAAACCTGAGAATCTTGTCCTCTGGGGAATCCTCTGGTGGCACAGGGCCACTGCTTCTATGACATCCACCTCCCAGTCCCCTTTATAAAGGGAATCCCTGTGCTCTGGTGATGCCCAGCTACCCTAATTGTCCTGTGGGCAGCTGGCACAAAGTGGAGCAGCCTAGAGGCTGCCCTACTTTATGCCAGGGGCTGGACTGCTAGTCAGCCACCCCAGGATTGGGAGGCAAGGGGATGATAAATGTGGCTTAATGATGCCTTTTGCCCCTCTCCTCTCCCTGCTCCAAGCTGCAACAAACACAGCGCAGGGACAGCCCAGGATCTGGGATTAATCTTTAGTGTACCATTTAAAGTTCTTGTCTGTCTGGCCGTGAAAATAGCATTCCTACTGGACCGTTCCAGGTGTGCCATATTCCAAAAGAGAGCTCATCTACAGATGCCAAAAATGACTTCTGTTGTTCGGTTTTGGGCTACCCAGAGGCAACCAGCAAATCTGACAGACCTTGTGGATTTCTTATTGTGGAGATGTCACTTTTGAGCCAACCTGCGCACATTGAAGTCAATAGGTGTTGTGCTCTTCACTTAAATGGGAGTGATTCAGATCCACCCATAGCGATAACACTATGATTCCCTCTAGGCACAGACCCACCCCCAAACACTAGCCTCCGGCTTCCAGAGTCTGCTCCTAGGGATACCAGAGAGTAGTGCTTGATGGAGCCCTTAACTGCCAATGAGCTGCAGGGAGGATGAGGCTAAAAAGCAGGATTGGGAAGGGTCAGGATTTCCTAATGAGTGAGCTTGTCTCACCATTCAGGACTGGTGAAGAGAGTATGGGACCAGCACAGCAGGGGCTTAAGGTGGCAGACAAGTCAGCTTCTGAGAACAGAAGTAGCTGGCAAATCTGATTGCTTCCAATACTGCCAACCTCAGATAGTCAAAAACCACGAGACTGGCTTAAAAAACCATGAAATTTTTAAAATAGTAATTTGGGGGGGGAATTTTCCTTCTGTTTTTTTATCCTTTTTGGTCACATTTTCCAGACCTTCTCTACAACCATGAAGGATAGAAGCTTTTAAATTAAAGCTGAGATTCTCGTGTAATCACATGACTCTATCTTTAAGAAAAACAGAAGACATCACAAGACTTCTGATTAAATCAAGAGTTAGCAACGCTGATGGCCTATTGACTTTTCTTCATTGGGCTAAAGTGGGTTATGAGGAATAAGGAGAGTAAGTCTTTGTTTAAAAGTTTAAATTGGCCTTATCCCTGAGATATTGTTACTGTCTGTGCTTGTGTGAAATCTGGGATCTGTGGTCACTTTTTTTTTAGGGAGAGGGATCTTAAAAATAATGAGGCTCTTGAGGGTGGAAAGTGAAGGGAATTTCAACATGAAATCACTTTAAAATGTTCCTACTGATGTTAGTTGTTTGTTTTCTGGAGACTTGTGTTAAATTTAAGAGCGTAATTCAATCATTAGTATGAAATAGAGGGATTTTCATCCTGCTTTAAATTCCAATCTGGAGATAATTGAACAAATTGAACTTTTTCCAAGAGGAAAAGGGACTATTTTTTTCCATAAGTGTCCTGAAAAATTCATTTTGTTTTTGTTTGCTTACCCAGTATAAAGCTGACTGAAAAACCTTCCAGTTTTGAAAGGTGTTTAGTTTTGGATGGCTTTTTGGGGGGGAGGTAGGGAGGTGGTTGGGTGGGGAAGTTTGGAGTCCTTTTTTCATTACACATTTTTTCATGTTTTTGACCAGCTTGATTTTTATCTTATTATGACCTTAAGTATAGAGCTGTTAGGGCATATCCATAATGTAATTCGGTCTGTAAAATGTGCAGTAAAGCATGTCACTAACAAATTCTGCCCCTTCCCTGTGCTGAAGGGCCCTGGGTACAGTGGAAACAGGATAGAGGTGGAGCAGGATGCTGCCTGCCAGAGGTCAGTAGAGGGCAAACACAGTAGGTACCTCTAGGAGAAATGGTAGGAATCATATATAAACTCCTTTTCAAGAGAAATGCATGGCTAACTTTCACGCCATGATTATTTCTGTAAAATATGTGTCAAACGTGCTCTGAAAGGTTCTCCACTGATTAATATACCCATGATTATTTTTAAATCATATAGGGCTGTCAAGCATTAAAAAAATTAATCGCCCTGTTAAACAACAATAGAATACCATTTATTTAAATATTTTTGGATGTTTTCTACATTTTCAAATATAATGATTTCAATTACAACATAGAATACAAAGTGTACAGTGCTCACTTTATATTTATTTTTGATTACAAGTATTTGCCCTGTAAAAAAACAAAAGAAATAGTATTTTTCAATTCACCTAATACAAGTACTGTAGTGCAATCTCTTTATCATGAAAGATGAACTTACAAATGTAGAATTATGTACCAAAAAACCCCAGCATTCAAAAATAAAACAGTGTAAGATTTTAGAGCCTGCAAGTCCACTTAGTCCTCCTACTTGTTCAGCCAATCGCTAAGACAAACAAGTTTGTTTGCATTTACAGGAGATAATGCTGCCCTCTTCTTATTTAAAATATCACCTGAAAGTGAGAACAGGCATTTGCATGGCACCATTGTAGCCAGCGTCGCAAGATATTTATGTGCCAGATGCGCTAAAGATTCGTATGTCCCTTCATGCTTCAACCACCATTCCAGAGGACATGCGTCCATGCTGATGGCGAGTTCTGCTCGATAACAGTCCAAAGCAGTGCGGGGACATACAATTCTCCCCCAACAAGTTCAGTCACAAATTTAATTAACGCATTATTTTTTTAATGAGCGTCATCCGCATGGAAGCATGTCCTCTGGAATGGTGGCCAAAGCATGAAGGGGAATACGAATGGGGCATATCTGGCATGTAAATACCTTGCAATGTCGGCTACAAAAGTGCCATGAAAATGCCTGTTCTCACTTTCTGGTGACATTGTAAATAAGAGGGCAGCATTATCTCCTGTGGATGTAAACAAACTTGTTTGTCTTAGTGATTGGCTGAACAAGAAATAGGACTGGGTGGACTTGTAGGCTCTAAAGTTTTACATTGTTTTGTTTTTGAGTGCAGTTATGTAACAAAAAAATCTACATTTGTAAGTTGCGCTTTCACGACAAAGATTGCACAGCAGTACTTGTATCAGGTGAATTGAAAAATACTATTTCTTTAGTTTATCATTTTTACAGTGCAAATATTTGTAATAAAAATAATATACGCTTTGATTTCAATTACAATACAGAATACAATATATATGAAAATGTAGAAAAACATCCCAAATATTTAATAAATTTTAATTGGTATTCTATTGTTTAACAGTGTGATTAAAAAATTAATCACAATTAATCGCAGTTTTAATCACGATTAATTTTTTTGAGTTAATCACGTGAGTTAACTGTGATAAATCAACAACCCTAGTATATTATTTAATTAAATGTGATCCGGAATATCCCTGAAAGCTGTTTTTGTTGCATTGATTTAGGAATGGCAAGGGGTTTACTATGCAAGAAGAAAATCAGGAGACAGTATCCAACAACATGTGAGGATAACACCTGTGATTGGTCAGGGAGGGTAAGTTACCCAAAAGGTACACTTTATTTTGTGTAGTGTGTTAGCCAAACTATTTTATATTCCCAGCGAGCTTGGTATGGAAACCCCAATGTGCTCAGTAATAGTGACATAGATAAATGTACAGTAAGCCATTGCTTATTCTTTGTGTTCTGCCTAGAGAATCAATAACAAATTATCAAAGCTGAACGATCAAGGGTGAAATTCTGTGATGTACATCCACTGAAGTCAATGCAATTGCTCATTGTGTACGTCAGCGCAGATTGTGGCCAAAGAATTGCATATGAAACTGCGGGGGGAGGGGGAAGAGGAGAAATAGCAATTATAATGAAGTGTAACAACATTACTAATACAGAAAACTGCAAATCCAATGTTTAGATGAACAGTACACAAAAATAATAAAAACAACTTTTAAAATTACCTTCTCCAAAATCCAAACAGACTGAACAATTCATGAGGATCAATAGTCTGAGTAAAGCCTTCCTATTCCTCTTGCTTGCTTGCATGCATGCATATGCTTTCATGTACTCATAACTGCAGCGTATTATGCACAGGGTCAAATTCTTCCTTCAGATGTGCACATGCACCTACCACAGCAGTCAATGACATGAGTATCCAAGGGCAGAACTTGGCTATGAAATATAACGAATGCTCTTCACCTGGTAATATGTTTATGCTTTTGGTTTTCATATATGGTCACTAAGGTCTCCGGTTTAGACAGCAGGGCCGATAGTGTGTTAATGTAATCCTGTCATTTCGCTTCTGTCTTAACCATTCAATTGAATAATAATTATTTGTGTTGTTAGGAAAATTAGACATTTTGTGTCCATCAAGAAGCTGTGCTGTACCAATGAAAACAATAAACAGGTACTGTATTTCCTTTGTAATATGTCTATGTTATCAGGCCTTTTCATTAACCTTTTGCCACTTTTCTCTTTACAACTGGTGTATTAGACAGCTTCTAAAACAAAAGATAAAGTCAGATACTCTTAAAAATTTTTGAAGACCATGTACCCTTATTTGAACAAACAAGAAGACTTTTTTGTGTTTACTTCAAGAACAGCTTTTTCTAGTCAGCCATGCTTGTTTTGTATTACATTGGGCCACACTCTGCCCTGGCTGGTACGGTGCATAGGAACAGAGATCTGTGCTCTCCTGAAGCATGAATCTAGCCATCCAAAGCATGATTTCATGGTTCAGGCCTTTGGGATGCATTCTAGAGTTCTCCTTGCTGCCCCTTTGAACTAGCGCTGTAGCTGGGGCACAAAGACATCAGCATACACAGTAACAAGCTAGGGAATTAGATCCTTCTCTAACCTGCAGCCTGGGGGGAGTGGGGTGTGTGCTGACAGGTAAACTAGGCCTTCTTCTAGGCCTAGGCTATACTTGGGAAATGTACCATGTTAGAAAATATGCTAACTATAACCCATTTGAACTAGCACAGCGTTAAATATATTTTTGCTTTTAATGCAGACAAAGACAGTTGTGCAGAAAAGCCAGTCCTGGTTAACTCTAGGGGATACTATTAGAATGTGCTTCACCCATATTAATACACTATTGGACAACTTCTGCCCTTGGATGAAGTAAATGGGAGAAATAAAGGTATATTCTAGAGGGCAGACTTTGCCCAATCAGTTAAAATTAAGCCCTCTGGACAAAATCCTGCCTGCTTTCATGGCACTAAAAGGGAAGGGGTGAATGATGAGAGAGGTTAGAGAAGTGTAATTTTCAGTCAGGTGTGCCTGATGGTTTTTCTATATATTGCACACTCATCAATAATAAGCAGTGTACACACCTGATCTTGCTAATGCAGAAATAAGCAGGAAAATGTTGAAGCCATGTGTATAAAGTGGCAGTAAAGGACATAAATTAAAAACAACACCAACAAAATCCTGTGCGGTTCATTTTTGTGTTTCTGTAGTCTTCAGTCTCTCTGTTCATTGACCTGGTCAGCACAAGTGAGTTAAAATATACAGAAAAGTGTACATATAAAACCTTGGCGCTAAAACTGAATTAACATTGAGCATATTATAGGCAGAGCTGGCAGCAGCATCTATTATTAAGGTTTTGATTTTGATTTCTGATATTTGTATAGTTATTTGCAAACAAAGGCCACCTCAGCCTTCAAGCTAATTAGCCTGGGCAGACCCTGACACCCCTTTGCATCTCCCTTGACATGTTACTTCAGGGGGGCTCTTCAAGGCTGATGGGGTCTGCCCTTGAGGTTTGAGTATCAAGGCCTAAAAGAAAGCATAACCCATGGAGGCTTAAAGGCCCTACAAAAAAAAACAAGCTAAGGCCATTATGTGCAAGTGAAGTTGGATAAAGCTTGCTTTGATCAATAGAAAATTCTTTTCTTACAAAACTGTGGTTAACGAGCTAGTCTTTTGAATTCACGACTAAGAACCTCTCTTGTTTGTACCAGGATGTTAGGCACTGTACGATATTGAAGGAAATTTCAAAAGGAGTTTTTATTTAGATTGCAGGCTCATTGGGGCTGGGAATGTGTCCTTAGGTAGGGCCACAAATCCAAACAACTCTTTATAAAAAACAGACTATTTTGTAATAATAAGTTGAGGAATGATTTTGTTCACTGGATTCAGACATTGCAGGTTTGCACCCTCTGGTGGCAAAGATAGGTTCAAAAAAGAGAAGGCAAGATCCAGCGTAGTCTGTTACAAGCATAACCTGAACTTTTGTGCCAACTTCTGTGTTTGTTCAGCATTAGTATGGCAGATTGGAAATTCATTTGTAGCCTCAGGAAAATTAAAATTGAATCTTTTATTGAATTAAATGGAAGTAAAAAATAAAATTATTACAATGTCTCCTGTGTTGTTTAATTAGATATTAAATCAAAATATTTTTTCTGCCCCTACACTTTTAATTTTCAATATAGTACAGGATTTTCTATTGAAAATACATTAGTATGTTGTAAAAGTAGTCAAGGGGAAAGCTGAAGGCTGGGTGTGGGGCAGTTTGGGAGTTTGGCATCCGGGAAAGTATGAGGAGGCAGTTTTGGGATTATGGGTTTAGAATATTAGGAGATGTATCTGTCAAACTGATCAGGAGTGAAATAGTTAACAAATGGCTTGTATACATTAGAGATTTTTGGCACCGGTCACCAACCCCTAAGTAGATGGGGCTGCACTGGTGTAAAGTGACTCTTTACCAAAGTGTAAAGTGGGTGTATTCTTAATGTTGACAAGCCTAATTTTGACATTTAAATTGTTTCGTTTTGGAACTAACACCCCATTGAGATACATGGGGCCATACATACTTCCCAGAGCTAGTTTTCAGACTATTGTGCAGATTCAGGAAGACAACACTGCTCGTTTATTTCATTTGATGTTTACATTGACAGCTTCTTTGATGTGAGATCAATACAGTATTCAAGTTCACAAAATAAGATACCGCTCACTGTGCAGATATTCTCTGTCTGATCATGGGTTGCCTGGTTCTCCAGGGAGCTTCCCTATATCCAGGGTCTCTGCTAGGCTCCTTGGGCTTGGCTCCTTTTTGTTTGGGATCCAAACACCGGTCACAATTGGCACCAAAACGAGACCTCACTCACAGAAAATTGTGCAGACCTGTGACCCGCCTTCTCCTTTTTCACATGAGGAATGAAACAGTTAACAGTGTTGTCATTTAAATTATCAGTGGGTACATGAGTAAATGCTGAGATTTTAAAGCCAGATGGTACATTGTGATCATCTGGTCTGACCTCCTGTATAACACAGGCCATAAAACGTCACTGAATTAATTCCTGTTTGAACTAGAGCATATCTTTTAGAAAAACATCCATTCTTGACTTAAATATTTCTGGTGATGGAGAATCTACCCCGACCCTTGGTAAGTAGTTCTAATGGTGAACTACCCTCACTGAATGGGGCAGTTCAGTCTTCTCAGCGCTATTTTCTTGGTTCTTAAGTCGGACTCATCTCTGCAGCGGTTACCCTAGGTGCACTTTTTTGAGATGTCTTCATAACCGTAACAGCTAGAGACTTATATTTGTTAAAATGAAAGCTGAGATTATGGAAAACAAGATATCAGCACTTCTCTAAAGCTAGCTAAGGCATATGGTCACATACTTGTTGTTTCCAAACCCAGGATAACTGCACCTAGTATGATTGGTGGTAAGGGGCATGTTCACTTAGCTTGCAGGCATGAGAGCAGGTAGTAGGAGAAAGCTCATGCTGCTACCTTTTGAAACAGCAGTAACATGCACTATGTAGTGTGGTGCCTCTAAGTTTCACTGAGCTATCTTGTCCTGTGTAGATATCATGGCTCTGAAATCTCCACTTATCTTTTAATGCTGTGCTCCCCACCAGTGTGCCTCATATTGGTAGATTTTTGCCTGATGGTGAGGTACCTAGATTAACTTGCATTCTTCTTACTTGCTGAGCTGTACAATAGCACACTGAATGACCAGACTGGGGGATTATGGATATGTTAATAAAATTTGGGCCAGAACAGTGACCCAACATCAAAAATAAATCGCTGGACTTCAGGGGCATTTGTTCATTCCTATAATTCAATTATGGTCATAAAAGGCAATTTGTTCCTAAAAGCAAGATCAGCAATTGACTGGGCTGGATTTTGCTGTCAGTTCAGGTCTGCAGTGACTCCACTGAAGTTGTCATAAGTGTATAATGTATTGTGATGGGGCAAGGCCAGATGGCTATAGAAAAGTAGTGGGAGACATATATTAAACCCAGGCTAAACAAATCCCTGTTACCAGGATAAGTAAATGGCAGCTGCTCCAGGTCAGTTAAGACACCTAGGGCCAATTAAGATCTTTCCAGAAGGCAGGGAAGATAGCTAGGTTGATTGGGACACCTGCAGCCAATTAGGGGCTGGCTGAAACTAGTTAAAAAACCTCCCAGTTAGTCAGTTGGGTGTGCGTGTCAGGAGCTGTAGGAGGAAGCTGCGCTGTTTGAGGAACTGAGCAGTACAAATCATTTCAGGCGCAAGGAAGGAGGCCCTGAGGTAACGGTGAAGTAGATATTGAGGAAGTGGGGGGCTGCTCTAGGGAAGTGGCCTAGGGAATTGTACGTGTCCTATTTCCAAAAAGTCAGCTACCCTACTACAGCTGCTACTATTAGGGTCCCTGGGCTGGAGCCCGGAGTAGAGGGCGGGCCCGGGCTCCCCCCTCCCTCCACTCCCCAATTAATCACTGAGACTGGGAGACAACAGAGACTGTGCGAGGAAGGGTTGCTTCTCCTCACCTCCCTTGCTGGCTTATGATGAAAATGGCTCAGTAGGCTGTGACCCTTGCCTCTAGAAAGAGAAGGGCTATGTGGAGGGTCACAGTGAGCCTCTGAGGCTAGCAAAATCCGCCAGGAAGCGCGGGACCCTACGGAGACAAGGACAGAGCTTTTGTCACAGTATGAATCCATTTATAGTTCAAGCATAGTTCATGGTCTTAATATCAAATGGTTTTTATTGCTGAGAGAGTCACAGATGAAACAAAAGCCTTTAATTATGGAATAAATGAGTCACAGCATTTAGACACATTATTACAAAGAATAGTGTTCTGCGTAGTATCTTGGATGGGTACCTACTTGGTGTGGCTAGCCCCACTCACAGCTTGCACCACTATTTACGCTCTGTTTTGTGCACACTAGCTCAATCAGAGCTAGTGCAGGTATGTCGCCTCATGCTGGAATTTACACCTGGGGTGCCCAGGTTGTGAGGTACTTCACCACTACCTACCTTTGGTGTGAAGCAGTCTTGTCTTTGCCTGTTGTGACTCAGCTCCCTGAAACCCCCAGCCTCTGGCAGCACAAGCACTGACTTCCATGTCTCCGCAGACCTCACCTTCTCTGTGCAGGCTAGTGATAGGCACACACCAACCCCCAAGTCCTTTGAGTAGTCCCTGCTGTATAAGTAAGAACATAAGAGAGGTCGTACTGGGTCAGACCAAAGGTCCATCCAGCCCAGTATCCTGTCCACTGACAGTGGCCAATGCCAGGTGACCTGGAGTGAGTGGACCCAACAGGTAATAATCAAGTGATCTCTCTCCTGCCATCCATCACCCCCCTCTTGACAAACAGAGGCTAAGGACACCATTTCTTACCCATTCTGGCTAATAGCCATTAATGGACTTAACCGCCATGAATTTATCCAGTTCTCTTTTAAACCCTGTTATAGTCCTAGCCTTCACAGCTTCCTTAGGCAAGGAGTTCCACAGGTTGACTGTGCGCTATGTGAAGAAGAACTTCCTTTTATTTGTTTTAAACCTGCTGCCCACTAATTTCATTGGGTGGCCCCTAGTTCTTTTATTATGAGAACAAGTAAATAATTTTTCCTTATTCACTTCCTCCGCACCACTCATAATTTTATATACCTCCTATCATATCCCCCCTTAGGCTACATCCACACTACCCGCCCGATTCGGCGGGTAGCGATCAATGTTCTGGGATCGATTTATCGCGTCTCGTCTAGACGCGATAAATCGATCCCAGAAGTGCTCCCTGTCGACACCAGAACTCCAGCTCCGCGCGAGGAGTAAGCGGAGTCGATGGGGGAGCCTGCCTGCTGCCGTGTGGGCCGCGGTAAGTACTTTTAAAAATTGATCTAAGATATTCGACTTCAGCTACGTTATTCATGTAGCTGAAGTTGCGTATCTTAGATCGACACCGCCCCCCCCCCCCCCCACACCCCTAGTGTGGACCAGGCCTTAGTCTCCTCTTTTCCAAGCTGAAAAGTCCTAGCCTCTTTACTCTCCCCTCATATGGGACCCGTTCCAGACCCCTAATCATTTTAGTTGCCCTTCTCTGAACCTTTTCTAATGCCAGTATATCCTTTTTGAGATGAGGAGACCACAATTGTACGCAGTATTCAAGATGTGGGTGCACTATGGATTTGTATAAGGGCAATAAGATACTCTCTATCTCTTTTTAAATGATTCCTAACATCCTGTTTGCTTTTTTGACTGCCCGCTGCACACTGCATGGACGTCTTCAGAGAACTATCTATGATGACTCCAAGATCTTTTTCCTGATTAGTTGTAGCTAAATTAGCCCCCATCATATTGTATGTATAGTTGGGGTTATTTTTTCTTATGTGCATTACTTTACATTTATCCACATTAAATTTCATTTGCCATTTTGTTGCCCAATCATTTAGTTTTGTGAGATTTTTGAAGTTCTTCGCAGTCTGCTTTGGTCCTAACTATCTTGAGCAGCTTAGTATCGTCTGCAAACGTTGCCACCTCACTGTTTACCCCTTCTTCCAAATCATTTATGAATAAGTTGAATAGGATTGGTCCTAGGACTGACCCTTGGGGAACACCACTAGTTACCCCTCTCCATTGTGAAAATTTACCATTTATTCCTACCCTTTGTTCCCTGTTTTTTAACCAGTTCTCAATCCATGAAAGGATCTTCCCTCTTATCCCATGGCAACTTAATTTACGCAAGAGCCTTTGGTGAGGGACTTTGTCAAAGGCTTTCTGGAAATCTAAGCTGGATCACCCTTGTCCACATGTTTGTTGACCCCTTCAAAGAACTCTAATAGATTAGTAAGGCATGATTTCCCTTTACAGAAACCATGTTGACTGTTGCCCAACAATTTATGTTCTTCTATGTGCTTGACAATTTTATTCTTTACTATTGTTTCAACTAATTTGCCCGGTACGGACGTTAGACTTACTGGTTTGTAATTGCCGGGATCACCTCTAGAGCCCTTTTTAAATATTGGCGTTACATTAGCTATCTTCCAGTCATTGGGTACAGAAGCCGATTTTAAAGGACAGGTTACAAACCCTAGTTAATAATTCCGCAATTTCACATTTGAGTTCTTTCAGAACTCTTGGGTGAATGCCATCTGGTCCCGGTGACTTGTTACAGTTAAGTTTATCAATTAGTTCCAAAACCTCCTCTACTGACACTTTAATCTGTGACAATTCCTCAGATTTGTCACCTACAAAAGACGGCTCAGGTTGGGGAATCTCCCTAACGTCCTCAGCCGTAAAGACTGAAGCAAAGAATTCGTTTAGTTTCTCCGCAATGACTTTATCATCTTTAAGTGCTCCTTTTCTATCTCTATCATCCAGGGGCCCCACTGGTTGTTTAGCAGGCTTCCTGCTTCTGACGTATTTAAAAAACGTTTTATTAGCTTTTGAGTTTTTGGCTAGCTGTTCTTCAAACTCCATTTTCATAGAATCATAGAATATCAGGGTTGGAAGGGACCTCAGGAGGTCATCTAGTCCAACCCCCTGCCCAAAGCAGGACCAATCCCCAATATTTGCCCCAGATCCCCAAGTGGCCCCCTCAAGGATTGAACTCACAACCCTGGGTTTAGCAGGCCAATGCTCAAACCACTGAGCTATCCCTCCCCCCCCCCCCCCCAATGTGGTTGGGATTATTCTGCCATCACGCCGGAGATCAATCATTCGTGAGATGTTTCTCTGGGACTCTAAATGAACATTCACAAGCACATCTCTCTTGGCGTTTTCCAGCACAGTTCACTGTCCCATAACCATATGTTCCCGAAAGCAAAGGAGACTGCGCGAGTGTTAGTTGAGAGGCAAAGCATACATTTACTCTCTCTGTTCAGCCGCTGATTTGGAACAAATAAACATCATCATTTTGGCTTTTCTTATTACATTTTTACATTTAATTTGGCAGTTTATGCTGTTCTCTAGTTACCTCACTAGGATTTGACTTCCACTTTTTAAAAGATGCCTTTTTATCTTTCACTGCTTTTTACATGGTTGTTAAGCCACGGTGGCTCTTTTTTAGTTCTTTGACTTTGTTTTTTAATTTGGGGTATACATTTAAGTTGGGCCTCTATTATGGTGTCTTTGAAGAGTGTCCATGCAGCTTGCAGGGATTTCACTTTAGTCACTTTGCCTTTTAATTTCTGCTTAACTAACCCCCTCATTTTTGCATAGTTGCCCTTTTTGAAATTAAATGCCACTGTGTTGGGCTGTTGATTTGTTCTTAGCACCACAGGAATGTTAAATGTTGTTATATTATGGTCACTATTTCCAAGCGGTCCTGTTATAGTTATCTCTTGGACCAGATCCTGCGCTCCACTCAGTACTAAATCAAGTGTTGACTCTCCCCTTGTGGGTTCCTGTCCCAGCTGCTCCAAGAAGCAGTCATTTAAAGTATCGAGGAATTTTGTCTCCGCATTACGTCCTGAGGTGACATGTACCCAGTCAATATGGGGATAATTGAAATCTCCCACTATTATTGAGTTCTTTATTTTGATAGCCTCTCTAATCTCCCTTAGCATTTCATCATCACTATCACTGTCCTGATCAGGTGGTCGATAATAGATCCCTATTGTTATATTCTTATTAGAGCATGGAATTACTATCCATAGAGATTCTATGGAACATGTGGATTCGTTTAAGATTTTTACTTCATTTGATTCTACATTTTCTTTCACATATAGTGCCACTCCCCCCCCACACGACCTGTTCTGTCTTTCCGATATATTTTATACCCCGGAATGATTGTGTCCCATTGATTGTATGCAACACCTGTCACTGGATGCTCAGAAATTACCAGGTAAGCTGTCCCTGAAGGAATAGTACACACACAGCATGACTGGTACTACTCAGGATCAGGTCCTTTATAACATCATAACTCAAATATATTTATAGTGAAACAATCATAAGTTTATTATCAAGGATTAAGTTTTAAGAGATAGTAAGGATAATGAGTGGAAACAAAAATGGTTACAGATCTAACATAAAAAACAATCCTAGGTCTACGCTTATCAGTGCTCATCTTTCCTATTTAATAAAGTATATTTCCCCCTAAGGGTTAAATGTTTGTTTGATAGAGCTGCAGTTTGTCAGTCTTGAAAACAGGACACCTGGCAACTCTAGCCCATTGTGAAATAATACAATGCTTAATTTACATGTCAGTTGCTAGATGGACAAACACTCCTGGTCTGAGTGAAAACCTGTCTCTGCTAGCGACTTATATGTTGATACAGACACTCAAGATGTATTTTCAGTACATATACACAACGCCTTAAATATCATCCCTACATACATCACACAGTATTATTAACCAGCATGATCCTGGCTTTTGTTTAAGATCTTACACAACACTCTTTATGGATAAATACTATGAAAGCAATATGTTAGCTGTAGTGAGTTTGTTAGGCCAGTTAGGAGTTGCTGTTACATGACAGTGAATCCCTTGCCAGCTGGGATTCAGGAGTTCTGAGGGTCACAGGCCTCCAGCTCCAAGTGAAACTATACCCTAAAACTGCATTTAACCCTTCCGACTTGACACACAGACCTTTCCTTAAATTCTCATGCAGTGTCCGCTTTTTTAACATGTGAAAATAAATTACATTTGTTTTTTGCCATTTGTTACACTTCATCAGGGATGTCATTGTAGATGGTCTCTAAGGTACGTATTTGTACACCAGTCTTGTCACATAGAAAAAATTATATGAAGGATTTGTGCATAGAAAACGTTACTTCTGGGTACAAGATTATAGTAAAGATTTGTGAATGGGAATTTATTTCTCGTGCTTAAAAAGAAACACAGGCTTAATCCATGCTTAGCTGGATTGGGGCCTTGTAGTATCCAGCCTGATGTTTGCACACCTGCAAATTCCCATCTGCCTCTCCCCTAGCAACCAACTGGCTCGCCATTAAATGTGTAATCTCCCTTGTTCTTTCAGGCCAACTGGGGGGATTCTTGCCTGCAGGGGGAGGAATGGCTGAGGGAAGGGGGAATGGATTCAGAATTCGTATCTATCTTTTACGGGGGCACTGGCAGGAATTAGTGGATGAAGGCTTCCTATTAAACAGGGTGACTGCTTATGTGTCCCCCGCAGTTGTGCGGTAAAGAGAGAAGAGATAGTTAAGGGGTGACTTGATCACAATGTATAAATATTTGTATGGGAAACAGATTTTATAATTGAAGAGCCTTCTCCTTTGCAGACAAAGATATAACACAATCCAATGGCTGGAAGTTGAAGCTGGACAAATTTGAACTAGAAACACGATGCACATTTTTAACAGTGAGGGTAATTAATCAGTGGAACAATTAACCAAGCGTTGTGGTGGAGTCTTCATCACTAGACACTTTAAAATAAAGATTGGATGTTTTTCTGAAAGTGTACTTTAGTTCAAATAGGAATGAATTCACCCAAGTCCTATGGCCTGTGTTACGCAGGTGATCAGATTAGATTATCACAATGCTCACCTTTGTCCGTATAGTCTAGGAGTTTGATTCTCTAAGGGTTCAAACTATTCCCCGGAGAACTTTCAGTTTGAGTCCACAACAGCTGCTTTTGCGCACACTGTAGCAGTGGGATGTGCGCGGTAAACATCACCTCAACATTGCCGTGAAGCTTGTCGAAAGTCCTTGAATTATTTTTTTAGCCCCCAAAAAGCGTTTCTCTCCCCGCTCCCCAGCAGAAATTTTTGTGAAAAACATTTGATAGTCATTAAATATCTCTCATGCTTTCAGTGATGCAACATTTCATGTGACATCATTTCACACCATACTTTGCCATGGCATATTGCTTTAAGCAATGGCAATAACAAAAACCTAACCCAGCAAAACATTCTTTGATCAAAGGATATCCTGTTTAGGCTATTGTAACCCTTTCTGGCATTATTCATTCTGAATAACCACTGTGAAATAGTTGGCTCCTTGTAGCTGTTTCTGCCTCTTCCCCCCCCCCCCACCCCTTCTTTTCAAAGTGGTGGATGTGAACAATTAAGCAGGCTCTATCTCTCATTTGGGGCCCAGTGCTGCCACCTGCACCCACAGAGTCAGACCCTACTACATAAGTAGTCCTGTTGATGGGACTGCTCGCAGAGGGCAATAAGGCAGGCCCTGTGGAGCCCGTTGGACTGCGTAGGCTACTCCTATAATGGTGTAAGCTAGGTCATGCCCTTGCAGTACATTTTGTGGGCATAAGGCATGGGAATGGCGTCTACTGCACCCCCTGAGGATGTAAAAGGGACAGATTTGGCATTACAACCCAGAGGGACCTACAGCGATCCTAGAATGATTGGGAAAGTCTGCCTTCACTTGCATTGTGAAGCCTTGAGCGGCCCTGTCTCCTCAGAATGGCTGGGGATGCCCTAGCATTGTCCTTGGGCTCACCTCTCTTGTCCAAAAAGGATACTGAGGGTTAGCTGACCATTTGTCCGGTGTGAGCTGCCACATTCCTTGGTTGAATGCAGCTGGCAGGGCAAACTGCTGCAGCTGTGTGGATGACACAAGTTGAAACACTTGGGATGTACATGCTACTAGTCGCTGCTGACCTATGGTATGTGGACAGTGGTCATTTGCATAACTCCATTGCTTTCTTTGGTGACTCCTCCTCCTTTTGTATATTGCAGCATGCTCTGTCAGACAGACCGCATGCAGGCTGCTCAGGGTGAGGTGCAGCCCCACATGATTCCCTCTAACTCAGAGGTAGTAAGTCAGGTGACTTACCAACTCACTACCATAAACTTCATGCTCCTGCAGAACCTAATGCATAGGCATAGGGTGGATGATGAGTTTGGTCAGAGCAGGGTACTAATCACCATGAGCAAGGGTGGCAAAACTGAGCTCCTAGTTAGAGCCTGTGAATAACAGATTTTGTTTGTTTGCTGGCTGAACCCAAAAAGTGGTGCTGGGTGAATTTTGTTCTGGGTCAAACAAGATGTTTTGGTTTTGATTTTAATCTTTTAAAAATTACAGTAAAATTCAAAATTAATAGTAGTTTCTAGGTGAAACATCAAAATGTTTCATTTTGAAAACACTGAAATGTTTTGATTCTTTCAAAAGAATTTTTGGAGGGGGGTCCGGGTGTGTCACCAAACATTTTGGTGAAGTCACACACTGTTTCAGTTAACCTGAATCTGTATTTTTGGGCAAAAAATGTTTTGGACAGACTACTTCACCCAGCTCTACTACTAGTGTGACTAGAGTAAAACACAATGTCCAACTATTTTAACCAGGGGCTCCAACAAACTTTCCCCTTTAGTGTTTGATTAGCCACATCTAAATAAGGGTGTTCACACCTGTAGAGAGGAGGGTTGTGGGACTGAGGGATCTGTTCACTTGTTATCCCACTTAAAAAAAAATTCTAAAAAACCATAACCAAAGAATGAGGCAACATGATGTGTTAAGTCTATTCTGTCTAAGAAGTGTATACTTCATTCCTGGAAACATACAGAGTAGTGTTCAATTTTTTTATTTTGAAATCTGGTGTTAATGTGAAAACTTAGTAAGGGAGTGATGATATCTTGCCCAAGAAGAGAGAAATACAGAGAGCGGAGCAATCTGGTGCATTCCAGTGGCAAAAAAGAAAAAAAGATCTTAGTAATCTTATGATCAATGAGGATGAGTAAACATTATCCAGGAACATGCAGCAAACTTCATCAGAATCAGGCAATTTCCCCACCCAGGGGATTTTTCACAAGGCCAGTGCGTCACTGGTCCTTGAAAATGTACTTGAAAAATTGGTTTATACAGTTCCAGGAAAGCAGTTTTTAAATTACAGTAGAGTAGGCAAAAAGTACCTGATATTTTTTTACTTTTTATTGAGGGAAGTCAGTATTTCAGGTGACTGACTTACACATTCATTTTTAATTGTGTTTCCTGTTTCCTTACAGTCACAGGCATCAAACAGAAAATCACTCATAATGCATAAAAGCACAACCGTATTTGTAATTTCCTATGCCGTGTGCTTGTTGCCTCTCACATTGTTGCTCTTTCTTCTTAAAATGCAATTATATCTATAGAATCTTTTTTAAAGAATTTTTGTAAATAATTGAACAGACAATGCTTGTTGAGGATCATATTGAATGTAACCCTTTTAAATGTTTTCTTTTTTATATATTTTACTTTTGGTACAACTTCAGCTCTACAAGATTCATCATGATGAGAAGTATGCAGGAGACCATTCACAAGCAGGTTAGAATACGATCATTTATTTATATATGCTTCTTCATTTAAAAAAATGAGGCTAGATTCTTCGCTAGTATAAATCCGTGTAGCTCCATTCTGTTCAGTCCAATGGTGTTACCCCATCAGAGGAGCTGGCCCATGACTGACTGAGGCCAACTGGCAATGTACTGCTAAACAACGTGTATCGCTTATAAACAAGTTTCGAGTAATAGTCCCCACTTTTATATTACCTTTATTTTATGGCATAGAGCACTTAGCCAGTGCTCAGAGTTAAAATACAACAGTTGTAGTTATATTTAATAGTCAGATCTTTAGCTGGTATAAATTGGCATAGATCCACTGCCTGAACTGAAGGATGCTATACTGATTTATGCCAATGGAGGATTTGGCCTAATGCTTTCCAAGTTAGGACCATTAAAGGGCTGGAAGAAAAGCAAACCGGTCACTAAAACTTGTCTATGTATAAGAAAGAAAAACTTGTAGCACCTTAGAGACTAACAAATTTATTTCAGCATAAGCTTTCGTGGGTTAGTACCCACTTCATCGGATGCATGGAATGAAACATACAGTAGACAGATATTTATACAGTCAGAGAAACATGATAAGGTGGAGGTGCATAGACCAACCTTAAGAGGCTAATTAATTGAGAGGAACCATAACAGCAGGGGAAGAAAAACCTTTGAAGTGATAAACAAGATGGTCACACAGGTGTGAATGAGGATCGTTAACTTAAGGGAAATAGATTCAATTAACGTAATGGCCGAGCCATTCGAGGTCCTTATTTAATCCTGAGGTAATGCAATCTAGTTTGCATATCAATTCGAGTTCAACAGTTTCTCTTTGAAGTCTGTTTTTCGAGTTAATCTGTCGCAACACTGCTACTCTCAAGTCTGTCAGTGAGTGATTAGGGAGGTTGAAGTGTTCTCCTACTGGTTTTTGAATGTTATGATTCCTGATATCAGATTTATGTCCATTTATTCTTTTGCGTAGAGACTGTCCGGTTTGGCCAATGTACATGGCAGAGGGGCATTGCTGGCACATGATGGCATATATCACATTGGTAGATGTGCAGGTGAATGAGCCCCTGATGGTGTGGCGGATGTGATTAGGCCCTGTGATGGTATCACTTGAATCGATATGTGGACAGAGTTGGCATCGGGCTTTGTTGCAAGGATAGGTTCCTGGGTTAGTGTTTTTGTTGTATGGTGTGTGGTTGCTGGTGAGTATTTGCTTCAGGTTGGGGGGCTGTCTGTAAGCAAGGATTGGTCTCTCCTCCAAGATCTGTGAAAGTGAGGGATCATCTTTTAGGATAGCTATCTTCGTGACACCACTGACTTCCTGAGGAAACTACAATCCATCGGTGATCTTCCAGACAACACCATCCTGGCCACTATGGATGTAGAAGCCCTCTACACTAACATTCCACACAACGATGGACTACAAGCTGTCAGGAACAGTATCCCCGATACTACCACGGCTAACCTGGTGGCCGAACTTTGTGATTTTGTCCTCACCCACAACTATTTCACATTTGGGGACAATATATACCTCCAAGTCAGTGGCACTGCTATGGGTACCCGTATGGCCCCACAGTATGCCAACATTTTTATGGCTGACTTAGAACAACGCTTCCTCAGCTCTCGTCACCTAACACCCCTACTCTACTTGCGCTACATTGATGATATCTTCATCATTTGGACCCATGGAAAAGAAGCCCTTGAGGAATTCCACCATGATTTCAACAATTTCCATCCCACCATCAACCTCAGCCTAGACCAGTCCACACAAACGGTCCATTTCCTAGACACCACTGTGCTAATAAGTGATGGTCACATAAACACCACCCTATACCGGAAACCTACTGACCGCTATACTTACCTACAGGCTTCCAGCTTCCATCCTGGACACACCACACGATCCATTGTTTACAGCCAAGCTCTAAGATACAACCGCATTTGCTCCAATCCCTCAGACAGAGACAAACACCTACAAGATCTCTATCAAGCATTCTTACAACTACAATACCCACCTGCTGAAGTGAAAAAACAGATTGACAGGGCCAAAAGAGTACCCAGGAGTCACCTACTACAAGACAGGCCCAAAAAAGAAAATAACAGAACACCACTAGCCGTCACCTTTAGCCCCCAACTAAAACCTCTCCAGCGCATCATCAAAGATCTACAACCTATCCTAAAAGATGATCCCTCACTTTCACAGATCTTGGAGGACAGACCAATCCTTGCTTACAGACAGCCCCCCAACCTGAAGCAAATACTCACCAGCAACCACACACCATACAACAAAAACACTAACCCAGGAACCTATCCTTGCAACAAAGCCCGATGCCAACTCTGTCCACATATCGATTCAAGTGATACCATCACAGGGCCTAATCACATCCGCCACACCATCAGGGGCTCATTCACCTGCACATCTACCAATGTGATATATGCCATCATGTGCCAGCAATGCCCCTCTGCCATGTACATTGGCCAAACCGGACAGTCTCTACGCAAAAGAATAAATGGACATAAATCTGATATCAGGAATCATAACATTCAAAAACCAGTAGGAGAACACTTCAACCTCCCTAATCACTCACTGACAGACTTGAGAGTAGCAGTGTTGCGACAGATTAACTCGAAAAACAGACTTCAAAGAGAAACTGTTGAACTCGAATTGATATGCAAACTAGATTGCATTACCTCAGGATTAAATAAGGACCTCGAATGGCTCGGCCATTACGTTAATTGAATCTGTTTCCCTTAAGTTAACGATCCTCATTCACACCTGTGTGACCATCTTGTTTATCACTTCAAAGGTTTTTCTTCCCCTGCTGTTATGGTTCCTCTCAATTAATTAGCCTCTTAAGGTTGGTCTATGCACCTCCACCTTATCATGTTTCTCTGACTGTATAAATATCTGTCTACTGTATGTTTCATTCCATGCATCCGATGAAGTGGGTACTAACCCACGAAAGCTTATGCTGAAATAAATTTGTTAGTCTCTAAGGTGCTACAAGTTTTTCTTTCTTATTTTCATTTTGCTGACACAGACTAACACGGCTACTACACTGAAACTTGTCTATGTATGGCTGACTCTCCTCTAAAGAGCCAGTTCCGGTGTATTCTTGGTGTTGAGAAGGAGATGTTGTTGAATACAGGACTGAAAGTTGGGAATTCCTGCTTTCTAATTCCTCATCTGACATTGGTTCCTTTGCTTGTATTTCTTAAGTTTCCTACCCCCATGTTATGTTGTTTGGTTACAAGACAAATTGTATTCATTTTAACTATTTTTCAACTTTCCTTTACATCATTTAAGGACAGTTAAAATTTAATAGTGAATGAAATGTAAGATGCATTCATTATGCAGTTACTTGTAATTTCCATGTAAGTTACATACATAAAAGGTTGTTACAAGGAGGAGGGAGAAGAATTGTTCTTTTTAACCTCTGAGGATAGGACAAGAAGCAATGATCTTAAATTGCAGCAAGGGTGGTTTCGGTTGGACATTAGGAAAAACTTCCTGTCAGGGTGGTTAAGCACTAGAATAAATTGCCTAGGGGGGGTTGTGGAATCTCCATTGTTGGAGATTTTCAAGAGCGGGTAAGACAAACCACCTGTCAGGATGGTCTAGATGATATTTAATCTTACCTTGAGTGATGGGGACTGGACTAGAAGACCTCTTGAGGCCTCTCCCAGTCCTACAATTCTGATTCTGTACATATAGTCTCCTTGCAGAAAGTAATCATGTTCAAGTTCTCAGCCAAAAGTTTGTCACAAAAGTTATTCGCTGTATCCCAGTATCCAGGGGAAGTGGGAGAAGAAAATAAAGCTAAGCCAGTCACTTCTTCAGAAAACATGCACTATTACATAATTAAAGTATTTTATCTGAAGAAGAAGGGGCACAAGATCAGTTTTTAGGGTTGTAAACATCTTTTATTGATCTAAATGATCTGCCGTTTTAAACAGATAATAGCAGGTGGGTGAACAAACAGGTGGGGAGAAGGGATGATGGTATAGCTGCATGCACAATTTGTAGGTGTAATAACCCAATCAGTAACAGTAATCACAACCAGTTGCAAGAATGTAACAGAGGAGCTGGGATCTTGATCCCTCAGTGCAACTCAGTAAATTCAGGAGAGTGGCTTTCAAACTTTCACCACTGTGTGGAATAAGATAAAACCCTTGTCACCTTCTTGTACGGGAAATTTGGGGATTTTAAAGAAACCTTGGACCTCAAATGTGAAAAAGCTACTCTCAGGGCTTGAATACACTTGATATGCTACAGTAGCAGAACTGACACAGTGAAGACTCTACCTACGCCAGTGGGAGAGGTTCTCCTGTTGGCATAGATAATCCACCTCCCAAGATGCAATAGCTAGGTCAATGAAAGAATGCATTCATCAACCTAGTGCTGTCTACACCAGGGTGAGGTCATCTTAACTGTGTCACTCAGAGATGTAGATTTTTCACACCTCTGAGGGATGTAGTTGGGTCGACCTAACTTTTTAGTGCTACTGAATCACAACATCTAAAGAGCATTCCTAAGACAAACTTTTGATCAATTTTAGTCACTTTACAATATTTACTATATTTAAGGTTTACATTACTTTAAATTCTAAGACATTTTAGTAAAATCATATACCATTAAACGTCCAACCAATAGTACTGTGTACATTATAATATTATACATCTTTATACTATTGTATGTTCACATTAGATGCATACCTCCTGCATCACATGAAGTTAATAAATATCAATGTAATGATGGTCCTAATCCTTTAAATTATGGTTAACCCTTCTGAACAGTTCTCTGTGATCTGTGATTGACTGGCACTTTAGATACTACAATGATTGGCATTTTAGAAATATGTATAGATAGTCACTGTCACTGATTGATCCATCAGCCCTCACAGAGAGAGCACCGATCACAACACATCAGATGCGTTGTTCTAGCCAGTCCTCCAACTACCCGCTGGCCAAGCTGTCAGTAACACTGGACACCCGATTGACATAGCGCACAGAAGCCTAGAACTCCTGAGCGATCTGTCAACCGCAGCCTATGTATAGATAGATAGATAGATAGATGGAAATTATTTTACAATGCAAGGTAAACTGTGGCCATGTATCTGAAAAAAAATCTAGTATTTTACCAGATTACCCTTTTGAGATTATCATGAGGCATGTAAAGTGCATCTGTTTTCTGACTATTTCTTGGTCTGACAGATGGGATTTTCTCTCTTGTCAATGTCAGGAATGGTGGTTTGCTTTGTAGCTCATTGCTTGGCAGCAACTGACTGGATTGTTTTTAATCACTAACTCTTTTTTTAATATAAATACTCAACAAAATAAAAAAACGTCCAGCTCAGTTCCGTGTGGAGAGGCAAGACAGTCTTCTGGTTAAAGAACAGGACTGGGAGTCGGGAGACCAAGTAGCTTGTCTTTTGTGTGCAGCAACTTCCTGGGTGATCTTGGGCAAGTTACTAAGGGCCAGATTTCAAAGGCCTTTAGGCACCTAAAGAAGCAGATCGACACCTACTGGAATTTTCAAAACTGCATAAGAACCTAACTCCAATTGATTTCGATGGGTATTAGTTGCCATGGGCCAGATTTTTAAAAGTATTTAAACCGAATTCCCATTGATTTCAGTTATTTTAAAAACCTAGCCCCTGGGAAATTTTGAAAATCCCACTAGGCAGCTCTCTGCATCTTTAGGTGCCTAAATATCTTTAAAATTCTGGCTTTAATCTGTCTGTGCCTCCATTTATCTGTATAATGGAGCTAGCAATATCTCCCTGCCTCACAGGGGGCTGTGAAGATAACAAGCTTTGGGATTTTCAGATGGAAGGGGCAGTAAAGAGCAGTGTATTTATTATTGTTGTCATTTTAAAGTTTTCATTTTATATTTCTAGAATCCCACTCCTTCAGATGCAAGAACAGGAGGAAAGAATCAATTGATGTCAAATCAATAACATCTCGAAGCAGTGATGGTAAGAAAATAGAAATCCAAAAAGACTACAGTTAGAAATACAGAAAGCAAGTGACCTGAGCAATCAAAATACAGAGTTAAACAGGACAGATGCACTGAACAGAAATAGCATTCCTCTAAGCTACTGATGGAGAGATGCACAAGTGACCTTTGACATTTCTTCCAACGTTTTTGTTCTCCATTTATGTTGAATTGTGAGGTACTTCCCAAAACAGCAGTAGACACTAACTTTGCAGTATGATGCATGATCATGTACAGCCTGCGAGAAGGTGAGGTGTGGGTGTGCTGCAGCAGGGGTAGGAGGGTTCTGGAAGAATGCATGATGGCGTGCCAACTCTGCCCCCTTTGAAAGGATGCCGCTTGTGCTCCTCCTATGCTTGTTCAGCTTCACCGGCCAGTGGAGGAGGGGGTGGGATCTTCAGCCCGCAGGGGGCCTGTACTGCTACTGGCTAAGACTCACTCCTTATCCCATTTGTGGCTGGCCGCTGTGATGGGATGGGATGCTAGAGGCTTCTTTCACCATTTCTGCTCATTTGCACACACTCCCAAGCAATCACAGTTTGCAGAGCTCTAAGAGCCTGGTTGTGGTCAGGCAGAGTCTGAGGGTTCAGAGTGTGAAACAAAGGGAGATTTGAAAGAAAAGTGAATTAAGGCTGAATTAAGGCTATTTTAATTCTAAAGGAGAGTGTCCACACAGGGATTTAATGTGGTTGTAACTAATCCATTAAAATTTACTGCTTAATAATTCAGATTAATTTTCCTGAGTATTCCCATGTAGACAAGCCCCTAATAATAGGCACCGGTATACTCAACTGAATCAGCTGCAGTGGTGCTAGTGACTGCTGATAGCTTCCTACTGGACCATCGTGCGCAGGGGATTAAGCAACTTCGAACCCCTTTGCTAGCTAAGGGCGTATTTTGTTAGGTCATTCCCAATGACCGTCTCTATGTGCCAGTGACTCATAGGGCATTCTCATTTAAATGCATGTTCTGTGTTGCGTGCAGTGTCAGAATCTAAATCTGTATATTTTATGCAATGGCAGCACCAAGCTTACAGAATCGTCGGTATTCATCCATGGCGAGAATCCACTCAATGACCATAGAAGCACCCATCACAAAGGTAAAAAAATGTATCACTGACTGCTACTGTATGCCACAAACTCAGGGTTTGGTACTGTCTTTACAGAAAAATATGTGGGTGTGTTTACAACTAAGGGACTGTAGAAATTGTGTGTCTCAATTTTATTTACTATGTTACAAATATCCTCTTTGGGTCTCTCCTTCTAAATCATAGCCATGGGATAGAATATCTGTGTGGCCCCTGTTTTCTCTTCCTTTTATATTGAGAGCCATTTAGAAAATCATAGCTTTGCCTCCACAATCATAATGTTTGAGTTCTGGCCTGGATTCTTTATCTGGAGACCTGTATAGTCCCATAGTTGATCAGGAGGTCTCAGTAGTCTTGTGGCATTGCCACCCATTAGCCTGCCTATAAAAAACTTGGGCCCAGACACACAACTTCTAATAAGGATGCCTAGGCTAGGCATTCACATCCCTCTCTTCACTCAGGCTCCTGGTCCCCGTAGCTCCTCAGTAGGTTTCTCCTCACCTAATCTGCTGTTTAAAGCAGCAAAACAATAGAATGTAAGGGGAGGGAATTCAAATTCAGAGAATCTAGACTCTGGTTGTTTATATAATACACTTAGTATTTGGGGTGACCATAGGACTTCTACAAAGTGTGAAATAACACAGTATACTGAATGTTGTCACTGTAAATGTTGCGGGGATTAAGATTTTGTAGTAATATGAAGGGAACAATGTTTTTTCTTTGAAGCAATCTGGTTTCACTCTTCCCTCCCACCCCCTCAGGTTATTAATATCATCAATACTGCCCAGGAGAACAGCCCCGTCACGGTAGCAGAGGCTTTGGACAGAGTTTTGGAAATTTTACGGACAACAGAACTTTACTCCCCTCAGCTAGGTACCAAAGATGAAGATCCTCACACAAGCGATCTTGTTGGAGGTCTGATGACTGTGAGTAGGAAAAGAAAATGAAAATGTAAACACACATCAACTAACTGATCTGACACAGTTGGTATCTTTCTTCCACCACTGGGGCAAGGGAATCCCTGCATCCACCTGACTGACTGAGGGTTCATCAGCTATAGTGCCTGTACTTTCAGGGGGAACAGGGACTACAATTCAGCTTTACCGACTTGCCTTGCATTTAGGCCACACCAGTGAAGTTGACCTGAGAGGCACCAGTAAGCATGAAGATTGTTACTATTGCTTTTTTTCAGTCAGTTGGCTTGGAAACACTGCTACTTACGTGAATAACTCTTTAGTTCTATTGGAAACTACATATATTGATAACCTAATCGGTAGTATCCCAAGTTCCTGAAAGCTTTTAAGAAAGAGTTACCCAATCACTGCACTGTAATTAAACTGAAGAATTATTATACACCTGACACAGTCAGTGACTACACAAGAGTTGTAAAACTGAACTTTGGCCTGCTAAGGAACCCTTGTTTCAATCCTTTTACCATGCCCAGACTGCCCTATACACCAAACCTGCACTGAATTTTCATAGTGGAATATCTCAAACCCTCTTCCTACAAATGCTGGTCTAGAGCCCCAGAATGGGTTGCTTGTGCAAATAGCATAACTGAAATGCAAAACAAGTGCAACTTGTGAATTTCAATTAAAAACATCATGCAACCATCAGTGAAGGGGGATGAGAGGAGGCCAATACATTGTTGATCAAATAAATACCCTTTCTGGAGACTTCCTACCGGTTGTATTCAGTAGTCTGAATGTCCCTGCTTTAGACGTGTGTCATTAAAAAGGAAATCTTGCGGTAGCAGTTACCACTTTTATCAAACTTTTTTCAACTTCAAGAAAGTGGAGTTGGAGCTTCTAAGTCCCTTGGTAGTTACTTCTACCTCTATATTGGAAGACTGAAAACCAGCATGCTGCTTGAGGCACTCACTAAAACATGACCAATATTTTAGGTACTCAGGGCTAGTTCCTATGGGGAAACAGTGTAAAGCGTTCTTTATACTTGATAATGGTTTCCTACAACTTATAGAATCTTTATTTCAGGATGGCTTGAGAAGACTGTCAGGAAATGAGTATGTATTTTCTAAGAGTAAGTTTCCATGTTAAACTTTCTTTGCCTGTGTTGTGTTTCATTGGCTGCAAACATTGATTTAGAATTCCAAGCTAGTTTGCAGTTTGATTATTTGTCTTTGGAAGTGGTTTTCCTGGTAATCTGAGAGCAAGTTTTAGAATGCCTCCAGTCTGGAACGGAAGCAGATTCAAGTAATCAACATCATGTATCTGAGAAATGTAGAAACCAGACTGGAAAAGAATTAAAAAGAAAAATGTTAATTAAACAAATATGACTGTAAAAAGTCCTCATTTGATTTGTTTGCTCTTCCTGATAAGTCTAAACTTATATAAAAGCTACAGTACCTGAAGTTATGTCTAAACTTGGTGTCTTCAGAAGGAATTAATTTCTGATAAGGATCCTGCAAATGAAATAAAAAAGTTGTAAAAATCCATAATTAATTTCATTCCAAAATTCTCTTTTGACAGACATGAACCAAAGCCATAGTCACCTTTCTGTGCCAATTACCGTCAATGATGTACCACCTTGTATCGCACAGTTACTTGATAATGAAGAAAGCTGGGACTTTAATATTTTTGAACTGGAGGCTGTTACAAATAAAAGGTATGTGACTGCTTTCTGTACATACCCATAAATGAAACTGTCAAGTGAGCTATGGCACAAAGGAACCCTGTGTGTTTCACTATGTATTTTGCCATAGCTCTTTCAGAGAGACTCTCCCTTGTTGTGTGTGTTGTCACTGTACTACTTTCCAAACAGGTCAATATGCTGTTTTCAGAAATCAAGTGCAGCTGGCCAGAAAGAGTCAGTGTCCATGCAAAGGGAACAGACACCTCACCCTGTCAGTCTCGTCTTCATCTCAACACCCACAGGCCTACAGGATTCTTTCCTCATCAATTAATCTTGTCCCCTACCTGCTCCAATTTCCTCTCCAAACAGACATTCTGTTCGGAATACTCTGCTGCCTTTACCTTCTAGATGCTCCCACAGAGTCAGTTTTTACCAACTGCTCCACAAAGGATTTTGAGGTGTATTTTGTATCTGAAGACTGCTCATGGTCATGCAGGAAACAGCAAACCCCCATTAGAGGAGGCTCTGGGACAGGTCTGTGTTGGGGGGTTTAAAAAAATAGATGAAGGGGAGCGAATGGTATTGGACCCAATAGATTGATAGATTTTAATGCTAGAGGGGACTATTAGACCGGGGTAGGCAACCTATGGCACGGGTGCCAAAGGTGGCACGCAAGCTGATTTTCAGTGGCACTCATAGACTCATAGACTCATAGACTTTCAGGTCAGAAGGGACCATTATGATCATCTAGTCTGACCTCCTGCACAATGCAGGCCACAGAATCTCACCCACCCACTCCTGGAATAATCCTCTCACCTATGTCTCAGCTATTGAAGTCCTCAAATCATGGTTTAAAGACTTCAAGATGCAGAGAATCCTCCGGTAAGTGACCCGTGCCCCATGCTGCAGAGGAAGGCAAAAAACCTCCAGGGCCTCTGCCAATCTACCCTGGAGGAAAATTCCTTCCCGACCCCAAATATGGCGATCAGCTGAACCCCGAGCATGTGGGCAAGACCCACCAGCCAGACACCCAGGAAAAAGTTCTCTGTAGTAACTTCTAACATCCCATCATTGACCATTGGTCCTATTTACCACTGATGGCAATTAATTGACCTTTGACTAAGATCATGTTATCCCATCAAACCATCCCCTCCATAAACGTATCTAGCTTAATCTTGAAGCCAGTTAGGTCTTTTGCCCCCACTGCTCCCCTTGGAAGGCTGTTCCAGAACTTCACTCCTCTGATGGTTAGAAACCTTCGTCTAATTTCAAGTCTAAACTTCCTGATGGCCAGGTTATGTCCATTTGTTCTTGTGTCCACATTGGTACTGAGCTGAAATAATTCCTCTCCCTCCCTGGTATTTATCCCTCTGATATATTTAAAGAGAGCAATCATATCTCCCCTCAGCCTTCTTTTGGTTAAGGTAAACAAACCAAGCTCCTTGAGTCTCCTTTCATATGACAGGTTTTCCATTCCTCAGATCATCCTAGTGGCCCTTCTTTGTACCTGTTCCAGTTTGAATTCATCCTTCTTAAACATGGGAGACCAGAACTGCACACAGTATTCCAAATGAGGTCTTACCAATGCCTTGTATAACGGTACTAACACCTCCTTATCTCTACTAGAAATACCTCGCCTAATGCATCCCAAGACCGCATTAGCTTTTTTCACGGCCACATCACATTGGCGACTCATAGTCATCCTGTGATCAACCAGGACTCCGAGGTCCTTCTCCTCTTCCGTTACTTCCAACTGATGCGTCCCCAGCTTATAACTAAAATTCTTCTTATTAATCCCTAAATGCATAACCTTACACTTCTCACTATTAAATTTCATCCTATTACTATTACTCCAGTTTACAAGGTCATCCAGATCTTCCTGTAGGATATCCCGATCCTTTTCTGAATTGGCAATACCTCCCAACTTTGTGTCATCTGCAAACTTTATTAGCACACTCCCACTTTTGGTGCCGAGGTCAGTAATAAAAAGATTAAATAAAATTGGTCCCAAAACTGAACCTTGAGGAGCTCCACTAGTAACCTCCCTCCAACCTGACAGTTCACCTTTCAGTATGACCCGCTGTAGTCTCCCCTTTAACCAGTTCCTTATCCACCTCTCAATTTTCGTATTGATCCCCATCTTTTCCAATTTAACCGATAATTCCTCATGTGGTACTGTATCAAATGCCTTACTGAAATCGAGGTAGATTAGATCCACTGCGTTTCCTTTATCTAAAAAATCTGTTACTTTCTCAAAGAAGGAGATCAAGTTGGTTTGGCACGATCTACCTTTTGTAAAACCATGTTGTAATTTGTCCCAATTGCCATTGACCTCAAGGTCCTTAACTACTTTCTCCTTCAAAATTTTTTCCAAGACCTTGCATACTACAGATGTCAAACTAACAGGCCTGTAGTTACCCGGGTCACTTTTTTTTCCCTTTCTTAAAAATAGGAACTATATTAGCTATTCTCCAGTCAAACGGTACAACCCCTGAGTTTAGAGATTCATTAAAAATTTTTGCTAATGGGCTTGCAATTTCATGTGCCAGTTCCTTTAATATTCTTGGATGAAGATTATCTGGGCCGCCTGATTTACTCTCATTAAGCTGTTCAAGTTTGGCTTCTACCTCGGATATGGTAATATCTACCCCCACATCCTTATTCCCATTTGTCATGCTGCCACTATTCCTAAGCTCCTCATTAGCCTCATTAAAGACTGAGGCAAAGTATTTGTTTAGATATTGAGCCATGCCTAGATTATCCTTAACCTCCACTCCATCCTCAGTGTTTAGCGGTCCCACTTCTTCTTTCTTTGTTTTCTTCCTATTTATATGGCTATAAAACTTTTTACTCTTGGTTTTAATTCCCTTTGCAAGGTCCAATTCTACATGCCTTTTAGCCTGTCTCACTTTATCCCTACATGCTCTGACCTCAATAAGGTAGGTTTCTTTGCTGATCCCTCCCATCTTCCACTCCTTGTATGCTTTCTGTTTTTTCTTAATCACCTCTCTGAGATGCTTGCTCATCCAGCTTGGTCTAAAACCCCTGCCTATGAATTGTTTCCCCTTTCTTGGGATACAGGCTTCTGATAGCTTCTGCAACTTTAACTTGAAATAATCCCAGGCCTCCTCCGCCTTTAGGTCCATAAATTCTTTAGTCCAATCCACTTCCCTAACTAATTTCCTTAATTTATTAAAGTTAGCCCTTTTGAAATCAAAAACCCTAGTCTCAGATTTATTTTTGTTTATCCTTCCATTTAGTTTGAACTGAATTAGCTCATGATCACTCGAGCCAAGGTTGTCCCCTACAACCATTTCACTCACACTACCTGGGTCCTGGCCACCGGTATGGGGGGGCTTTCCAATTTAATTTTTAAGTGAAGCTTCTTAAACATTTTAAAAACCTTATTTACTTTACATACAACAATAGTTTAGTTATATATTAAAGACTTATAGAAAGAGACCTTCTAAAAACATTAAAATGTATTACCGGCACACAAAACCTTAAATTAGAGTGAATAAATGAAGACTCGGCACACCACTTCTGAAAGGTTGCCGACCCCTGATCTAGTCTGTATAACACAGACCATACAGTTTTACCCAGCTAGCCCTCTATTGAGCCAAATAATTTGTGCTTCAATAAAGGATGCCTTCTAGAAAGGCATATTGTATTAACTTTGATGGAATAAATGGGCCCAGAGAGTACAAGGTGTTAACATGACCCTGACACTGTACAACACTAAACAGTTAAACATAGCTCAGGGTTTCAAGGTCAGAGCCTCGGCCTGCTTAGTCCCATGTGAAAACACACCATTAAATAGCTTTTTAACCTTTCATTACAGAAAAAGAAGGAAAAAACTGTTGAAGCATTTCAAATATAAATTATTACCCAGGTCTTTCATTTTAACACATCTTTGATTCCCATTCCCTAAGCTGTACAGAGTTTTTAGGAGGAAACACATCCCCTATCTGACAGTGTCTTAGGTGGTGTTAAAGATGGTAATAATGGTCCTTTTTGGGGAGAAAAGGAGAAAGTTAGTGGAGATGAGCTGCATTTGCTGTTGAAGTCTGATCCTGTTTCCTAGAAGATAAAACAAGACAAACACGCAAGAGGGAAAAGAACAGCACAGAAAAAAAATGTAGCTTCTATCTCTGGTACTGACTGTCACCTGCAGCATTGCTGCTGGAGAAACACAGTCAAAGCACATGGTCTGTCAATCACTGGCAAACTGGTAGCAGTGTTGGGCTGTTTGGAACATTGCTTTTAGCTGCCTCTCTGGTCACAGGCTTACAGCAGTGTCCCAAAATATACAGTCTTGGCCAGCTAAGTCAGACTCTCTTATTAAGCAGAAGGCAAAAGGCGAGGGATAGGAAAGAAGCAAAAAGGTGCGGAAGGAAAAGAACACAGTGGGGGAGGGGGCAGGAATCAAAGTCTCACGCCCCAAACGGTGTTCAGGATGTAGCCACTGGGTAGTTAGATCCTGAACAGCATGCCCCTGGCTCCTTCTCTCTGGCCTGAGCTGGTCTGGTCATTTCTCAAGATCAGGATGACAAAGGCCCTATAGTGTCACAGTGGGTCTCAAGAGATAGTGAGGGTGCCAGCTATGATGGTGAAGCTCCTGCCTTCCTGTACTTCTGCCTCCCAGACAGCCAGCTACTTTTATTTTAAGGACCCCAAAAGGAAGTGATGGGTGAAATAGCCCTTGTCCACCAGTTCAACCTGATTTCCAACACCATGTTTGGTCCATTGGTTTCTGGTCCCACACTTCTCTTGTTCATGAGACGTAATTCAGCACAGTCCTTGAGTTATACCAGTAGGCCTCTTTTGTTTGGATTAATTCAGTCTGTCTCCTTTTCATTCCTTTTCCCATCAACGTTTATTGTTATAAACCATTGCGACATTCTATAACATTTTATCCACATTCCCACAGTTAGACTCATGCTTTGGGTAGGTAGGTCAGGCCCCAATTATTACAATAGGCATACCATCTTGATTTGTCAAGAGATGAAGAATCCACCACTTCTCTTGGTAGTTTGTTCCAGTGGTTAATTGCCCTCACTGTTAAAAGTGTGTGCCTTATTTCTAATTTGTGTTTGCCAGGCTTTAACATCTCATAATTTGGCATCCTGTTATGCCTTTATCCACTAGATTAAAGAGCCTTATAGTTGGTCCTGCATCAATACAGTAATTCAGAAGCTGAGCAGTGTATGGGGCTCCCATGCTCCTTTCCCCAAAAGTGGTCCTGTCCTCCCAAAGCAGGCACAATTTATGCATTGGATATCTCATCAGTGTGGGCCACCGTCTCTATAGGGAAGGAGTGGCTTTAGGCTCCAAGCTATTCAGAACAGTGTTGATAAACAGTATTGCCAACCTCAGGCATTTAAAAACCATGAGTCAGATCCCCCAAAATAATGAGATTTAAAACAAAACAAAACAAAAAAACCACAATAGCAGGGTTCATTTTATTTGCCACTGGTTTTTGAGCTGTTAGGATACACTTTGGTCATATTTTCAAGTTTTTTCTCTAAGACCATAAGGATAAGCCTTTTTTTTTTTTTTTTTTTTTTTTTTTTTTTTTTAAATGAAAGCTGAGATTGTCACATAATCAGAGGACACCAGGGGCTGGAGTTTTAAGAAAAACACCAAATACCATGAGACTCCCAATAAAATCGTAAGAGTTGGCAACACTGTTTGCTCTGGGATGCTTTTCATAGCAGATTAAATTAAGTCTGAAAGAGTGGCAGAATGGGTAGAAAACTAACTGCTGGTTGACCAGAGCCTTAAAGAATCATCATGTGATAAACTTAATGGTGTCTATTTACACACATTTTTTAAAAATGGAAAGGTGCTGAACAGGAGACGTGATGCACAATAGAAAATGTTAATTTGTTTGCACGCACGTATATGTTTTTTCTACTTTGCTACATTTCAGTGATACTTGTCTCCTTACTTGTTTTCCAGGCCATTAGTTTATTTGGGTTTAAAAGTTTTTGCCCGGTTTGGGGTTTGTGAATTTTTAAACTGTTCAGAAGCAACACTACGAGCCTGGTTCCAGGTGATTGAAGCCAACTACCACTCCACCAACTCGTACCACAACTCCACACACGCAGCAGATGTTTTACACGCCACTGCATTCTTTCTCAGAAAGGAGAGAGTTAAGGTACAACTTCCATTGTGAATTCTTTACTTTGACCCTTGAATAAACACACTTTAGGACTAATCAGATTATTTGTTCATTAACAGATGTGTCCATGACAGCCTCGTATTACAAATAACATATTTGTTACTTGACAGTCATACAGTAGAGCTGGGTGGGCATCTTTGCAACCAGTAGATAATGCCCCAAGCTTCCCATGTCTGCTCTAGCCTTTGAACCTGCAGTCTTTGCTGACACAAGTAATTTCTCTGAAGTCCATAGGACTATTAATGTGAGTAAGGAAATTAAACAAATAGGTGTTGCAGGATCACACCCTTCATTAGCAACAGCTGAAACCTCTTTTCCCTTTTGTGATCTCTTGAAAATTTTGCTGGGGGTGGGGGTGGGGAGGGTGTCGAGATATACGCGATAAACCTAGGTTAATACAGAGAGAATACTGATCAGGAGTGGTAATGACATTATTTTTTCTCCAGGGTTATTTTAGGAAATTGAATGCTATAAGGCTTCTACTTAGAATGACCTTGCCCGTCTCTTGCTTCTAGAAACATTTATTTATTCACAGAAATGTATCTGTAGCAATTATAAAACAATCTGTGTTTACCCTTTGAAAAATGGCATCTTCAGCCATTTTTCTAGCAAAAGGAGAAAGTTAGTTAATATTTGGTTATCTGGTTTCCTTACCCCAAAATATATTGTAGTCATATGGTCAAAATCAACTGAAAGACAGATGCAGAAATGACTTTTTTTAATGGGATTGCTATATCTGACAGAACAAGGAGTAATGACAGAACAAGGAGTAATGGTCTCAAGTTATAAGGAGTAATGGTCTCAAGTAATGGTCTTAAGTTATGTCATAACTCCTTGTTCTGTCATAACAAGGAGTTATGACAGAACAAGGAGTAATGGTCTCAAGTTGCAGAGGGGGAGGTTTAGGTTGGATATTAGGAAAAACTTTTTCACTAGTAGGGTGGTGAAGCACTGGAATGGGTTACCTAGGGAAGTGGTGGAATCTCCTTCCTTAGATGTTTTTAAGGTCAGGCTTGACAAAGCCCTGGCTGGGATGATCTAATTGGGTTTGGTCCTGCTTTGAGCAGGGGGTTGGACTAGATGACCTCCTGAGGTCCCTTCCAACCCTGAGATTCTATGATTCTATGATCTCAGTTTACTTAAGTCAGTGGCAGAAATATGATATTTAATTCTTCAATGGAAATTGTAGAACATGAGTATTTTGGTCTGTATACAGTGCTTTGCAAAACACAAAATAGAAATCCTGTCACATGGTGCTTACCATCTCAAACAGACATGCTACTTAGCACAACAGCTTCAACAGAAGAAGGTGCAGAGAGATCACTGGGATGAAGACACAATAGGAAAGCTTCATGTAAGAAGTGGTTTTAAGAGGGGGAGAGGGCACTCAGTGAGTGGGAAGCTCACGCATGGAGAGAGAGGGAAGACAACCAAGTAAGAGAGGATATAGCCGGGGGTAGGAGAATGGACATAAGGAGGAAGGGCAGAGTGGATACTAGTCAAATAGGTCATACTGGCAGTACAATGTCCATACCGAATTGGGTAAGGAATGTGAGTGAGGCCAAACAGCAAAAATTAAGATGTTTGTACACCAATGCGAGGAGCCTAGGTAACAAAATGGAGGAATTAGAGCTACTGGTCCAGGAAGTGAAACCAGATATCATAGGAATAACCAAAACATGGTGGAATAGTAGTCATGACTGGAGTACAGGTATTGAAGGGTATGTGCTGTTTAGGAAAGATAGAAATAAAGGTAAAGGTGGGGGAGTAGCATTGTATATCAATGATGAGGTAGACTGTAAAGAAATAAAAAGTGATGGAATGGATAAGACAGAGTCTGTCTGGGCAAAAATCACATTGGGGAAGAAAACTACTAGAGCCTCCCCTGGGATAGTGCTTGGGGTGTGCTATAGACCACCGGGATCTAATTTGGATATGGATAGAGACCTCTTTAATGTTTTTAAGGAAGTAAATACTAATGGGAACTGTGTGATCATGGGAGACTTCAACTTCCCAGATATAGATTGGAGAACAAGTGCTAGTAATAATAATAGGGCTCAGATTTTCCTAGATGTGATAGCTGATGAATTCCTTCATCAGGTAGTTGCTGAACCAACAAGGGGGGATGCCATTTTAGATTTGGTTTTGGTGAGTAGTGAGGACCTCATTGAAGAAATGGTTGTAGGGGACAACCTTGGCTCGAGTGATCATGAGCTAATTCAGTTCAAACTAAATGGAAGGATAAACAAAAATAAATCTGAGACTAGGGTTTTTGATTTCAAAAGGGCTAACTTTAATAAATTAAGGAAATTAGTTAGGGAAGTGGATTGGACTAAAGAATTTATGGACCTAAAGGCGGAGGAGGCCTGGGATTATTTCAAGTTAAAGTTGCAGAAGCTATCAGAAGCCTGTATCCCAAGAAAGGGGAAACAATTCATAGGCAGGGGTTTTAGACCAAGTTGGATGAGCAAGCATCTCAGAGAGGTGATTAAGAAAGCATCTCAGAGAGGTGATCTCTATTTCTAGTAGAGATAAGGAGGTGTTAGCACCGTTATACAAGGCATTGGTAAGACCTCATTTGGAATACTGTGTGCAGTTCTGGTCTCCCATGTTTAAGAAGGATGAATTCAAACTGGAACAGGTACAAAGAAGGGCCACTAGGATGATCCGAGGAATGGAAAACCTGTCATATGAAAGGAGACTCAAGGAGCTTGGTTTGTTTACCTTAACCAAAAGAAGGCTGAGGGGAGATATGATTGCTCTCTTTAAATATATCAGAGGGATAAATACCAGGGAGGGAGAGGAATTATTTAAGCTCAGTACCAATGTGGACACAAGAACAAATGGATATAACCTGGCCATCAGGAAGTTTTAGACTTGAAATTAGACGAAGGTTTCTAACCATCAGAGGAGTGAAGTTCTGGAACAGCCTTCCAAGGGGAGCAGTGGGGGCAAAAGACCTAACTGGCTTCAAGATTAAGCTAGATACGTTTATGGAGGGGATGGTTTGATGGGATAACATGATCTTAGTCAAAGGTCAATTAATTGCCATCAGTGGTAAATAGGACCAATGGTCAATGATGGGATGTTAGAAGTTACTACAGAGAACTTTTTCCTGGGTGTCTGGCTGGTGAGTCTTGCCCACATGCTCGGGGTTCAGCTGATCGCCATATTTGGGGTCGGGAAGGAATTTTCCTCCAGGGTAGATTGGCAGAGGCCCTGGAGGTTTTTTGCCTTCCTCTGCAGCATGGGGCACGGGTCACTTACCGGAGGATTCTCTGCATCTTGAAGTCTTTAAGCCATGATTTGAGGACTTCAATAGCTGAGACATAGGTGAGAGGATTATTCCAGGAGTGGGTGGGTGAGATTCTGTGGCCTGCATTGTGCAGGAGGTCAGACTAGATGATCATAATGGTCCCTTCTGACCTTAAAGTCTATGAGTCTGAGTCTATGAGAGCCTCTGTTCTGAAGAGCTTACATTTGAACTCTGATATTTACCTAGTGATGTTCTAAAGATTTTATTATGATTACTTACTATGTGATGCATAATGGTAGTTTTACTCTTTCTTGCAGGGAAACCTTGACCATTTAGATGAGGTGGCTGCATTAATAGCTGCCACAGTTCATGACGTGGATCACCCAGGACGGACCAACTCTTTCCTGTGTAATGCAGGAAGTGAATTAGCTGTACTTTATAATGACACTGCTGTCTTGGAAAGCCACCATACAGCATTGGCATTCCAGCTCACCGCTAAAGAGAACAAATGCAACATTTTCAAGAATATTGATAGGTTAGCTTGCTGTGTTTATTTTATTCCTTTTGGGTACACTGAAGATGCCACATTTGTTTAACATAGAAAATTTGCACAAAAGCCTTGATCACTTCTAGAACTACACAATAGACAATTTTTAAAAAAATGTCTGTCTTCCCCATGTCAGCATTCCAAATGATATGTTTGGAAATGTAAAGATGTTTCATATTATTTTGTGGAATATGGTATTACTTAAAAAACCAACCGACTAGAACTCCAGGTTAATAGGAGGGGTTGTGGAAATATATTGTTACTATCCCTGGAATACTGAATTCTGTGTATTGATTACTCTGGCATATGTATGGAATGACCTTAACTTTCATTATTTAAAAAGATTTCTGAGTGCCCTGGTGACTTCCTGTTCCTGCTTATTTCAGACAGTTCCTTTACCACATCCCTTTTGAGGTTATGGCATCTTATGAGTGACTTGTAATTTTATTGATTTAGTTTTAAAGTTATGTAAAATGTCCATAGGCCACTAAAACCACTGCTGACATGAATGCAACTACAGTCACTGTTCTGAGTTGCTTTCTAGTTAGTCCGTTTTATGTTCGATTTCTGTCTCAAAATGCTTTTTGTGAATGTTGTGAGGAGATCAGGAGAAAGACAGTTCACTCTGGCAATGGCCTGCATGAGTAAATTGTTTCATTTTTCTCTTTCAGGAATCATTATCGGACATTGCGCCAGGCTATTATTGACATGGTTTTGGCAACAGAGATGACAAAGCACTTTGAGCATGTGAACAAGTTTGTGAACAGCATCAACAAGCCTATGGCATCTGAGGAAACCAACTCAAATGTAAGATAAGTCAGCTTGCTGTTCTGAATAACTTTGATCTGTTTAAGCATCAAGCAAACATTTAAATGTTGTTTTCATTTATTTATATTTATTTGCACTGTAGCAATAAATATCCTGACACTATGGTGCTAGATGCAGTACAAACACAGGAAAACATAGTGTCAGGCCCTGGCCCAAAGAGATTAAATCACCTGATGATGTAGGCCATACTTTCATAGAATCATAGAAGATTAGGGTTGGAAGAGGCCTCAGGAGGTTATCTAGTTCAACCCCTTGCTCACAGCAGGACCAACCCCAACTAAATCATCCCAGCCAGGGCTTTGTCAAGCCGGGCCTTAAAAACCTCTAAGGATGGAGATTCCATCACCTCCCTAGGTAACCCATTCCAGTGCTTCACCACTCTCCTAGTGAAATAGTTTTTCCTAATATCCAACCTAGACCTCCCCCACTGCAACTTGAGACCATTGCTCCTTGTTCGGTCATCTGCCACCACTGAGAACAGCTGAGCTCCATTCTCTTTGGAATCCCCCTTCAACAAGGCTGCTATCACATCCTCCCTCTTCTCTTCTGCAGACTAAATAACTCCAGTTCCCTCACCCTCTCCTCCAAAGTCATGTGCCCCAGCCCCCAAATCATTTCTGTTGCCCTCCACTGGAGTCTCTCCAATTTGTCCACATCCTTTCTGTAGTGGCGGGGCGGGGCTCAAAACTGGACACAATACTCCAGATGTGGCCTCACCAGTGCTGAATAGAGGGGAATAATCACTTCCCTCGATCTGCTGGCAGTGCTCCTACTAATGCAGCTCAATATGCTGTTAGCCTTCTTGGCAACTGTTGACTCATATCCAGCTTCTCCTCCACTGTAATCCCCAGGTCCTTTTCTGCAGAACTTCCGTTTAGCCAGTCGATCCCCAGCCTGTAGCAGTGCATGGACTTCTTCCGTCCTAAATGCAGGACTCTGCACTTGTTATTGTTGAACCTCCATCAGATTTCTTTTAGCCCAATCCTCCAATTTGTCTAGGTCACTCTGGACCCTATCCCTACCTCCAGCATATCTACCTCTTCCCCCAGCTTAGTGTTATCCGTGAACTTGCTGAGGGTGCAATCCATCCCATCCTCCAGATCATTAATGAAGATGTTGAACAGAACCAGCCCCAGGACAGACTCCTGGGGCATTCCACTTGATACCGGCTGCCAACGAGACATCGAGCCGTTGATCACTACCCGTTGAGCCTGACAATCTAGCCAGCTTTCTATCCACCTTATAGCCCATTCATCCAATCCATAGTTTTTTAACTTGCTGGCAAGAATACTATGGGAGTCTGTATCAAAAGCTTTGATATCACATCCACCACTTTCCCCATAACTGGCTCTGTGGATATCTCATCATAGAAGGTAATCATGTTATACCAATAAAATAAAAACCAGCAGGATCTTATTAAAGGGGATAAGACAAAATGTCACATTTATTGTGAATACAAAAAGAATCATAGTAAGCAGTCAGTTATAGCTATAACATTTCGTTCAGTTTCACATTCATTCTCTCTCTCTCTCACACACACACGCACACACACACACGCACACACACACACGTTCTGCATAGATGTCATAGTTACCAGCCTAGAAGTTGCTCATGCCAACGTACTGGCCAGGTAACCTGGGCATGAGGGTGGAGCCGAGTCCTTGTCAGATTCATCTGATGCTCCTGGAGGGTGGTTGCCGAACCACACTCAAAGTCCTCAGTGTCTAGAAGCCATTCTTATAGGAATTATTTCCTATGTTAGTCTATGGGAACTGTTTCATCTTGCTGTTGCTAACTCAATCAGCAGATGACATGTTCCTGGTGGCTCCTCGTTGTCCAAAGTTTGTTTTTCTCATCCTTTCAGGTGGTGGGGTGGATCCCATTTTTACCCTCCGGGGGTTGTATCGATCCACCCAAAACCTGTCTTCGGCCGATGGATCCTCCCTGTCTAGGCTGGCACCTCCCTAGCCATTCATGTATATCATGCATTCATCAACATACATTCTATATCTTAATTTACTGTCTCCACCACTTTCGGGGTGTGTGCTAATTCATTTGAGACTCCTGGCCCTTTAATCACAGAGGGTGGGGGGTCTGTTTCCAGGAGCTCTTGCTTGTTACAATGAAGTGGAAGTCACTTAACACCTTATAGCGTTTGTTTACATTAAGGCTCACAGCAGGGGTGTTAACATAGTGGTCACTTAAAGAGCAGAGTTAATTAACTTGTTTGTAAGTTTTACATAGTAAAAGTATCTTTCAAAAGACAGATGCAATCAATGTTTAGTACATACAGAAACTTACAAGTTTTAACAGGAGACCCAAGATATCTTTTTACTTGGTGAAGCTGTTGGATTTTATACAAGTAATGGGGGGTTATTTCCACTTGGGGGAATCAGTCAGTATCTTCTTTAATATCCCTACAATCAGGTTGGTCAGGCATGACTTGCTCTTGGTGAATCCATGTTGACTGTTCCTGATCACCTTCCTCTCCTTCAAGTGCTTCAAAATGGATTCCTTGAGGACCTGCTGCTTGATTTTTCCAGGGACTGAGGTGAAGCTGACTGGTCTGTAGTTCCCCAGATTCTCCTTCCCTTTTTTAAAGATGGTCACTATATTTGCCTTTTTCCAATTATACGGGATCTCCCCCGATTGCCATGAGTTTTCAAAGATAATGGCCAATGGCTCTGCAATCACACCAGCCAACTCCCTCAGGACCCTCAGATGCATTAGATCCAGCCCCATGAACTTGTGCATGTCCAGCTTTTCTAAATAGTCCTTAACCTGTTCTTTCACCACTGAGGGCTGCTCACCTTCTCCCCATACTGTGCTGCCCGGTGCAGCAGTCTGGGAGCTGACCTTGGCAAGACCGAGGCAAAAAAAGCATTGAGTACTTCAGCTTTTTCTACATCATCTGTCACTAGGTTGCCTCCCCCGTTCAGTAAGGGTCCCACACTTTCCCTGACCACCTTCTTCTTGCTAACATGCCTGTAGAAACCCTTCTTGTTTCCCTTCACATCCCTTGCTAGCTGCAACTCCAATTGTGCTTTGGCCTTCCTGATTACACCCCTGCATGCTCGAGCAATATTTTTATACTCCTCCCTAGTCATCTGTCCAAGTTTCCACTTCTTGTAAGCTTCCTTTTTGTGTTTAAGCTCACTGAAGATTTCACTGTTAAGCCAAGCTGGTCACCTGCCATATTTGCTATTCTTCCTGCACATCGGGATGGTTTGTTCCTGTGCCCTCAATAAGGCTTCTTTAAAATACAGCCAGTTCTCCTGGACTCCTTGCCCCCTCATATTAGCCTACCAGGGGATCCTGCCCATCAGTTCCCTGAGGGAGTCAAAGTCTGCTTTTCTGAAGTCCAGGGTTCAAAGTTCAAAGACTTCCTAACTGTACCAACAAAATTTGGGAATATATTCATCTGTGCATGCAAAATTCTATATGCTGAGCAGAATCAGCATTCGTGTGTAGTTATCCAGGTCAGTTTGTCTTCCCAAATGTGGATTTTTACATGAATTAATAAAGGCATCTGCAAATTTTACAAGTTCAATTAGAAAAGCTTTTGACAATTAGGCCTTCACTATTTTAAAATGAAACCCATTTTTGGAACCTTTAAGAAAGATTGAATAATTCTCACTTTTTTTCTTTTTATCATTCTGTTTTATCATTCTGCCGGAGCCCGCACCCCAACCCCCCTCCCTTTTATCATTCTGCCTTTGGTCTCCTCTTTTGTCACTCCTAATGGTCACCCCGTGCTCCTTAAGCAGCTGCAGTCAGCCTCTTGCCATCTCTTGGGATCAGTCTTATGCCCTGTGCTTTTTGACTGAGTGCTCCAGGTCCAGTGCCTTTTATCCCCATTTGTCTCTCAATAATCAACTGCCACAAAGTTCCTCAAAACAGTCTTAGCCTCTGCTTAAAGAAAATAAATGTATTAGAAAAATTGAGAAAATCCTATCAAATCAAAGGTAAATGACACAAAAATACATACCTAGGTCTAAGACTCCCTTCATCTTACCTAGGTAAACACCAAATGCTCAGGAAATAAATGCTCACATCTTTAGGCTTCTGTGCTTCAAACAAGCTTATATCAAGATTTTTCTATGTTCACATATGGGTATGTTAATTTACTTCTGGTTTTAAGTGGCCCCTTTTCCTGCCAGTTATATTCTTTATACCCTTTGAAGGGGCAGTTGTGAGAATGCGTTAACACATTCGCTATGAGGTCATGGGATTTTGGACACTGATTTAATCTCTCTCTCTCTCCCCTGAAAATGCGGTATTTCCCAAGTTTATTAAAGGTTGCCTCTATTATTTGGGGAGGCAGTTGTCCTTCTCCTGTCTCTTCTTATTAATTTCAAAGTTCCTTTGTACTTGCAAATAAAATTACCACCAGCCTTTCCCACACCCAGTGGCTTTCTCCCCAGGAAGGCATGGTCAGTTACATGTAGAATGATCTAGTTTAATTATTAGATAATAGGCAAATCTCTTTCAGGGTCTTAAAAATCCCCAGTTGCTCAATAACATTAGTAGATAGCAGATATGACTTTTCCATAGATAGTATCCCATCTGCAGTAAAGACCCTTCCCTAACTGCAGGAGTGTAGCTGACAGAACTGGGGGGAGAGGTTTGTGGACCACCATTTTATTGCTGTTTACCACTAATCCTTCCCACTGTACTTTGCCATGTTTATAGGAAGAACAGAAGCCCTGTAAACTCAAGATGAGAGAGGAGATTACACCTAACCTAGTGTTTCCTGAAGGATAGCACCCACCACTATACCTAGGTGGTTATGATAATAGTAATCCTTACACTCTTACCTGTATCTAGATATTTCATACATCTTTAAAGAAGGAACATCTGCTTCCTCCATTGTTTCATGAGGTGTGATGAATAGCTGAAATGGATTTTTTTCAGTTTAGGAGTGTCATTTTGTAGTAGAATTTGGATGACTGAATACAATTTGACAAATTAAGACCATTATTACATTTCATGTTTAGGAATAAGCCTCTTTGCTTGCCGTCTTCAGAGTTGCTGCATAGATTGCTAGGCATGGCACGCTGGGGCGTGGGCTTTGGCCAGCTTCCCACTTGTAGAAACATGGAAGAAGTTCCACAGCCCACATAGCTTCCTTGGAGATGAACCATCGTTCTGAATGCAAATCTTGAGGCTGTAGCTCTCTGCGTTGGCTATTCATTATTAAAGCTAGAATCATTCTGAAGTCTTTCAGGAGTTGATCCATTTTAATCTGTTTTCCCTTTTTAAAGCTTTAATGTTTTCCAACAATTGAGTGCCTCGTGAATTTAGGTGTACAAGTCCCACTGAATGGCATTGTGCTCCTAAATCCCTGAGGTGTTTTTGAAAGTCTCACATTCCTGTAGTAAAGGGATTTAGCACTTAATCAATCAGAGGAAATGCTTTTTATAGTGACTCTCCTTTATTGTACCAGTTTATAGCGGAGACTATTGTAAAATATACAAAGACTTGGGAAGTAATAGAACTTCAACACAGAAAAGAGTGATATTCTAGGCTTTTTTCCTCCTACCAGTAGTTTGTTGTAGGTAGTGTTAATGGTGCCTCTTTCAATTTTTGATCTTGAACAGTTAGGGGGAAGCATTAATTTGGCAGCTCTTTGCTGGGAAACCTATGCTGAATAAAATTAACTGTTAAATACTGAGAGAAGAGTAATGCCCCAACTGGTAACAGTCTCTGCAAAATATTTCCTCATAAACCACACAGACGTTAATTTCAGCACTAGTGATAGAAAGTATTTATGTTCAATTTTTGACTGAGTTCAATGTAGTGGGAGAAGGGAGGACATAATTACACAAATATATTACTTTTGTGAGCAGTATTAATGCCATGGTGAGCTCAGTTTTATTGCTCAATAAGGAGCCAATCCACAATAATATGCCTGTGCCCAGAGGCGGATTAGTGGTTTGTGGGGCCCTGGGCAGTAGGAAGTGAGGGCTCCTCCCCACCCCTTCCGCCTGCAGTCCCGCTCCAGCGCTCCTGTTGGGGAAATGGGGTCGGGTGCAGGGGCTTGCCCTGCTCCGCCCCTCCCCTCCTCGCCCAGTACTTCTGCCGGGGAGCGGGGTCAGGGTGCAGGGGCTTTCCCCACTCCCCGGCAGGAGTGCCAGCAGGCGGGGTGTGGGGGCGCTCATTTTTCTGGAGGGCCCCCCAATTGGCTGGGGCCCCGGGCACTGCCTGTGCCCTTGTAAACTATTCACGGCCCAGAAGACTGCTCCATCACAGGTTTGCCACAAATGTTCCAACCCTGCCACCCACTCCGCAAAGCAGCTGGTAAGGGGTGAACTGCAGAATTGCTTAGCAAGTAGAGAGCTCTTGCAAATGACCTCTTCCTTTCTATTTCACTACTGGTGGTTTCCTGCTGCCTCTTCATGACTTAGCCCTCTGGCTAGGTCATTCTACATGTTTTCTTCTTCTAGGGTACCAAAATCTTCCTTCAGCAGTCCTAGGCAGTCTTTCCATTCACTGCCTCGTAGTGCCACTCCCTCAGTGGCTGGCATGGGAACCCGGGCCCGCCATTTATTCTGGGTTTCAGTTCAGGAACCCTCTAAGCAGCAGTCAAGATCTGTTCCCTTCTAGAGCTTACTGCCTTTCCCTGAACCCTGTTCTACCTTCCTCCTTCATTGGGTTTGCCAGCCCAAGTGCACCTCCCTTCTCCCAGGGAGTGACTGCAGACTTTCCCAGCAGTCCTTTCTGCTATCAGCTTCCTGCCTTGATAAATCCAGCCCATCTCGTTCCTCCTCAGTCAGGGCATTGCGTAGCCACCTGATTCCTCTCAGCTATGGCCTGTTTGGTTAATTGTCCCCCTTCTTAGCCTACATTAACCTTTTCCAGGCAAGTGTAGGGTGAACACCCTATCACAACCCCAAATTTAAAAAACCAGTAAGAGTATCAAAAAAGAAAAGAAAAAAAGTCACCATGGCTAAACAACAGAGTAAAAGAGATGGTTAGAGACAAGAAGAGATCCTTTAAAAATTGGAAGTCAAATCTTACTGAGGAAAATAGAAAGGAGCATAAACTCTGGCAAGTCAAGTGTAAAAATATAACTAGGCTGGCCAAAAATTTTTTGAAGAGTAACTAGCAAAAGACACAAACTAACAACACATTTTAAAGTACAACAGAAGCAGGAAGCCTGCCAAACAATCATTGGGGCCACTGGACAATCAAGCATTCAAGGAAGACAAAGCCATTGCAGAGAAGCTAAATGAAGTCTTTGCATCAGTCTATGCTGCAGAGGATGTGAGGGAGATTCCCACATTTGAGCCATTCTTTTTAGGTGACAAATCTGAGGAACTGTCTCAGAATGAGATGTCAATAGAGGAGGTTTTTGAACAAATTGATAAAATTTAAATAGTAATAAGTCACCAGGACCAGATGGTATTCAATCAAGAGTTCTGAAGGAACTCAAATGTGAAATTGCAGAACTACTAACTATGTATAAGACTAAGATTTTGTCACAGATATTTTTAGTAAAATTCACGGACAGGTCATGGGCAATAAAGAAAAATTCACAGACGCCCGTGACCTGTCCGTGACTCTTACTAAAAAATATCCATGACAAAATGGGGAGCTCTGGGCCCACAAGACCTGTTGGGGCTCAGACCTCCAGGGTCCCATGTGGCTCAGAGCTGCAGCCCCCCAACACAAACAACGGCTGGGAGCCAGGCGGGGGCACTCCACAGCTCCCAATCACCGCAGGCTGAAGTCACAGAGGTCTCTGGAAGTCATTGATTCCATGACTTCTGTGACCTCCATGACTAAATCATAGCCTTAACTATGTATGTTACCTATGGTAACCTATAGGATGACCAGACAGCAAGTGTGAAAAATTGGAACAGGGGGTGGGGGGGTAATAGGAGCCTATATTAAAAAAAAAAAACCCCAAAATCGGAACTGTCCCTATAAAATCAGGACATCTGGTCACCCTAGTAACCTATCACTTAAATCACTTGTACCAGATGACTGGGAGATAGCTAATGTGATGCTGATTTTTTTTAAGTCGCCAGAGGCGATCCTGGCAATTAAAGTTAAGCCTAACTTTAGTACCAGGAAAATTGGTTGAAATTATAATAAAGGACAGAATTATCACACACGTGGACTAACATGATATGTTGGCGAAAAGTCACTACGGCTTTCATAAAGTGAAATCATGCCTCACCCATCTGTTAGAATTCTTTGAGGAGGTTAACAACCGTGGACGAGGGTGATCCAATGGATAGTGTATCTGGACTTTCAGAAAGCCTCACCAAAGGCTCTTAAGCAAAGTAAGCAGTCATGCGACAAGAGGGAAGGTCCTCTCATGGATCAGTAACTGGTTAAAAGACAGGAAACAAAGGGTAGGAATAAATGGTTGGTTTTCACAGTGGGGAGAGGTAAATAGCAGGGTTCCCAAGGATCTGTCCTGGGACCTGTGCTGTTCAATGTACAGTAACTCCTCACTTAAAGTCGTCCCGGTTAATGTTTCGTTCTTACGTTGCTGAGCCGTTAGAGAACATGCTCATTTAAAGTTGTGCAATGCTCCCTTCTAACATCGCTTGGCAGTCTCCTGTTTTGTCCACTGCATGCAGGAAGAGCAGCCCGTTGCAGCTAGCTGGTGGGGGCTTGGAACCAGGGTGGACCGGAAGCCCCCCATCAGCTCCCCCTATCAGCTCCCCGCTCCCCTAAGTTCCCTGTGCTGCAGCTGCCCAGCAGGATATCAATTTCTGGCAGTTCAGCTGTCCCTCCCCCCACTGCCATGTGCTGCTCCTGCCCTCTGCCTTGGAGCTGCTCCCGGGAGCCTCCTGCCCGCTGTGCAGGGGGGCGGGGAGCAAAGGGGGTGCTAATGTCAGGGTGTCCCCCTGCACCCCGCTTACCCCTTCTCCATATAGAGCAGGGTGGGACACAGATGGAGAGAGACAGAGAGCTTGGGCAGCAGCTGCTGTCTCAACTTCCTGATCCACTTAAACAGACAATGCATTTAAGAGTGAGTCAGCTTACTTAAAGGAGCAGTGTGCATCTCTCTCTCTCCCACACACACAAGGTGTGTGTCTGTCTCTGTCTGCTATGCTGTCTCCCCTCCCTCTCCATTTGTGCTGCCTTGTTAATGTAGCCTCTCACACTCATCAACAATTTGTTAACCCTTGAGGGCTCAGCCAAGTGCTAGTTCATTTAGCAGCAAGGCATTCCCTGGGAAATACCCCCACCCTCTTCCACCCAATCAAGCTTCACAATCATCATTGCTGTGATTGATTGAGATATATATATATACACACACACACACCCTCTTCCACCCAAGATAGTTTTTTGTCTGGTGAAAAAAATTTCCCCGGAACCTAACACCCCCCCATTTACATTAATTCTTATGGGGAAATTGGATTCGCTTAACATCGTTTCACTTAAAGTCGCATTTTTCAGGAACAAAACTACAACATTAAGTGAGGAGTTCCTGTACTCAAAAATTATCTGGAAAGGGGGGTAACGAGTGAGATAGCAAAGTTTGCAGAGGATACAAAATTACTCAAAATAGTTAAGTCCAAAGCATACTGTGAAGATTTACAAGGGGATCTCACAAAACTGGGTGATTGGGCAAAGAAAATGGCAGATGACATTCAATGTTGATAAATGCAAAGTAACACACCTTTACTCCCAATTATATGTACAAAATGATGGGCCTACATTAGCTATTATCACTCAAGAAAGAGATCTTGGAGTCATGACTAGTCCTCTGAAAACATCTTCAGGGATAGGTAATAAGGCAGAAAATATCATAATGCCACACTATAAATCCATGGTACACCCACACATTGAATACTGCATGCAGTTCAGGTCACCTTATCTCAAAAAAGACAATGAGAATTGTAAAGAGTGCAGAGAAGGGCAACAAAAATGATTCGGGGTATATAACAGCTTCCATATGAAGAGAGATATTAAAAGGACTGGGACTGTTCAGCTTGGAAAAGAGACTCTTGATGGGGGATATCATAGAGGTCTATAAAATCATGACTGGCTTGGAGATAGTGACTAAGGAAGTGTTAGTTACCCGTTCATGTAACACAAGAACCAAGGGCCACCCAATGAAATTAATAGGCAGCAGGTTTAAAACAAACATAAGGAAGTACTTCAATGCACAGTCAACCTGTGGATCTCATTTGCAGGGGAAGTTGAAAAGGCCAGAAGTATAACTGGGTTAAAAAAAGAATAGTTAACTTCATGGCGCATAAGTCAATGAATGGCTGTTAGCCAAGATGGTCAGGGATGCAACCTCATACACTGGGTGTCCGTACAAATTGCCCTGTTCTTTTAACTCCCTCTGAAGCATCTTGCTTTGGCCACTGTCAGAAGACAGGATACTGGGCAGGATAGACAACTGGTCTGGCCCAGTATGGCCGTTCTTCAGAATCTAGAGTACCATGTATCTAATTGGAGACTGTGTGCATTTATTAGAAGTGTTTCAGAGAGGAGTGAAACAATGATGTGTTTGTACTTGTTGTTAGTAATGATGTTGCCACCAAACTGTGATGGACTCCCTCTGTTACAGAGTGATGGCAGTGACTGTGAATGTGCACCCAACGTAAAGAATTTTCCAGAGAACCAGACACTGATCAAGCGCATGATGATAAAATGTGCAGATGTAGCAAATCCTTGTCGCCCGTTAGAACTGTGTATTGAATGGGCTGGGAGAATTTCAGAGGAATATTTTGCACAGGTAGGTGTTTTTTTTAATTATTTTAATACATCTTATTAGCTCACACACGAGTGCACACATACCATCCACTCTGTGCTAATCACTTTAGAGTCCGTCTCATATTCTTATAGATTCAAAATAGAAATGTTTTTAATCTACTTTTCTCCCACTACAGGATCTCGCCATTTCATACGAGAAAAACATGCCCACATCTAAACCTTCAACTAGTCATGACTAAGGCTCCATGTTTGTCACGGAGGTCATGGATTCCGTGACCTCCGTGACTTCTGCAGCAGCCCCATGCTGCTGGCCCAGGAGCCGCCTGAGCAGCTCGGGCAGCCCCCAGGTCAGTCGCACTGGCTGCTGCTGGGGCAGTCTTGCCATCCCCACCCCCCGACTCCCAGCAGCAGGAATTTTGGGGGTGGTGGCTCGGGTTGGGGCTGCTGCTCACTTGGTGGGGGCTCCTCTCCCTCAGCTCCCCTAGCTCCACATGCAGCCTCTGCTGTTAGCCAGGCACCGCCCTCCCCTCCGCAGCTTCCACTGGCCGCGGTTCCCAGTCAATGGGAGCTGCAGAACTAGGGCTTGGGACAGCACGTGGAGCTAGGGCCGCCACTTCCCGGTAGCTGGGTAAGGAGCCTCCCCAACTCCACCAACCCCCTCCCAGCACCCACAGCCCCCGCCCGGGCCGTGACTCGCCCCCAAGCACCTGTGCCTCCTTCCCCAGCACCCACAGTGTGCCCCTGGGCTATGCCCCCCTCCCAAGCACCTGTGGTGCCCCCTGAGTACACCCCCCCACCCCAAGTTTTAGTCACAATTTTTAGTATTTAGTAAAAGTTTTTTTTGGTTTTTTTTTTTAGTAACTTTTTAGTAAAAGTCTTGGACAGGTCACAGGCTGTGAATTTTTGTTTACTGCCCATGACCTGTCCGTGACTTTTACTAAAAATACCCGTGACTAAACTGTAGCCTTATTCATGACCTGCTGCCTGTAGGGCTAGTCTGAGTTTAGTAAATGTGAAACTATTTGGAGAGCACTTTTATGCTTCAATTGTTCTACTTTCTGTGACCTTCTCCGCCCAGCCCAAGAGATAATTACTCATCATGTTACAATCACCATTCCAGTTTCCACAGTCAGACCACTCTCCCAGATTAAGATAGTAGAGAAGAATTCTGTACCTGCAGGGACACCTTGGTGTTCAGTAGAGGATACTTTTCCCTCTGTCATACTTGAACTAATATCTCAGCATGGGGTTATGCAGTACTCTGCTATTGGAGGTGTTATTTTTCAGATATGATGTAAGACCAACCACATGTGATCACTAAAGTTTCCATGGTAACCTTCATAAGAATAGGGATGTGAGCCCTGCTTTCCTTCCTATCGTTCAATGCCATTATGCCTCCTCCAGGCATTTCCTGCAGTTTCCTGAAAATGAAATACTCTTCAGTTCCTCCTCCAAAGAACTGTGGACTATTAAAAAGCTGTTGGGTTCCACTCCACTAATGGCAACATTTCAGCAGTGAGAGAAGTGATCTCTCACCCCAATCTCAGTGTTGGCTTGAGCGTAAAGCACTTAAATGACCGCTGTAGCAATGCAAAATATTATTTACCATGTGTGATTTCCCAATTAGTGTGCTCTAGGAAACTAAGAGCTGCACAGGAGACAGATGGTTGATACATTTCAGCTGTCAAAATCTAAATGGGAGATATGGCACGGTTATTAATGAAAAGCATAGTGACAGTTCTCAGAATGTTTTGGAGTTCTGCTTTATTCCACTGAGTGAAGCCTCTGGATACTTTCTCACCCTAACTCTTAACATGGACTTGTATTGATTTAAAATATTATAAAAATGTACCACGAAATAAAGATGTTACAATTTAATTAGTACTTACTATCATTATGAGGCAGCAGCTGACTCTAGCTCTAAGCACTTGTCTGATTTGTCTTATTTTTATCATTATAAAAATGTATAATATTAAGTATAATTACACTTGAGGAAAAGGGCAAAAGAAAAGAGGGAAAAGATTTTCCTATTCGTATCTCTTCTGTGCACTATGGACAAAGCTTTTTAATCCATTTTTTAATCCATTTTAACCAAGGACACGGTAATTCCCCCACCCCAATTAATTAGCCACATTAAACTACTAGTTTGCAATTTTTGTGTTCCAGTGATTGGCTAAAGAACCACTTATTGTTTTTGTCTACTTACAAAAAGCTTGTCTTCACCCTAGGATGGCAAAGCAAAGCTTTAAAGGCTAATATTAGCTTTGTTTTCTACAGACAGATGAAGAGAAAAGACAGGGTCTACCAGTTGTAATGCCAGTATTTGATCGAAAGACCTGTAGCATCCCCAAGTCTCAGATATCCTTCATCGATTATTTTATAACAGACATGTTTGATGCCTGGGATGGTAAGAAGTTCTACATTTTCTTCTTTCTCTGTTGAAGAGCAAATCCCTGGTACAAACTTGATATTATTCTCTCATGAATTATCTCAAGCCCTGTTCCTTCTACTGTTTCCCATTTCAGTAACTGTGTCAATACTGAGTATATTTAGATCCTCCTGCATAGTTGTGTAAATTGCATTATTTATACTGAAATTGAACATTATTGTAGATCATTGCAGAGAATCAAGTACTTTTAAAAATAAAACATTTTATTCACCTTGTTTAATGATTTAAGATGAAAATAGTTATTTTTTATCAACTTTCTCCTTTAGCAGAATATTTCGAGTAAATGAAAATTAAGATAGATCTTTCTGTTCGTGTACCAGAATTATTGATAAATCAGCCCACTCGTAAAAATAAGATTTGCTTATTTGTGCTGTTGTGAAAACAGCGCAGAATCTTGCCCCTAATAACACTACTTAATAGTAGTGCAACAAGTAAAAGGAGGGCAAGGTTACACTCAGATCAACTGCCAGATTATAATAGTGTAAACGTTAGGCCAGGTAAGGCTGGTGCTATGCTTCTGAACACTATGCCAGACAAAGCTGTGATATGCTATTGTTCCTTCTGTCTGTTGCAGCATTTGCACATCTACCTGTTTTGATGCAACACTTGGCTGTTAACTACAAACACTGGAAAACATTAGATGAGTTAAAATGCAAGAGTCTCAGGCTTCCAGCAGAGAACAACAACTGAAGCAAAGAGAAGAAAACAGGACCTCTTGATCTACCAGTCACACTGTGAATCATTTACTAAATTAGATACAAGAGGCATTGTCTCCTTTAATATGAACTTAAAAACTCTGCAGCAAGGAGAAAATATTTTACTCCTGACTTTTAAAAATGCTCTAAATTCTACAAAATTGTTTTTCATCAAGGTATGTAACTGGAGATGAATAAATGGTCTTTGGAACTATCCTTTTGTGGCAGAACAGGTATTTCTAAAGCTAATTTGTAATGTTTGTTTTAGTGCATTTGTCAAATCTTGTAACTGGTGCAATTTTATTTAGTGACTAAAATATACTATGTACACATGGTTCTCATACAAAAGTGTAATCTATTCACCTGTGAAATGCAAATAGCTTAATCAAACACAAAATAGAGTAAAAACCACCATAATTTGGCATAAATTTGTCCCCATTATGTAAGTTTTCCTCACAAGGAAAACCTTTTAAGAACTTTATTTCTAAAGAGAAGCTCTAGAGTAGAACAAGTGAGGCTTCATAAATAGTTGCAAAACCTACTGTTTTCAGAGAGGAACACTGACTAGACTTCCTACAACCTTTAACCATTTGTTATTAATAAAAGATTGAATACAATTTTACCTGTCATATTGCACAGATCAACCTGTTTCTCTCCTTTCCCATATAAACTCTTGATTGTTGTAATTAAATTAGACTGATTTAATTACATGTGTTATATAGAGGAGATTTATCATGGTTCATATAATTGGTGCGATTCACTCTTTTCACTACCATCATACAGAGGTTACCAGGAGACATTTTGTCGTATTTTACATATAAGCCAATACAGCGTGGGATTGATCAACAAACTTTTTAATAAAATGTTGTTTGTACACATGGTCAGTAAGATTTTTATTAAATCTAAATTTTATGGACACAAGGCCATATGTTGTGGTGTGTATATATAGGAGTATGGACCTGTAACTTTTAAAGAGTTTTCAGGTTATAAATTATAACAGCATTATAACTTATCCTTTTTTCCCCTCTAATAGAATATGCTGTTTTATTAGATGATGTAAAAAGTATTTCAAAAGATGTAAATAAGTTAGAAACTGAACATAGTATTTTCATTAGTTTTAAAATATGAAATTTATGGTAACGCTTCCAAAGCACAAATGCATATTTTTATACATCTCATTTTAATCACTACTTTGTGCAAACCCTGAGTTCAGATTTTAGACTTTGTTTAATACTAGCAAAACAGCTAACAGCAATTACTGATTTTTTTAACACTGTGCACTCCAAGCTGCAGTCAAGAGTTGCAAGCTGTGACTTTATATAAAGAGGTAGCGCATTGCTCATAGAAAATAAAGGACTTTGGACAAGCTCTATACCTCTGTATCAAGTCGTAAACATACTGCTATGGAGGAAAAATGACAATGATTGTAGTTTACTGCAGGAAGCTTACATAATGTGCCAACATTTTTTCTATGTTTTGTACCAAGTTATGTAACCAAATGGAAACATCGTACAATTTCCATGCAGAGAAATGTATATAAGCTATATTTTTGTTAGAATTGTAATAGAACCTTACTTTTGTCATAGCTGAGGCAGTTTGCTGTGTATTATAATGCTGCATTGTGTATATTTGAAGAATGAACGGTGTTTTTGGTGAACTGTCTATATTCGTTATTCCCATGATGTACCACTGAAGTTTTAGCTCTAATTACATTTTTTTCAATGGATTTTTATTCAAATAAGTTGATCTCTAGGTTTTATACTGTAAAATGTTTGCTCTTCTCATTCTTTCATTTACGAGCAAGTGTTCTGGTAATGGTTATATCTTGAACCACTTATATGCTAAAAGACTTGACTCTCATTGCAGTTTCTGTTGGAGAAGGGGAAAGATCTCCCATGAAATTTCAAAGTGTTGTCACTTTAACTCAGTTTGTTTAAATACAATATCAGTTTTCCGACTACAAATGTTCTGTATAAAGATTTACTTCAATTTCCTATTGTCAAATTTTATACCAACTTCAAACTCTTACAATACTGTAGGAAATGTTAACTGTTAAATAAAGCTCAGCTACAGTTCTGTTCATCTGAAGCTTTAATCGGCAATCAATATTAGTTGTAAAACTCTACGCTCTTTCCCCAACACGTGAATAAACAAAAATTGGTTAGGCAAGGTGACTAGTAGTGGAATGATGACTTTGTGCAATAAAAGTCTTAGGCCATGTCTACACTACCACTTATGTCAGCAAAACTGGTCACTCATCCTTGGGGGGTTTTATTTCTTCTGTCAGAGCTTCCTCCTACTGGTTTTACCCTAGGAATGAGTGGTCTGGCCCTTATGTTTTAATTGCACTTACTTCAGCCTCAACTCAGCTAAATCCAGAATTACAAATTTTAAACCTCTTTCTTGGCTATCATGCTCTGAAAATAGCTAGCTGCCCCTGATTCAAAAGGAAGAGATGATATAGGAAAAGCTATGGCTCTGCTACTTCTGAAAGATGCATGACCACCCTACCCTAAAAACCTGTTTTTAAAGCTGCTGGGTTTTCCTCTGTGCTTACTTCTACTCAAGGGCACTCAGGGTAAATGGATTTAAAACCAACTAAAAAAACTCCCCCAGATTTCTCTCTACTGCTGAACAAGCCATTTCCAGTCTCAGTTGAATATGGAGGTTCTCACATTCTAAAGAGCCCAGAGGGATTGCCTGTGGTTTTTATTCAAGTCAAATGAACTGAGATGAAGAAATGATGAAAAGACTAATTTAACCTGTAACTATACTTCATATTAAACACACTAATGTTACATAAGCCATCTCTGGTGCCTTAATCCCCACTAAGGTCACAACTACTGTGAGCTACCAGCATCCTTGTACTATTCAGTTGGCAAAACAGAAACACAGTCACTGGCCATTTCTTCTCGTCCCCTATTTTTGTGCACATTATAAAAACTTAAAATACTAAAAATCATCCTACCTTGTCACATTAGTATTTATCATTTTCTGCAGACATTTAAACCCAGACCACCAGTCAGAAAAGCCATCTACTTCTGCCTTTAAGAAATTATATAAGTGAAACCTCTACTTACTTTTCCTTAGCCCCCCTGTGAGGTTGGCTCTGTTAGAAGGAAGTGAAAATCCTGACAAACTGCTTCAGTTATGATTCAACCAAGAATTTTAGTCTCTCTCATGCTGATCTTCATTCATGTTTCTTTAAAAGAAACATGCTAACAATCAATTAATTACTTTCAATGGCTTAAAGAACAAACATGGCACTTCTGCTGAAGCAGCAGGCCGCTGTTTCAAACATGCAACATTCTCTAGTGGCTGTATAGAGTAACAGCAACTAATAATTCAAAGAAAGGGAAAAGACACCACCTTTATTGTATGGCGTTTAAAAGTTAAGGCATAACGATACACAATGTTATTGTCAATATTTAAACTTTTCAGATAGCTCAATTTCCTTTACACACACATCTAACATATATACAGCTCATGCACATCTACCTCTTATTCAACCAAGTTAGAACCTAAGCTGCAAATCATCATTTTGCTCTAATTTCTGAAATAATGTTAAACTGCGCAGTCTAGATTCTCTTTCTCCATCTTTCCACAAAATAATAAGGTGGTCAGCAGAGCATGTCACCAGTCCAAGTTCACTGAAGTACAGGAACATCTGCAATGAAAAACATTAACATCATGCTGCACATGTAGACTTAGGCAAGTTGCTTATTTTCAGCTTTGTGTGAGACCCATCGGGGATCCCACAATATTTCTGTTTAAATGCAGAATAATGTTTTCCACGTGAGATTTCATACAGAGTTTTCCATATCATATGTAAACTGTTTGATACTAAACTGTGAGGCAGAGATAGCAGAAAAAACAAGCTGTATCACAATAATCTCTGATTCTTATATAGCATTTTTCATCAGTAAATTTCAAAGCATTTTAACAAAGGTCATCCCCATTTTACAGATGGGAAAACGGAGGCCATAAATGAAGCGACTTGCCCAAGATCACCCAGCAGGCCAGTGACAGAACCAGGAAAAGAACCTAGGTCTCCGGACAGCTAGCCCAGTGCTCTAACCACTGTGCACCACTGTCTCCCCCATCACATCAGGGCCTAGGTCAATGGGCCGGGGGACCTACACACCACCAGAGTTCATACAATAAGTGAGAAGATGGCAACTTCTTCAGGCAGCAAAGAGTGTCTAGCTAAGGCAAACACAGATTGACACAGGAAAGTGGCCCAGCCAGAAATGCTAAAGAACAGCAGAAAGGGAGTTTACAAGATAATTAGGGCTGACAAATGGTGCGACTGGTAAGTACACAGCGTGAAGAAAGGGAAGCCCCTCAAGACTTCTCTTCATGGACTATCAACAATCTGCCTACAGTCAAGAAGCAACAAACAGTAAAAGGAACCAGGAATGGCAAAGCAGCAGATGTCAAACTGTCAAAATATGAAAACAATTTAGTGTAGCAGTCAGAGGAACATGTCATGAGGCACAACCATCTCACAGTTTTAATATCCTGATTCCTCAACTGATTAGGAAGATTCTGTCCTGCGGAAGCATTCAGCCAAAGGAGTCTGTCACAGCCTGCCTCCTTCCAGGAACAGCCATAGCAAAGTTACCAGCAATGAGGACTCTCCCAGGTAGAAATACTGCAAAGCCACAGCTTTGGATATCATGTTCCACTTGCAACTTTCATGATGCAGGCTAGTTTTCTACCTTAAACAGCTCCAGTCTGCTTGGAGTTAAAAATTACAATTTTCCACATGCAAAATGCAGCAGCAAACAGACCCAGCAATCTGGATAAAGTCTATTGAAGAACCAACAGCTGCATGGTGGTATGGGGTATTTCAGTGACTGATTCACATGCACTCTCCACAGGAAATTGCTGTGGCTTGCTGTGAATTGGATGTGGCTGGAGTTTTAGGCAAATATGAATTTTTGCATGAAAATCAAAAAATCATGGAAAAATACTGTTTAGAGCAGAGGATACATTTTATCCTTGGCTTTGTTTTGTTACAAAGATCCAAGTGGGACTGCAGCTCCTGGATTTGCATGTTGCGCCAGGAAAAACCTCACTTCCAGAAGCAAAGGGTTAATATATTAATTGCAGTTAAGTGTGGTTACACTAGACCTTCTCAACTGTGGTGTGATACTGTGACTCAAAAAAGAACTGTTTTCTACACAATGACTGCCCCTTCCTTATTCTCTACCTTCTTTCCTGTTTGTAAAGATAGCGGGGAACATAACGGCCATACTGGGTCAGACCAAAGGTCCATGTAGCCCAGTATTCTATCTTTCAACAGTGGTCAATGCCAGGTGTCCCAGAGGGAGTGAACAGGTAATCATCAAGTGATCCATCCCGTCGCCCATTGCCAGACTCGCTCCTGATTATAGAAAGGTCCATCCCATCAACTAGCAGGAAATTCCCCACCCCTAGTGCTGACAACTATATATTTTAATTGTTTTATATTAAATCAGTGTTGATATATGTGGGATGGAATAGGCCCTTTAGCTAGGTGTTCTACCTCCCCAACCAACTCTTTCTTCCCTAGATACATAACATTTCTTTCTTATGTTGAAATTCTACAACAAGAAATAGATACCCTTGTTGGTGTTCCTCAGACTGGAAAACCATGAAGACACGGGGAGGTGCAGATATTTAAAATTAAAATAAATCATTAACATTTTACTGGGCAGATAGCAGCATGGAGTGGTACCTGATTTAAAAAGGCAGATATAAAACATCACACTGCATACATGAGGGACATTTAACATTGCTTTCAATCAATAGCCAAAAGAAACATTTCTGTAAATGTTTGTGGTTGATGAATGAATGAAAGGATTTTCATAAATCTTAGGGCTGGTCTACACTACCCCCCAAGTTCGAAGTATCTTATTTCAAACTTAAAAGTACTCACCGCTGGTCCACACGGCGGCACGCAGGCTCCCCCGTCGACTCCGCCTGCTCCATTCGTGGAGCAGGATTACCGGCGTCGACGGGGAGCACTTCCTGGTTTGATTTATCGTGTCTAGACAAGACGCGATAAATCGAACCCAGAAGATCGATTGGTCGCCTCCGACGCAGTGGGTAAGTGTAGACCTACCCTTACAGGACAGAAGGCTGCTTAACAGGTTTTATTTATTACAGCCTCCTGGGTTGGAGTTGGAGCCTGGAACCTGCATAACCAGGTTCTCAAGGCCAGTTTCTGAGATCTTCTGAGGACTCAAGTAAAGGTTGCTTAAGAAACGTGATAATGCAGGTGATATTTTCTATGGCTTCTATTTCTACAGCTCTCCTCATGGAGCTGTAATTGTTCTAATTCTTATCTAGATTTTGCACCAGTGGATTTGACTTGTCTCTCACATTGCACAATAAATCTAGACATTATTTTGCCCCAGAGATCTTTGTGATGGACTTGGGGTTTCTCTTTTTTGAGAAACTTGCTGTGAACCAAGCAAGGCCAAAGCGCAGGCCTCATGCAGCTCTGCAGCATGACAATCAGATTCCCAGTCTCCTGAGCCATCTAGTCATAAATTACAGATGTTTAAGAAGAAACATTACCAAAATTACAGCATTAAATAAGATTCACATTTTGTTTCTGATACTAAATTCAGCATACCTGCACGGCTGACGAATGCCCAATCAAATCGCCAATAAGCTCCAAGGAATATGATGTTGTGCTTTCTTGCATCTTTTTAGCACTTTGGATTGCTTGTTTGTTGGCCCTTCCAAATCCCCACATGTTGAGAAACCCTGGGACAAATATAAAGGAGAAAATCCTTCTTTCCATTTTGGCAAAGGCTTGTATTAATATTTGACTAATTAAACACTATACTTACTTAGAGGACTATGGGATATTGTCACTTAACTCAAAAAAGATAACAGATGTGTAATAAAACATTTCTGCACCTGCATTAAGACCACACACTTCTTAAATCAATGGGTAACAGAAACTTTAGATACTGTCCCCCTTAGTAGGCCTGTCATGGCAGACAAGTTAAATTATCCGCTTGGACTGTAACTGGGATGAGACAGTGAAGAAGGTTTAGCACAGAGAGAAGCTGCCCAAATAAACCCATGAGACAACGGAGTATAGTGAAGTACTATGACGCTTACCTCTACTCTGTGCTGCCTAAATTGATTGGTTGTCCTTAAATGGAACAGAAAGGGAGGAATGAGGCACTGATCTCTCTCCTGAGTGACTTGCACGAACACATTCATATGTTTGTCAATAGCTAACAAGCTCAAGTTTCTGTTCCTGCACTGTCCACCTATATATTCTCCTTCCTACAGAAAACTATTGCCAAGAGGGACTTGAGGACAGAAAAGGTCTTGCCAACTGCTCTCACTAGCTGCTGCTGCTCCCAGATATCCAGAAGCAGCTGCAAATTCAACGTCCCTAGGTTATGAACTTAAGCAACAAGAGACAGGTAACTCCATAATTCACAACATGGATATAATCTCTAGCCCTGCTGCTGCTGTTTTCCCCACATCCTATATACACTTTCTCTTATCCAGGTTGATTCTCTGTAGGCTAGTATACATTTATGCCGAAGTCCCCAAAAGACACTGGGTAAATTGTGTAACTGTATTGACAGAATTGAAAAGATTGGGTGTCATCTATCTATAGATTGAAGAGAGGGCTGGATTTAGGGGAAGGTGACCACTGGGGTACCAGGCATGGGGGACGCCAGGCTCAGGGAGCTGGTTTTGTTGTCAGCGACAAAAGGGAAAATAGAATGTTTGAAGTCAAATGTTTCAGATATTCCGTATGTGGATTCATTTTTCACTAACCTCCTAAAATGTTCTGGATCTTTGTAGAATCTTGTGGAACCTTCCAGACTTTCTGAGAACTACATTTTCCTTGAATCTCCTAGAATGTTGTCAGCCATACCCTCACGGGAAAATAAGGGGCAGGGCGTCACCAGTCCGTCAGTGAAATATAAGAACGAAGTGAAGTGAGAGCCCAGGTGCGATATTGTGAACCTTGTTTTATTATGTAATTGTGGGGGGAGGGTGCCAAAGACGTGACTCGCGTGGGGTGCCATATGGTCTAGGGCCGGCCCTGACTAAAGATGACACAACCTATACTTTCTCAGTAACCCTTTGATCAGCCCAACAAACACACTAAACAAGAAGGGTGACTGGAATCCTGTATGAGAGACATGACAGGACAAATGAACAGTTACTCTCTGGGATCGCTCAGAGAAAAGAATAGAGCAACTCCATCTACCCCCCTACCATGTAGCACCATGTAGCCCCATGTAGCATGTGGCATCTTCACCTGCTCCTGATTATAAAAATTATGTACCTCCTATATGAGAACATAAACAATCTTACATCATGTATTGCATCACAACTGAGCAACACAGCTCAGATTTTGAATACTGAGTATAGAATATTCATAGCAAACTGTTTATAATCAATACAGAGTAAAAAAAAAGTCTGAAAAAATTAAAAACAAGTTAGAATGACTCTCTGAGGAAGCTGTGATCTGCTGGTGAATATTCTATGAACAGAGAAACAGGCTTAAATATACTCACTCAGTTTCAGCAAAGACCCTAAGGAAGAACAAAAACTAGAAGGGGAGCTCTGTGTGGTGGATCTCTGCAACCAGATGGAACCCCAGTGACTTCAACAGGGCTCCTCACTGTACCGGGGTCTACCTGGCCAGAGCTCAATGTAGGAACTTTGTAGGTGAGGCTATGCATATCAGCTGACTGAAAATCCTGATATCTTTGCTTATAAATTCCGGGGGAGAGAGAATAAAGGAAAAATATTTTCTGTGAAAGCCACCCCTACTGCAAGCATGTCATAGTTTTGTTTTTTTATGCTATGCTCAGGAGCTTCTAGTTTTGTATGGTCATCTTTGGGGTCCATAGGTGGGTAGGTCTATGTTTATTGAACACCTTTTTTATATAACCAGTTCTCTCTGAAGCTATAGACAAACCTGTTGGAACAGGCTCAGCTGGAAGCTGCTGCTTTTCTCGTAGCTCCCAAATGCGAACACTGCCATCTTCTGAACATGATATCAACTGCCTGTCCAACCAAATGGGGAATTTATATTGAAACAGAACCAGCATGGATACATATTAGCACAAATCGACTTATAAAATTTTACTACAGGTACATTAAATCCCCCAAGATTCTACCCAATTTTATTACCAGTAACTCTTAAGAATTATTATTTAACATGATGCTGAGAGATCTCTTGCAAAAGGACAAATTATAGTGAACTCAGGAAAATTAGTATAAAACTATACAAATTGGCAATCCCATCTAATGCTTTTTAAAACCTATTGCTTTATAAAAACAAATGCAAGTCTTGATCTGCAAAGACTAATGCATGTGTGTAGTCTTAACAACTTTAAGGATGCAAGTAATCCAATGGAGTGAGTCTACTCACTGCTTAAAGTTAAGCATAGTGCAAGTGTTTGCAGGATCAGGGCCTTATTTTACCTTCTGATACACGTCTCCATAAAACAATAGTGTAGAACGGTAACATAGCTATTAGATTGAGATATCTATGGCAACCAGCTGTCTTGTCTTAGCTCCATTTTGATGGATTTGTAACTCATCTGTAAATATTAAGCTCCTGCTAGAAACTTGGCACTAAATGACAAAGATTCGGAGTGATTATTTTCTGTTCAATATTTGTTCATTAAATTAATTAGGCTGTTTTTGAGCAACAGAAATGTTTAAATGAGTTTGGCATGTGGCTTTGTTTTGCTTTATTAAAAACAAATGTGAAAAGATATTTCCATAATGTAGACTAATTATTTTGCTAGATTTGAATTTAAAAAAGCAAAAGGTATTTAATTTGGAAACTGTGTACTAAGCATGCTGAATTCTATTATTCCACATCAAATTATAATGGTGTATTTTCAAAACGGAAAACAATGCTCTCTATTACTTAAGGGCAGATCAAGCCAAAGATCAGGTACCCTATTCTGCCTTGGGAAGTTAAATGTAGCTCTGCAGGTTGTCCCTAGCCACCTTTCTGAACCTTGCATTTCTTCACTGCATTACAAAATTTACCATGACTTGTACCTGTTTGGAAGTTTTGCAATGTGCAATACAGTGGAGTCATGAGCAGTTCTCTGGCAGGCAATCACACGCTTCATTTGAAGGTTATAGACATATATGCCCTTCCCAACAGCAGCAAACACACACTGGAAAGAAAATTCAATAGAACATCATACAAAGATACAGACATAAAACTACTACTTTGTGTAATAGATTTCCAGTGGTACTATGACATCATAAAGCCACGGCTCAACCTATCCTTTTAACCTGCATTAATGCACTGCCTTCTGAAGTATACAAATATCAAACGATTGGGAAAGCTTTGACACTTCCTGGATGAGAGAGGAATATGGCCTAATTTGTAGGAGATCTTACATGTCATCTCCACAAAATTAGTACAGCATAAAAATGTACTTGTAATTATACTTGAATTCCTCTGTATGCGGAATTCCAAGTTGGCTACAGTGATATAAAAAATTCACAAAGCACAGCAACTGTTTCTTTTATGGAATATTTTTATTCAACAACATTTTAACCTATTGTGATAGGGTGTGCTTCCCACACGGGTCCTCCAGGGCAAGCTGCCCAGATGAGTTACTCCTTGGGAGTCAGGAGTGATGAGACTGGCAAACCTGGAGGAGTGGGGAAGGCCAGGAGCTATGGAAACAGCTCAGAGAAAGGCAGCAAAGTGCAGGGAATGGACCTTAGCTGCTGTGTTGAGGGTCCCTGAGCCAGAACCTGGAGTAGAGGTTGGGTCCGGTGGCACTGTGAGACAGTGAAGCAGAAGACTGCCTGAGACTGCTGGAGAGCAGGAACCTTGATGCACTCCTCCTGGAAGGGGAAACTACAATAATGACCTGGCCGGAGGGCTCAGTCACACAGAGGATGCTGCGGTTCCTGGAGCAAGAGAGGGGGTGTAGAGGAGAAACTGATGGGGTGCAACCACTGGAAGGAGCATTGGCCTAACCGAATTAATCCCCAGAACCACCAGGAGACAGCACAGTTCACTGGTGAGTAGAGCAACCCATCACAAATTGATGGAGAATGTGGGCAGGATGGTCACCTTTGACACAAGGGGTCAGTAATGGACTGTGCCTCACAAGATCCCCCAGGTGCGCGGCAGACACACACTATAATGCGGTTGAACCCTGCAGCAAAGGTACATAACAGAGAGAGACCCACTAAAGGAAGGCAAAACTGGAAATGCCCACAGTACATTCTTTCTTTGCTGAGGGAAGATGTCCCCTTCTAAGGTGCATGCCGGAATTGCTGCTCCCACAGTGGGGAAATAAGAAGCAACAGTGCTGGGTCCCTGCTATGTGGGGACAGATATTAGAGAACCAGCAGAGACTGTGTGAAACCCAAGTGTATTTACAAGACTCTATGGTGCAGGTAGCTTGTCAACAGCAGCAGCTGTACAGAATCCATCAGGAAAGAAGCAGGAGGAGTTATAAGGGCCAGGAATGGGAAAGGTGCTCCAGTATTAGGAGGCCAGAGGCCCAACCCCAGAGTTTTACGGCTGTGGGAGTAGGGGGCATCTGAAGAGGGAGAGCCCCTATTTGGAGGGAAGCAAAGAGCCTTACCAGGAGGCAAGGACTAAGGAGAGGGCCCAGAGAACACCACCCAATAAGTGATGGGGTTAGAGGAGGACCTGCTTTTGGTGTGGGAGAAAGGGCTATATAAAGATGCAATGATCCCCCAGGGAAAAGAGAGCCCAGAAAAGGGCAAGGGACAGAGGCAAGAGAGAAAAGAGCCAGAGGCCTGTAAGGAGCTCATAAGAATAGTGGTGAAGCCCAAGAGGCAAGTAAAGAAATGTGAGGGGAAGAAAGAGCCTCTGCATTAATTACTGTCCTCCCTGGTGGCCTAACACAGATGAACCACAAAACAGTGGGAACTCATAGCCTGGGAGCAAGGAGGACTCTGGGAGGGTGGGGGTGGTCCAGGTGAGAGAGAAGCTGTTAACTGCAGAGCAGGCCTGGGTAGAGTTCTGGCAGGACTTGCAGTTCCAGCAGGAGAAACTCAGAGATGCTATGGAGAAAGGAGATAGGCTGTAGCTCATGATCAGAGACCTAAGACTAGAAAGGGATGACCTGAGAGCCCAGCTGCAGCAGGTATGGATAGGTGATTTAGAATAGAAGAATACCTGCCCACCCCTGGGGTGTAGCCTTGAGGGAAAGGGTGTGTGATGAGGTGCACTCCCCACACTGGCCATGCAAAAGCTGAATTGGGCCAGGTGGGCCCAATCATCTAATTAGGAGAGCTTTAGGTGGGACACAGCTACTTACAGAGAAGCTCACGTGTGAGGGATAGGTGGAGCTTTTATCAAACACAGGAACTTGGAAGAAGAGGGGGCCATAGGGAAAAATATGCAGTCACTTCCTGGGAGCAGGGAGGTACATGGGAGGGGGTGGGCTGTAGAGATGAGTTACCTAGAATTATTCCCTGGGAGAAGGGAGTAAAGAGACTGGCAAACCCAGAGGAGTGGGGAAAGCTAGGAGGTATGGAAGTGGCTCAGGGAAAGGCAGCAAGATCCAGGGAACAGACCTTGGCTGCTGTGTAGAGGGTTCCTGAGCTAGAACCTGGAGTAGAGTGTAGTTCCCAGCTGTGGGAGTGGCACTGAGGCGGTGAAGCAGAAGACTACCTGAGACTGCTAGAGAGCAAAAACCTTGATGCTTTCCCCCAGAAGGGGAAACCACAATAGTGAGCTGGCTGCAGGGCTGAGTCATGAAGAGGACACTGCGGTTCCTGGAGCGAGAGAGGGGCTGCAGAGGAGAAACTGACAGTGTGTAACTGGTGGAAGGAGCATCGGCCTGACCGAGCTAGTTTCCAGAACCACAAGGAAGCAGCTCCAACCAGCGGTGAGTAGAGCAACCCATCACACCTGCCTAGGCCAATTCTCGTTTAAAACTACATGTAGAAAGAGTAAACTCTAATAAGTTTACTATCTCAAAGAACAAGAAGAACTTGTACACAGGACCAATTTGTATAAACTACAAACACTAGAAACAGCTCTGGAGTTGTGTCACACGCAAAAGATTATTCAAATTCACTGCTGGCTTTGTCACAAATGATTTGAAATATTTCTTTCCTCAATAAAGTATCTGAATGAGTTTGCAGGAAAACAATATGTTCTGAGGTATCTTAATACCATTTTACCTGAACTATGGGGTTTTGGCCAGTTTGTTTCAACAATTTTTTTTATTTATGTTGTGGTAGCATCAAGAAGTCTCATTCAGGAAGATGAGCCCCAGTGAGCTGGGCTCCTATAATGAAAGATGGTCCCTGCCCCACAGAGCTTCCATGGTATTGCAAAGGCTGGAAGCACTATTGTTTACAGCAGTTATATTATCTCAGCAGAGTGTAGGGATGCTGTACAATTACTAAAACATAACTGTACAGTTCCCCCTCATTATGTAATGATGTCTGGTTTGCATAATCACTGTATTCCACTTGGATGGCAGCTATTATTAGCCAGAGTAGTATTCTACAGAATCACTTTACAATTATTCTCAATAAATGTACTGAAAAAAGACAGATCTGTCTGGGAACTTTTTCTCAGCATTCCCAGCTGGCCTTCTAAATTTGGCAGAACCAAGCAATTAGACCTAAAGTGGCCATTTTGTACCTGTTTTACCTTCCTCTTTTCCAGCTGATAAGTACTGAGATCCTCTTGTGTTTCCTCTCAAGCTTTCCCACTCTTGTACCTCACAAGACAGCACATTCTCACAAACTATTATAGTCCCTCTGGGTCCAATACCCAGAAACTGTTGCCCATACAGAGATGCTTCCTCACTCAATCCAAATAAAGCAGAGATAAATAAAGAAAAATATTTTAAAAACAAAGAACATCAGGCTGCATAACAGGAAAATAATTTTGTTTAAAGTATTTAAAAACCCTTTCGATGATTTCCTTCAAGCCAAATCCTGCTCTCTCTGGAGTCCACGTGAACTGTGCAATTGACTTCAATGAGGACTAGCTCTGATCCTTCTTCTAATCCATTTCCTCCTGTCTACAGGCCAGAAAGGTTATCATTTCCACAAGAACTATGCTATATTTGGATGTATATTGAGTTATCTCAGCCCCTCCCTTCCAATTTAATTTTGAAATTCAAATATATTGTCATTATTCTGAGGTGATCCTTGTCAACCAGTAGGGAGGGGAGGAGATGAAAATGAGTGGGGAGAGCCAACAGGGTTTTTTGGGAACAATTTTTGTTTTGGAGTTTGTTAAACAATTTCCCTTTCAGAAGTTTGCAAACCCATCTGGGGGATTTTCTCCTTTCACTTAAAACTTGATTTAACTAAACATGCCCTAATAACTACTTGAGGATGCTTTATTGTATACAAGGTAATAATCATGTCCTGGGCTGAGTTTCTTGGAAAGAATGCGCACCCTTGAGTTATCACTGATACATTATAATAAGCTCTGCAGTTCTGGATCCACCTTTGCGACCTTTTCAATCAACTACATTGGCCAAGTCTCCTGGAACAAAGGCAGGAACATTTTTTACTACCATGTTTAGACATGTTCACAGTCTGGCACAGACTGTAAATATGCCCTTTGTTTAAATCAGTTTATTAATTTTAAAGTGCCTACAGCTAGAACTGTCTGAGAGGCAAATTTTGAGTTGCTGCTCTAAACAGTTGGAATAACTTTATTTCACTGAAACTGGTACCTATCTTGTTTGGTTTTTAAAACCAACTTTAAACACTTATTAAATCAGCCTCTAAAACAAATTAAATTGTAATTGTTCACTGTTGCTGTCTGCTAGTTCTCAGGTTGAGTCTATTGACTCTGTACTGAACTACTTAGAAATAGCATTGGGTAACTGCTATAACCTTGTTAGTCCAATGAGAAAAACATTAATACTATTGACTGCATTAATAAATAAATAGCCAGATCTTAAGATAGCTGAGTAAATTTTAAACAAACATCACTTATTGCTTGCTGGAGTAAACTGAAAATGTTAACTTAAAACACTCTGCTTTCTATTATAAAGTAAACTTAATTTTTTATTTTTGTTTGATTTATTTTGTTTAAAGTTTTTACCTCCGCATCAGATGTTAAATGCTGAATTGAAACTTCCTGTTGGTTTTGTGATAATTTAATTTCTTGTTGTGCGACTGTGTGGAAAGAGGGGTTCCATGTGTTGCACTCGCATACTTGACTTATCCAATCCAATGCATCCCAGACTATCAACTCACCCACGTGGGACCCAGTCACAAAAGTCAAATCTGGGCAAAAGCACAAAGCCGCATATTATAAATAATCCATTTCAAACTAGGAAGCCGCTCTACAAAAGCAACATCTAGAAAGCCGCTAGATAAAACCGGTTTCTAAGTTAGTGATTGGAGTTTGTAGTATGTATTTGGTTAGGTAAAATCCTCTGTCCGTTTCAAAGATGTTGGTAATCTGATTTCCTTTTATTGATGTAAAATTTAAATAAATGTTTTGCAAAACAAATCAAAGGAAAGCATTTCAACTTCTGTGATGTATACCATGATAAAGAAAGGCACCACCAGCAGAAGCATGTGCAACTGCTAAGGATTTCTGCCTTCACGCTGCATGAACAGACACTTATACTTTAATATAATTAGCCTTTTACAGTTGGTATGGTTACTTCCACCTTTTCATGTTTCTCTGTATGTATAAATATTTGCTTTCCATGCATCTGATGAAGTGAACTGTTGCCCACGAAAGCTTATGCTGAAATTTGTTAGTCTCTAAGGTGCCACAAGTATTCCTTTCCTTTTTGCTGACACAGACTAACACGGCTACTACTCTGAAACGTATACTTTAGTGGTGATTCAGTGGCTCATCCTCCCTCAGGCAGAATATACAAGTTATTTCTTGGTGTGGAGAAGGGCCTCTGATCACCTAGAACGTATGATAGGTGGTGGTGTAGGATAGGCGTTGTTAAGCACAATTGCAAATTGGGTAGGTCGTGAGACAAAGATCATACACTGTTGGGTACAGGAAGACAGAGGTGTGAAATCTAGGATGGAAGCACCACCCAGAATGCTCATTTGGACCTTTTGAGGAGGTTGAGTTTGAAAGGTCACTGGTTGGCTCCTGACTAGAGAGGGCCAGAGAGCTAGACTATTATCAGGAAGGGAAGCATTGCTGGACTCTTAAAAGATTAGGCTTTCCCTCCTGGAGTAAGAGAGAGAGGTTATCAAAAGCTATTATGTTTAATCTGGTTGAATAAAAAGCTTAACAGTTTCTCAAACCCAGAAATGGGAGGTGTAGTCAGTCAGTGGATTCGGAAGAGATCTGCAGAGCCCTCAATATAGAGTTAGGGAAAGCAGCAAGGATTGCCCAATATTTATAGGTAAGTATCCTGAGAGAGATTACAGGAGGGGAAAAGGCTGTACTAGCAATCCAGAGACATCTGTGTTGAACAATGTGTGTGTCCATGAAAGGGTGGGATGTGGCAGCTGGTTTCCCCCTCTTGGGGTTTTAGAGGGTGGAGCAGAGTTGTCTACCATGATCATGACGTCATAGAGATGAGGCACTTCCTGCAGCAGCACTTAGCAGTTAGTGGGTTGCCTTTTTAAACCCAGCATTGTTCAGCTCCTGGGATCAGAACCAATGGAAAACAGTGGGAACAAAAATCCCATAGATCTTGCTACTCTAGAATCTAATCTTTCATTTTCCCAGATTTTTGCAACATTGCGCCATGGCCTCTTTGGCGCTATAACCCTGATGCAAGAAGCCGCTATGCCAAATCCCCACAACTCTACCTGTGCCCAGGATTACTGTGGAAGGGCCAAAGGAGAGTGGGAGAAGTGGGAGAGGGTGTAGCAAGGCCAGCATAGGGGCTACTACAGCAGGGGCGAAGTTAGGGCAACTCTCAGGCCTACCCTATCCATCAGCAGGGGCTCTATCAGCTCCTGCAGCCTCTGTACAGGGAAGGCACACGTTAACTCATCTTGGTCCCAGTGCCGGCGCAGGGATGAATCTGGCTCAGACTTGATTTTTTGTAAGATTTGAGTGTCCATGATGTGCTGCAAACTTTTTTTTTTTTTAAAAAAGCAATGTAACATTTCCTTCAAACTTTAACATCTATTATAACAACCTACCATAGCCATCTAAGTTAAGGAATTTTAGGAGGTCATGGAAGGGAATGAGAGAATGGTGTTTTAAAACTTCCAATACAGCAATAAGATAGCAAAAAAACACAATACAAACCATGAGTTGGAATTCTATTCCTGTCACTGACATAGGCTGTGACTTGTCCAATGCACAGAGGAGCCAATCTGGCTTAGTTTCTCCACCCATATAATAAGTAACTTACTTCACCGGGATGTTGTGAGGATCAGTTAGCGTTTGTGAAGTCCTTTGACGATCTAAGGATTTCATAAGTATCACTACATATAGGTTTTTAAATTTGACTATCTTCACTACTCCATTTGAGAGTTCCTCTAGTAGTTAGAAAGCTTTGTTCCAGTTTTGGGTCTGGCCATAAGCAAAATAAACTTCATAGCTGAAAATATTCCACTAATAATTAGAAATACTAACTAATAAAGCATCAATCTTACCATTGACACTGACCAATGAGAGGATATTATCTTGATGGTCCACCAGGCGTTTTACTTCAAGGACATCCCAACCTTCAGATCCCTCTGTGGAAACTACCAACCTAAAAATTACTTAAGATAGATGGACAAATTTTCTAAATAAGCATTATCATTTGTATAGAGTAAAATGCAGCTCTTTTTAAATGAGGAATGCAACTATTACTTAACTATTAAGTATGCTTTAGATGATACAGTGCAGTATGTACTATACAGTTTAGGACAGCCTCTTTTGTGAGGGTTTCCCAACCCAAAAGCAGCTTTATTACAAAATTTTAAAAATAAAAATCTGAAAAAAATTCTTCTTTTAGAAGAGTCTCTGAAAGGGCAGCTGCATAAAAGCAAGAACCACACACACATTCAGTTTAAACAACTGAAAACCCAGACCACCACTTGGTTTCCAATCTTTTATTTGATTAAGGTTAAGATTTTGTCAGGGTTTGTGTTTTGTTTTTTGTTTTTCTTTAAGTAGTAAAAGTCAGACATGTCACTGGCAATTCATGAGAGCCTGTGACCCGTCTGACTTTTACTAAAAATAACTAGGGGTGGAGGGAGGAATGACAGCCCCGGCTCTGGCCACAGCCACGGAGGTGGGGAAAGAATGACAGCCCCGACTCCAGATGCAGCCACTGACAGCTGAAGCTGAAGAAGTCAGAAGTCCGGTAAAGTCACGAAATCCATGACCTCTGAGTAAATCGTATCCTTAATCATGACAAACATAAATTTTGGAATCCACAGAAAATGCAAAGGGGACACCAATCTGCTTACATTCACTCCCATTTACTGTATTTGTAACTGGAAGTATTCTGACATGTGAAGGCTTAAGGAACTGGCTGCAGTATCTGGCTGAACTACAGTATTCAGGAAGATCACTACTTTGCAGAATCTACTGATTGACAGTTTTCCAGGTGCCTCTGACAGGAAAGCACCAAAGTAATGAAGACATTTTAATCAGCTTCCTTATTCCTTTTACCAAAAAGTCTATAAGTGAACTTTGGGTAGTTCAGATGCAAATTTTATACTGTGGTCCCATCTCTAAACATTATATTTTTAATTTCCCCTGCTTCCTTTTTTCAAAGTGATATAGGCTGCTATGCTCCAGCTATATACTTTTTACCTGCTTAGCAAGAGTTACAATACTTTGGTGATTTAACAGTGTACCTGGTCTCCTGCTAATTAGAGTTCTCTTCAGACTCTCCCCTCTGAACACATTTGGAAGACGCTACGTGCCGTGATATATATATATATTTTTTTAAAAGACTCCTCATGGATAAAGAACAGGATTACATGTTCCTCTAATTTGAGTTCTGAGAATGTCCAGTTATGTCCTCTGGATAATATTGCATGGCTGGCACCTTGCATGCATGTTTTTATGATAAGCAGATTCTAGAGATGCCTAGCAAGGGTAAAGAGTCTGGATTGGGGGCTGGAGAGAGGTGAAAACAAAATGGAAGCTCAGATAATGAGTTCCAGAGTAAGGTTAAGGAGAAATGCCTCCTGTATTAGAACTAGGCACCAGGGGTGCTAAGCTACCAAAATGTATCAAGCTGCTACAACCAGTGTGCACACATTTTGTTCTTAGAGAAGGAAACAAGTGGGAACTTGGTATAAAACAATTTAAAATCAAAAGACCATGATTCATTATCATAAACTTAAATTAACTGTAAAACATAGGCCATTTACTAAGCCGTATAGGAACCAAAATGGATCTGCACAACAATGGATATGGTACTAGTTAGGTAATAAGACACTGCATCATGCTGAAATTTTAAAATGACTGAAAGCGAGTAACTAAGTTTATGAAAGAAAGAGACTAGATGCATCATTAAACCACTAAAATAATTCTAAACTGGACAAAAGTTAAGAAGCTTAATAAATATGCACCCTTCGATTTATTTTCCAGCTTGTTTTTGTGACACAGCAGTTTTCTTTGGTCCATTCACATCAGCCCCATTTCTCTCTTCTCCTCCCCCCTCACCGACCACTTACTCTTGACAGGATGTTTTAGCTTTAGTTCAAATAATACTTTTATCAGAAATGGTAAAATGCCACCTGATTCCTAATTTTGAAACAAATAGTAAGCCAGAGAATCTCACCCCACCACGAAAGTGCTGCTAAGAATGGCTGAGACATAACTTTGCAGAAAACAAGCAAAATAAGTTGTTGGGTTTTGTTGTTTGTTTTTTTTTTGGGGGGGGGGGGTGTTTTTAATAAAGTGCAGTGGCTGTCCAGTACTGCAGCTCCAATTGTATTTTACTACTTCACTTGCAAGGGGACCGGACATTGAGTGTTACTCTCTACCAAAAAGCTGAATCAGAAGCATTTTTAAAACTCTAGTTTTATCAGTTGTAATATGAAATTAAAAAAACATTTTTTTTAAATAACAGCCAGCAAGGCAGATCAGACTGGGGAAACCTGTAGATAAATATATATGGAAACCTGTAGATAAATATATATGGGGGTGGGGGGACAAGGAAGGAGGCAGCTGACAGCGGCATCTAGCTCCAATTTTCCTACAGTTTTGATAAAATGCTTCAATCCATGTGTTCTTGCAAGCTACTGCATATAAGAAAAAAATCTAAACCTCTTGAATATATAGAGGGTTGGGGAGATTAAGTTGAAATGTAATATACTCACTCAACTCTTTGCCAACAGCTGCTGCAACACAGTTTTTAGGCAATTCAACCAAAGCACTGATATCTTTAAAAACATCCATAAAGAAAGGAAAAAGGTTATTCTCCATACAAATATAATGCAGTTAAGAAATAGCCCTTCTTTCATAACTCTAAAAAATTATGGATTTTAATATAAGAAAGGTCAGTTCCACAGTCTCAACACACAAATGAGGCAAATTGATATCACTTATGTACTGGCAACACAAATACACTGTTAGAATATATTCTATGATTTATCAATTCATATATATTTCATAACATTTTAACAGTAGCTTTTTACAAACAATTTTCATGTTTAGTAAAGACAACTGGCTAGATCCTCACCTGGTGTAAATTAGCAAGGCTCCATTGGCTTTGATGGAGTTATGCCAATTTACACCTGCTGGCTGTCTAACCCAGTATGTTTTACTTCCTAACTTTCAAAAAAAAAAAAAAAAGTTAGACACAAAAACCAGACATATTCTGCCACACTACACCATTCACATTATTTTAAACGCTGCTGGCCTGATCTCCAGAGATGCTGAGTCCCACTGAAATTAAAGGGAGCTGCAGGTACACAGCACCTTTGAAAAAAATCAGACAATATGACAAATCTCTTGTAACAAGAGGGATTGTGTCACCATTACAACTGTAAAATGACCTAAGTGCTTGTAGTCTTGTGGAAAGTGTTGGACAAATTTAGAACATGGGAGTTGAGGGCATTCAGCACCTCACAGCATCAAACCCTTCCTCAGGAAACTGTCCCATAAACTAAGAATAGCAGTGGTTTGTGACTGTGCACCAGACAACACTATATACACTTTAACAGGTTTATAACTGTTTTTATTAGCCCAATTACAAACTGTTGGCATTGTTTGTAGCTCCATACTATACTTCATCTACAGATATGATTGTGTGATTTGGGTGCATTTTTAATTAGCATTTCCCTTTTTATTATATGCACTATATAAAATACATATAGCACATGACTGATTTTTATAGGTAGTATTGAGTCCACGAATAACGTAAGTCAATATATAGTTAGATTTGTATGCCTTTACTCCAAATTTCTATTCCACATCGTGTGTGTGTGTGTGTGTGTGTATATATATATATATATATATATATATATATATATATATATATATATATATATATACATACACACACACAGAGAGAGGGAGGCAGATAAAGCCTATCTGTATAGATTTATCTATTCTAATTTTGAAGATCTAGGATTACACACACTTGTGTAGAATAGCAACGTACAGATAGATAGTACTCCTTAGCAATTAAGTTAGAATAGGTAAATTCAGTGAAAGCTCGCGATAACGTGCCCCGCGATAACGCAAATACGGATACAACATGATCATAAGTTGGCTCCCCTTTAAGGCCATGGATACGCCAGGTTGCAAATGCAAGTCGTTTTCTGCCCAAGAGAAGTTGTACGCCCTGGATCAACTAAAGAAGGGCAAACAAACTCAGCTTGCTAGAGATCTAGGAATTAATAAGTCCACTCTGTGAGGGTGGAAAAAAGAAGAAAAGCTCCGTAGCCTACCCCGCATTCTTGAAAATGAAACTGGTTTACAGTGTAAAAAGGTCAAGTTTGCTAATGACGAAAGGCTAGATTCAGCCTTGTACCAATGGTTTGTCCAGGCTCGCTCAGAAGGAGTTCCCATTTCTGGCCCTATTCTGAAAGCTCAAGCAGAGAAATCTGATCGCCTTATCAATGGAAATGAATCCAAATTCAAGGCGAGTAATGGCTGGCTGGACAGATTCAAGAAAAGGCACACTATAAGCCAAGTTCTTGTGTCTGGGGAAATCCGTTCAGTTGATAAAGAGGCTGCCAATTCCTACCCAATTGAGCTTAAAAAGTGTTGGAGGAAGGTTGCTACACAGCCGATCAAGTTTACAACTGCAACGAGACTGGTTTATGCTTTAAAATGTTACCCGATCACACCCTCGCAACCAAGACTGATTGATAGTCACAAACAAGAAGGCTTTAAGCAGAGGAAGGACCGAGTCACTCTCTTGTTTTGCGTCAACAAGTCTGGCAGCCACAAAGTCAGACCTCTGATGATCGGAAAAGCGAGGTCTCCCAGATGTTTTCATCATGTTAATATGAAGGCCCTTCCCTTTGAATACACCAACAGCAAGAATGCATGGATGAACAGATCCATATTTGAAGACTGGTTCCATAAAACATTTGTGCCAGCCATTCGGGCTCATTTGCAAAAACTCAAGCAGGAGGAAAAAGCTCTCCTCCAGCTGGATAATTGCCCTGCCCACCCCCCTGCAGAAAATCTTTTCAGTCGTGATGGCAAGATTAAAGTCTGTTATCTCCCAAAGAACACTGTCAGAAATCCAGCCACTGGACCAAGGCATCATATCGGTATTTAAGCAAAACTATCACCGTGAAATGATCAAGCGGATGGTAGCAGATAACAACTCCTCCGTTGACACATCACTCAACTTGAAAGAAATCTGTCACCTCGGTGGGAAAGCCTGGGATGCTATCTCTGCACGTTGCATTGAACGATGCTGGATAAAGGGTCTTGGTCCAGCTATTCCGTCATCTACACATGATGATGGTAACGACAACTAGGCTGAATTTACAAGATTAACTGAAGACTACGTACGTTTAGCCAAAGAAGCACTCAGAGAATATGAGCACAGTTATCATGATATCCTCAACTGGTTTTCAGCAGATGACATCTGCCCCATATATGAACACATGTCAGATGACGAAATAATTGCAAATGTCAGCGGGAAGAATGAAGCTGCACCACCAGAGGCCAAAACCAGCGGCGCTAATGACGACAACGACGATGATGGCACCTCAACTCCCCCACCAAAAGTGTCCGAGGCAGTAAAGCACCTAGAAGCCAGTTTGAGGTGGCTGGAAACTCAAGACGTGGACAGCATTAAAATCCTCCAGCTCAGAAGCATTCTTGACTTTGCTAGAAGCCAGCAGTCTGTGGCAAATAAGCAAACCACACTAGATATCACTTCTTTTTATAAAAAAAAAAAAAAAAAAGCTGAAATTTAAAATTACTGTATGGAGTCATGCAACCAGATTGACTTTGCACACTGTGCAATGATTACAGTAGTACCTGTAAAGTCAATTTCACGTTTCTTTCATGTACTGTACATGTAATTAAATTACTACTTTTGTGTTTAAAACACGCTGGGATAACCGTTGTTTGTGTTTTATTTTTTTTTGTTTTGTTTTACAAGACTTAAACTGACCGGCTTGAAATGGTACAGTAAATTTTCGCAACCCCACTATAAAGCGACCCTGCATTTACCGTGATCGATTTTTGTGGACCCCAATCATCGCGTTATAGCGGGGTTTCACTGTAAATGCAGTGATTAGGTATACAGGACATTTTACAATGCATATCTGCGCTCGCGCGCGCGCGCTCTCTCTCTCTCTCTCTCGATAAAATGGAGATTAGTGAGATTCTACTCTAATCTTCAAAACAACCTTATGAAGTAACTAGTATTTATCTCTTTCACATAGGAAAACTGAGGCACATAACAGATTTGTCTGAGGCCACAGGAGGAGTCAGTGTCAGACCTGGAACTAGAAGTCAAGAGTTTCTTGCTTCCAGTCCCATGCATTAACTGCTACACTATGCCCAACTCCTAGCTTTTGAATTTTGTGTGATAAAACAAAGGCAGATCAGCTCAAGCATTAGGATAGGTGATGTTTCTCGTATGAAAACTAAGCCTCTCTTTGTGATCAGGCCACTGAGGCAATGTTTAAAGGTGTAACTGTTATAACTGAAATGTATTTCAAAGATACATTGGGGAAAATTAATTCTGTACTGTATTTACAGATACTGCTGCGCCAGACTGTAGCTCTCAAATGTATGACCCTTCTCCTCTTCCTCCCTCTATACTATTTCCTGGGGTGTTCTCACACCTTGTATATTTTCAGCTTCCATCTTTATAATGAGGACTCATAAATCTGCCTTCTCCCTCCTCAACTCTCTCCCCCTCCATCACATCTTAGTCTGTCCCTCAGACATGTTCTCCTGGATATCTTACTATGAACTTAAATTTAACATGGCTGAAATTACATCTAATCCTTCCTCCCAAACCCTTCCCACTCCCTGCTTTTTCTATCCCCATCAACAATATCACCATCCTCCCACTCAGGTCTGTAACCTGGGAGTCACTGTCTAAGCCTCGCTTTCCCTTGGTTCACACATCCAAGGCTGTGTCCAAATATTGCATTTCTTCCTCCACAGTATTTCTAAAATCAGATACTCCATTTCTATCTAAAACCCGGATGCAAGTCCTCCTCTCCTATCAATTACTACCATCACCTCCTATCTGGCTTCCCTATTTCCCCGTCCCCCCACACCTGCTATGATCATCTTCCTGGCCATAGCTCTCCCTCTCTGAATCCTATCACTGGCTTCCTCTGTCCCACCACATCAAGTTCAAAATCTTTGCCCTCACTTTCAGACCCTCTGCTATGGTCTCCCACTGATGCCAGCCTTGACTACTTACTTCTCTCCCACTGCTTCTCATCATCTTCCATGCTGCCACTTATGCATGAATGCCCATCCCAAACTGATCTCCCAGGCCACTGCTTCCTCCTCCTTCAAACCCCTCCACAAACAGCGCTTCTTTTGTGCCATCTACATAAGAGGTCAAGGGGTAACTGGGTACAGGCATACAATTTTATATACCTTAGTTTTTTCATAAGAAATGTATGTAATACACATTAAAACTGTGCATCGTTAATTGCATCCCCTTTGCCACATATCCTCCTTGTCCTCCAAGACTGTAAGGATGAAATCACTGACTTTAATGGGGCCAGGATTTCACACAAGCTTTTTTTGGGGTAGGTTCTATGTCTTCCTATCCATTTGAATTGTAGCTAGGACAAGTAGTTCCTAGTCTGAAGGGAGTTCTCTTAGGTGCTAGTGCAATATAAATAAGAACTAGCTTTATCCTGAGTGAAAGACACAAAATTAGGTTCAGAGCAAACTGTTTGTGCATGTTAAAGATAACTGTATAGCATTTCAAAGTTCTCCAACATCTCCACTCCAGGAATAAATAGTAAAATACAAGCAGATTGTGAGGGCTGGAAGTAATACTAGGTCCGAAATGAGTGGCTTACACAATTAAACCTCCTACCTCAAAGTTTTCAGGTAGAAGTTTAAATTGTGTATCTGCGTAATCCTCCTGTGTGTATATAGGGTTAAAATCTCTCTGGTCTCCTATTTTTATGACAGGTATATGTAGCTATTTTGGCTCCAGATGTGTACCAAGAGATTCCAGTATACTAGCTACCTTAGAAACATTGCTGCATTTTTTAAAGCTTTTACAAACCTATTCAGAAATTTTAATACATTGATTTACTAATAGTTCAGAGCAGTATGAGGTGTCTAAGTTCATATCTGATTATATTTACTAATCCTATTAACAATTTTCCTTTTGTTTATATAAAGGATTGAATCTTGTAATTAAAACCCTTGAACCTATGTACTTACAAAAAGTCTAGTTCCCCTCACAGAGGTATAAATCACTAGTCTATGGATCTGGCCCTCTGTAAGGGAAATGTATAAATCACTAGCTGAGGATCTAGTCCAGCAAGTCAAAGTTAATGTACAATTATTGATACTTGACATTCTAAAATTCATATAGCACAGGAGGTTATAAGTATCCTTAATTCTGAAATGATTAAGTTGACATTTTTAAAACTAGACAGGGCAGCTTCAATATATAATGTTATCTTTAGAATTAAAGAGAATTTGCCAGGTTTCATTTTGCATCATTATACAAATCCATTTTACTTGCACTTTATCTGCTATAATGAGCCATTTCCATTTTTTACCTGCATCGGTGAGATGACTGGTCTTACACAAGAGATCTAATTTTCTGTTCCAAACACACAAATCACTCCCTCCAGATAACCATACATCCAGTCTTTGAAGAACTGTCAAACACTGCAGAACAAAATCAGATATATGGCCCTTACAAAAGTTCTTTGGGGAATTTTTCAGTGAAATGATTATCAGCTTTAGCTAGGTAAAACTGCAGGTACTATGAAATACATTAAACTCTTTCCTACAGAATACAGAAATCACTTGTGAAACATCACCATTTTTACTACAAGACTGTAGGGCCTGATTTCAGAGGTGTTCATCTTCCAAAGGTCCCACTGAAGGTGCTGAAAGCTAGACAAAGGGTGAAATCCTGGCCCCACTGAAATCAATTTCACAGTTTCAGATGTTTTTTGAGAATCTTTTTGGAGAATCTTTTTATAATGGAATAAATAAAATGGTTGCTCCCAGCTACTTCCTTTTATTAAAACCTTTGTTACTGCCTAGATCTCAGTCACCCAGTTACCTTTGAAGTAAGTGGTCTTAGCTAACTAAAAAGTAGGTTATTCATTTTAAAATATTCTGTCTTCACATATGTCTCACTAGCTTTCACTACAGGTGTATTTTTTATATATGTATAATACACACACACACACACACACACACACACACACACACACACACACACACACACACACACACACACACACACACACACACACACACACACACACTTGGACTTTTCTTTACCTTTACAGTGGAATGGAAGCATGACACTTTCTGAACTTGCCTGCCACTATTGCAATCCCAAACCTGGATTCATGTATTAAGGAAACACAAAAGGTCCTAACATGTTTCTCTGTTTAGTTTATAATTAAATGAGTTTGAGAAATAAAAATGTAGCGACACGGGTTTTCTAAATACTAACGTATCTTCAAAATTTGGACATTCTGAAATGACATTAACACTTGTTTGTTACATATTCGTTATTTTTGTGATAGGGACCATGTCTACTTGTGTATTTGAACAGAGGCTAGCACAACTGAGCCCCAGTCTTGACAAGGGCCTTTGGGTCCTAATATAATATAAACCATTGCCACCCACTCTGCTGCCTGGCTCATTGTTCCCTTTAAAATCAGTTGAATCTTCCTAAGATTTAAGGATACAATAACTGTCCTATCAGCAGATGCTGTTAAGATCAAATGATTTTTTTCTTCACAAGCACCAGATGAAGGAAATGCTGCAATAGCTGTGATTTTGTGCATGTGTCCATGTAGCTCAAATAACTTTTCTCCAGTCTGGGGGGAAAAAAATACAGCACATTAAGGGTAAAACTTTCAAAATCCACCCAATCCCAGTGAGACCTAAGTGACTTCTGAAAATGGGGACGTTGGGAATCTGTCACTTAGGTGCTATTGAAAAGGTTACCAAGATTTATTTATACCTAAATAAACCTGTTACTATGAATGTAGGGGAACACTATGAAAAACCTATAAATTTAATAACTGGAAGCACTTGAACATCTGTGTTTTAAGATGAATATTTCAGAATTTAACTTTCAGAAAATAACATATTTTAATGGTTTCATTTTTAGCTTAAATATTAGCCAATTTACTTCAGTATACTCTATTGACATCACTATTTCTCATTTGCTGGCAAAACAAAATCTGAAGGGGTTTTTTAAAAAAATAAAACCATCTGACTGTGTTAACATCTACTGTATGAAACTCAGTATTGTATCTATTGTCTACAACCACAACATGAGACGGTTTTAGCTTAATTACCTAGCATGAAAGTTAATTAGGGATGCAGAGACAGTTGAAATTGCACACTTGTGGATTAACAATATCATATTTTGGGTTTTTTTATTAAATACAAGTCACTTCAAGCATGTAAGTGTGCAGATGTAGAAAAATTGAACTCCAAAGTTGGACACCCACAAGTTTTACATTTTCACATACATTTCTTGAATACTGATTCTCTCATACACCATTTTCTGTTTCATATTAGAGGGTTATGAAACGTCTTCCATAAGAAATGTTATACTTACTTGCTTTTTCTGAAGAGTTTCAGTTAAGGAAAGTTACAAGCTCCCCTGTTCCTATTTTAAGTTGCACTGTTGTAAATGTTAACTTTTTTTCAAGAGGTCTTCATAAAAAGTTCAGTCTCTGAGCTTTCTCTCTGCCTCACTTGAAGCTTAACATTCAGACTTCAGACAGTTCACTGATCTGCCTTTCAGTCTATTAAATATCTAAGCTACTTACAAGGCATCCTCTGAAGCAATTCTAACAGACAACCTGGAAGATACTTACAATCTCATCAAAAAATGTGAAGGTATAGGGAGAAAACAGCATGTTTGTTATTATTGGAAGTATCACCTCTAAAATGCAGTATTCCTGTGGCAAGTGTTACTGTTCAACAAAATACTTTAAAAAGATGGAATGGGACCTGTATCATGGCAAGCAACTAAGAGCTCTTTCCCTCTTATTAACTCCATGGAAGGGACGCTGAAGTCAGTTCTTGTATTGGGCCCCAATTCTGCAAAGATTTGCACATGTTCTTAACTTTACACTCTGAGTAGCCCCATTTTAATTAATGGGAGTAGGCGGACTTCAAAAAGTTACTCTCATGCATAAGAAGTGCTTAACTTGTGCCAAGGCTTCCAGGACTGAGCCCTGGCACCTCTGGGCTTGGTAGTTCATAATACCCTGGCACCTTTGGGCTTGCAGAGTCAGTTATGGAAGGTAAAAAAAAAAAAAAAAATTGCTTTAGCCCCAGTACCTCTTCCATTACAAATTAAGCACTGTGTGTAAGTCTTTGCAGGACTGGGGCCTCACCATGTTGTCTGATATTGAGAGGTTCAGCAATCAACATCTTAACAGCTACTGAGAACATTTTAACTTATGCTTTCAATACTTCATCTTGCACTGAATATTTTCATACTCATTTTTACTTCTCTTTTGAGACACTCAGTTTCACATCCTACTTTTCTGAAGCTGAAACGTCCTTGAATTGTTTTTTATTTATGTTCAATTAGACATGTCTATAAAACTCTACTTATTTGTACAAGGCTAAGACTCTCTTGGACTGATTCTGCCCTTGCACCAATTTTATATTATGCTATCCACAGCTCAACTAAACTTCAATGGACTGATTCTTGATTTAGATCAGTTCAAGAGCAAAATCAGCTCCCCACATTCCCACTCCTATCCACATCCTTATTACAGAACATAACCCATTCAAAAACTAAACTAACCTGAGCATTCCACAGAAATACAATTCCATCATCTCCTGCGGATGCAAATCTGGTAAAGAACAAAGAAAACAAAACCAATAAAGAAAATGATATCGATTTCCAGTATGATGCTATGCACCAATAATCACTACTTAAACAGAGCAAATTATTTCATTTATAAGGAGAGAAATCACACTTTGATTTTACTAATGATCTGAAGCATAAAAAGGTACCTTTAAGCCTCAAATACTGTATAGAAACCAAAATCACTGACTTTATTAATAAGCAAAAGTGAAAACTTTCTCACATTACATGCTTAATATTCTCATTGTTGAGAATATTCTTTACTGTGTTCTAAGTATTTTGTCACTATTCCAAATAGTAGCCTGTACTACAGAATACAGTCTTCTTACTGCTTAGGTTTAATATTGGGGAATGTTGTGGGGGAGGGGGGAAGAGAAGGTCAGATCCAATAAAGTCAAATCATAGTCTATTAGCCGCCTTATCTAACCAAGTAATGGAGAGCACTATATATAACAAGTTACACAGCATGAGGGTTAAAGTCAGGCCAGGCATACATGAATCTTACATCACCACTTTTTTTTTTTTTTTAAACTGACTGTACAAAAGAACTCAAGGGGATTGTACATATGCTGCTATGCATCACACCTGCTGAAATCCAGCTAAATCCTGCATCTACACTAGGAAAAAGCAGGTGAGTTTAGGTTCTGTTTTACCTAAACCCAACTAAATTTGACCTGTTTCCTTACCTAGAGAGCACCTCAGTAAACGTGGCTAAGCACTGTCTACACTAGAGGTTTACTGTCAGTGCAGCTGCACTATTGCTAGAGTGTGACTTTTCCTAGTATTGATGCATCCTGTTTAAGGAAAGTGGCCAACCTCTGGCAACTGAAAACAGAAATGATATGATCTGAAGACATCTGCATCTGGCTCTTGACTGGGGATACAGCTACATTTTGAATTTTTAGTAGTTCTACACCGCAGCCCAGGATTAAACACAACTAAGCAACAGATGTGTGCTTGAACAAATGTTTGTGTAGTCTTTTTACACTAGAACTTGAAGTCCTCTCAAAAAGTTAAAAAAAAAACAAAAAAAAAACCAACAACAAACCTAAAAGGTGATATTTGTGAGAGATGGAGTGGTGAGATAGGGGTGGCGGGAAGGAATTGTAACCCCAAAACTTAACCATACTAAAACCACAGTCATTTTTGGGTGTATTTAGCCACCATTAATTAAAAGCAGAACACCACATAGCTAGGAATAATTGTCAGGGTTTTCATAGGCAAGGCCAAATTGCTGCAGTTGCAGCTTTGCTAATCAAAAGTTAAAAAATTAAAAACCATAAAAAAATAGCAACCTTGGTTCTAAATACCCCCTAACAACTTTTTTATTATGACTAAAAATATTTAAAATCCTTAACAAATAACTTATTTTTATTAGCAAAAACTTAAATTGGTAACCCAGTAAGGCTTATTATAAATTCTGTTTTATAAAATTTAGGTGTAAATATAAACACCACTGAGCAGTCTGAGGGAGCTTTTCTTCAGGCAAGTAGGTGTCCCCTATGGTTTACTATGTTTGGGGTGCTCTGAACCTGTTGCAATAGTGCATAGATGTGTACGCTTAAAACCTAATAAAGTAGTTTTAGGTAAAAGCACTCTGGTTTGTAGCAATCCTTTATCAAACGGAAGAGCTGTGCCCCATTAACTTATTCCTGACACTTTGCTTTAAAAAAAAAAAAAATTCCACTGTTTTGGATTCAGAAAACCCTGGGTAACAGTGGTGGAAAAGAGGGGACAGTCGGTACAAACAGTTTGTTGTGCTACAGGGAGGAGATGGCAGAACAGGGTTGCAACTTGTAAATTTCCACGTTGTAATCCGCAAGTTGATTTACGGATACATTCCATTTCTGGGGCTCAGGCTGGTAGCCTGGTCAAGTAAGAAAATGTAAAAAAAAAAAAAAACCCAACTTTTTTTATTTTTGTAGATAACAGCTTTTGACAAATTTTGTACAAAAATATGGTAATGGACCCTGGAATTTTCACTCGCCCTGGGGCATTCCTGCAGCCCTAAGCAAATGGTATCCATAATAAATAAATAAAATAGATCAGTTAAAGGCAAGAGTAAAGGACTTAGAAGTATAGGGTTCACACTCACACTCACACACTAGCCTAAAAGCAGAATCAGACACCCTTTGGGCTACCACCCTGATTCAGGCAGCACAAACAGTGACACTGCACAAGCAAGTATATGACCGAGAGAAAGAAGTTGGAACAGGAAGTTTCTGACTTCCAAAAGCAAACTAACAGAAGCAAGGGTAGAGCCTTACTGAAGGAATCCCAGGATAAAACCCAGGCAGGTCACAGCGAATGTAAGAGAAAAGTTGTGCTCTCAGAGCCATGTTGGGAGAGCAGAAGGCAATAGTGACTGTGATTAGAGGAAGCCGTAGCTTGTGGAAGGGAATGGGTCAGAAGAGGACCCTGATTTGTAGCCTGGTTGCAATTACGAGAGAAATAATCCCCTTATGATGACTGAACAAACTTTCTGCAGTGGGGTTTTAGGACCAAAAGGTTTGCTAAAGTGATATTTATAATTACTTTTTAGGTGTGGTTCAGTTTAATTACCAATTGCTTTTTTTATATTGGTTTGAATTATATATGCCCTGACTAAATTGGTAAAGGAGGGCTTTAAAACCCATAATTTTATACTGTTTGTTTTATGGGGGTTTTGGAGAAGCCTTTTTTGTTATATTGGACTGCATATTAACCATTTTATTAAGGCATTATTTAATTATTAAATATTGTATTTTTCTTAAATTTTTTGAGGACTCAGGGCCTTTGAAGTGCAGGGCAAAAGCTCCCATCCCCTTTCTGGTGTCATTGTTTGTAGCTTTGCCTCCCCCAGACTTTTTTGCCCAATGTTTGGGGGGTGTAAAGAATTGTTTTAGCCTAAAATTAATTTGCTTTTCCCCTGGTGCTGTCCGCTTGGGGATGTCAGTCCATAAATGGACACATTTGGGCTTACTACAATTAAATAACAGCCTGTCGATTCCCACCCAGCAACAACCATATCCATCTGGGTAGCTTCCAATTTCTCCCCCATGAATAAATCCACTCCCCCACGCTATTCCCTTGTGTATACATGAGGATGGTGGTATTGCCACTGAAGTGGTAAGGATTCCGTAGTCACCAGCATAGACCATTTGCAACCCAAACCATAACGCTGCCAGTTCTCGCTTATATCCATGCTAAGATTTACTTTACTAAGGGCTGGTTCACACTAGGGGGGAGGGATCGAACTAAGATACGCAACTTCAGCTACGTGAATAACGTAGCTGAAGTCGAAGTATCTTAGTTCGAACTTCAAAGCACTTACCACGGGTCCACACGCGGCAGGCAGGCTCCCCCGTTGACTGCGCTTCCTCCTCTCGGCGAGCAGGAGTTCCGCTGTCAACCGTGAGCGCTTCCGGGATCGATTTATCGCGTCTAGACAAGATGCGATAAATCAATCCCAGAAGATCGATTACTACCCGCCGAATCAGGCGGGTAGTATAGAGGTACCCTAAGTGCAGTAAAATTAAAAGGCTTAAAGTGGGGTCATATTCGTCCAAGGGGCCTAAAACAGTGATCCATTTTTCTGGGACGTTGGGATTAGTAATGATGCCAAGGGTATTGTTTATTTTACATTTTATTATTGTTTATGGGATGTTTCCCCATGCCTTGAATACAATAGGTTTCAGATTTACACCACCAAAGGAGCAGGTCTGCAATACAAACACCAACAAAAGCAGTATACAGGAGAGCACTGTTTCCCAAAAAAAAAAAAAAAAAAGTAGCATTTACATGGCTAATGATTTAAAACACAAAGCAATACAAACTTCCCCTCCCTGTATAGCAGGAGGTACCACTAGATATTTAAGCTTAATTTTTATGTAGATGTATTGGGTTTGATGGGGGGGTTTTCTGGGAGGAGGGAGGCTTTTGAACTTTTAATTGTGCTTTGAGTCCCCACTTGGGGCTCAACAAATTCATCAGCACTAATTTACTCAAGGCTTGCTAGGACTGGACACATGACTGTTATTAATTTTGCTAGTGAGTACGTGTTTTATTGGAAAGTAGTGGGCACCAGATATTCCGATTGCTGCAAAACCCTAACTAGTGCCAAAACCACCTTTTCACAGGGGGTGAATTCCCTCTTTACCGCACTGGAAGATTAGGAGGCATATGCCACAGGGCAGAGCCCTGTACCATGGTTCTGACTTAGTACAGCTCCCATCCCCCTCCCAGTAACTGCCGGCAGCAGCACAAACAGTGGTCCCACCAGGGGACATGCAAAGGCTGGAGTTTGAGCTAAAGCTTATTTTAATTGAATCATGGCTTCCTGCTGTTGAGAGTCCCAGTCCCACTCTACTCCCTTCTTTAACACTTAGGAAATACGGCACTGGGGCTGTATGTGTTGTAACTATTGTGCTGATAAAACTCCAGTCCTATCAATTTGGGGCTTTCAATATGCACTATATTATTTTTTTTTTAAATTAGACTGAGTACAGACTGCAGATTCACCTGCCAATTTCACAAGAAAATTCGCCATGTAGTCTTCTGTCCTCTATCTGGTACAGGCCATTATCAGAGGTTTCAGAGGAAAATACAAGGAACGCCATAATGGACAAATAGGGAATAATCTGCCTATAGAGGAAGTTTCTTTCAAATTTTAGGCACAAGTGGCTGATTTATATTTGAAATAAGGAGGGATTCTGTCCCTTCCAAACTTTTACCCAATAATATGAATGTTCTAATTATCCATAAAACTATTTTTTTAATCCTAATCTGGTTTTAGCCATTATGATATCCTGCCACAAGGCAAGTCTATGTTGCATTTCAAACTTAAATATTTTCTTGCTCTTGTATTAGACAATAGGTAGGCCTAATGTAGCTTGTCCTTACTATCATTGTTTGATATACCTCTATCAAGTCCCCACTTCATCTCCTTTTTTTAAGTGAACAGACAATCTTTTCAATCTCTCCTCATTTGGAAGTATTTCCATGTCTCTCTTAATGTTGGTTTCCCACCTTTGGGTACCTTCTATTTCTGCTATATCTTGTTTGAGATGGGGTGGCCAGAACCAAACACAGTAGTCAGCCACTCACATTTTGGACATGAGCACTTTAAATATGGAAACCACCTATCCTTCAGTTAATGGTAGGACACTGATACTTGAGCAAAGATGTGAAAAGAAACCTGACCTTTGAAGGAGAGGGCATGTGTAATTCATCAAGTATAACATGTACAGGGTGGTGGTTGTTCGTTTTTTTTTTTAAAGGATTTATTTTTAAATATAAAGATATCTGTAGGATGGCTGGTTCTACAGTATACATTTTGTTCACCAAGCTGGAGTTTCATGGGTCACCTGATTCTTTTCCAGTCATGATCACCATCCTCTATAACCTTGTCTGCTTCCTGGAGGAGCAAGGAATGGTCAAATGAGCAACAAAGAAAGCTATTCTTAAAATGTGTTATGAACTCGGTTTAGTTTAATATGTCAAATGCTAGGGTATTACATGCAATTTTCTATCCATTTTTTGGAAGACTCTTGCTGAGGCTTACCCTTCTTTAGTGATCTTCCAATCAATATGACCCTCACTTCATGTTCAAAAAATAAGAAAGAAACAAAGAATAAAGCAGCTGTCGGTTAGGTTGATACAGGATTTATTTAGTATCTTCAAAAACCAATCTGAGAAAATTTTCCACTCACTGGTTTTAGCCGAGCCACTGAGAAAACAAGAAAATCCTCCTGCAAAATTCTCAATAAGATATTATCTAAAGACCTGAAGCGTGAAGCCTGGCTTACAACAGTTAACAAAAAAACACAATGGGATAGCTTCAAAAACTAAATAAAAACATTTCAGAAACTGAATACCAATACTAATTTTATTGAGGGGGGAGAGGGGAGGAAGCAGGTGAAAAATTCTCAGCTATTTAACTACTATATTCATGCTAAATTAAAAAAAAAAAACCCAATAACTATCCATTGAAGCAAACTAATATTCTGAGAGTTTGAACTGTTTAAACACCTAAAAGACATTACTGTAACTTATTTCTTAACCATATCTGACTTGTTATCCTATCCTCCAATTTACTAGTCCATGTTTTTTACATTGATTATTATTTGTTTAGTACTGCAATGTGTTTGATACAGTGCAACAAAGACAGTCCTCTCCTGAAGTAATAGAGGATTTGTTAGCATCAGCAGGTGCCTCTATTCTGCCTCAGGATGCTCCAGCATTTCTACTATAAAGCCAGATTTTCAAAGATTAATGAGATCTATTCAGTATATATTCTGAAAATATGTACTGTGAAGAAATATTTAAAAAATTAGTCTGAAATTGCTGTAATGACTACCCAAATCACCAGAAAAGAACCTTAGTTTTATTGAATCTGTGACCTATTTTAATGCTACTTGGAAAAATCAATTAGAAGCTGCATGTATTTCCTTATCTATAATAGTTCTAACACATGCTTAATTTAAAATATGTATCCTGTGGACCTAAAGAAGTTTGTCCCTTTTGTAAATATTTTCAGAATTGTTAGTTCTGTGCAGCTGCATTCATCCAGACACTAGGAGGGAGAGAATCTTCCCCCAACAAAGTGCCTGTACCCTTGAGGAAAGTGCACTGAGCTGAGAGAAGGCCAAGAGTTGAAATCTCACGTCTGCTGCTTGCTATTTTAGATTTCTAGGCACTTTGCAACCCTTATTATTGAGCAAAGCTCTACCCTATTGCACAAATAATTTAACTGCGAGATGGTACAAGATCACTTCAGGCAAAGGTGGGAATAAAAGCCAGGTCTTCAAAATGTCAGTGCCAAATCTTTCACTCACCCACACTGCTTTCGGAATGACCATGCCAAGTCAGTGGGTACGTCTATACTACCCGCCTGATTCGGCGGGTAGCAATCGATCTTCTGGGATCGATTTATCGCGTCTCATCTAGACGCGATAAATCGATCCCGGAAGTGCTCGCCGTTGACACCGGTACTCCTGCTCCGCACGAGGAGTAAGCGGAGTCGACGGGGGAGCCTGCCTGCCACGTCTGGACCCACGGTAAGTGCTGTTTAGTTCGAACTAAGATACTTCAGCTACGTTATTCACGTAGCTGAAGTTGCGTATCTTAGTTCGATCCGGGGGGTTAGTGTGGACCAGCCCAGTGTGCTTGCCTCTCAGGTCTGTAACCACTGGTCTAACCAGGAGACCACACTCCCTTCCTAGAGCCCAAACTTCACCCCAAACAGTTAGACGAGATTATAAGTAAATTAGAACTGGGCTGATAATGAAAGGGTTAGGGAGTACATGAATGAAGGCATGAAGCTGAGAATGAGAAGAGGAAAAAGGATTGGGAGATGCAGAGGGAGTTGAGAACAGAGACAGGAAGAAATCAGAGGAGACAAGGGATGAGGAGGTTATGTAGGACTTTGAAAGGGGCTGCTAGCTTCTTGTGGAGCTAGAATGAGGTACTGAAAAAGGAAACCCGTGACAGCTTGCTGGGTAAAAGATGACAATGGTCAGAGCAGTGGGAGAGGAAGACTATTTTGGCAGCAGCATTTTGAATAGACTGATGGGGTGAAAAGCTAGAAAGGAAGTAATCCTTGCAGTAACCAAGATTAAATAACAATGCACTAAATTTTCAACAATGGGTACAGTGAGAAAGAGATGGATTTAGGCAGTACTAAAATTAGGAGATATGGAAGACTTCCCAAGAGACCAATATAGTTGGAGAAGGAAAGAGGTTGTGGGCCTACGAGACGGAGGGTATGATAAAGGAAAGGCAAGTAATTCATTTTCAGATAAATCAATTTTGAATAAACATTGGGACATCTTGGAGATGTCAAAATACTGTATACCATTTGGGGTATTTGACTACAAAGAAGATACTGGAGAATTGGAAAAGGTAAAGAAAGGGGCAGCAATAATGTGAAAGCAATAAAATCCCAGGATGTGTGTGCTTTACAAATCACACAACACCCTCTAAAATAAGGAAGCATTAGCCCAATTTTACAGGAAACTGAAGCACAGATAGCTCCTCTTTGACCTTAGTCCAGCCACTTAGTCTATGTGGCAGTTATAGGAGCAGATCCTGAAACCTGAATGCTCAAGAAGCAAAAGTTGCAGGGGAATGTTTACATTCAAAGCAAAAAGTGATTTCACTGAAATTTAATGTTTTACTGCACATATTTGCATTAATTTAGAGATAAATTACCCGATATTTAATTTCTGGCATAAAAATGATTAAAATATTTCTTAATTTTCATAAAATATTTCTTAATGTTTCCTTATGATGTAATACAATAATTAGAAAAACAACCTCTTACCTGCAATCATCTATTTGTACTAGAAATCTCACTATATCATGATGACCTTTCAGTACAAGGAGCTCAGTGTAGGGATTCTGTATTTGTTCTTCACCTAAACTCTGCACAGATGATTTCTAAAAATCCATCAAGAGAAATCATGAATACTTCAATTTGTATGTATATAATTCATTTTTAATTAAGTCTTCTGCCATATCTACCATAATGTATGTGTATAAAATACATTCACAAATATATCATTCATATAAGTAAAACTTAGTTATGTTAAATTCATGTTTGGGGCCATCTGTTCCCTTAATGGAAACTATAACAAGGGATTGCCTCCTATTTATTTAAATTAGGTAGATTATTTTATGGAATGTACTTTGAGAAAAAATCTAATAAACAATAGTCTCTTGTTGTTTTTAGTCATGGTGTTAACCATTTGCTTTCTTTAGTTATTTAACAGCTATTGTCTGGAATCCTCTTCCTGTCCCAATAAACTCTGCCTTTAAATGTCTCGTTAAACTGCATTTTTCTGAGAGGGCTGTAAACCCTATAGGACGTCCCCTCTTACCAATAGTTTCATTTTAAAAATTGATAGACAAGTTTAAAACAAACAAGAAAAAATGCTTTTAGACAGGCACTACATGTTATCCCTTGGACTTAATATCTTGTGATAAGGTCCCAATAGCTTAGTAAGATTCAAAAAATGGCTCTATTTCTATAAGAAGAGCATCTGCGGTTACCTCATCTGGGCTAATTACAAGGGCTATCATTCATGCTCATGAAATAAGCAGATCACCAGCCGGGGCCAGCAAGATACTTACTTCATAGCATACTATTGCATCACTAGATGCATGATGTTGATGGCAGTTCTCTAACTTTTCCTTATTTGGTATAAGCTACTATGAGCCATTGGCTTGCTTCAGTATGGCAATTCTTGTGCTTCAATCATCCACCATTTCTGGAACAACTCAGTAGTGTGCAATTAGGGTGACCAGACAGCAAATGTGAAAAATCAGGACGGGGGTGGAGGGTAATAGGAGCCTATATTTAAAAAAAAATAAAAAAAAGACCCAAAAATCGGGACTATCCCTATAAAATTGGGACATCTGGTCACCCTATGTGCAATTGTTTTATCCGATGTCCTTCCTAGATACCTTGAAATCTTGTGGCAACTCAGTGACAGAGTACTCTCATGGTTACAGCTTAATTTTTCTAGCAAATGTCAACGTCTTCATACTTTCAGGACTGCCTCAATATTCTTTTGAGACTCAGAAAGGACCTATTATTTTACAGCAGCACTAAAACATCTACTGGACAGACTGTGTAGCTTCGAGAGATAGCTATCTTTGTCACAGACCAATCACATGTCTTGCCCAAGGTCACTTGGCAGAGCCAAGAATAGAGCCCAGGTCTCCCAGTCCAGTCTTCTATCCATTGGACCACAGCTTTAAGACCTCTACAGTCCTGAGACTCGAGAAGCTCAGTCTCACCCTTCTTTATGGGCACGGTTAGTATTAAAACAGCAACACAATCACTGAATGACAATCAGGGCTCGGATTAGGGTGAAGGGACATGGAGAAATACACAATACTAAAACGTTTTAAGGTGCCATTTTGCAATCCCCAATCTTTCATTTTTTTAAACGAAGTCTCTGCCTTTTGAAGGTTTGCTGGGCAAGCACTAGGACTCTTCCAAGATCCAGCCATAAAATCTCATTGGGATGCCCAAAGTAAGACCTCACCAGCAGCAGGTTGTTTTCTGAACAATCTAACGTGCTTTACTGGCTTCTTGGGTTTGATACCTGCCTCACTGAGGTTGGGCCATATCAGGGGTCTCAAAGTGGGGGGCAGGACCCCTCAGGGGGTTGCAAGCTGGCAGCCTCCACCCCAAACGCTGCCTTGCCTCCAGCATTTTAATGGTGCTAAATCTATTAAAAGGTGTTTTTAATTTATAAGCGGGGGCGGGGTCGCACTCAGAGGCTCGCTCTGTGAAGGGGGTCACCAGTACAAAGCTTGAGAGCCACTGGGCTCTACCCAGGGGCTCTGCTGCTGGGTTTCTCACTGGGCTCTGTCGTGCGTGGGGACAAACATTACGGGGTAGTTCTCTTCCAACTGCCCCTCCCCTAGCCCCGCCCCCTGTCCGTCTTCGGTTCACTCGCGCGCTCTGGTCCCTCCTCCCAGGGGCAGGGGCAGGGCTGCTGCTTTACCTCGGAGAGTCCCTGCGGCTCGCGGCCGCCTCCCATCAGCCATCGCAGCATCGGGAGTCCAGCCGGGCCGGAGTGAAATCAGCGCCTGGGGAGGGGCAGCTCGCCCGAACAGCCCCCTGACGCTTGGATTTTGACCCTCGCTGGCTCCCGTACGTGGGGCTGGCAGCGCCCAAGAGCAAACTCGCTTCCGCGCGCCGCCCTGAGGCCCCGGCTCGAGCTCGGGAAAAAGTCCTTATTAATCGAAATCGCACCGCGACCGGGCGGCCGAAGCTCTGTGGCTTCCGGTGGCGTCTGCCGCGCTTAGCTCCGGAGCCAGGCAAAGGGCTAAGAGTGCCGAGCAACTGATCAGCCCATTGCTCCATTGTTCCCTCTTAATTCAGCTCCTCTCCCAGCTAACTAACGAACAGCTTTCAATCTCTCTTCAGACAAGACTTTTTCCGGGCCCTTGTTCATTCTCATCACCGTCTCTGACCTCCGGCCCCCCCCCCCTTTACTTCTGCAATGTCCTCGGGGGGAAATATACTGCACACACTCTTCCAAATGAGGCCACACCATTGATTTATGTAAAGGCATATGTTTTGTATTGTTCACCGTCCCTTTCCTAACATCTTGACTGCGGGTGTACATTGAGCAGAGGTTTTCACTGAGCTGTCTACAGTGACATAACAAATTCCTTTCTTGAATTGATACCATTCATTTAGGGACCTGTAAGGGGTATGAGTACTTCAATTTTTTTCCTCCAATGTGCATACTTTGCATTTATCAACAGAGAATTGAATTTGCCATGGTGTTGCCCATTCATCTAGTTTGGTTATGATCTCTCTGAAGTTGCTCACTGTTCCCTCTGGCCCCGACTAACGTAATCAACCTTTGTCAACATTTACTATGTTATTTGAGGTACCACAAATTTCCCATATAGCCCGAATAGGAATAACTGGTATCTCTGATAGTATGATAATCAAATGCTGACCTTTTAATGGTGACCAATTTATGCATTGGACAAAAGTATTTGGGTCTGAAATGAGGCATTATGCCTTGTAAAAAGTAAAGTTAACAAGTATTGGTGAAGCCTGAAGGCGTTCAAAATGAAGGATACCACCTAATCTTTAAATGTTACATAACTGTATTTTATTCTCATAGTTATGTATGTGCCAGTTGGTAGAGTGTCAACCTTATCTATAGTTCCCGAACATTGGTGAGTTTTTACCAATCTTAAACAATTGACCTCAACCATAATGTGAACTCTGTATTTAAAGAAAAATGGCTTGTTATGCCAAATTGTTGCTGCAATTTCAGTGGGTCATTCCCGCAAAATAATCATTGGAACTAATTACATAAATTAAGTATGTGAGTGTTTGCACAGGATCAGACCCTAAAGGTGTCTTGATTAATGGTTGTTGATAAATTGTATAGTCAATCGCTTGACCACACTTTAGTTCATTATTTCATTATGAAATATACTCATTGTCAGTCAGATTTATTAATATGGTACAGGAAAAAGGTTCTATACAATACCAGTGTCCTAAGAGCAGTCCCATGCCACAATGTTACATTCATCTTATGCAGAAGGTATGCTCCCCAAGTTACACATTACAGCTGATATTATTTATGATTTTATAAATTACACATTTTTTTACACATCACTAAAATCCAACCCATCAGTTTCCCACAGTTCTCTAACTTGCTGTTCTGTTCCTTTCTTATGTTTGTTTTGGATACTAGCATTCCAGGTATTGGTTCGTGAAGGTACTTCCCTAGCTTGTACTAAGACATAAAGCAAATGTATCTTGATTTTGACAAATTTCCTACCTTCTTGTGCCATTGCTTACTTCAGCAAATGCAACGTGTTATGGAATACTTAACATAAGTGAACAGGATTATGATATATGCTAGATTAGGCTATATCACTGTTGCAATATTTATGCTTAATGTTATTGGTGCTTAATGTAATATGGTGTGAATAATACATATTATTAATATGATATATATTTATATGCTAGCTGTGTGTAACTTCTAAAATCGGGCAACATGGTAGATTGGTAATGCCCACACATTACTAGTCTCCAGCAGCTACTTGGTGTCTTCTGTGAAATGGCAAGGGAAGAGCAGTCTCAGCCCAGCTCCTCTTGAGGAGGCATGCACTTCACAAAAATACCACAGATGGCACTAATTGCAGCCCTTATTGGCAGTCTCAGCAGACAATGTAAGATAGACATAGAAATTAAACTATTTTACCCATACTGGCATCCCCGCCAGAGATTGCAACAGGAAGGGATGCTGTCACTGCACTAGCCAAGGAGGTGGTGAGCTCTCCTTAACCAAGCCAGGGAGAGGAGGCGGACGTCCCTTCTTTCTTTTAACAGAGGAGAGGTATGCTTCCCTCGCCCCCCCTTCCCCCACCATTCCCTGCCCTTACTTTAACCTCTACCTCTTGGTCTATGATGAACACGTATTGAGGAGGCGGTGTGGCGATATTTTCCCTCCTGCTGGCCATGTTGTACAGTACCTGCTGTGAATAAATACGAAGCTTTGGCCTTTATGGCTGTTCATCTGGTGCATTTCATGAGCATTACATTATTTTTTTTAAAGATCATTTAATAATAAATTCTTTAAAGCAAGAACTGGAAATTTGTCATCCACCTAAATGCAGATGTAAATTGAGCTAAGACCTTATATGTCATGCCCTGAATATGTTGGATCTGATAGAACAGAGCCTTTTGTCTTATAGCTTTCCTGACTTGGCTTTTGCCAGATCCATAATCAAAATTCTAATTTTGGGCACCTTTTTAATTCTCTCCTTAAACGAATACACACTCTGTTGCCCAATCTCTCAGATCATTTTCTCCATTACATGAATTTTGAATGGGCTGTGAAATTCTGGCCTGCTTTTCTAAAAGGCTTCTTGCCACCAGTTTTTGTATTCTAAACAGCAAATTTGTAGTACACTTCATGGACACCAGGAAGCACCAATGTAGGAGAATATTAAATTGAACTTCCTGTATGTATCCTTAATGGCTTTTCATTCATAATTACAATATTTGTAATGAGTGTACTAGTGATGACAGAAATCCACCAGAACTTGTTCCATTGCCTGATTTAGATGCACATTTTTAATTTAATGACTTATTAGTATCCACCACAGTCAGTCAACAGTGGATCATATTAAGGCTCTATACAATATGAGCATGGCATTTTTATTTTCTCACCATGTTATCCATGAAACAATCATTAATAATATGAAGCTGTTCATACAGTCATCTGCAATTCTATTAGTAAAGTTCAACTCAGGTTAGTTTACTGTCAGCATCTAGAAATTTACATGGATGAGTTTAATTGGTACACAAATGTACATGAACATATATGAACAAAATACACATGCATATGTATGCATAACTATAAGGCTTTGTCTACACTAGCACTTTTGTCAATACATCTTGTCAGTCAGGGTGTGAAAAAACACACCCCTGACCGACGAATGTTTCACCAACAAAAGCGCTGGTGTGGACAGCACTATGTTGGTGGGAGACAATCTCCCATCGACAGAGCTACCACTACTTGTTAGGGTGGTTTAATTATGCCAGCGGGAGAGTTCTCTCCTGCCAGCATAGAGCGGTTACACAGGAGTATAGCTGTGCCGCTGTAAGATCTGTAGTGTAGACATGACCTAATATATATACCCAGGAGTATGTATAATATGAGAACTGAGACAATTATTGAACAAATTATGCTGCTGCTTTTTCAATTTGTGAATTGTCTGCAACCATATTACAATTTTTTCATATTTATGTAGTTGAAATTATTCTCCAAATAATTTCTACAAATACCTTTTGCCTTGTAGATTGTGTGTGAGCAGTTTGAAGCAGGTACATAGAAACATTTGGAATCATGCTTATTTTTGAAGAGCTGAGGGGGAATTTTTGGGGAGTAGCAACTAGAAATATCTTTGAGGTTTAATCTGTTGCGTTTGAGCTTCAAAATCTACCTAATCCAGACAGTTCTTTTACAAGGTGAAAAGTGTCTGCAAAAATTTCACATTCCGCTAGTATCAAATTAAATCCGAAACATTTTACATGTTAAAGAACCCAAGGTGGACACAGACCAGTTCAGCACACAAATAGGAGAAGAATAATGGATACATTTCAGTCTAAGAAGTTTTAAAACGTACACAAATCAGTTATTCAAAATAACTATATTAATACATGACACTGACAAAAAAGAACTCTCCCACGTCTGTAAAAAGAAAATAATTATCTCCACTTTATCCACTTACCCCGGAAGAGATTAAATATTCTATTCTACATAGGTTCTTATGCTGCACTCCTCACTGTAGTATCAGAGCACTTTCTGGTTGTGCATTAGGAAATGTTACTAACATCTGTCCCGTGTTTGTTCTCTCATCCTCTCTCCAGGGGGAGTAGGGTGTTTGTTCATTTGTTTTTTAATATATATGTTGCTATGTATTTATATTCGAGGAGGCAAGTTCAAAGAAATGTGCCTGGCACTTGGAGTGGAAAGCAGTGAAGTTTGTCATGGTCCTTAGTTCCTGTGGGAGTTCATTCCACAGTTTCAGATGAGCCCCTAAGAAAGTTCTGTTTCCTGTACAGATGAGCTTTCCCCTTATTTTAGAGTGTTCCATTGTGCTAGAGGAGCAAAGTTATCAAGCAGAATCTTCAGCTATCCTGGGCCCGGGTCATGGAGCACCTTTAAGATGAGGACCAAGACCTTGAATTTGATTCAAAATTCTATGGGAAGCCAGCGTAGAGAGTGGAAGACAAATTTGATGTTCTAGTCGTAGCCTGTGTTACTGGGGAGACAGGCTGCAGCATTCTGTACTAGTTGGACTTTCCTAAATGCTGAAAGTTTCATGCCCAGGTATATCACATTGCTGTAGTCTAGCCGAGAGGTAATAAAGGCTTGAAAAACTGAGTCCAGGTCATTATCCACCAGGATGGGTCAGTCTTCTAGGCAATTGGAGATGGTAGACAATATTACTTGCGGATGCTGCTGTGTGAGAACCCAGCATCCGTTAGGAACCCTAAACTACAGACTGAATTGACAAATTGTGGGTGTGAACCTTCAGTCAAAAGAGATGTCACGGTGGCTGTAAACATTTCAAAATACAGTAAAAGCTGTTTTATTCGGCATGTGGAGGAACGGGGGGTGCCCGTAAATGAAAAATTCTGGTTAACTAAGAGGGAGGGAGTTTGGGTGCGGGGTTGGGGTGGGAGATAGGGTTTGGGCTTGGGCTCAGGGAGGGAGTTTGGGTGTGGGAGGGGGCTCGGAGCAGCGGGTTGGGGCATGGAAGAGGGTGCAGGGAGCCATATCCAGGGGGTATTCACCTTGGGCGACTCCCTGCAAGCAGTGACCTGTCCCAGGTGCTCCTAGGTGGAGACGCGGCGGTGGCTCCACGCTCTTTCCCCGCCCCGACCACTAGTTCTGCAGCTCCCATTGGCTGGGAAACGTGGCCATTGGGAGCTGCGGGGGCGGTGCTAGGAGCAGCCAAGACAGGTTGCCACTTGCGGGGAGCCACCCAAGGTGAGTGTCCCCCGGATCCGGCACCCCACACTCCCTCCCATGCCCCAACCTGCTGCCTGGAGTCCCTTGCCACACCCAAACTCCCTCCCAGAGCCTGCGCTCCACACCTCCTCCGGCGCCCCAACCCCCTGCCTGCCCTGCACCAACCATACTATAAACCAGAATTTCAATGAAGATCAGAAGTGCCAGTTTATAGAGCTTTCCAGCAGTAGCGTAGCCAAGGGGGGAGCAGGGGGAGCGGCTGCTCCCCCTTGAGCAGAAGCGGCGGAAGCGGCGCCTTTTTTTAGCAGCACTAAAAAAAGGCGCTGCTTCTTTTTAAGCACCGCTTCTTGCACTCACCCGGCGGCGCTCCAGGTCTTCGGCGGCATTTTGGCAGGGGGTACCACCAAAGACCCGGAGTGAGCCGCCAAAGTGCCGCCGAAGACCCAGAGCGCCGCCGGGTGAGTACAGGGGGAGGCGCCTTTTTATAGCGCTGCTCCCCCTGCGCTCCAGACCTGGCTGCGCTACTCCTTTCCAGTTAGTGAAGTGCCAGATAAAACAGCTTTTTACTGTTTTCCTCTGCCCACCAGCATCAATTCTGTCTTGCTCAGGTTCAGATTCAACCAGCTGTTCTTCATCCATGAACTGGTCTTGTCCAAGCACTGGGCCATCTTGGTGGTGGTGGTATGGTTGTATGTGGTGAATAATAGAACTGTGTGTCATCTGCATACATCTGGCTTTGAGACCATGTTGCCTGACCAAATCGTCTAGTAGATGCTTATAGATGTTGAAAAAGACCAGCAAGAGAATTGAACCTCATGGGACTCCACTAGTGAGGGGTCTGGTGGTGGAGGTACAGTTTCCCATCACTACTTGTTGGGTGCAGTCCTCCAGGAAGAAGGCACACCATTTTGGTGCATTTCCTTAGACCCTTGCCACCTCTCTCAGGTGGGACAGCAGCAGTATTTCATGGTTGACAGTGTTGAATGCTGTAGAGGGGTCCAGGAGGATGAGAATGGATGTCTGCCCTCTATCCATTGACAGCAAGAGATTTACCATCACTGCCAGTAAAGCAGTTTCAGTTCCATGTCCTGGCCTGAATCCAGATTTTGCCAGGTCTAGAACATAAGCTTCAGCTAGATGAACTTGTTGTTGGCCTTTGGCTTTCTTCTCTATGACCTTGCTTCAGAATGGGAGGTTTGATTCTGGGAAGTAGTTGGTTAGAACTGATGTATCTACAGGGGTTTTCTTCAGTGTTGGTTGGACCATTGCATGTTTGAAGGAGGAAGGGAAGATTCCTTCTCTGAAAGAAGTGTTGACATTTTTTGGTCAGGAGTGGTACCAGTTGCTCATTACTTTTTTCACAAACCAGGAAGGGAATAGGTTAATTTCACAAATAATAAATATTATTGGACCTTACAATGTATCCTGGCCTGGTGTGGTGGCGCGTGCCTGTAATCTCAGCTGCTTGGGAGGCTGCGGTTGGCGGATTGCTCAGGAGTTCTAGGCTGCTGTGCACTATGTCAATCGGGTGTCTGGTGCTACTGACAGCTTGGCCAGCGGGTAGTTGAAGGACTGGCTAGAACAACACGTCTGGCGTGTTGTGATCGGCGCTCTCTCTGTGAGAGCTGATAGACTGATCAATGACAGTGAGAGAGACAATGTATCCTGAAGATCATTGTATTTGGGGGAAGCAAGTTCATAGACTAAGGGCCCTCCTTATAATACCCATACTCAAGGGGTGAAATTCTGGTCCATGGGCTAGGGTTTCAACCTAGATGTATACATCTTGGGACTGTAATCTTAAATACTTCAGTTGATCTTATCTGTCAAGCGATAGTACAAGAAATGAGGTGGCCTCTGGGGTAGCCCAGTCCAAACCTTTAAATAGCTTTATAGGGAAAAAATCAACTCTTTGAATTGCACTGATAAGTGAAACAAAAGTCAGTGCAGTCTTTGGGGAACCAAAGAAATATGTTCCGTGTGTCAGGTAAGCAGACAAATGATTACAGGTGCAAAATCGAGGCCAGATTGTGATGCTTTTTAAAATTTGGCCAAAGTTTACACATTTCAAAGAAAGTGCTCTCTGATTCATACCAAAGGCCAAGGGGGAGAGGGAAGCTGTCTGTGAATGGGAATAGAGGAACAGGAGGGAGAGCAAGACACGGCGGAGAGAGAAGTGTGCAGTTAGCTCCAGGCTGGGAAGGAGGGCCTAATGGTTCCTACCCACTCACCAGCCTGATTCTGCGCACAGTGGCAAATCAGTCACAAAGAGGTTCCCACATTGTTTCCTTAGTGCAACGGAATCATATTTGTAGTTAGAAGTGGAAAAATAGCGACAAATGTATTATAATTATGAGTATAGAATTCAAATGAAGTATGTTTCCTATTTTGCACCTAATGCTGCATAGCATGCAAAACTGCATACAAATTAGACTCAATTTACGGAGTATTTTTGCTTTTTCCATTAAAAATGAGATGTAGAAAATGAAGAACAAGAGTTTTCTGACATTTTATCTGTAATTTTTGCTGTAAAACGGACATATAATTGTAAGTACGTAACGGTAGGCTGACTGGGTCTAATCAAAAACAGAAACAAGATTCAGTGTGTGCTATTGCCAGGGGCTGAGGTGAAGTGGCAGGAGGTTTCTATGGAGGGAGAGGTTAACTTGTCTTTAAAAACAGACCAAATCCTTTAACCCCACACAAAGCCTTAATAAATGGACCCTGAGCATGGAAATTTTGCAGTAGGTCTGAGAGATTGGAATCCTCCACCAGGTCGGAGAACACCTGGCCATTCCAGGAGCTGCTGCAGCAGCTACACAACCCTCACCTAAATTTTTGGCCTGTGGACCTGAATTGTCATGGATTCATTGGCTACACCCTGCCCCACCAAATCCCTGTGTGATGGTGTGGATTGAGGCCCTGAGGATTCTATTCTGTTTTGTACAGATTTTTATACCACACTTATCATCATAGTCTCTGATCACTGCTCTGCAGCCCACTGGTATGGAATCAACATTGCATGGGCTCTCCACAGTTTCCTCCACTCAGTTCAATGGACATGGGATTTTTCTACCATTTTTGAGTCCTTTGTGATTAGGTCTGATACATAAATATTTGGAGATGAGCCCTGACCAATTTGATTTTCATAATTCCTTGCTTTGCTTTTGCTTGACTCTTTAAAGGGGTAAATCTCAAAAGGTTCAAAGGTTCAGTTCAGTGCAGATAAGCAATCAAGCATACAGATGATTTTCCAAAATATTAAAGCTTCACACGTAGAAAAAAAATGAGCTAAAACTCTGCTGATTATAATGGGCTCTCTCATGTCATATCTATTAGGGCCCCCCTTCCATTTGGGCCAGAAATACCAAAAGCAATTGCCCTTTTTATAATAATTGGCCCTTTATTATTTATATTACAGTAGCGCTTCACAATCAGGGCCCAATGTGCTAAGTGCTATATAAACATAGTAAAAGATAGTTCCTGTCCCAAAGACAATGCAATCTAATTGAAGAAAAGATACCACGAACAGTGGGAATGAGAGTACGACCAATAGAAAGAGATGGTTACATAGATTCTATTTGTGTGCACAATTGGCCTCTTTCAAGATTCTTTTAAAATTGTTTTAACTAGACGTGGTTGGAAAAATTCCAGCAAAACGTTGTTTCATTAGAATTTGCCAATTGGATGAAATTGAAACATTTTTTGTAGAAATCATTTTGAATCCCCTGAAGTTCCAACCAAACCCAGACAGGAGTCTGGCAGAAACCTACTTGGTTTCTTGCCAGATCTTCAGCAGGCTGTCTGGCAGCTTTTGGGGACCCTAGGGCTTTCAGGTTATGGAGCCTCTGGGCAGCCCACCATGTAGACTGCCCCAAGGTCACAGATTCCAGGTCTTCCAAGGTCTGTGGCCCAGGGGCAGATCACGATGTGGACTGCTTCAGAGTTGAGGGCCCCAGGCTTCCACGTTCCCTTTCAGAGAGAATTTTGAATTTTGGGATTTTGTTCCTAATCACAATAAAATCAGATTTTGAAATATTAAAATCCTCCATGAAACAGAATTACCTTTCTCCACCCAGCTATAGTTTTAACATTTAAATATGCAAAATATGTTATTGATTTCCCCATCTGGTTTGAGTCATAACTAAGAAGTATGGAAGTGCATACAAATGGAAAAATTATGATGATGATGGGGGGAAGTTATCCACGTTTTTTCTAACCACAAAAAATGTTCAAGTTTGGTTATAATTTATGGCAAAGTTTCAGGTCAGTTCTTATTTTAGCTGGACCATTTTACACATCCCTAGTTTAAAACCAAACAAAGGCCTACTTTTGTAGCTATTTAATGAATTAGAAATATGGTTGATCTGTTTCCATTAGTAATGCTTCAACTTGCTGAATTATCCGGTTTATTTGTGCTTGAATGATCATTTTTCTGCATCCCGGAAACCAGCAGACTTTTCTCTTTGGATCTGTGGTGTAAAAAACAGCGGTTTTGTGCATTTTATGAATATATGTGCATATTTTTGTGCCTCTTTTATTTGTATTTTTCTAGTCACATTTTGCCATGTGAAGGGAAGCAGCATAATGATATATATCATCATACTGTTATGTTTGCTTTTACATTGCATGCTTTTTGAGTTCCTATTTCTGCTCTATAGCAAATATGTTCGTACTGAAAAATTAGAAAAAACCATGCTAGGGATTCTGAAAGTGCTTACTATATTTTGTGTAGAAGTGTAGAGAATAATTCTTTAGAACAATTGACAGGCAATTGTAAATTGTCAAATACTCTGATCTTGATTGGATTGTGATGTCAACATAAACCCCCAGATGGCATTATAACCTTGTTTTTCTAAGTCATTTGTTTTCATAATGCATGGATCTGATTCTGTTGTTTAAAAAGAAATTCTCCTCACTCTCATGGTAGATTTGAACAAAGAAATTACAGCAGTACGCTGTGCTATTTATTTTTAAAGTTTCCAATTGGTATACGTTTTGGCAATTCAAATGCAGTATCCTTGAACCCAGCCTTCAAACCTGATGGATGTTTAATGTAATCATGGAAATTATATTATACTCCAGATATTAAAGTCCATAAGCTAATGATGTCCTGCAACAGCTATTCAATAAAAGATACCATTCAATTTTTAAAGATCATGATTACAGTAAAATTAGTTACATTTCAACAACTTTATGAGAAAAGTGTAAATCCAATTATGACCAACACTTTACAATAGATGGATATTAACTAATGCTGTGTTACAAGGGAGTCTATATAGTATCACATATTACAGCTATATGAATACCAAAAGAGTTCACTAGGGTTCATTTTACCTTGAAAAATACCTCCCACAAAAAATACAAATGCTTAGCCCCTTAATGTAATATGTTGTCTTATCTCTGTGCCATCAAGCAGTCAAAACTGATTTAAATTACTGTTCAAAATGCATTGATATGTAATAAAATTAGTTCAAAACAAACAAAATGGTGTTTTGCAAGTCTGTCAAACTGTACTTGGGGAACAGACAGCAGGATATACTATCATCATAATCAGTCACACTCCTCCATACAACCACAAAAACAACTGATGCCACATTAATATTGTCACTAGGCAGGAAATGTGGAGTTAAGGTTTAAAGCTCAACCTTACATCTTCCCAACTGTATTTTAGCCTTAATATGATCAGCACAGTTGACAGGGCATTTCACTATGAATTTAGGGCCTGATCCAAAGCCCATAATAGTCAATGGGAGTCTTTCTGTTGACTCCAGTGGGCTTTGGATCAGATCCAAACACCTAGTCCACTAAAAGACTACCATTGATATTCATGGATTTTGGAGCAAGTATAATTCTGCACAAATGAGTATAACCAGTGGTGGATATAGAGTTAGTGGGGTCCTGTGTGCAGCTTCATTTTCAGGGCCACCCCCCCTCGGGACCCAGCCAAGAAAAAGAATATTCTCTCTCACACACACCTTCCCCCGCCACTTTTCATTCTTTTTTTCTTCATCCTCTCCTATATTATAAGTAATGGGAAGTACATGAAAATAAAGTGAGGTACCTTGATTGGGGCAGGGGGTAGGGTGCAGGATGGGGAGGTGGGCTCTTGGAGGAAGTTTGGGTGCTGGATGCGGGCTCTGGGCTGGGGAAGGGGGTTGGGGTGTGGGAAGGGGTGAGGGGTGCGGGCTCTGGGAGGAAGTTTGGGTGCAGGGTGCAGGCTCTGGGCTGGGGCAAGGGGTTGGGGTGCAGGAGGACAGGGGGGCAGCATTTACCTTGGGGGGTGCAGCTCCCAAAGCGACCAGCACACACACCCCTCTGGCAGCAGATCCTAGGCAGGGGAGGGCCAGGGGGTCTCCATGTGCCGCAGCCCGCACAGTTCAATTGGCCAATGGGAGCTGCAGAGTCGGCACTCGGGGCAGGGGCACTGTGTGAAGACACACCCACCCCCCAGGGGCCACAGGGACATGCCGGCCATTTCTGGGAGTGAAGCAGCGGGAAGGGATGGAGGAAGAGCGGGCAGGGAGTCACCTTAGCCCTGCTGCTGGCATGTCTCTGCTGCGCGCCCCTTGAGGGGAGGGGGACATCGGGTTTCCATGCACTGCCCGGGGCTGAGGCAGTGCAAGGAGCCACCTCCCCCCGCCGCCCCACCAAAGGCATGCAGAGACATGCCAGCAGCTGGACACATCTGGGAGCAGCGTGGGGCCACCGGCCATGGCATGCAGGCAGCCTGCCTGAGCCCTGCTGTGCCGCCAGCCAGGACTCGGGCAGGTTGTCAGATATTTGTCCTGCATTTTGGGGGGGCCCCCTGTCATTGGGGGCCCCGTGCCACTGCACAGTTTGTTTCACGGTAAATCGCTCCCGAGTATAAGATTTAAGATTGCCACTTAAAAGTTCATGTTTGTTTCCACTGTCCATGTGCCATAGCATGGTTAATAATTCTTATTTTATTACCACCATTTTTTCAAACTGCTATTCATTGTGGTCTAGGGATGTGTACAATGTTAAGTGTAAAGGTTCAGCAATTTTTGAATTCTTAGCCCCTTCAGAATAAATATTAAAACATACTAAGGAGTTCAAACAAAATTATATTTGGTAAGCCATAATGATGTACCGTGTAGCTAGGGAACTGATGCATTTTGCACTTATGGCGGCTTTAAAAATAAACTATTACTACATGCATTTAACCCATGTCATTAAATAAGATGTTTTTCCACTTCTAACTTCCTTCTCTGTTTGAAAATATTGAATCAGACCAAAATTACACAAATACTGAACCAGATCCTACACTCTTACTAAGGCAAAACTTCTTCTGAAGTAATGAATAAGGTCAAGTCAAGGTAGGGTGCCATTTTCTTAGGCTTTCATAGAATCTCAGGGTTGGAAGGGACCTTAGGAGGTCATCAAGTCCAACCCCCTGCTCAAAGCAGGACCAATCCCCAATATTTGCCCCAGATCCCTAAATGGCCCCCTCAAGGATTGAACTCACAACCCTGGGTTTAGCAGGCCAATGCAAATCCTTGCATGGAACACTGCAGGGAGTTCAAGATTATTGCGTTCTAGCACAAACTGGAGCAGAGCTACAAGTAAAGTTAGGCACTGGAAGTGGTCTTTGCCACTGAATACAAGGCTCAAGACCCTTGTGTGTGTGCTCACTTACTCTTTATATTTGGTTAAAATGGTAAGAAAGGCCAGATAATGTGTATGTTTAAGGAGACATGAGGCTTGATTTCTTTCTCTTACATCAGTGTAAAGGAAGAGCAACTCCACTGAAGTCGATAGAGTTGTGCTGGTATAAAACCAGTGTAAATGAGAGAAGAATCGGGCATATGGTCTTAACTGCGATCCTCAGAACTTAGTTATGCACTCTCTTCTTTAGCTCTATTCCGTCTATAAGGCAGGAGTGGGTTGGCAACTCTGCTAAATACAAGACTGGGTTCATTCCCTCCTAAACTCCCATCTTGCCTAATGCTCTGAAAGATATCCAGTCTTGATTTAAAGACCTCAAGTGATGGACAATCCACCACATTCCTTGATAAGTTGTTCCAATAGGTTAATTAATTGCCCTCACTGTTAAAAATTTGCACCTTATTTCTTGTTTGAATTTGTCTAGTCTCAGCTTCCATCCACTGGGTCTTTATGCCCGTTCTGTTAAAGAACCATCTACTATCAAAAAAGTTATGTTTCAAACATATGAAATCTTATCTTCAGCCAGGCCTTCTGCAATCTAGAGCCTATCTTATTGGAGTGAGGTGGACTATAGAAGAGGTCAAATTCAGCTCTGTCACATTGGCGCACCCTTGTGTCATCAAGATTTCAACTGGTTTAAATGCGAGGATAATTTGGTCCTTTGGTGCCATTCTGTTTCTGTGCTGCTTTTGTCGGATTTTTCTGCCTGCTTTAACTTTCCGCAGAATATAATAGTAGTAGTAGTTATAGTAATGACTGATAGAGTTCCTTTAATCTCAAAGCATTCCAAAATGACTCATGAACTATATACTGTACATACAGCACCATCAAAAAGCAGCCACCAGTAGAGCCGGGATCAAGCAGCCAAGCACACAGCTGACTCAGCAAGAGGACAGGAAGGGAAACATGCCAATGGATCTTTGTCCACACCGAGTAGATAGGACCTTGTTTTTAAGGTCTCAACTTAAAACCATGGAGCTGTGACCCCAGATTCTATCAACCCTTTTTTCCAATGTGTTAAATTATTTTTGTTCCTCCTCAGCTTCATTCTTGTTCAGTGATTCCAGCATCTGGATTCTCCCTCACTGCCTCTTTACCCTACTAACTCCAACTAATGCTTTGAGCTTAAATCCATGTCTAGTCTCCCCTTCTCTTTGCCAGCAAATCCTTGAAGGTACAAATGTAAAGCCTGTCTCATTACTCATCTAGTCCCTTGATTCTGCCTAAAACCACACTATTGAATGCACAGATCTCACTGTCACCCTGGAAAAATGAACTATAATGTGCAGAGCCTATTGTAAATGATTTTGAGACATAGTGAGCAGTACTGGAAAAATATCTTCAGGTAAATAAGTAAGCAGAAGTCTGTATTTATTGAAAACCATCCACATGAACGAACGTTTTGGAGAGGATTGTAATTTAGATAACTGAAAGAGGAGAATAACAAACTTCTGTCTATGGATCATCTTTAAAGTAACCAAAATAAAGGGGTTGAGGACACTCATAACCATTTTCTAGAGATCAAACAGGATACAACTCACCAATTAAATATCAGTTTATAGAGGCCAAATAGGATAATATTCATCAGTAAAGACTTCAGTTGCCAGAACTCATGAGGCACCCACTTTCCTTTCATCTAAATTTCTATCATGAGAAGTAGAAAGGCTCCTTTTAGGACTAGACATTTTGATTGCTGACCACTAACTTCAGTGTCAGTAGATAATGAGTCAAATTCTGCTCTTGGTTACATTGCAGCAGGGTATACAGGTCCTTTTAGGTAATGAGAGGAACTCTTGTGGGCCACTACCACCTCATTCCAGGTTTGCCTCTAAGAATACTTGTGGGACAGGGAATATTGAAGATGTCATGAGCAGGAGGAAATGGCCTCGGAGGAGCAGCAGGAGGATTATAAAGAGCCAATTTACTAACCCTGGCTCTAGGGTCCAAGGCTGGAGTTCCATGTGAAAGTAGTCTAGAACTCCATTTTCTCCTCACTATCAAGGAACAAGATTAGCTCTTCTTGCTAGTGTTCAGCCACCTTCTCTCTGAGACCCTGGGGAGCTGGGCAGTCTGGGTTATGTAGTCAGTCATGACAGCCATGTTTGTAGTTCTAGGTTCTGTCAAGGCCTTCTGGGAAATAGGGGTGTTGTAGCTAAACAGCACCCTTCACAAAAACAAAAGCAAGGACTACAGCTTCCTGGCCAGCCACACATGAATAAAAGAACTCTTCACCACTGCTAAAATCCAGACATCCAAAAGAATCCAGGGATCCAACAAGATCCCCACATTGTGAACCTGAAAAACAAAAAGTAGACACATGCCCTCCATCAGGGAGGCAATGCCACTTCCACCATATCTTCTAGAAGCTTCCTCCATCTTATCATCATAGTATTGGTCTGAGCCATCCAAGCCCCAGATGAAATACAGCAGAAATTATGGCTTTACCATAAAAATTAGATGTAGCGTACAGCAGAATATATGAAAACCCACATATAATTTTTCACACAGACATTGGCTACCTGTATAGAAAGAGTCATTCTGCATATCTAGTGATAGAGCCTGAGTTGTGGCTGACGAGTGCTGAGCGCAGCTAAGGAGGTGAGGCACAATCTCATGATCTTAGGGCTGCTCTGTGCTGGATCAGCTGCCAACAGTCTTAAGGGACCACTACAGCAGCCGGGGATAGCCAGGACACCAAGGATCCCTAGCCAACCCTCTTACCCTTGGTCAAAAGGGATGTCATAAGAGTATCTACATTGTCTCTGTGCCACCAGAGGATCTCCGAGCCATGGGAAATCCTCCTGGGGGGTGAATGCACTGGGTTTATGGTTGCTTTGTGCCAATGGAGTGCCACAAAGTGCAGGCCAGGATTAGGATTTAGATCCAGCATTTCTGGGACCCATGAAACTAATCACACCCTACCTCCTCCTCTGTAAGAAAATCAGTGGTTGTTGGCCCAGGTGTGGCTCCCTATTGATTCTAGGAATCATGGATGGACAATGTCAAGGACAGTTTCTTTTTATGCTATTTACACTACTGCTGTATCAAGCTGGACTGCTTGCTCTTTAGCTTGCACAGTAAGGGCCAGATTGCCACTGGCCCCTGCATGGATGCACAAGGGGGAAGGGGTATGAGGGACCTTGTCTTCCCTTTGCATTCCTACTCATTTGTCAGCCACAGTGCAGATGGAAGAGCAAGTCTTGCTCCCTCCTAATGCACCTGACACTTTCTGCCTGAAAAGGGGTGGGTCGGGTCAGGGAGATGTCAGGGCCATGTCCCTGCCTCCCTCCCCTTCCCGAATTGGCGATCAAAGCTGGCTGGAAGCTGAGGGGAAAAACATCCTGTCTGGTGGTGTCGAAGCTGCCCTGATGGCATGTGCTGATCAGGAGCTCCCAGGGAAATTCTGGCTGCATCCAGTGAACCTGCGGGCTCTAGGGTTATATGTTTTTATAGCCACCTTTTCTAAAAATGCCTGCATTGTAAATCATCTAGAGAGGAGGTGAAGAATAGGGAATAAGATGATTCTGGAAAGAGTGGCACAGACTCATTCAATTGTGAATTTAAAAAAATAATTTGCCAACTTATTTTCCTCTCCTTTGGGCATTTGCTGCCTCCTGCACAATTTAGACGTGTTTCCCACATGAGAATTCCCACTTCCATTAACGACCAACAGATTTAAACCAGCAAAATTCCCTGGCTTCAATTTGCACATGAACCCACTCATTTTGGGAGCCCACTCTGAGACAGTTGGGCCTGATTTTCATCCTCCAATCCAGTTAAAGTCATCGGGAGCTGTGGATGCTCAGCGCCTCTGAAAATCCAGAGCTAATGTCTCAAGTTAGGTATCCAAAATCAATGGTCACTTTTGGAACCTGTGGCCTGTGTTCTTTGGTGGACCTGCTTGCTGGGCTGCCAGCTTTCTCCTCCCCCACAGAACTTGTTTATGCTCTATTTGATTTTTGAGCTTTGTTTATTGCCATTTCCATGATTAAGGCTTTGTGAGTATGAGAGGAGGACAGATCATCTCCTCTTCTCTCTGGATCTAGTGGACAGTTATTGGTACTCATTGCCTTAGCTGTTCATTCCAGGGCAGATTCTGGCTGTCCCTGAGTAGCCAGAATCCCACTGCTTACACTCCATTGGCCAGATTCCATCCACACCTGGGGTAAACGGAACTCAGTGTGAGCCTAGCCACTGACCTCAATGGGGCTAGGGTTTCACCCAGGCAGTTTTCACTGAAGTCAGTGAGAGCTGTGTGAGTTTATCAAAGAGCAGAATTTGGCCGCTTGACTGCAAGGCACGAGGGACTTAGTAATACCATTGGCTGTGCACAGCCCAAAAGAGGTCTTGCTGGGCAGAGAGGGTGGGCTGGCCTGGCTCCCATTTGCTCACTAGTGCTGCTTGGAAGTGGGGGGAGGGGACGCGATGGGACGGGGAGGCATATGCTGTGCAAAAGAGCTGCTGCTAAGTGTGTTTGCTGGATGTCCAGAGACATCCTGACTCAGCATTCTGCCGTATGAGCATATGTACTGCTTCCATTGGCACATCTACACTCTCTCTCTCTCTCTCTCTCTCTCTCCTCTGCCAGGCTTTGTCGTGGTTTGGGTGCAAAAGTCTCAATATGGCCCTTAGGCTTTTATGCTTTACCAGCCCTGATCAAGAGACAGCTTTTGGGAAGATGACACCTGAAAAACACAATGGATTATTACTGTATTATTTGGCATCTAAAACTCTTTTCCTGTCAGAATCTTTCCTCATGCTCCTCACTCTTTCCCTTTGCTTCAGCTCTGGGCGCGTGATCTCCCTGGTGACAGAGACCTAAGAGGTATCACCGGCTAACTGAATGCAAAGTTTAAAAAATAAGCAAATAAACCTTGCAGAACCCTAGCCCAGCAGACGTCCCACCTCTGCCAGCCACCCTGGCACCTCTGTCTTCTCGTGAGTCAGACAAAGAGCCTGTCAAAGCCAGCCAGATTGGTGCATTCAACAGAAGAACCTCACTGACCTGTTCTATTCTCCCAAGAGGTTCCCTGCCCACGTTTGCTCTTACATCATTAGCACTCTTGGGGCAGACAGGGCCAGGGTCATTCCCAATTTGTGAATGACCTTGGACCACAAGCTGGGATTTTTAATTTGTTTACCTTGCGTATTAAAGAATGGTCTGGTTAATAAAAGCTCTGGGATTTTCCTTCAAAACACAGCTCTTGCTTTAACTTTTCTGATGATCGATTTACTTGGCTTGATGATATAAAACGTTACTGGATGGCTGTGTACAAAGGCCTAAGCAAACAACACTGGGAAATTCAGTGTAAACCTCAGATATCTTGATATAAGAAAACACCGCTCTGCAAGGTAAGGGTCTGATTAAGGCCCATAGAGTTGGAGCTGCCATCATGGAGCCAGGAGAAGGCATAATACTTCCAGGCATGCTAGAGGGGGATGTGTTCCTGGGTGCCCTTCCTATGCCATGAGCTTCTCCCAGCTCTATCCAGCAAGCATCAAGACCATGGTGATGCCCCCACCTTGGTCAGGGCTCCCCACTTCGGTGTTTATGTTGCCTGCGATGCTACTGGCCCACCACCACTCTGTACTCAGAGATCATAACAGGCAAATTATGACAATTTCTTTGACTCAGCTTCCTCTCAAAAATTACATTGTACCAACATATGCAAAAGAACAATAAACCAGCTCTTTCTCCTACAGGACTGGGAGGAAGAAAAGGGAAGGGAGAGAAAAATTGTTAGTTTTGAAAACCTGGGAGCTGCTCGGATACAAAGGTGATGAGAGATATATACATACCTTGATCGACAGACTGACTCCCAGGCAGGAGTTTTGGGGTTGTAGGGATGAATTATCTTCTCCTACCCTTTGGCACCCACCCACACTCAGCCCTTAGATGTAATGCTGCCCTGTGTAATCAAATGTATTCATCCTCTTTCCTCTCTTTTTTCTTGACCAGGAGAAAGTAGATGTTTATATTTACTTTTCAGCTTTTTATTTCCCAAAATGTTTTTTTGTTAACCATACTCAATGAGTGGAGATGTTTGCATATGATTGACTATAAAGAAAAGCAGTGGCTATATCTCTCCATGCTTGCTATGTGGTGTTACAAGGTTCTTGAGCTATAGCACTGGTATCATAAATAGAGCTATGTGGAACTCGTCAGTTTTGTTTCACAAGATTTTGTGCTAACTTGCTCCTGTGCATTTTTGCATGCATAGGTGAGTCTGGATTTGAGTTTCAGGTTTCAGTGAATTCAAAAGCAAAATTCAGCTAAAACCACCCAGTTTTACCTGATTTCTGGTTGAAACTGTAGCAAACCTCTCAAGATTTGTATGGTTTATATGCAAACAATGATGTGAATGAGGTTTGCTGAAAACTCCACTCAGATTTGCTCACAGGTTGGCCCAGGTTTACCCATTGCTAGGCCCAGCATCATTCAAACCATTTGCCAAAGGGTTCAGAAACCACAGCAAATATTTCTGGGAACCTCATCTCCTGAAGCAGGAGAGATTAGTCAAAATATAGCTCAAGTAAACAGGATTTGTGTGGGCAACTAAGTGGAAGCTCCATCCTCCAATCCCAGGGCAGATCCCAGGATCAAAGTACATTCTCTAGCCAAAGGGCAGGAACAGCAACCACTGCTCCATACTTTGGTACTCCTGACCACTCCTGACCCAAGCACTTTTCTCCAAGCTAGATTATCTAGAGCTGGTACAGAGCCAGTCACAGCCGGGCACAGACCTGCTTTACCCCACTTCTCCTACCATGGGGCTTCCAAACATGGCAAGCCTCACAAGAACCCTGCTGCCAAGGAGCGAGTAGTTTCATCTCTTCATCCAGTGCCCATTAGCAAAAGAGGTAAACAAGCAATAGAATGGAAAAAGAGGAGAGAAAGTAACTGGATAATCTTGGCCCGAGAGGCCTAGTGTTCTGTTCAGCTCAGTGCATAGAATTTCTTGGTGTTCATGCTCACACGTGGTGGCAGAGAGCTGGCCATTCCAAAGGACCAACCTGTCCACAAGTTTATTCATGCTTATATTCAAGGTGATGAATCCAGCAGCCGTGGTCCTCTCTCAAAACAGGAGTCCAAATTACCTCATAGACTTTCAGTTTGTGTACTTTCCTGACAAGAATCTCGTTCATTTAATTGAAAACAATTATAGAATCATATGGTCAACCAGTCCTTATGCCAGTGCAGGGTTCCCTGAATGAATGAGCATGAATTATATTACTGGCATGGTGGTCTAGTGACAGCACAAGCAGCTGCCTGGCCGGGGTCCCTGTTTGGGAGCTGAGCTCAGTCTTTCATTCCCTGGACTGGGAGCACTGTATGAATACCTCAGAGATGGGAAGGGAATATCTTGTATTGTTCTTGAGCAACCCCTCCTGGCTAACTGAAACAATGGTGTTGACAGGCACTAAACAGGTGGTTGGGGCATAGCCAGAGAAATGTTCATTATGATACAAGGCAGTATGAGGTGTTCCAGAAGAGCCCCTGAAACAATGAATTATATAAATCAGGCACTAAAATGTATCACTGATTGAAAAGCTTGTTCAAATTGCTCTCAGTTTGATTCATAAACTCTTCATGCAAATTCATATGTTAGGATGAGCACAAAAAATTAGAAAGCTGGAATAAGATTACTTTAATTTAAATGTAAAAGACATGGTTGTGAATATTAGGCTCTTATACTGTTAGCACTAACCCATCAGATGTTAACAAAATCTGATATGCAACAGTTTTACATATCCCCTTGTGGGAGAAAGATCAACTTGCGAACTGCTTTATAAATCAGCCACAGTGGTAGAGTTAGGCTACTGTATCTAAATGGCTTTTAGATATGCTTCCTGTTTTAAGCTACCATATTTACAAATGAAAGCTTTTGCAAACCACGTCTTTTAATATAATTTGCATATTTAGTAATACATTGATTAACATTAAACACGGATTATTGCAATTTATTTCAGAAACAGATGGGATGCATTAAGTGAAAAGCCAGCGCATTTAAATAGAACAGACTCACTGGCTGACGACTGATGAATGATGAATACAAAAACTTTGTTAATTGACAAGGGGGAAAAAAGCCCTTTGTGCTGATTCCTTTTCAAGTGCGTTCCTCACTAGGTTCTAAGAAACTGGTAATAAAGTTAATTTAAAATGAATACGGTAACTCAAAGGTGTGCTTCAGTTTAATGAAAGCTACAGCACAGATGCAACGAAATCCTGACAGTGGTCTCAAATGAAGGGAAATAATCTGATCTGACAAACTTCTTACCTCCTTCCTAACTATTTTTTCCTCTCCCCATTCCACCCTGCCCACTTTCTCCTGATAAAGTAAGGCTGTATCTCTGTTTGCCACCAGATGGCACTGTACCATAACATACATTTTCCTCTTTGTGGCTCCCAGGAAACTCCACAGTCTGGGAGAAAACTAGACATCAGTTTGTTGATCATACATTTGGAGTGGCCACAAAGCACCTGATTTTGAGCTTGTTTCCTTTAGAAAATGCTTGATCATAGTAACACACACACCTTTTTTTTTTTCCTGTTCTCTTTAAATGGGCTGTGGAGTTCCTTAGTGAATATAAAAAGTGAGCAACAGACATAGCTAGAACAGCAGTGATACTTCTAATTGCATGTTATTAGTCTCCTTTAAGAGACCCTTATTTAGAAAAATTAGTTTAGTTTTATGTACAATTAACGAAAGAGACAGTAATTTGTCAAAAACTGATACACCTTAGTTAAAAGAAAGTTAGGGTTTGCAGTTCAATTGCTCTGTATGCAAGTGATGTATATGTTATTTTTATAATATCTGTCCAAATTCCTTCCTTTGTGGTCTATACAGAAATCAGCAAATTTTACAGAGGTTCCCAAAGGCGTAGATAGCACCCATTAGTATCTGATAGGAAAGAAAGACACCCCCACTTCCAAACTATGCAGTCAGAGTCTGTGGGTAAACTTTCCACATAGAGTAAATTCATTTTCTTTGTTAGTTATAGAACAGATTACTGTATTAGAGCACATTTAGGATCTTGTGGGAGTGGGGGATTTCCCCTCCTGTGGGAAATCCTGAATGAGAGGGCCCTGAGGAGGCAAAATTTTACCAGGGTTTGCCTTGTTGAGTTTTCCAAGGGGCATCGTATCAAAAAACTCAGGGTGGTGGGAGGGAAGGGGGCAAAGTTGTGTCAGTATATAGAACATTAACTGTGATTATATTATACCCTGCAAAGTCAGGAGGGGGGAAAAATGGAAGACATAATGGAGCATATAGACATATGAAAAGTTGGGAGAAGGGGAAATTGCCCCCATTATGCCCCTTGTCCCATAGCAAATGACACCCCTGAATTTTCCCCAAATGGTTCCAGGGGGAGAGGCCAGAGTTTGTGTCCCCATAGAATGACCAGGAGGTTCAGTCCTCAAAACCTGCAGATCCCCTCAGATCTATGTGGATCTTGGGGCATCTGCTGGAAGCCTTGGCAGCCCATGCAGAGGATTTGTGCCTCCACACTTGCTTTGGCCCCTTGCATCTGCTCCATTTCCCTAGCCGTGTAGCTCCAATGGTTCCCCCACCCGAGGTGCCCCACAATTTCGCCTCGAGTTGGGTTCCCACATGGAGGAGGCTCTGACCCAAAGGCTGCATCACTTTGTAAGCAGATTTACTGCTGGTTATCAAAGAGAACAAAGCACTTCTCTCTTCAGTTCTGCCCCTGTCTTTCTTCTGCCCCTTTGGACTAAGGAGGGTCCTCTCTGGGCCCAAGGCAGAGGACAGTGCCAGGGATGTGCTTGACCATCCCTCCCACCATTTCCTACAAAAGAAGGGAAAAGCCACGTCCAGCAGGGACTGTCCATGCACAAATCCCAACGAGAGGATCACCTGCTACATTTCAATATAAGCTTTTGGGGTTGTGCTCAATACAGAGATTGTTCTGGCCTCTGCTACTGGAGAATCTTACTGAAGGTAGACATACCTCTTTGTTGAATCAGGCCCTGCTATTTTAATGGCTTCGTATCAGCTGAAATCTCAGATGGGAAAATGCTTTTTACTCCTTCACTTAAACATCTTTATCTCTCTGTCCCACTACCATCTTTTCCCTTATTTTACTTTCTAATTTTTCTACAGTATACCATTCTATACATTGACGTGGGATACACATGTTATGGAAGCATCTATGCAAAATAAATCTGTATTGTATTGGATTTGCACTAAAATCACTTTTAGATTAACCAGCAGTTTAAAACACTTAGGTAAGTTTCTTAATATCCAGGACAGAAAACTATAAAAGCAGTGAACATCTGTATTAAAAAAAATCTGTATGCAAAAATGATCTTTGGAGTTATTTTTAGATATTAGATCTCAATACCGAGAGAAATTCTTTGTGAAAATTTGGGTTTGCTGCAGCACAGAGCAAGAGTTTCAGTTACAATGTAAAAATTACCAAAAATTACCAACACCCTCCTTCAAAGTTTGATTAAATACTCAAAAGCACTTAAAAGGTAAGTTACCCATTTCACTGCTATTGGGGATTACTCTAACATGACATGTTTGTCTCCGATTGTGAGTTGTGAAAATCCCCCTGTATCCAATGTGTTTTGTTTGGATTGAGATGGCATGCAGTTGATGGCTGTGACCTTCATGGTGGCTTAGATCCCTGGCTGGCACTGATTTTTGATTTAGTGCCGATCTGCTGCGCTTGTCACAGGCTGCAAGGTGCTTTCCATGCACTAATGGAACAGCTCAAGGGCAGAGGGGCCCTGTAAATGTCTATCTCTCACCAGCAATGTGCTAAGTAGAGAGCTGGGTTTTCTACATGTGAATGACAGACACTGAGCTTACGTACAGTGGAGAACATGGAGTTCTTCCACCCGGGCTGATGCTGGGAAGTAAATAAATGCAATTGTAAAAGTGCAAACTTGTTAGTATTCTAGGTGCTAATGAATATATATGTTCAGTGTGAAAACAGAATACTAACTCAAATACTTATAATAGATCTTCATTTGATACCAGGGTGCTAACAATATACAATCTATGTGCCAAATTAAGCACCCATGTATTTCTTTGAAGTCAAGAGATTTACACCAGGGATACATTTGGCCCTGTGCCTAGTGATTTGACTAAAGTTGTTAATAAATCCTGTTCCTTACTGGCATAATCAGCCAAAAACGAATTTGCCCCAATCTCTCCCTTGTAAGAAATCTTCAAATTGTATTTCAGATGCTACCACATGTTACAGGAGACAAAGGTTAATCTGGTATAGTCCTATCAGCTAAATCTTTCAAATTTATCAGGGCCCAATCCTGCAGTTTTTACATAGCCAAAACTCCCATTAAACTCAATAGAAGTTTCAGCTGCATAAGACTGCAGGATCAGGCCGTTAGTTTTCCATGAGATTAACACAATGCATAATTTTTTCATTAATCTCATATTTGCTGATATTTTAAGAGAATGGGTCTTTACAGGAGACGCTCATTCCTGGCACTATTTTTAAAATGAAAAGGTACTCAACACATTTTATTCAGCTGATTTGTAATTTCCAGCTATTAGGTACTAGCAGGAACATTCAGATTACATATACAAATGTAGTAATAAAAATGTGCCTCTTAATTATAATGGACCAAATCATACTATCAGTTTTCAAGCAGAATTCCCCCCTGTAATCAGAATGAAGGAAAGTTCACAATGAATTTGAGAAGAATGAGGAGTTTTGCTTAAAAACTGATGGCAGGATACAGCCCGGTATGTCTATTTTTTCTCTTTAACTGCTTTTTGCTGTCTTACCATCAGAGATTGATCTCTTTACTAACTAGTTTACTAATTTCTATTTCAGATGTTGGTTTAGTGATTAAAACAGCCACCACTAATTGTTTCAGGTGGGAGACAGCCAGACAAACTTCTATTCTAATTCATGGTAGTTAAACACGCCACCTATTTCGCACACAGATTTTTTGGGGCAGGGGGCAGGGGGAGGAAGTATGGTCTTGTAGTTAAAGCAAGGACTAGAAATCAAAAGATTCAGCCTTGATTCTGGGATCCAGCTGACCGGTGATTCTGGGGACAGCTGGGGGCCCATGAGCTGCTTACTTACTTGTCCAAACACCACACCATTCATTGAGCTTGTAGAGCTAGTAACTGAGTGTCCATGGGTGGAAGGGCCTTGGTGACTCCTGAGGATGTATATCACATTGAGTTGCTGTGCCTTTATGAGCCTTTTTCTTTGGTTCCTTCTGTGCAACCATTTCCTCTTCCTTTTGCTAAGCAACGTTGCCTTTTGGGCCTACACAAGTGCACAGTAATTGTAAACTTATAGGATGACTGAGCAGGAACAAAACACAGCAAGAGACAGTAAGGTCTGTTCAGCAGGGAACAGCCTATATAGACACAAATCAAAAGCTGATAGCCACTAAGAAGAGAAACAAACAAGAACTTCCCCAGCCTGTGTAGGAAGCCCTGCCTTTTCCCAGAGCCTGCTCCTCTCTCCAGAAGCCCTTGTTAAGCCCTTCTGAAGACATGCAAAGCAGTTGTGTGAGAAATTAGCCCCAATATCAGAGCAATAGCCTTTTAGGGCAATAAATTTATAGCCTGTGCGTGAGCTGGATTTCAACTCTGGTTATTTGACTCTCATATACGGCTGTATATGAAAACAGCGCAAAGCTAAACATTGGATGCAGCACTAAAGAATCAAGCTTCAACCTCCATCACTGTACAGGGAACTGGAATTCCTTGATTATATCATATAAGACCGTAGAACTAACTCAGCACAGTCTTTACAATGCTGATGTGCCCAAGATACAACTTTTATTTCATCTGCTGTGGCACACTTCAGATCTTCACAAACTAATGTAGAAAATCAGTCATAAACTCTCAACACAGGTCTATATTTGTAGAAGATCACTAAGCACTATCATTTTTTCTGTGGCCCTGGCGTCCTGAAGGGGAATACCATAAAAGTGACACAGTTATGGAATATGATCCAACTCTACAAATATAGTCTTCTAATAATGTAAGAGGAAATTGGATATAGTGGAGAGTAGATTTGACTGGCACTGACCACAGTAAAACTGTTGTTTGAATATTAAGACATGCACAAATGACACATGAAAGGCTGTTTTTGCCTAACACATGGAAAAAAATTGTTCAAGAGCACTTCATCTTTACATTAACTTTTCCTCTGTAATGCTGCCACGGTCAGGAAAACCTTGGTTCATCTCCTGCATAAGTGCCGGTTACTTAACTTAAAGCTGCTGTGGGACAAGCTTCTCAAAACATTTCTACCTTCTAAATTAGAACCTGGCAAATTTGTGTCTGATCTTTTTCCACATCTTCCAGTCTCTGCCTTCTTTCAGAGTTCCTAATGTAGCACATTTGCCAACCCCCTATACATTCTGGCATACAGTGAAAAATCCAAGTCGTTAAATACCCATTTAACATAAATTAAATGGAAATGTTTCATTCCACTCTTTTGTGTTAAAATAAAAATGAACCGTGTATAGTACTTACATTATGTGAACCATAAATCCCTAAGAAGATGATCCACTCTGCAGAGGCGTCAATACATGGATTGTACAGCCCTGCAGAGCCAAGTAAAGATTTGCTTTTCATTCTTGTTAAAAAGTAAATGTATTTTGTATTTGACATTTCTTTACCTATGTTCAAATAAATAAGACCAGACTCCTACAAAGGGAGCTATGAGAATCTCACTGGGACTCCACACAGGCAGAGAGGGTTTGAGTTGGACTTTTGCAGGATTGGAGTCTAACATTCAACTGGCTACAATTGCTGGAGAGTTCTAAAGTTAAGTATATTAAAACATTGTTCTCAGTCTTAATTTTACAAAATACTGGCTTTGCTGTTCTCTAGTGCAGAGGTGTCTCATTACAACTCCCCGGATTCCTGCCTTTGCAGAATTCTTTCACTCTGTTAAAGGCACTTTGACACTTTGAGGATTATTCTTTCAGGTTCCGTAATCAATTTAACATTAACATTCATGTGAACTATTAATGAAATAATATTGAAAAAAGAAAAATGTTCCTACAATATTGCAACATTTTAATGCCTCATTAAAATCATTAGTAATGCTAATATTAAAGAACTTACTCCATCTTTTGGAGAACACCAAAATAAATCATAATCAAATATTTGCTAACATACGTCCAGAGAAAAAATGTATATGTTGCTGCCATCTAGGCATCACATACTCTAAAGATGACATAGTAAGGTCAGCCCATTAAGCACATGCAACTAGTTCTGGCTTTGGAAACTCATTGTATCCATATGAGTTTATAATTTTCATTAAACCTACTGAATATTGTTTGTTTGTTTTTTATTTATGAGAAAAAATATATAGTGAGCCTATCAGCCAGACAGTGCTTTTATGGAACTCTAGTTGCAAACAATGACATGCTTCACTGACCTGAATGACTTACAGAAGCCATTTATATTCAGTACTCTCATTTATGCTATCTTTAAAAATGAGTAAGAGACATATATTAATAGCAAGAAACTGGTAGGATGATTGCATCACTACCCATCTCCAGACTTATTGCAACATTTCATTCTCCATCAGTTGAACTGACATGGGAATGTAAATGTCATATATAATAGTCATATAAAATTTTACTACATGTGTAAGTAAAGCAGAGATGCACTGGTTCCCCATCTTTGTTGACCAGCTTTTGCACTCTACCCTGCAAATCCTTACTCACACAGTCCTTATCCAAAGTCTCAAAAGGATTATTCCCATGAGTAAGGGATGATAGGATCAGGTCCTTTTATCTGGGACATATCAGAACCTTAATCACAGAGTGTTGACTGATTTGCTGTTGAAGCCTTCTAGCCCCGATTCATCAGAGCACTTAAGCACATGCTTAAATCCCATAAATGTCAATGGTCTTTAGTATGTGCTAAGCGCTTTGATGAATAGCGATGGGGTTACTTTTGTGCTAATATTAAGCATGCGCATAAGCGCTTCACTGAGTCCCTGTCATGAAACTATATGGATGTGTGTGAGTACTGTTTGGTTCTTGGATCAACCCTCGCTGCTGTGGCATACAATCCCATTTTAGTAAACATGCACTATAAAATGACACATAGGATTATCCATTTGCTTTTCCCTGACAGGCTATTGCTCATATCATTGCCAATCAAATTTAACAATAAATTACTGGTGAAATCCTGCAGCCCTTACAAAGGGCCCAGTCCGACAAGTGGTCCCATTATTTAATATGTGAGTAAGGGTTTGCAGGTGCAGGCCATCCATACCTTCTTGGGTCAAGCTCCCATTGAAGTTAGTGAATTTGGCCTGAGTCGAAATTACAGGTTTTGGCCCACAAGCAGAATAGAGTATAGCAAAGCATGCCCTAAGGATCAGCCCCCGGACGTGATCCCCTGTCTTAAGCAGCCACTTTCAAATATCCCCAAGATTTCTAGTAAAATTCCGTTCAACCTTTATTCAAAATCCAGCACTGCTAGGTAACTAAGTTTTGCTGGTCCCTGGGCTTGTAATTTAGGACTGGATCCTGCTCCTATTGAATGAGAATTTTGGTATTAACCCCAGTGGGAACAGGATGAGGCCTCTAAGACAGTTTTCACTGGTTAACTAATTAATTACTTTTACGTTAAATGCAGTTCTCATCCATGAGAGAAAATAGTCTTCACTCCCCACAATTATTTTTAACTGTGGACTCTGCCGTATCTAAGCCCTCCCTACATACAGATTTTGTAATTAAAATGTAATCAAGGAAGCTTAAAAAATCCAGTGACATCATCATGTTAATTTAAACCCAGCAAACTGATTCTGGAGTTGTTTGGATTTTTAGTTTTAATGTATCATTTAGTTTAGATAAAGGGTTAATTTAGTTTTCTCTTCATCTGTTTAGCCCACTGTGGTAACAAGCAAGCTCTCAGAATGATAAAGTCATTTGTTAAAAAATTCAGTGACATCACCCTTAGCCATTCATGTTCCCTTCAGAGAGAAAATTAATTGTTCCAATCTAGTAAGCTACAAACGAAATACAGTCGACAAAGGGTGAAATATGAACATCAATGGTAAGTTTTGAATTTACCCTATTTATCTTGAATGTAAGATCTCATGACCCACTAAAATTCAGTTCACAGTGTTTTATGAAAAATAATGGCTGAAATTGAATGTCTTAATTTACATTTAATGCAATTAAGAATGGTTTAAATTATGACTGATGAACAGCACACACAGATGTCAGTCAGTTTCATCAGAATAAATTGAAGCCAGTGTCAATGAATGCTCCACTGATAAATCCCACTTTACACAAAATTAATAAAAATAAGGAAATATAATCCTTAGCTAATTGCAAAATGTTCTGGAATTCCCCTGAATTTTGAAAAAAAAATGTAACTAGAGAAAACCATTAAGTAGTTGATGAAAAATTATTTATATTCACAAGGTGCATTGCATGAAATTATCAAAAGTTCCATCCAAATTATCTGAAAGTTTACAATATGGAACTCATCTATATAGAAATATTTAGCTGTTGAGAGCTCTGCAGCAGGGTGTTTGTAGAATCCACGGAGGACCAGTTCTTGTGAGTAGCACCCAACTTTCAACTTCCATCGAAGGTGGCTTGTTTGTTGTAGGCAGAGATGCATCCTGCATGGTGTTCAGCATATTAGCTATATTTTATCATGGCGGCCTCAGCACCTTCAGCTGAGGGCCTGATTTTATTTTCAGTTAAATCAATGGCAAAATTCTCATTGACTTCAGTGGTGCAAGATTGAACCCACAAAGGTTAGTGTAATGTAGCTGAGAAGGCCACATTCCACTGGAGCTATGCAGATTTATACCCGCTGAGGATTTGGACCAGTCTTAGCTGTGTAATATATCTGGTGTTAGTACCATTTAGTACATTCACAAATACTTAGATTGTGAGCTGTCAGGGCAGGGGCCGTCTTTTTATTGGTGTTTGTACAACACCTAGCACAATGAGAGGCCTGATCTGTGATTAGTGATAGGCCACTACTGCAATACAAATAATAAACAATAATACTAAAAATGAGAGCTCTGTGTGGCTTGAAAGCTTGTCTTTCTCACCAACAAAAGCTGGTCCAGTACAAGGTATTACCTCTCCCACCTTGTCTCTCTAATATCCTGGGGCCAACACAGCTACAACTACACTGCATATAATATAAATGCAGACTGACTTAGTCCATAATCCTGAGACTGAAGGAACTGCATGCCAGGATCTTTTCATGTGTTTGATCAATGTTTTCCATACCAGGGTATGAGGATATGAATGGTTCTGTATTATGCATAAAGCAAATGTTTGCTGTTTTTCAAACTCATATAAACTTTAGGACCATTTTTCACTCTGTCTTCCAGGAGCAAACGCCAAACATAGTTTGCATTGAAAACTCGATACTTGGCTCAAGAAGTAATTTACAGTCTGATCCTGCAATTCTTACTCAGGAAAAGAAAGCGAACACCGAAGTCAATAGGTTTTTTTCTGAGTAAGGACTGCAGAGTCAAGACCAATATATTTAAGTCTAAATACTCTGGGGGAGGGGAATCTTTCCATGGGAGACAATGTGACAACATTTGTGCACAGAAAAATCAGGCTTCCATGCTACCAAATCCTGCACATGATGAAGAAGACCCTAAAAGCTTCTTTGGCTTTGCACATCATGGAGTGAAAGCTCAATATACCTTTCTATTAACTGGGTCCTAAAAACCTAGGCCCTGATCCAGGAAATCACTTAAGCACATGCCTAACTTTAAACACATGAATAGTCCAATGTGATTTCAGTGGGACAGCTGACCTGTTTCAAGTTAAGCATATGCTTAAGTGCTTTCCTAGATCAAGCCCCCAGATGCTGATTATTTATTTATAGATCATGGAAATAAACACAAGTCTCCAGGAAGTTTCAAACGTCAGGTTAAGAAATAGATACTTATACTGTGATGCTGTTGTGTTTTTATGTAAGGGAAAACATCATCTTCTAAAACTGAGACATTGCAACTTTTAAAATATTCACAAAGCAATTTATGACACATGTATAATCAAAGTCTCTGAGAATATTTTATAGTTAGAATCTCCTAATTTCCTGGCACAAATTTAGAACAAGTGGCAATAGTTCAAGTTCGAATTAGCACTTAAATGCATATGGTATATATTTTGCATAGGTAGATAATTACTCTGTACCTTTTTCAGGATATGCATATTCCCCATTGTATCTCTGGCTGATGATACCAGATTAATCAGGATGCCTTAATTGTAAATTCTGTCTGGGTGAGGGTGTTCATTGTCTGTATGTTAAATAGTTGATTGTCCTGCCTGTCCTTTTACAATATGGCCACTGGGCCAATCTGTCCTAGATAGGTCACTTGAAAAACAAGTTATCCTAGAGGAGTTTGAATTATTTGTGTCCCCTTCTTTGCCCCCAAAATCAAACTGACCCAGGTTTAGTCCCCCACAGCATCACACTGTCATATTCACATTTGCTATCCCTGTAAAATGTTTGTGCTCATTGTATTCCAAACGCTAGATTTGCATTTCAGTAGTTCTGTGCAGAATGAGCTGTTAACCTGAATAGCCAGCCTGCTACTCAGAGGTGCTGAGCACTCTCAGTTCCCACTGAAACCAATGGGAGGTACAGGTGCTTAGCTCTTCTAAGGATCAGGTGTTAAACCACTCGCTCTCTGCCAAATTTAACTCTTGAATCATGTCTGGGGAGTGTCGTGTCAAACCCACTGAAACATTTAATTATTATCAACAAATGCTGTCAGGGTAGTAATTGGGCCAAATTATCAAAATGTGGATGCCCAGGTCTGCACATTAAAAAACAATGTGTTCAGAAGTGCACTCAGAATTGCATGCAGTGTTAATACAATGTGTCTTTGCTATGCCCTTATTATCTTGTAGATATATACTGTAATTTATGCTAATAGATTGACTCCCAAATTCACCTTTGCCGTGCTAGTTACTTTTCTAGAAACTACAAATATAGCATAGTTTTCAAAGAATCCGAGAAATCAGAAAGAGAAAAAGAACCCTCTACAGTCATCTAGTCCATCCCCTTGCCAGTTCAGGATTCTGCCTTATATTTCTTTTTACATCCTTATACTTTCAAAGGCTTTGCCCAATCTAGTTTTAAATGTCTCATGCGATAGGGTTTCAACACTTTCCAGGAGAGAGAGAGAGTGTTCCACAATCTTATTATAGATTTCACTGTCAGGAAGCTTTTCCTGATACTTAACCTAAATTTTCCTTTTGTTAATTTCATCCTATTCCTCCTACTTATACCTCTTTTGCCATCCTAAAAAACTCTTCTTGTCCTCCTTGGAATCCACCCTTCAAATATTTATGGAGCATTACCACGTCCTCTCCACCTTAATCATCAGACTCATCACTTAGGCTACACACATTTTGGTTTTTTAACCCTTTCTTATATATCAGTCCTCTTCATCCTCTTAATCACATTTATTGGTCATCTCCATACCACTTGCCCTTTTTTTCAGACCTACAGAGTAAAGGATATTCAATACAAATGTTTCTTTTGAAAATAAATTCTCTGCATTGGGAATGTGGCTGATTTGTTAGTTTGCTGCCTCTGTCCACAAATTCACCTCTGCAAGTTAAACATATAGACAGAAACACAAGTGAGGAAGGGAGGAGTTTGCATTTGCATGTACTCTGTGTTGGAGTGGCACATAATGCTAATAAAAACTGTTTACATTATTTAATGTACATTTTTTTCTCTTTGACTTTAAGAGATCACTACTCAATGTTATTTCTCAAACCAAGAATATAAGGCAAATGCTTTGACTTGATTTTAAAGACATTGAATTTTTTCTGCTGGTATAAATAGTATGGACACAGTAAAAGTACTTGAGAGAGCCTAATGAACCATTTCTTACACCCCATTACCTTTAGTCTGATATGACTGAGAGTACGGGCACTAATTATCCTCTCTTTCACAGACACCGACATAGATCTACAGTAGGTCTTAAAACACCATATTCCCTACAACTCTTAGCAGTTTCTCATGTAATACACTTCTGTATTTTTTTCTCATTGAAATTTAAATTAGAGGTATGCCACTTCCCATCTCCCTACCATTTTTCTCTAACTCTGGGTAGCAGAAGGTACATATATTTTATGGACAATTCTTTATGACAGTTTCACACACAAAAAATGCATGCCCAACCCTAGGGCAAGTCCTAAACAAATTAATGGGGTTGCCATTAAAGAACTAGAGTAACCATACTAGAGCTTGCTCCCAGGTCTGCATGGATGGATCTTCATAAAGTAAGAGTCTGAGGTACAGATAACCTAGTGCATGTAAGTAGAGCACAAAATGAGAGTCAAAATCCATGGAGGGGCTCTGAGAGTGTAATGTTGCCTTTCATATGTTGGTTTTACTTCTCAGTGTAGAGGTAGCCAAGAACAAGGCTGAATCTTTCCATATTGGGAGGGGACGCCTGAAATCATGCACTATTCTGCACCCCTTCACGTATTGCATGCAGCACAGCTGATGCAATGTAATGTTGGACAATGGGAAATGTCCCCACATTGCCAATGGCTAGGTTTTTGTAGACAGCTACTGTCTCAGATTGAAATGCTCTGGCTAAGCTCCTGTTAGAAAGTGCTTTTATGTACTTGAAATTCTACCAGCTGTTGACACATTAATAATGCAAAGTATAAGCAGTATAAAATCTGACATTCACATAACACTTTGGGGCAAAGTCTACTCTCAGCTGGAACCAATCCAGATTGACACCAGTGTAACTGAGAGCAGAATTTGAACCTTTATTTCATGGCAGACAGAAGATGGAATTTTCTGCTGGTTAACGAGGAAACACTTGGAAACATATGACCTGCATATTGGGATGCAGATGGTTTTATAAGACAGTACATACATTTACAAAGGAGACATGTAAGGTCACTGGGAACCATCTGTTTTAAATATTGAAATGTCCTTACACTGAACGTCTGAGTAGTTTTGCCCTGGACTTGTAATATTAACCATCTACCAATTTTTTATAATAATGATGAAACAAAAGAAAAATGGAAATGTGGGGGACAAGGCACGGTAACCAATTTACAGCATCTGGGCCCTATGTAGCCAGCTGAGAAGCAACTCTAAACATCCTGGGGCTTCTGAAACAGATCTCACCAGTGTGATAAAGCCATCCAGCTTTGTGGCTGGTTGTGCTGGGATTGCTAGTCCAAGTGTCCACTTGTGCCAGAAGTGGCAGTTAGAGGATGTAGAGGAGGCTAGGAATAAATCCAATTTTAACATTTTAATACAGTTGTATTATTTATTTGTGATGCTAAAGGATGGCAGGGCATCTGGAACTGTTGGGTGAGCACCCTTTGGTATGGAATAAAGAATGATTTGATAGCCTTTGTACATTTAAGATAGAAACACTGCTTCGCCGTTTACTTGTGTATTCTGACATTTATTTTAAGTCTTTCCTCTGTACCGCAGGTGAAATTCACACCTGTGCACAGGGCTAGCATCAAATCTATTGACCACTTAAGTTCCATTTAAGCCCCATGTTGACTTTGCGTGGGCCATCTGCACAAAGGTGAATTTCCCTGCAAGGCCGGTTCTGGCTTTTTTGCCACTCCAGGCACACACAAAAAAAGCGGCCAGAGCGCTGCCGAAGCAAAAAAAAAAAATGCAGCCGGAGCGCAATGTGCCGCCCTGAGATTAGCCTGAATGCCACCCCTTATGATGTGCCGCCCCAAGCATGTGCTTCCTAGGCTGGTGCCTAGAGCTGGCCCTGTTTCCCTGAGTGGCACTAGTTAATTTCAGTGGGCCTGTCTGTTCACCACTGGGTTAGTCCAGTTTTACACCAGTGCAATTGCATTGATTTCAGTGGAGTTATGTCACTTTAAAATTGTAGCAAGAGTGATGAATCTTACCTATTATTCCTAAATCATCCATGCTAGATGGATATCATTGATAGCTGGCAGTTGAGCACTCTAATCACTCCTGCCAAAGGAATGATATGAAAGTAGGTTCTAAAAACAGTTTGATTTTGTTTCATTTGATGTAGGGAAGACCAGACTCACGTGCCTAATTTCAAACCAATTTGAACACTGCAAGGTTGCAGGTTTGAACCAAACTTGAAATTTATTGTGTTTGGGTTCATCTTAGGTACAACTACAAGAAAAGGGGGCAGCTGGGCAGTGACAGGTCAGAGTGAGCAAAATGAAAAACGGATGCAGAGAGAAAAAAAAGCAGTAGAGTGGGGAAGAGGTTACGATGGTCAGATGCCACAATGATGGGCATGAGAAAGAGAGAGAGAAGAAAAAACATCAAATGGAAAAATAAGTACAGGTTATACAGTATCCACAGTATCCACTTCCACCATGATACCTCCCAGGGCCTTTTTCTATCCCTAACAACACAAGCTTCTTGTTAGCTAGAAAAAGACTTTTCATTGAACTACTCTTGGGGGGGAAAAAACATATGGGTTTAAATTACCGGAGAGAAAGAGGCTGCAAACTTGTGAATGCCATTGGAAAATGTGGTTCACAAGGTTAATAAAATTTCAAATTCCACACGGTCGACCCATCCTTAGCTTGTTTGCTATGGGACACCACAACTGCTTGGTAGTAAGTGGTGATATAACAAATACTGAATCACAATGGAGAGGGAGGAGCCTAAGAACAATGTAACTTGTCTACACTCAGATACCTTGTGCATCCATTAGTGATAGGAAAGGGAATTTAGAAAATGAGGGTGGGTGCAATCATTTTTAAAATTTGAAAATACTCTTTTAAGTCTCCTCAAGTCTCTGGGTACCGGACATGTTCTAATAAGAGCCTGTGTTAAATATAATACCATCCTCAATCTGATCCAAATAAAATTGGATTTGATAGCCCCATAAAAATTATAGACAAAAAAGACCTATCAGGTAATCTAGTTTATGCTTTCACCAATACAGGATAGTTCCTTAGAGCATCAATTTGGAGTGCTTTGTTCAGTCTAGTTTTAAATGACTCATTATTTCCATAACTTCCCTTGATGAACTAGTCCATAGTCCAAGAATAGATCTTATTGTTAGGAATTTTTCTCTACTATTTAACCTAAATATTCCTATGATCAGTTTCATCCATTACTTCAAATAATAACCTTTCATCCAAACCAGCCCTCCTAAATAATCCCTTTGTCTAGCTCTTTATGTTTACGTTCGTCACATACTTCTAGACAGCTCTTTTTGCAGGCAATCACACAAGCTCTTGCAGATATCGTTTTTTAATTTGCATTAATGCAAGCTGTATGGGTCCATACCATACTGTTTGTGGGGGAAAAGGTAGCTTTAAGACCCCCTGTTCACTCCGACTCTTAGGAGCAATCTGAGGGATCACCAGGGCAAAGTGGCAGCCCAGCCGTGACTCTTTTTTCCTAGATATGCCTCCTGCAGCTGAGAGGGGAAGTGGGGGTAGGAGCCACTACAACTGCCTTGTGCCATCTGAGGATGCCCCTAGGCAGGGGCACTGTTCAAGTGGCTGTTTAAAATGGGTGCAGGGCCAGGGTATATCTGCCCAACATGGATGTGCAAGGTAGGGAAAAGGCACAAGCATCCTTCCCCTGCTAGACTCTTTGTGGGAGTCCATTACAGTCACAGCCTTGAGCGCTCGGGACGCACGAACGTCTCCAGGCTTGTGCTGCCACCTGTGCAAGCCACCCCTAAGCGGGTGCAGTGGGAGGGAGGCTCTGCCCCATTAGCCATTGGAGCTGAGCACCGCATGGCTGTACATACTGCATGCTTTCAGGCGGTGGTAGAGCTGATGCGCTACTGTGCGCTTTCCAGTAGCGGGGCTAGTCAGAATTCTTACATTGCAGTGTCATTATCACTCAGGGTCTTATCCTGCTCCAGTTGAAGTTAATGGAAAAACTTCCATTGACTTTAATGGAACCAGGTTTGAGGGCCCCCATATCTTTGTTTCAGATTATTTTTTTCCGCATATATTTAGTTTGCCTTATTTCAGACTCCGTCTCTATTTTTTTAAATCTCTTGACAAAACTTCAATCCTTCCTAGATCCCTTTGTCACTGTTGCTTGCAGCATCTCAGTATAAGAATTGCAATTTAGAGCAAGAGGTATAACTATTCTGTTTTAAAGTCACATTTGTGCTTAAATCCAGTCTTTGACAATATTCACAATGAGCCCAGTTGGGCTCACAATGGCCAGCAGGGGAAAGAATGAAGAGTCCGGAGAAAAAAGAGAAAAGGAACATAAATAAGAAAAGCAAAACAATAAGAAATTATTGTACAGCTTTGCTCATATAACTCAAAAGCATACAGGAAGCAAACAGTTACATTAATTTACCAAGTGCCAGTATGAGTTTTAAATCTCTACAGTCAGTTCAATTAAAAATACCCTAACAACAATACACTGAATTTGTAAAGAAAATGACATTCTCCAGCAGTGTTAGATGGTCTCTGTGACACTGACAACCTCTCCGCCTTTGGATCTTCAGATCCTTCCAAGGGTGATTTCAAACTGTCAGGGCCAGAACATAGCAGCTTCTTCTCTGGAAACCAAACAGCCCAGCCTCCCACTTTCTATGGCAACAACACCGAGCCCTTCACAATCTGACCTGCTGAGGAAAACCTGCTTTTAATTAAATGTTAATTACTTTAATGCAGCTTGCATTATGTGGAAACACTCAAGTTATTTTAATCTGAATTTAAAGGAAAACATCTGAGACTTAAAATAGCAAGTAGAGGCAGTTTATAATCCATATATATATGTAATTCTTTTTCTCAGTGTCGGTTGAGAACCTATAGTTTGAGATAATAACTATGTTCTATTTTTGCAGGAAGTTAGGCAGAGATCCTGGCTGATATAATTTGATTTGATTTCTGTGTAACTTACAAATATAATTTTAATGAAGGCTAATAAAAATAAACCAAAAGTCTAACTCCTTTCTGCTTAATTTGGTGCCGGCACTTTTAAGACTACTTGAAATGTGTAAAGATTAGATCAAATGCGATGCATGAGGCATTTGTCACAGTGATTCAGTGCCCAGCTTGATAATACTAATTCTCAGTACTAATTAATGCTCACGGTACCTGCTGCGAGGAGGGTAAGTATTACTATCATCCTCATTTTACACATGAAGAAAATAAGGTAGAGAAAGGGACTTGCCCAAGGTTACAGAGCAAATCTGTACAGAGCGTCACTTAGAATTTCGGCTTGCCTGGCTGTCAAGCCTGTGCTCCTTTCCCCAGAGCATCCTGTCTTCCTGTTGTGAAAGACACACTCAGAATCAGTTCTCCCCAAACCAGTTTCCCTCTCCAGCACCTCTTAGGGCCAGTTCAGGTTCCTCTTTACAGCAGCTGTCCTGCAACCATCCTGAGAGGACTGTTTTCCCTGCCAAGGACACTGCAGCTGCTCCACTGCCATCCTGGTCTGCAGCTGTAGGGGACATACCAGAGTAGAGGGAGTTCTGTAGCTGGCACAGCAGCGTGCTATATTCAAACAGAGGAAGCAACAGAAAGCAGGGGATCAGTTATGCCCTGCCCCACCTTATCTTACTTTGACCTCTCAGACTCATTTTTCTTGGTCATCACAATCAATCTATATGTAAGCGGGGGAATAGTCCCGCTATTGTGGGGAACTTTCCTCGTCTCTGCACTACCCCGGTGAAATGGGCTAGCGGAAGGATCTGAGTCCTCGCTCCCACCTCCTTTACCCAGAGGCCTCCCTGCCCTCGAGGACTCCCCTTGCACTCTCCTGTCTGGCAGAGTCCTCGTAACCCCAACAAGGCTGGGCCCAGGATTCCTGGGGGGCTCAACCCCCAACCTTGCTGTGGTCACCTAGGTCAGGGGCTAGGGTGTCCCCACTCCGGGGTGTACTCTCTAAACAGGATGCTTCCCTGACCCACTGATCACTGCATACAATTCAAAGCAAAGGCAAATTATGTAATTAACAATTAATTTGTAACAGGAATAAGGAAAAATGGGAAAGGCTAATGAAAACACATCACCCCGCTCTGTGGCAGGGAACATCTCAACAGTGTCTCTGCAATGTCAGGGCAGTTCAGTCTGTTCCTTTGCAAGTCCCAGGCTCCTTCTCAGGCCTTGGCTGTGCTGCAGGGACGCTGTGGCTTGGACACTTGCTCTGGCGGTGGCCACACGCTCGCAGGCTCTGGGTGGCAGGACCCTTCTTCCCAGCGTTGCCCCCGCCCCGTCGGGGTTACGATCCCCCTGCAAGTCTGGCCTGCAGGGCCCCTTGGCTGAGGCGTCTCCCTGCGCTGGGCCCACTGCCCAGGGTTCCCCTCGCTCTCCCCAGCTGCTCACCGCACCCGGCTCCGGACCGCTCCAGCCCCAGCTCCACCGCTCTGCCTCAGCTCCAGCTCCTCTGCCTCAGCACGGCTGCTGCTGCTGCTCTGCCTCCAGCTGCCTGGGCTGCTGCCCTGGCCCCTCTGGCTGCTGCAGCTTCTCCCCCCAGGGCAGGTCTGTCTCTGGGCTGCAGCTCTGCTCCCAGGGCAGGTCTGTGTCTCTGGGCTGCTTTTCTGGCCCCTCCAGATCTGGCCCAGCTCAGCTCTGGCCTCTCCTTAGCTCAGCCCCACTCACTCTGACGCAGGCCACTTCAGCTCACACGGAGGACGGGATCCACCCTGACCTCCTGACTCCCTGATTCGCCTGCCCGCCCTGTCAATCAGGCTGACCTGGAGCATTGGCCTCTCCCCATTGCCCCTGGGGACTGTCAGTCCCATCGACCCTTCCCCTTTTGGTACTGGGAGCTCTGAATGTTAGTAAGGGGATAACAGTCCCCTTACATATAGATCCAAATTTCTTGGCCACTAGGCCTTTTCCTAGCTCAGGGCTGTATCTTCAAAACCATCCACCCTTAGCTCAGCACTGACAGTAAGATAAGGGATCCTGGCTGGGCCCTGACTTGATCTGTTGCTTTGGTTCTGCACCTGGCTGAGTTTATTATTTCATTATACATTACATGGATGATTGTTGCTGCTGTGACTGTCTGAGCGTAGCATATAGGTCATATGGATAAGGAATGCTTTGGGTGCATTGTGGAATGCTAGTGGGGAAGCTTAATAACAGCTGCTGTTGAAGATGCTGTCTTGTATGCGGATGTGTGTATATGCTTTTTCATCTAAACTCTTCCTTTTAATTTGATCCCACCGAGGGTGGTGTTAGCTCCTGAGTGTCGCAACTCTTGGAGACATGCTTACCTGTCCTAAATTGCATCAGACACTCCCTGTCACCTTCTTGCTTAATGTAGAGCTGGCAAAAATATTGGCACTTGATGATTTATTGTCATTCTCATTTGTTGACTTGAGGAGCTGTGTGGGTAAAACAAGTCACCTCACAACAGACATCTGGACCTGAGGTAAAACCATTGGCCATGTGGATGAGCATCTACTAGATCGCCTTTGGGGAAGGTTTATTTGGACAGGGAGATAAAGGTTAGTAGCAGCATCAACATCCAGAAGTGTATATTTTTCTTTCTCTTTCTTTCTGTCTCTCCCACTCCTTTTACTTGTCTGCAGTTCACAAAAGAAAAATGTCTACGTTTAACAAACATGACACGTTGGGTCACATTCTCTGCTGGTGCAAACTGACGCACCTCCTCTGCAGTTGATGGAGTTCCATCCGTTAAGTGAAAAGTGTGGGGTTGGTGTCATTGCAGTTGTTTGTCTGGAAGGGTTTGGTGGGGGCGGGAGGGAGTTGCTTTGTTTTGTTGTTTGCATATTTTGAAGCAACAATAGCCATTGCCTCAGAATTTAACAACAACAAAAAGAGCAAGAAAGACAGCAGGGGTAAAAAATCATCCTCTGTGAAATGGTGAAATATTGTGAGTGAAATGTCATGAAAAGAAATGGCATTGCTTTCATACAGCTTTACAGAACCACAATCAGCTGAAATAAATGGGCTAAATACAGCGCTGGTGTTAGTGGGCAAAAATCCCATTGATTTCAAAGAGATTTGCACCTACTTCTGAATTTGGTCTAGCATGTGTATAAATACGGAGTGTCTCCATGTTTTTATAACTTTATGTGCATTATTTTTCACATCTTAAAGCTGCCCAAGTAGAGAAAAATACAGGACTTCAATAACAGTTACCAGCATGATTTGCTTTTATTACCTTTCTGTTCGAGACCCTTGTTTCCCCTTGTAGCATGTCAAATTGCCCCCAAAACTATATTATACAGCAGAGAAATGTCGTTCACACTTCACTGGCTATTGATTTACTTTATTTATTGGCACAAAATCAGCTTGAGATAAACATTTTGTCCCCCATTTCCACTACTGTAAGCAGTATAGTTCACTGCAAGATAGGTAAACCCAAATGTGCTGGGTCACAATTCGACATGGCTTTCTAATCAATGTGTGAAAATTACCTAATGAATAATGGGTTGCACATTTCCACAAACAAATTAACCAGGGTGAGACTGAAACTAATGATTATATTTATCTAATGTAATTTCACATCTGTTACTAGTGGTAGTAAAAAAAAAAATTTCTTCCATCCATGGTGTCCTCAGAATTAGAACCAAGCTTTTTAGATGCAGACACATGACATCAGTTTAAGTGGGAAAGGTGCAATTTTGTTCGATATATTTTTTGATTGACAGGTTTTGGGAGTGTATGATGTCATTTTGTAGTATTTTTGAACACATTAAGGGATGCCATAATAAAAAGAATCCTTTTTGGCTGATGTTTGTTCGGTACACCTTGTAGTCTTCTTGCTACAGCCAGAAGGCCCAGTTTAATCAGCTCAGCCACCTAAGGAAAAACAGGAGCAATTTTCTCCCAAAATACAGCCAGTTAATACAAACCCTGTTAATTTTTCTCATAATTATGCTAATAAGATTTGATCATGATAAAAAATCATAACAGGAAAAACCTCATAGGACTTTTTGTTATCTTATTCATGGACAAGATTTGTGTTTTCTTCTTTGAATTATTATTGAAATGATTTCAATGGGAGTTAGGCACCTAAATACCTTTCAGCATCTGGGTCTTATTGCCTACTGCTGTCGGGTGTGTCTGCTCAGTCTGATGCCAGCAGCTTACAGTTGTCTTTAAAGATGTTGCAAAAAAAACCAAACCCCGCAAAGCTCCAGAATGATGTCACCACTTGAGTCAACATTATTAAACAATTTCACAACCCGTCTCAGCTGTGGTGGCAGCTTTCATAAGGATTTATTATCCAGAGACAGAAGAGGGGAGGGGGGGGCAGAGGGTGCATGGAGGTTTGAAAATCATTGTACCGAGAGTTTAATTATTGTATTTTTCACTGAAGTCGAAAGTATTGAGGAAAAACTAGCCAATTTCATATTACCTCGTTTGATTAAAGAAGTTGTATGATTGTTCAGAATGTGTAATTGCCATTCAATACAGCTGAAAAGAGAAGAGTTTCTGAACTTTGCATCTTTAATACCAGGCTATATTTAGTAACCGGAATAAGCCAAATATATGCCACTGGCCTTATTGTGAAGACATTTAGATGATTGATTCAACTGAAAATAGTAAAATATTTTCTTACTAATAATTTTTACTAGTAATAATAAAATATGTATTACTCTTAGTAGCAAAAAGAAAAACTCCTCTCTGCAGACATGCAGGATATGTCCCAGATGTGCTAAATTATGGGCCTGATTTTCAGACTACTAGAAGCCAAGTATGGCACACAATTTTGATTATGCAATTACTGTGAATGACAGTGCAAACAGAGTATTTGCATGTAGAATCCCAGTAACTTTGTGCCTGTTAGGCATATAGTAGCATGTACATTTTATCAGGCTTCTTTATTTGAAAGTCTGACCCTTAATGGATAACATTAAAATTATTTTTAAAGTTCTATATTGCCTCATTTATCCTCACGGTTGGCCTTAGGGATAGATGACCTAGTCCTTTGCCCAAGACACTAGAATATTTGAGGAGCATGATTAAAGTTATAGATCAATAATAATTTCTAATTGTTTATTTTGGGAGGCTCCAAACTGTGGCATTTGATCAAAATTATGATCAAAGACTAGCTCTGCTTATCCTGCTGAGGACATGGTCTCTCAGATTCCAAAGAGATCTTTAATATACTAGCACATATACAAAAACAACTTGATAAGCATGCAATCCGTTAAGCTGTGTTTGGGCTCCTTCCTTCTTGGTAGTGTTTTCTGTTTCTAATTGGCTGTTAACCTGTGTATGTGCATTCCTTGCAATGAGTGAATATAAATAGTAAAGAATACAAATCAAAAGCTGTAAATTGTAGAAAATTGATAAGGGAAGCAAAGGGATACAACGAGAAATCTATGGCCAGCAGAGTTAAGGACAATAAGAAGGAGTTTTTAAAGAATATTAGGAACAAAAAGAATCCTAACAATGGTACTGGTCCATTACTAGCTGGAAATGATAGAATTATCAATAATAATGCAGCAAAGGTAGAAGTGTTCAATAAATATTTCTCTTCAGTATTTGGGAAGAAAATAAATGGTGTAGTCACATCATACATATGACTATGTATGTGACTCTTTCCATTCCACTGATATCTTAGGAGGATGTTAAACATCAGCTACTAAAGTTAGACATTTTTAAATCAGAAGGTCCAGTTAACTTGCATCCTAGAGTTTTAAAAGAGCTGGCTGAGAAGCTCAGTGGCCTGTTAATGTTGATTTTCAATAAGTCTTGGAACACTGGAGAAGTTCCAGAAGACTGGAAGAAAGCTAATGTTGTGCCAGTATTTAAAAAAGGTAAACGGCATGACCTGGGTAATTATAGGCCTTTCAGTCTGACATGAATCCCAGGCAAGATAATGCAACAGCTGATACAGGACTTGTTTAATGAAGAATTAAAGGAAGGTAATATAATTAATGCCAATCAACACAGGTTTATGGAAAATAGATCCTGTCAAACTAACTTGATATCTTTTTTTTAATGAGATTACAAGTTTGGTTGATAAAGGTTGATGTAATATACTTAGACTTCTGTAAGGCATTTGGTTTGGTACTGCATGACATTTTGATTAAAAAACTAGAACAATATAAAATCAACATGACACACATTAAATGGATTAAAAGCTGGCTAAATGTTAGGTCTCAAAATGTGACTGTAAATGGGGAATCATCATCGAACGGGTGTGTTTTCAGTAGGGTCATGCAGGGATCGGTTCTTGGCCCTACACTACTTAATGTTTTTAATCAATGACCTGGAGAGAACATAAAATTTGCAGATGACACAAAAATTGTCAATAATGAAGATGACAGGTCACTGACACAGAGCAATATGAATCATTTGGTAAATTGAGTGCAAGCAAACAATATTAATTTTAATACAGCAAAATGTAAATGTATATATCTAGGAAGAACATAGACCATGGTTACTAGATAGGGGGCTCTATCTTGGGAAGCACTGACTCTGAAAAAGATTTGGTGGTCATCGTGGATAATTAGCTGAACATGAGTTTCCAGTGAGATGCTGTGGCCAAAAGGGCTAATGTGATCCTTGGATGCATGAACAGGAGGAACTCAACTAGGAGTAGAGAGGTTATTTTACCTCTATATTTGGTACTGGTGCAACTGCTGCTGGAATGTTGCGTTCAGTTCTGATGTCCACAAGTGAAACAGAATACTGATAAAGTGGAGAGGATTCAGAGAAGAGCCATAAGCATGATTAATGGATTAGAAAACTTGCCTTATTGTGACAGACTGAACGATCTCAATCTATTTAGCTTAATAAAGAGAAGGTTAAGGGATGACTTGATCACAGTTCATAAGTACCTACATAGGGAACAAATATTTGATAATGGGCTCTTCAGTCTAGCAGACAAAGATATAACACAATCCAATGGCTGGAAATTGAAGCTAGACAAATTCACACTGAAATAAGGCATACATTTTAAACAGTGAGGGTAATTAACCACTGGAACAATTTACCAAGGATCGAGGTGAATTCTCCATCAATGGCAATTTTTAAACCAGGATTGGAAGTTTTTCGGAAAGATGCGGTCTAGGAATTATTTTGGGGAGGCTCTATGGCCTCTGTGGAGGTCAGACTAGAGCAGTGGTTCTCAAACTGGGGGTCAGGACCTCTCAGGTTGCGAGTTTATTACATGGGGGATCACGAGCTGTCAGCCTCAACCCCAAACCCCGCTTCGCCTCCAGCATTTATAATAGTGCTAAATATAAAAAAAGTGTTTTTAATTTATAAGGGGGGGTTGCACTCAGAGGCTTGCTGTGTGAAAGGGGTCACCAATACAAAAGTTTGAGAACCACTGGACTAGAGGATCACAATGGTCCCTTCTGGCCATAGAATCTGAGTAGAAGCTGACATGTCACAGGATATTAGTGTTCTAAATCAGTGTGCTGCAAGTGTCTGGGAAGGTTAGAATGTGGCTAGCTCTGCACAAGAATGCAAGTGAGGAGAGCCTTCAGTGAGCCTAGCACCCCTGAGCAGCAGCCAGTCAGAATCTCCATGGATAGTAGAGACGTCACTCCCAGATCACACCAGAGGTGATGCCAGCCTCTTGAAAAGTGGTTGGGTGACAGCAAGGCCATGGGCCAGTGCAGGAATGAATGTATGATTATTCCTTTTGCCAATCTAGCATGCACTCCCTGGAGCATCTGGAGAAATTTTTGCTGAGGCAAACAGAATTTTGTCCGGATTTTCTGCATCAGCACAAGCCGTCTATACGTCCCAATATGAGACACTGGCTTAATGCCATAATCAGGCCCCTACTTAACAATGAGTGTGTTGAGTCAGAAAGTGTTTTGTCTTTTAACTAATGGGTCAAGTGCCATCCTTCTAGAATTTCGTCTATTGCTTTTGAAATCAAAAGACCTGGTCATGACTTATACAACCAAGTAACTTTAAGGAGACTCTCTTAATGATGGGCTTAATATGCTGCCTGAAAAATAGTGTACAAAACTAACTCAAGAAACTTGCTCTAAATCCTTTTTCACCTAGTGCAATCCACACAGAGGTGCATTGGTAATAAAAGCAGTATGTGATGTGCCAAACTCCCATGAATTTCAATGGGAACAGACTAGTCAGACATACATATACTCAGAGCATCACAAACTGCTTTACACAGAAAGTCGGTCAGAAGCTAGAGCTAAAAAGTAAGTATTCAAATGAGATTTAAAGATAAGACATGACTCACTGTCTTGGTGGATGGGGGGACTTCTAGGAAGACTGGGCAGCTTCCAGCTGTGATAACAAAGGGGGTCAGAGCAATGGAATGAATGGACAGAGGAATAGGCAAATATAGCGTGAGAGATTTAGGCTGGAGCAAGTCCGTGGAATATTTGCTGACAAGGAAGAAAATTCTGAGCTGGATGTAGAGTTTGATATAAAGCCAGGGACAGTAACAGGAGAATGAAAATTGATGGGACTTAGGAGTCCACGTGCCTAAGTCACTTTTGAAAATGAGATTTGAGTCCTCAGTTGTTTCGTTGATTTTGACACTTTTAGCCTTAATATCTGAAGAATTCACTAGTGAGAAGTTAGAATGTAACCAGCAGCTGATAGAGTTCAACATAAAGGAAGGTGTCTATGATAAGGATCAGACAGTGGAATGATAGACATGTACAGTTTGATGTAATCGTCATAGAACTTACAGATCCATGGATGAGGTTAGCAGTGGGACAACCCAGAGGAAGAAGATAAACAGAGAGAAGAAGGCTAATGATGGAACTCTAGGCAGCCAATAGCAGACAGGATGAAGACAAGCCTCCACCAGAAATAAGAAAGGACTGATTAGAGAGTTAGGGTTCAAACCAGGATATGAATGTACTGGAGACACCAGCTTTTTGTCTGTAACACTCAGAAAAGATCAAGTGATTGGTTAGTAGCAAAGGAATTCATTGCTGAAACAGGGCCTAAAACTGAACTGAAATCAAGATTGAAAGGAAAAAATGTGACAATGATCTAGAATACAGCTGAATTATAATTGTTTCTTATAACAAGTAAAACTTCAAGAATAACACATGGGTCATTAATATGCCACCAGGACCTCAAGATAAAAACACAGGTTGACAACCCAGTTTGGGGTGAATTATTATTTACAATAGAAACAAAAATTACACACACCAACCGTACAATGAGAAGTTCTATAGTAAGTTAACATTCTTCTCTGTTCTTCTCAATGCATTTTCATATTTTTGACCTTTTATAGTCTTTTCATTTTGTTCTTTAGCTGAAAGAGCAAAGCTGGTTATTTTCTGATGACATCTTGTGGCTGTGTAGCAACTGAAATACCTTATCATATTCATTTTTGTTTATATGTCTTTGTTCACTAGATAGACAATTAACCACATTGTGTACACGCAGTCTCCTTTCTAGGAGCTGCATAAATGATCTAACACGTACTGCACTCAGGCGCGTGGAGCACCTAAATGCATATAGTTGCTAAGATCCTCTGATGATGGGCATAGCAAAGATAGACTAGATTAAGTTAGTTAAAATGTACATCTACTCATCCATGCTTCTGTCATCCCACCCAGAGTGACACTTTCCTGCAATGACTGGCTTTGTTTGTTACAGGATATCACACTTCCTCATTTTTGGCCAAATAGTGAATTGCCCTTAGATAAAATCCGGGTGAGGAGGGCAAAGTGCTTGCTTGGCTCAAGTAAGGGCCAGACACAACTGCAATCACTATGTTCCTCTGAGCATAGGGTTTGCTCCCTGTCTGCAACCTAAGCTTTGCCCTATCTACATGCAGTCTGGTTGGCCATGTAGGGAAGGGAAAAAACTGCACCCTCCAAAGGGCTGTAGGAGAAAGCAGGCTGCCTTTATGTACTATGGAGCTTGAGGAGGCATTATTTGCAGAATGCTCCCTAATGCGTCTTCCAGGGGATCCTGCTCCAACCCATCCCCATGAAGGTCTGCCCCTTACAAGCATGACTAATCCCCTTAGTTATATATATATACATATTAGCCCACATCCTGAGCAGCAGCTTACACAAACAAGGCATCCCGTTGACTTCAATAAGGATACTTGTATGAGTAAAGGTGAGCAGGATTTGACTCATGCCACTCCATTTTATAAACATAAATCTATATTGCATGAAAGTGGCATATTGTACTGTAGATTAATACATTATTTTTATATTTTAAGGGACAGGGAAAGAAGTTTTCTTGTAGCTTTTTAAATCTTATTTCAAAGTTAGGCGTGTGCAGATATTTCTGGGAGCCTGACTCATGAGCACAAATATTAGCCTCACCTGGGCAAATCCAGAATTTGTGCACGCGCGTGGCCAGTTAGGCACATCATTGCAAGAGGGTAATGCAATGTTGTTCTAGTTTGAGTTTCTGAGACCAGAAGACTTGAGCTCCCCTCTCATGGTTTATGATGTCACCAAAACCCTCCAATCAATAATAGAAAATTTGCTTATTAGAGGCTAAATTCTGTCTCTTTGACTTAAGCTGAGCTGTCCATTGATTTCAGTGGGACTACTCACAGATGGCCTAATCCTTCACCATGGAATTCAGTGAGAATTTTGGCATTGATTGAGTAGGAGCAGGATTTGACTCAGAATGGAGCACTAATTGTGAGTAAAGGTGGTAGAACTAGGCTCCTTGGAAGCAATAACATAGAGAAGGATAGCAATATAGTCAAATAGCATCTTGCCTCAGGTATGGTGTAAGGCAGGAGACCAAAGTGTCATGCTTAGAGTATCTAAGACATATTTTGATTACAAAATAACGAGCACAGTTGCCTTGAAATGTGGTCATGGTGGTGTTTTTAGTATTTCTATTATTTATTATATTTCTACAATATTTGATGTGTTTGCTTTTTATTCTGAAATATTTCTTTGACGATTTAACACAAAATGAACCTTAAAAGCTTATAAAGGAGCCACAGGGATGCAAAGCTGCCACCTATATTGCATTGAAGGGCAGCAAATTGGAACCAATAAAAGGAAATATGTCCTTACAGGGTGCATTGTCAACCTGTGGAATTCACTGCCACAGGAGGTCATTGAGACAAATCCTGGGGTTTGTTTTGTACAAAGAACTAGATACACTATTCTGATCGCTAATGACATTTCCAGCTATGCAAGAGAAGTCTAATCAAACCTCATGCTTCAAGACAGACACTGATTGCCTGTGGGGCTCAGGAAGGAATTTCACTCTCATGTCCAGCATTCCCCAAGTAGGTGAATTATGGGGTTTCCCCCCCATTTTTCCTTTGAAGGCAGAATGCCAAACTATATGGAACAACTGTGTAATGTGGAATGGCAAATCCTGTGTTGCTGTCTTGGATTTACTCCTCCTGAGTAGCGAAACCCCATAGCTGATTTAAAAGCTTGAAGAGCATTGCTTTCATTCTGAATTACTTCTTTGAGCACAAGCGTTGATGAAAGAAGCATCATAAAAGGAAAACAAAGCTTTTAAACATCAAATATGGCCTTAGGCAGATACAATTGACTGGCAAATAAGAGCAGCAACCTCCCACCCATACTGTTATACAGTATCCCAGATGGAAGTCAAAGGAGCCATTGTATGTGTCACACTCTAGCTGTGAGCAACCTGAAGACCTCCCCCATGCAATCTATTCCTTCTAGGAGAAGAAGTAAACTTCACCAAGCTTTGTGAGCGGGGCCAATGCAAAGCTGAGGGTGTCAGTGCCCACTCTGATCACTATAGACATAAAATAATAATGATTTATCCACTCATGGATCATGCTCATTGACCTCTTCAGCGGATTCTGGGACTGTTCAGGCCCTCTGACTCCTATTGCTATTCTCCTGTTGATATCCCCTTCGGTTTGATTCAAAATTAATGCAATGATCTCCTCCCTCTGCCCCAGTTTTTAATCTGTGGTAGAACCACTCTCCTGAACAATGGGCAGTGTGTGCCCCATGGAGCCACTGTGTGCTGCATTTGGACCCTGGATTTTATCTTTAGTATGGGCTGGCTACACACAAACATGCAGCAAAATATCTAAACCAAGCCTGCACAACTCGTAAAGCGGTGAGGGCCATATTACTCCAAAGAAAACAGCTGAGGGCCGAAACCCCCCGGCCCCACGGAAACATACCCCCCCCCCAGCACTGCCCGCCCTGCGGAAACAACCTCTCCTTCCCCAGCACTGGGGCGTGGAAGCCTGTGGAGGAGGAAAGAAACAGTGCGCATAGGGTGACCAGATCACAGCAGTAAAATAGGACCCGCACCCTCCCCGCTCGGCCCCACCATCACACCCCTCTTCACCCCCGCAGGGGTCACTATATTACTGCACACAACAGTCAATCAATGCAGTTGTAGATAAATCTCTGTATTATGCATTTTTGTATGATTATGGGGCTGGAGCACATGACTTATGAGGAGAGGCTGAGGGAACTGGGATTGTTTAGCCTGCAGAAGAGAAGAATGAGGGGGGATTTGATAGCTGCTTTCAACTACCTGAAAGGGGGTTCCAAAGAGGATGGATCTAGACTGTTCTCAGTGGTAGAAGATGACAGAACAAAGAGTAATGGTCTCAAGTTGCAGAGAGGGAGGTTTAGGCTGGATATTAGGAAAAGCTTTTTCACTAGTAGGGTGGTGAAGAACTGGAATGGGTTATCTAGGGAGGTGGTGGAATCTCCTTCCTTAGAGGTTTTTAAGGTCAGGCTTGACAAAGCCCTGGCTGGGATGATTTAGTTGGGGTTGGTCCTGCTTTAAGCAGGGGGTCGGACTAGATGACCTCCTGAGGTCCCTTCCAACCCTGAGATTCTATGATTCTATGATAACTTTTATATGACTTTGTATTGAACCTTGGTAATATGTTATAGTGGGCCCCTAAGGTAGTATAATTAAGGTAAAAGAAAAATGTCATTTTGCTAGAAGTAGAATAAGATCTTCCCCCCACTTTGTATTCAATTGCCCTGTTGAATGAATGGGGTGTGAATGAGGAAGGCGTGGAAGGCAGGCACCTCCAGACGCTGCAACCCTTGGAGAGGGGATGGGAGCCAGACAAGTGTCAAGTGGGCTGACTAGAGAAGAGCAGACATACTGACGGCCTCGGGGGTTAGAAGCAAGCACCTTCCTTTGGGAACACCCTCTTTGCAGCATTGGGACAACCCCCTAGCCCAGAGACAAGCAGCAAAAAGGACCAACGGGGACAGTCCCAGATTTTGGGCCGCATGGTGAGCCCACCTACTCTTCCCCCCCCCCCCCCCCCCGCGGGCCGCACAGTGAGCCCACCCTCACTGTTGTGCAGGCCTGATCTAAACTATAATCCATGTTGTTATTTCCATGCAAGTCTGTGTGTCAACATTCTTATTTCAGAATAAAATTGGCTAGATGTGGTCATTTTAGGAAACTGGATTAGTGAAAGGGATATAAATTTGTGAGCAGACCCTCCCTTGGGTCCCCATCCAGCAACCACTTACACAGATCAATGGGACTACTCAAATACTTATAGATAAGCAGGTGTTTCAATGTTTGCAGAATCAGGGCCTTCATTTGTTCTCTCTCTTTGTATATTTCAAATGTAATTTCATCATAGCTGTTGAGCAGATTAAGAGAGATCTGTGACATTGCAAAGGTATATCTTATTGAGATTTCTCTTTCAGTTCCTTTTACAATATTGTATGTGTTTTACATTTTTCATATGTTTATGACACATTAGACAACAAAGAGGTTTTTGTTTTTCCTATCTTCTTTTAAAAAAAAAAAAAGCTGAAATGCTAAATCGGTCACATTTGCTGTACTGACGTGGATGTGAGCTGCATTAAGCTAATGCCAAACAGGAGGTGGTCCCCTTTATGTCAGTGCTTACTTTTTAAAAACTGGATCTTAATTCCTGCATTGGAAACGAAGATGGGTTAGCTATTATCCCTCGTATTAATAATTTAGAAAATACATGCCCAATCACTTGTGTTCTTTCAATTCCCACTGAACACAGCTGCAACCTGCATTAGGTGTAGGGCAAACTGATATTTTTCAGATGAGATATTTGTGCTGAATTATTAGGGTAGTCTGTATTACAAAATTACTAATAAACATTGCTTCTGGCTCAATTTAGCCTGAACTCAGTGAACCTAGCCAATGGTGACAAATCAAAACCTCAGAAATACCCTATGAATGAATCTAACTAATCAAGAAACCCTGTAGGAAGTAGATGCCAGGATTAATGAGCCAGTGGTTTCACCGTGCCATGCTGTTATTTCTTCACATAAATGCCCTCAGATGAGATTACCTTTGTCATGAAAAGGAGAAGAGGAAGGTTACATACTTTCAACTGACAGGTTAACTGCCATACCTCCATTACTGTAAGATACATTTTCATGTTCTGAGTTTTTTATTCTGAAAATGAAAATTTAAAGTCCACAACACAAATTAAAACACATTTTCATTTCCAGGAGCAGGGATCATTGCGGCTAGTGCAATAATATAGTCAGTACTGCATGTTACCAGATACAGTAACTTGCCCAAACTTCCTCACCTGTTAATTATTGCTAGTAGATACAATCTCCAGTAGAGCCAGTTCTGCCTTCCAGTTGGATTTGAGGGGTGGAAGACAGTGTCAAAGCATTTAATCAAAAAAGTAAATGAAAGGTTCAGCTGCATTAACAGTATGTATATAGGTATGTTAAACATTAGATGTGCTGTTATATATAAAGGGAAGTAAACCTGCTTAGATGTACCCTAATATGGAAATGAATCCATAGCTGAATATCTGAATCTGCTTAGAGCCTCGTGGATAACTAGTATCAGAGGGGTAGCCGTGTTAGTCTGGATCTGTAGAAGCAACAAAGAGTCCTGTGGCACCTTATAGACTAACAGACGTATTGGAGCATAAGCTTTTGTGGGTGAATACCCACTTTGTCAGATGCATGCAGTGGAAATGTCCAGGGGCAGGTATAAATATGCAGGGAAGAGTCAGGCTAGAGATAACAAGGTTAGTTCAATCAGGGAGGGTGAGGCCCTCTTTTAGCAGTTGAGGTGTGAACACCAAGGGAGGAGAAACTGCTTTTGTAGGTGGCTAGCCATTCATAGTCTTTGTTGAATCCTGAGCTGATGGTGTCAAGTTTGCAAATGAACTGAAGCTCGGCAGTTTCTCTTTGAAGTCTGGTCCTGAAGTTTTTTTGCTGCAGGATGGCTACCTTTAAATGGATAACTAATTGATCAAAGCTAAATCACATTTAAGGTGGGCAAATAAGACTAGTTTGTACAATCCCCAATGTGCTGTATAAGCTACTTAGTATATAATAGACTAATTATTATTCACCATAAATGTTCCTGTTCTATATGTATAGAATTCAGTCACTTTTCTGATCATTTTATTCAGTGGTGCTGGACGAATTTTTATAGTGGGGGTGCTGAAGGGAGAAACCATGTATTTGGGTTGTTATAACTACTTCAAGCCAGGTGGTGTGGCAGCACCCCAAGCACCCATAGTTCCAGCACCTATGATTTTATTTGAATGAAGCAAGTTTGTTGCTGGTGGTATGTAAAAATGGTCAATGTTGTTTAATTTTTATATTTCAATATCAAGTGTGAGAGATGTCTCGGAATAAAATCACTCACTTGCAGCCTGTAAACTCTATGACTGAAATTTGCACTTCCCTTCTTTTCATCCCTGTTAAATATGTAAGTACATCAGCTTAAACATTTTATGTTGCAAAGCTTCAGCTAGTGCTATCTGTATGTATAACTTCAAAAATCTTCAGGACTCATAACATGAAGATCTATTGCCATGGAAACAAATATATCAAAATTGGATAAGGACAAAAAGCTTGGGTCATATACAGAACAACGTTTTCATTAGAATATGAAGAAAACGATTTATATTTCGGAAAGATCATTAAATGGAAGGATCTTTGTAAGACATCTGCCACAGATTTGTAATTTTCCATTAGTGTCAAGAGTTGGATCTTTTGGGTGGTGTCTTCTCACCCCCTCCCCCCACTCTGGAGAACACATTTTCCCATACCATTAAAAAGCACATGTTTTTTGAAGATCTTGTATAGCACATTTTATTACATTCCTGATTCCTACATCATAAAGCTGTCTTGCTTACAGCAGTATAAAGAAGCTGTAAAATTAACATGCTTGTAAACAACCTTCCATGCACTTTGGCAGAAACGGTGTGAGGTTTACACCGATCTCCTAAGTGGACGTTGAGACATGCAGGTGAGAATTAAAGGCCAAAGACTGGTAGGTGCTGGGATGTGGATGAGATTTAAGCAAAAACAAAAAGACCAAGTACTGTACTGTGTTGAGCATGCATAACCACCTGCTTTTAATCCAGCAAAGGGCGCCTACGGAGATACTGCCTGAGGCTACCGAGCTCTTATTAAATAGCATTCTTCGATATCCACCACGTCTGGATTTTCATGTTGATAAGCCTAATTAATCAGAAACGCCAAGGGCCTGGCCACATCCTGCTCCTACTGTGAGTGGCAAAATTCCCATTGACTGCACTGGAGCAGGACTTCAGCGCAAAAGACTCTTTATAATTGAAAAGGCCTATTTAAAAGGAGGAGAAAACTCCATCACAGCTCGGCGTGTAATCGCTGCCCGGGGGCAGTGGCGCTCGGAGGACATTGTGATGTGGGGTGGCCAGTGGAGGGCAAGTCTCTTGCCTAAGGCTGGGGGATGCGGTACGGCACCGACGGCGCAGCGTGTTCCGTTTGATCAGGTTTGCCCCAGGCGCTAGTACCGTATGTGACCGTCGATCACGGCGAAACGCGCGAGTAACATGTTGAGCATGTTGTGCCCTGGAGAGCCACCACTCAGAGGTGATGTCTTAACTGGCTTGACATCTAGGGGAGCAGGATTCTGCCAAGGGGCGCAGGGCCGTTGCCCCGTGTCACCCCAGTAGACTCACTCCTCCTCTGGAGCGTCAGTAATTTATCCTCCTTTTATTTCTCTTTTAAATGAAATATACACGTGTAATATGCACTTTGGAGCAAGCAAGGACCCTTCTGCGGCTAACTATGCGTTGGGCACTCTCCGGTGTGTAATTAAGAGGTGTGTAATTGATGTACAGGAGGAAACGATCGTAGTGAATCACATTTAAAAACTCACTGTATGATGCTTGACAACAGCCTGTACTTTTCCTAAGTCAAAGTTTGCACAGAAGTAGATGACGTGGTTTCTCTTCCGTGCACTTAGCCAAGTGCCAGGGGTGCGCTCATTTCACGTGTGGCACGAAGATCTCTCCTCCAATTTCATTTCTCGTCCCTACAACCTTTTCCGGCCGGGGCAGGGGAGACCAACCACCGCCGTCCAGCCAGCCCTTCACCGAACCCCAAGACTCCGTGCCCACATTAGCCATTTTCTTTGGCTGTCGAAACTATTAATTCCTTTTTGTCTGAAAATCAAAGGATGTGGCACCGGCACTTTCTACCCACAGGCAAACCTCCCGCCTCGGCGAGGGCTGCAGGATTCGCTCGGTGCTTAACTATTTATTCTACTGAATCCTGACCTGTGTGGCCCCAACACGCGTTACCTGAAACGGACCAGTAAGAAAGTGAGACCTGTTAATATCGTCATTTCGTGCCCTGTCCCATGCACATAGGCATTGGGTTTGTGTGCCCTTGGCTGGCTCACATCTTCCCATCCTAGGCTTTATAACAGACCAATCGTGCTTTAGCACACCTTGTCGCTTACTTCTCGTCTCTTCGCCCTACCCCCCCTTCTGCTGTGTTATTTGTAACGTAACTTTCTGTTTCTTGGAGTTGAAAGGTCAATTACGCACAAAGATTAACAAAAGTTTATTAATCATGAAGTATTAAAATTGTAATAAATGAAATACTTCAATGCAAAGTTCAAGCAAGCAAATCACTGACTTTTAAATTAAGGGCGGGGGTCTTTTTTTTCCCCTGCGGGTTAAGAGACCGCTTGTATCTCACACGCCACACCAAAACCCGTAATTCTTCATATCACATACTGAAAATGATTTTATTTATCCATGTACATTAACTTGTTATAAACTTGTCCGGAAAAGTCAAATAATATGCTTTATATTAGCTCAAACATTTATTAAGAAACCCAAAATTCAATAAATAAGCACATACAATAAGTTAAAACAGATCACAAACCGACCAGTATGTAACAAGAATGCTTTATCTACACAAAACATCCTATTTCACATTGTTTGTTCATTCTTCCAAATAGCATCTGTTCTCTGGGATTGGACTGGACCAGCACATGCAGAAAAGAGCTGATTGTGTTCTCTGTACAAAGTGTGGCAGGGTTGGCGAGAGAGACTGTCCATGTGCACCAGGCCCTTGCCACTGGGCTTGCAGGGCCAGTGGCAACAGCAGAAGATGCAATAGAGACAACAGCAACAAAATAAAAATAAAAAGGTGACAGGTTTGCAACTAAATCGATCGAGAAACCAAAGATCCAGAAAAGGGAAGTGCTTCCCCCGCCCCACACACACACTTTTTACAAAAGGAAACATGACTTTGATTTTTGTTCTCACTTATAAACGCTTTATCAAAATGGGTTCAATTTCCTCTTGATTTCTCTCATCACTTCATTAATCTGCCCAGCGCCCCCAAAGCCAGTGGTGCCCGTTAGGAAACCTTCTGACCAACAAGCCCTGCAATATTTGCCGTTGGGGTTGTTAGTGTTGTGCTTTAACAAACATATGGATCTCTTGGCAAAGCCCAATAGATGGCTGGGTGGGTGGGGAAGGGAGACAAGGGGACAAATTAAAATGAGATCCCGAGAGCCCAGTGAGTCCTTTCGCGTGTTGATATGAAGACACAAGGCCCTGGTCGTTGTGTCTCCTCCCGGGAACACAGGGCTGGGGGCGTGTGTGTGTGTGTGTGGGGGGGGGGTGTTTCTCTGCCCACAAACCAGTCCATTGGTGTCTGATTTCAGATCCTGAGTCGACTCCCTGGTAAGTAAGTCGGGGGGGTGCGGGGGGACGCGATCCGCAGGGGGGGAGGGCGGCGGCTGGGCGGGGGCGGGGGGCAGGCGGCGCTGCCATTAGGTGAAGCTCATGGAGACTGTGTGCTCCAGCGCTTTGCGGCGGAGGGAGGCGATGCTGGTTCCCCGCCACACGTCGCTGCTGTCCGGGGAGCTGCAGAGCTGCGGCGAGCCCGTCACGTTGCTGGGGCCGGGCAGCGAGGCGGGCACCATGCCGGGGAAGGCGGGCTGGTAGAGGTGCGACTGCAGGCCGGCGCCGTTGGAGCCCGCCAGGCTGTTGGACAGGCCCATGGAGTTGGGCGGCGGCCCCGCCGCCAGGCTGCACTGGGACAGCGACTGCGCCATGGCCTGTTGGCGGCCCAGCGCCGGCGGCAGCTGCAGCTGCGACACGCCCGGCATGGCGGCCGCGGCCCAGCGCGTGTCGTTGGCGTGGAAGGAGCACAGGCTGTCGCCCATGGCGGCGGCGGCGGCCGCGGCGGCCGAGGGGAACTGCGGCAGGCCCGGCGTGGGCAGCAGCGTGCCCGGCGCCCGGAACACGTTGGTGGTCTTCTTGCGCTTCTTCCACTTGGCCCGCCGGTTCTGGAACCAGACCTGCCCGACACGGGGGTGGGGGAGAGAGCGAGAGAGGCGGGTTAGGAACCGTGCGCCGCGGGGCAGGGCCGCGGCCCCGCCCAGAGCTGCCCAGCCCCCGTCTGTGCCGGCCTTCCCCGGGCCCCCAGACACCCCCCAGGCGCGGATCGGCACAGACATCCCACAGCGGCCACCTGGGAGGATGAGGCCCGTTGTGCTAGGCGCAGGGCAAGCCCACAGGAAGGCGCTGGCTGATCTAAGCAGAGCAGTGACAGGAAGGGTGGGGCAAAAGGATGCAATCAAATCTAGAGGCTGATCTACACTGTATAGTGCTTGTGCTGTGGAAATTATGTATATAATGTATCGCTCACATATCCTTATGGCTGCATCTATGTGGGACCTCAGTAAGTCATCTAGTCCAGTCCTCTACACTCAACGCAGGACTAGGTGATAAGTATATTTGCAGACATAAGATGCACACATAAGAAATATATCCGAGATAGATACTTCCTTATATACACCATTCCCACATCCTACCCAATGTGTGTTACACACATGTCCATCTGTAGGGTGTATGCACACATCTGTATGTGTATACATACACTTATGAACGCAGTGTATATGTATGTACAACCTACACCACATGGAGGGAGTATTTGTGCCTGTCTACTGAACGTATAAACTGGGGATTTAAAACTTAGAAAAAGACTTCCTTGTTTTGACTCCTCAAAGACACAACACATAATTTGCGCCAAGAAAAATAGTTTCGTTATCCGGAAAATAGGTCTGATGAAAATAATATAGTTTGGAATACCATTGAGTCAAACCATTCTGGTTTGTGTAGCCATGATAACCTGGGTTTGCACCATTAATGGTTGGTGCTTAAGCATTTAAATATAGAATTCCACATGCGTTCGCCAAATTCAAATGGATCTTTGGTGAATGTTTATTTGGTGTGTGGGGGGGATCTATTTCCAGCTGCCCTGCCCTGTATTAGCCCTCAGATCTACTGTTTGCAGAGAATGACAAGAACCTGAGCCTGAGGGCCTTATCCCTTTCCCAACAGCCAAGTCCTTCTCATCTGTGGAGTGAACGTAAATTTATCTTTCCGACGTTGCAAATGAATGGAGGGCAAGTTCAAAGCTTTCTTACACTAGCTGTCAATAAAATTTAATTTTGCTTTGACAAACCCAAGGCTCTTTTGCAATGAGCTATATTTGACTGATTAAATACACTTCAAACCTACTTAGGGGGCTTACATTTTACTTCTTAATAATGGCAAAGAGGATCTCTGATCTTTGGGCTATTTGTCTACAAATGTCAAAATAAAGAAGACGCAACAGAAGTTTCCTATTAGATCACTGTCTAAACCGTGTTGCCATGGCAATAATCTCTTAACATTTTTAGATACTCATTTTGATGTGCTAGTTAATCAACTGGGTTTTCATCTCCTTCAGCCCGCTGGTGAACTGATACCTGATAGTAACACCTGCGATTTACACTTATTCATTCTCCATTCAGCATTTAACCCAGTGTTTTGTTTATTAATCAGGCCAAACCCGGCTGGTTTTACACACTGGGAGTCAATGGAACGTGATTTGGCCTGATTCAAATGACCTGGTCTATATTTTGGGGGATTTTACAAATGTTCTATAAAAATCAGAGCCCAGAATGTGACAACTGCTTACCTAGGATCAGCGCAGATAATTCATTACTTATTGCACAGCCAAAAATCCCTCCCACGTGCACTGCAATTGAACTATTCGGAATGGTTTTGTAATATAGATTTCTATTCCATTGCCAGACGATTCTTGTACAGGAAAGCTATTTAGAGCACTAGGTTTACTCCCTCGTCCCTCCCCAATTCTCGCTCCGCTCCCTTCCCCACCTGACATGCTTTTATTGTCTTCCCTCCCTGGCCTTTATTCCCTTGCATTGTCTCTCCTGGTTTTGTGCTCTATAGTCACAGCTCCGCTGTAGCCCCACAAGTTGCCGTGTGACTGATTAATAAAGCTGCAGGAATTTAGATAATGAAAGGGATCAATGTCTCTGTCCCAGGATTGAGCTGTCTGCAGCCACCTTCACTCATAACGAGGCGAAGTTGTGTAAAATAGGCCGGGCTAATAAATAAGGAAGCACCGATCCTGTGCTCCTGACCCTGCTTGAGATAGCGTCTGAATTCTTATAAAAACGTCTATGTGATTGGAACATCATTTTCGTACGTTAACTCCGAATTGTTTCACCACTAACGCTTGGTGGCTGCACCATTAGCAAGCAGCGCTCAAACCCGACCTCCTGCGTGCTGTTGTTTGTTGGATTTTTTTAGAGTCAGATGTTTTTAGTAACCAGATTCTTTGATTCAAAATGATAATATTGGAGTGACTAGACTGACAGGTTTCATTGCACTGTCAAATGAAAATACTGGGATGTTGTAAGAGGGGAAATCAGCGAATCCACTTGAATTCCGGATTATTACTATTCTGGACCCTAGAACCTGCTGGAGTTTATCGTTTAATATTATATACTTAGACTGAGAAATATGGTCGGCCATTAACGGAAATGAACAGCTGTTAAGGAACTAAATGTTATATGAATAATCGAAAAATCGTGTTCAATTATGTTTTAGGGTTAATAGTTAAATTGCGGCTACAAAATCTTTTATGTTTCATGGTTTACTGGTGTTGTAAAGAATCTCCATCAGGTCTGATCGCCTCAGTTCATAGCTATAGTGCATATGCTTTTAAAATGTGAATGTTTCCAGTTGAAAACTAGTGCATGACAGATTAAAACGTGGAGAAAACCTGAGGGAGATTTTGAAAATGCACACATGACAACTCTGGAAATATATTAACCACAGGCATTGAGCAACTCTGGAGTATGTTTAAAATGCAACTAGCCCCTGAAAATTATGAATACAACAGTGAGAATCTAATGGAGGTTGGAAGCTAAAAATCTACTTTGATATCTGCTGTTACAGTAATATAGACATACTGTAAATGTATTTTAAAATATATAGCCCGTTTAATTCCCCAGCAATAAATGTGTTAGCAATAGAGAGAGAAGAGGAGAGAATATTACATTTTATTTTTTTTTCAAGAGCCAAACCTTTATGAAGATCTCATTGGAATCTAGCGGATGATTAATGTGAAGATTTGGTAGGAAATCTGGAGAGCTGTATTAAAGCTCAGATCTCAGGTTCATTTCGATCAGCCAGCCGTGAACTCTGGGCCGAATTCATTACACTTTAATAGTGCTGGGAGAGGAAGAAAATGCAATTTCTCATTCCATTAGAAAACTAGAAAATACTCTCAGCTTGTCCCCTATTAAGATGTGGCAGGTGACAGGACCATTGTGGGGGACACGGTCAATGGAATTACAGCACATTATTTTTGTTCGTATAAAATATTGAAAGGCAAGACTGACTGTGCAGAAGTTATTTCACTGATTTGGTTTTTATGTAAATAAAATATTGAAAGTTAATTAATCCATGCTAGAGACTAATGATTATGCTTATTATATTGCATTTGATCGCGTAATTTGCATGATTCTCGCATTGCTGCTTAATAAGCCATTCCAGGTTATAAATAATTCTGAAATTGGTTTCTAATAATGGCATGCTATAAAAAAATGGTTTTATTACACAAGCCTGAAAAGCAGAGCGATATCAGACATGGAATTGGGTTCCCTTATAAGCACTAGTCCTTTAATAATTATTTAGATGTATAATATACATTAAATATAGCTCTAAAATGAGGACAGAGGTAATTCATTGTAGCATTTAAAACGCATAAAAACATATACAGCCGCTATAAATTAACTGTTTAGATCATTTCTTAGTCAGTGTGGTGCCCCACATACTGCAAGGAATGTGTAGACAATCTGTTAACTATAAAGAATACTATGAAGTACTCATATAAGAACATAAACCAATTACTATTTAATTTAAATTTGGTCAAGGAGCAATGATACAGTGAATTGTGAAGTAAATACATTTTACATAAATTATTTTTGCATTACATTACATGTTAATCATTTTGAAGTGTTAATTAAGAAGGTTATGTTGATCTGATTACTTTTTAAACCGCAGAACATTATTGCAAGAAATATTTAAATTGCCACTCTATTAAACTGTTTTTATCAGCAGTCTCGTGCTATTATCGTTGGTTCAGGATTATGCCGAAGCCATTAAAACACGTTATCTTTCTTCCTACGTATTTCTTTGATGTGCTTTTGGAAAATAACTATTTCCATTATATATTTTATATTTTACTTCATTTGCCACACTCCTAATATTGAAATTGGTATCATTAACCTTTGGGAAACCCAATAAAGTTTAATCGTCCATATTTTCTTTTTTCATAAAGGCAGTTGTCCAGTTATGTTTTATTTGTGAATCTAATTTATATTTTAGTTTAAACTAATTATCATCATGTGCCGGTTTTATACAATTGTTTTACTTTTTAAAACAAATGTGTGTGTTCTGTTAAACGAACACAATCAGTTTCTGGTTATGAAACGTTCAGTTAGTTTTTAAATATCTTTTTTCTTTTTTTTTTTCTTTTTCTTTTCTTTTCTTTTTTTTTTTTTTGGCGGGAGGACTTGGCTTGCCCTGAGAATTTTTGGAGACGAACACTGTTAAAGTGAAAATGCGTTCATAGTATCACCACATCATATACAGTTAAAGTATTTTAAATGTGCATAATTCGTTTAAGAGTCTCACACGAAATTTCCCAGAAGAAAAGTTTAGGTTTAAAAGCGTAATAGTCTGTTGTTTTTATCCCTCTCGCCCACTTGTAATTTCTGCCTAAAATGATTTAAATAAACTGCTGTATGTCAAAAATATATATGATAAAATAATGTGAAGACAATCTTCTTGATATATAAACTACTTAGTTTTACTGCTGTCTTCAGTGATTACTCAGTATTTTAAAGCAAGTATTAAAGAAACAAACTCAAAATGTTGTGCTCACATAAATTCCTTAAAAATGTAACATATTGTTAAGATTCGATTCATATGTGTAGAAGGTTGTTTGAGCTATGAAATATTTCAGGCAATCTGGCATAAAATTCTAGGGAAAACATTGCCGCAGATTTCAATGGGAGATCTTCAGGACCTTGCACAGCTTACACTACTAAATTAGATTCGGAGTACAACCAATTCAGTGCTAACGATGATAAAAGAAGGAGGAACATATTAGGAGCATACGCTTATAGTAAACATTTCAGGAGACACAAACGTGAGTAACTGAACAGTCTCTGAATTTGCAATCGCTTTCCTAGTGTTCAGTGCTGCTTTCCACTGGAAATCAGCATTTCCCCCAAATCCAAGAAAATGCCACTTCAGATTTACATTACACTTTGAAATTATTTTAGCTCGCTGGTAATATTTCACATGCTCATTAGTAAACAGGAAGCTCAGCTACAAGTATTAAAAATTAAATGAAAACTAGTTACAGCAAACACTTGATCTGTCTTTGGGTTTGTGTGTTTTGGGGTCTCTTTCTGATCGATCGTTCGTTCAGAGATCAATTGTAAAGTGTGAGGGTGTTCACTGGCGGTAGCTACATTCACAATCAGCTCAGAAAACATACCATGTTACTACGCAGAACTATGCCACGCACTACACTGCTAATGATTTTTTCTCCCTAACGGGGATTGGCTCAGTCATTTGTGCAGAAATATGTGGGCTGTTTAATAGCTGATATTCAACTGTTGCATTCACATTGATGCCGATAATCCCTTTCTTACACCAGATGGGTGTTTCAAAAATTCCTCGCGGCTTCAAATGCAATGTTGTTAGGCATATTTTGCAAAAGGCTGGTCACCAAGCGCTGGCTCTGGGTGGGTTTATTATTATTTATGTTATGGATTAGGCGGTGATCATTTGAGCAGGATGATCAGGAAATTACAAACCAGCCTGTTCTCTGTTAAACCCACAAGGGAAAGCCTAAAGGAGGGATGTGAACACAGAAGAGAGCTGAGGGGCAGGAGCCCTGCGAGGTGTGATGGTTACAGGTCCCTTGTGCAAGGACGCTCGGGGGGTGGGGTGACTGAGGGGTCCGGGAGGGGTGGGCACGGAAGCAGCTGCTCATACCTGGACTCGGGACTCGGTGAGGCCGATCCTCAGGGCCAGCTCCTCCCTCATGAAGATGTCCGGGTAATGGGTCTTGGCGAAGCTCCTTTCCAGCTCGTTAAGCTGCGCCGGGGTGAAGCGGGTCCGGTGCCGTTTCTGTTTCTGCTGCCCCTGCTGCTGTCCCGTTTGATTGGGGTTCTGCCCGCCTGGCTGCCCCTGCTGCTTGTCGGGGTCTTTGGCGCCGACTGCCAAGGAGGCCGGGTTAGAGCCCACCGTGGTGATGTCCTCCCCGGGCAGGAGGGTGGCCCCTTCCACCGTGTCCGAGTTGGGAGCCATGTCTCCCGGGTGCCCTCCCGGGTCACCTCCCCCTACGCCCAGCCGGCACTTCACCGCCTCCCGGTGTCCCAGCAGCTCGGCTGCATCTTTCATTCCTGCGGAGGCAAAGCAGCGGTGGTCACTCCCCTGCAGCCAGGTCGGCGGCCCCCGCTCGTATCCAGCAGCGCCAGCGGCCGGCGCACCAAGTTTGCCGCGGGGCGAGCCCCAGCCAAGGAGCCCCCGCAGCCCCCTTCGCCCGCCCCCCAGCCTGGGCCGGCTGCCCCGGCCCTCGCGCGCAGCGCCACAGACTCAACTTCAGCCGCAGTAAACTTTCCAGCTCTTCCTCCTGCGCCAGTCGCCGGCTCGGGCCCATCTGTGGGGCCTGACCCGGCGGGGCCTCCCCAGGAACTGGGCTGGGAGGGGGAGTGGTATTTTGTTTGCCGGCGGGGCTGATAAACCCAACCCGCCTCCTCGCAGGTGGCTTCGCCTCCCTGTCAGATCTGGACCAACTCAATCCGATTTTGTCCCGTCTTAAAGAGAAAATATTAAAAAAATCAAAATCACAAATATTGGGCTAATCTGCCCTAAAAGGGGGAGACCTGGGGAGGGAAAGAGACACGAAATGCCCCCAATTGGGGCTGGATCTGCATATCCCAGAGACTTTTTTTCCCTAAAAGCCGCTGTTAAATCAAATTAAACTTTAATCCGGCACAATTACTTTTAAAGAAATTAGCCCATTTAGAGCGCATTAAGGTAAAACAAGGAACAAATTGTCAATTTCCTGCTCTGGCTTCTTCCTTCGCCGCTGCCGGGGGGCGAGAAAGATGCTGGGGGGAGGGGGGGCGAAACTCACCGAGTCGGGCGTCCAGGAGGTCGGCGTGAGAGAGCATCGCGCACCGCTCCAGGGCGAAGGCTGTTCCCCCCCAAATTTTAGCGGTTTTAAGTTATTTAAAATAGATATAAGATATAGATATATATAGATCGCCTAAATGAACGAAAATTCGGTGTGTGGTTAAAAAGGGGGTCTCTTGCATTATAATGTCCTTTAGAGAGACGGGGAGGTGCTTAACACTTCAATGAACCCGTGAGCAGCTCGGCGAAGGGACCAATCAGGAGGGCAGGCTGCAAATGTCAGCGAGCCCGGCGAGTCCCCACTCCGCCCGCCCGCCCGCCCGCAGCCTCAGCACCAGCAGCCCCGCATCCCCCCCGGCAGCAGCAGCAGCAGCCCGGGGCTGCGGGGCTGGGCTTTCTCGCTGGGTCTCCCCCGCTCGCTTGTTTTTCTCCCGCCGCCCGTTTGCAAGTCTCTTCCTTCCCCTGGCCAGACGCGGCTTTGCCGCTGCCCCGGTGCAAGGGCCTCGAGCTGGCGTCTCGCGACGCCTTCCAACCCGCACACAAAGCAGGGCTGTGCCTAAGGCGTGTGGAACGGGCCCGCTCGGGAGCCTGGCTAGCAGGGCTCGCCCAGACAGACCGGGGGCTTCCTCACTCCCGCTTTGGGCTTGGCTTGCGCTTTGTGTGTCAACTTTCACGCTGCAGCTCGTCTGGGAGTTTGGGGATCTTTGCAGGGCCGTGGCGGGTAGTGAGAGAGCTCCATGGCATCGTTTGTAACACAGCGTCAATCGTTTATTCGCGCCTTTCTTGGGGGCTGAAAGACAACGAGGAATAAAGTGATCCGAGTTCCCAATGAAACTTACACACGCTCTGTTTTGCTCTCCCGTAACGCCCGTTCCCCCCCAGGTGATCCGGATGCGCTTCTCGCCCGGGCTAAATGTTTGTGTGAAAGAGAAAATATTGCACTGAGATTGAAAAGCCCTTCAACATTTTGGGTTAAAGTTTCTAAGCTTGGCCACAAACTCAGTTTAAGGCGGTAAATAAAGTTAAATGCTTTTTATTTTCCTCTTGACTATGCTAAACTACTTGAACAATTTAAAGTGCTTTGCACAAGTGAAGCGAACCATTTCTAATGTTCTGATTTTTCAAAGCCAGCCAACAACAAAGTTTAGATTAGTAATATATTTCTAACCAGAGTAATTTTCAAGATCATTAGGCATTTATGTAATTAGTGCCAAATCTATAAGCTTTTATTACGATTATTAGAGTAAAATCAGTATAAATTTGTACTAATTTACTACTGTTTAGACTTGGCTGTCAAGCCAAGAGGTTCTTATTGTAAATGATAACTGAGGAAATTAAGTGCAAAATTCTGTACCATTTCTGATCCGCTCCTAAACAATCCGTTTCAATTGTATTTGTAGCAGAACATAATGCCCTTTTAAAGTTATTTGACTTGTGTTTTTATTTGCAAAACAAGAAAAATACCCTCTACCCAGGCACAATGAAAACTGATATTTACAACTTCCAACTTGATTAACATTGATTTTTAATTCAAAAGTGATGCAATTAAGATTATTCATTTAGTGCAAATAAAGCTCCCTAAAAAGGGAGCCCAGTGAAGTCTGTGTTAAATAATACAGCGCAAATGGCTTTTTTTTGTTCGCCATCCAATTGACTTACACAAAACATTGTAAATGCTGCATGCGAGCAGATGCAGGAGTGATTTTGTTTGCAGCTCAGATGTGGTGGGTTTCGGCAGTGACTGAACAAGGAGACAAAGGAAGCGGCCGACCGCGATGTAGGGCAGTTTTGTTCCCTTTTCTCCCCTGTTCAGATCCTTGGTTACATTGATTCAATTCAGCTTTAGAGACGTCAGGCTCTTGGGTGCCTCTCTGTCCCTGCACAGCGGCACAGGAATAGCTAGGCGCAGAGACAGAACCGGGCCCCACTTTAGTGGGAGAGCAAATCGCGCTGTGTGCTTCGATTTTTTTTAAATTTTGCTTTTAAAGCTATTTTATTTTGACGCCAGCGAAAAAAGGGCCCCCGCCTGGGGTGAAAACCCTGGGAGCAAAGCCCCCAAAGCTACCCCCCGTTGTAACAAGTAGCGCGGCGAGAACCGAAGCGAAGTGCGAGCGGACCTGCAGTCGCAGACATGCCAAAGGAGACAGCCCGCCCCTGGGGAGGGGGCTGCTTGGCTGCAAGAGCCCTAGAGCCCGGCTGGCTGGATGATGGGGTGTTATTGGTACGGGTGTTGGTGTGTTTTTACGCAGTGAGCCCCAGGCGGGCCAGGCGGGCGGGCTGGACCGATGGGTTTTAATGGGCTGTAGGTGCGCGTGGAGTGGGGGCTACTAACCAATGCCTAGGATGTCTGTGACTGAATAGGGAAACGATTGGAAAATCGGGCGCTAATACAAGCCGTTTTGAAGTTACAATGCTCAAGTCCTGGTTTGTGTGTTAGCTCCATGTTGCACTGAGGTGGCATCATATCCAGATCCTGCAAGTGTGAGCATCCTGCCTCTCCAGCATACGTGCTCTATAGTCCCACACAGAGATATCCTCCGCGTTGTTGTATGTTTCAGGTCGATAAATAAATGTGTAATAGTTAATGTGGAGACACATCAGAGTAATAACAATGGGAGGAAATCAAAGGATTATCAATCTCTCTTAGTAACCGCTGAATAACAATGTTGCACCGTGATTGATAGCGCGCTTCATTTTATGACTTTTCTATTGCTCTTGATTTTTATAGCAGTATAAACAAACTAAATCATTTCTACCAAGGCTTCAAAGCATAATCGTTTTTTTGGGGGGGAGGGGGTAAGAAAAGGAAATCTGTAGAAGGGAAAAAAAGAGACCAGGGCTGACACTAAGCATGTCAGAAAGAAAATGACAATGGTAGATATGTAAAACACTGTAATCACATTCCGCTCCTTTATACACTTGTTTTGTCAAGTGTGTGAATCCACCTGGGCAGTGTCTGAGATGTATTTACAAAGATTTTATTCCCCGTCATCGTTTCATTTTCCTAGGGTAGCCAGAAAAGTGTCAGTCAAGTCCATTCCTTTTATAATTTAAGGTATTTCCCACATGATCATAGGAACCGAAGTTCCTAACAAGGAAAGGCTTAGCACAATGGCCCCAAAATCTTCAGAATGACAAGAGTGTCTTCAGAAATCACTTCAGAGCAAAGTAAAAGGATTTTCTATGACGGATCCAGTGATTTTTCCTCAATAAATAGGTTTTAGATTGTTACACACACGTAGAACTGGAACAAAGGGAACTACCAGAAAATATATTGGTTGCCCCTAATAAAATTTATTTAGACAGTTTACTTCTCATAAAAAGAGAGATTGAATTTTGTACAAGAGTGCCTGCCAAGGGGCTAGGCACATGGAATTTTTTTTCATTTCTTCCTTTTCCTCTTGTTAACGAAGCTCATAGAGGACCCGATCGTGCGGTCGTTGCTCAGGTAAAATCTCCACTGGCTGCACTGGGAGGTTTGCCTGAGTAAGGATTGCGGGATCGAGGTCTTTAGCGTTTACATTCGAAATAAACCCAATTCCATCATGTTCTGACCCTGGGAAAAGGTACAGAACGTTACAAACCCCAGGGCTGTTTTAAACAGTATCCAAGTACTGGTTGAATGAGGCTATCACATAAACAAGTGTATTCACCCCAAATCTGCTATTATTTAGGAACCGAATCTACCTTCAGTCTTTCTTCCGAATAATATTTTGTACAAAAACTAACATAAAATAAGGTTAAACGTCTAAAGTCAGAAAGATGGATTGAACTCAATAGCTGCTTATGTTTAGGGTTTTCAATTTGATATTTGATTTATACATTTATTGAGCATCCGTTGTCAGAAATATGCAGCTAAAGGACTGCCATATGCAAAGCGCTGTAATTGCTTTTTACACTTAGCAGACACTCTAAACGTTTATCAAATCTAACTTTGGGTTGCCTGACTTGTTTGTGCTGCTTTTTGGTATTTCCAGACAGTGGTGCTGAAATATAGAATATTATTATTCACATTCCTGCTATTAAATGCTGAAT